>BTHU01000006.1:13989811-14689811 GCA_036184795.1 Tokudaia tokunoshimensis | reverse complement strand
CTTGACCGTAGACATCACTTGCCTGATGCATTGTGGGTTACAGACATGTTGGGATAAATCTCCACCTGGATGAGCAGATGTGCTAAGCAGGATGCATTGTGGGATGCTGAAACCAGCAGAGTCTGCACGATGCATGGGGGCTCTGAGAAGGAGGCCGTCTCATCTGCGGAGCACCAGTCCAGACCCCTCTTCCACCTGACGGTCACTTCCAGCATGTTCTGGAAGGGAAGGAAATACGGCTGTGCTTTTAAAGTGACTCACTTCGAGCGTCTGTAATGATGAGGACACGGAATGGAACACACTGTAAACGTGCACGTGAGCCTTGCTTTGTTTTACCTAAGAGCTGTGTATGAGATGGCGCACTTCACAAAAACGCAAAGACCTGCATACAAAGATGGCAGAGCTCGCTTCAGTTTCAACCAACCTGTGGTCCATAAGCTCTGGAGCCTTTCTCATATTACTTCTGTTATTTATTGATTTAGTGTGTGTGTGTGTACGTGTATGTGTGCATGCATGTGTGTGTACATGTGTGTGCGCGCATGTGTACATGTGTATGTGTGCATGCATGTGTGTACATGTATGTGTATGTATGTGTGCATGTGTGTACATGTATGTGTGCATGTGTGTACATGTGTGTGCATGCATGTGTACATGTATGTGTGCACATGTGTGCATGCATGTGTGTGTACATGTGTGTGCGCGCATGTGTACATGTGTATGTGTGCATGCATGTGTGTACATGTATGTGTATGTATGTGTGCATGTGTGTACATGTATGTGTGCATGTGTGTACATGTATGTGTGCATGCGTGTACATGTGTGTGCATGCATGTGTACATGTATGTGTGCACATGTGTACGTGTGTGTGCACGCGCGTGTGTGTGCATGCTTGTGTGTGTGTACCCACTCGAGTGCAGGCACCCATGTCCCTGGGATTGACTCGGGGCCTCACACAGGCTGAGCAAGCACTCTACCAACTGAACTACATTCCCAGCCTAATTCCTAATTTTTAAAAATGTTCTCTTTATTTATGTGTGTGTACATACCAACAGAGGCTCCAAAAGCATGCTGGCTGCCCCGGAGCGAGAGTTACAGGTCTCTGTGAGCCTCCTGACATAGTACTGGGAGCTGCTCTGGTTCTTCCTCTGGAAAAGCAGCAGACGCTCTTAACACTGAGCCATTGGCCCAACTCCCAGCTCCACTACGTTTTTTTGTTTTGTTTTGTTTTTGAAACTAGATCTCATTGTGTATCTCTGGCTGGCATTGAACTTGCTACATAAACGAGGCTGACCTTGAACTCAGAGATCCACCTGCCTCTGTTCCCTGAGTGCTAGGGCTAAAGGTATGCACCACCATGTCCAGCCCACTTCCTAATCTCATGTGTGTGTGTGTGTGTGTGTGTGTGTGTGTGTGTGTATTATATTATGTGCATGGGTGTTCAGCCTGTGTGTGTGTACCATGTGTGTGCCTAACACCCTCAAAGGCCAGAAGAGGGCGCTGGAGACCCTGAAAGAAGTTACAGAGGACTTTGAGAGGCTGTGGGTGCTAGTAATCAGTCCTGGGTCCTCTGTAAGAACAACGTGTGCAACAACTAAATCATTTCTCTGGCTCCCTTCCCCCATTTCGTCATCTTAAACATAAAAGCAAACAATGTTTGGACACGTAGAGAAAGCTCAACACAGGTCCAGTGTATGCGCCCAGCTTGTTGAGATTTCTGAACTGTTTATGTCTTCCCAGTAGCCGAAGATTACACACACACAAGGGAAGAGACCCCAGTTCCTCTCAGGATGGCTTTGAGCTAGTACAACTGGTATCCTAAGGCACAGTCTTTCCTATTTATTTATATCTCAAATCAACATTATGCTAGGCACATCCATTCATCCCTCAAGGTATGAGTGGCCCCTATACAGAGATGGGCAAGATCAGTATTTACAGGGTTAGAGAGATGGCTCAGTGGTTAACGGAAGACCTGGGGTTCAGCTCCCAGCACCCACATGGTACCTTCACAACCACCTATGACTCCAGTTCCAGGGGATCCAATGCCCTGACCCCTTTTGGTACTAGGCATATATGTGTTATAAACTGGGAATGGAGTTAGAGATGGTTGGGAGCTACCACATGCATGTTGGGAATTGAAAACAGGTCCTCTCCAAAAGGGCAGCCAGTGCTCTTAAACACTGAGCCATCTCTCCAGCTTCTCATTCATTTATTTCAGAAACAGTGTGACTATGCATCCCAGAATGGCTTTGATTTTGTGATCCTCTTGCCTCGGCCTCCCCAGTTTTGTGGTTATGGGCCTGCACTGACACAGATATAAATTCACAGGCTTCACATGTAACACATCCAGACACACCATTAATCCTAGGGTAAGAACTCCATACTAGATGGGGGTCTCCAGTGATACCCCAACAATTCCATGATAATACTGAATGTGGAACATGGCATGTCAAATCACAAAATACTGGGGAGCTGACAGTGTGATAAACACACAGGATCTGTTGATTCTCAGCAAAACACAAACACACACACACACAGTGCTGGCTAGTCTTACATCTACACAGGCTTGAGTTAGTTGAGAGGGAATCTCAATTAAGAAAATGCCTCCATAAGATTCAGCTGTAGGGCATTTTCTTAGTGATTGATGGGGCAGGACCCAGTCCACTGTGGGTGGGGCCATCCTTGGACTGGTGGTCCTGAGTTCTCTAAGGAAGCAGGCTGAGCAAGTCATGGGGAGCAAGTCAGTAAGCAGCGTCCCTCCATGGCCTCTGCATCAGCTCCTGCCTCCAGGTTCCTGCTCTGCTTGAGTTCCTGTCCTGACTTCCTTCAGTGATGAACCACAACCAGGAAGTATAAGCAGAATAAATTCTCTCCTCCCCAGCTTCCCTTTGGGTCATGGTGTTTCTTCACAGCAACCAAAAGCCTAAGACACACTCACACATGCATATGCATGAAAGGTCCTGCAAAAAAAAAAAAAATCTAAACGGGAGGCCTCCATAGGTGCAATGAAGCTGTCGCCCCAGGTCTTACCACTCCAGGGCTCACGGTCACATTCCAATCCGCTGTCTCATTGCTGGGGCCACCACAAGTAGGAACTGGAAACAGTCCTAAGGAGAAATTAGACTTAGAGGCATCAGAGTGCGGCAGGTAGGGTGAGTCGAGTGTCCTGGAGTAGAAATCCACCCCCCCCACACACACACAAGCTGCTTGAGACTGGTCAAACAGTATGTGTCATTTGTCAAATGGGACACACACACAAAAAAAAGACTTCTGTTCTTGTAAGAACTCTGAGGTGCTGTGTGGGAATCTCAGGGGAGCTAGCTGAATGAATGCTGGCCTTTTATTTTCCTTAAAAAGCAAAACAAAACAAAACAAGTTTTATTATGCAAACTAGGCCGGCTGCATATCCACACATCCACCTGGGTCAGCAGCCTCAATTCTGGAATTAAAGGTTTGTGCTACCATGCCCGGCTTGTTGGCCACTTTTATTTCAAGCTCCCTTATCCAGGACCGGTCCACGGGGCCTTCAACACGCACAGACACTGCCTTCCAGCCCCACTCCTATTCTGCAGAGAACAGCATTTCTGTTGGCGGCACCCACGCTCCCAAGAACAGTCAGAGTCCTACCTTCCTGGATCTGCAGCGGAGTCAGAGACACGGTGACACCCTCGCTGCCTCCGACCAGGGACGCGCGGACCTCAGGGCTGGACATCCGGATGAAAGGTGGAATGAAAACTAAGAGGGAAGGAAGGGTGCGGGGAGGGGTTAACGGGTGCAGAACCTGTACCTGGGGTACGTGTGTTGGCTTTTTATGTGGCCCTGGCTTCCGGGATCCTAGAAACCCGAGGTCTGGCCCTTTAAGAGCCAGATTCCCCCAACCTGGGCCATGCAGGCCATACCCACGACATACACACCCGGGTCCCCGTGCAGCGGCCTCAGGACGTCCTGAAGCAGGAGGAGTCCCCACAGGAAACTGAGCGGCGACAGAGGGCCCATACCCGGGGCAGGTCTGCCTCAGAAACCCAGAATAGTCTGGAAGAGAAAAAGCGGCAGCCTTCGCCGCCCGGCCGACGCCATATTGCCAAGCTAAATGCCCGCAGCCATGGCAACCACCAATCGATGATGGGCATGTCGTGATTGGTCCAGGTCTACAAGTCCAGCAGGAGCACCAGTACCCATGGTAACCGCCAATTGGCCAGCGGCCCTCCGCTCCATGATTGGCCCAGAGCAGGAGCGCGAGTTCTCCGATCGCGGCCTGGCACACCAGACCGTGTTCGTTTTGGGGGTTCTCTACTCCCTTTGGACAACGTGCGTTCTTTCCATCACAGATGTCAAAAACAACACACTGCGGGGTTAGAGAGCAGATGGCTCAGCGTTTCAGAGCAGTTGCTGCTCATGCGGAAAAGCAGGGTTCGGTTCTCAGCACTCACGTGGTAACCCTCAACTTCTTGTTATAGTTCCTGGGAATCCCATCACTACATGCACATGATGTGCATACATACATCCAGACAAACTCTCATACACACGAAATAAAGCAAACCTATTAAGTATCAGAATTCTACATGGATGAGAGAATACAGAGGTGTGCTATGTCCAAGGTCAGTAAATTTAAGGAACTCCAGAGCTGTAGTTCGACAGGCTGGTGTTAGCCATGCCAGGTCACCACATGCTATTCCTTGAAGACATTTACACAGCATTCCAGACATGGTGTGGCTGCTAGTGCGTTGAGGTCATCCTTTGCATGTCATGTTGTCTCGATAACATCAAACTAGAGAGCTTTGCACTATAGGACAAAGCAAGAGAATCTTAGACTATTAGCCCAAAGTACCCTTACCTAGTCACCATTTTCAAAATATGTGTATTTCCTGCTTGGACCAAGCCATGTTCTGGTTTTCTTTCAATCCCAGTCATAGATGGCTCATCAACCCAAATGCAGCCTGTGTCATGCAACATCCTCCAATGATTAAAAGAAAAAAAAAGCTCAAATCTGCCTTGAGGTGTTTTTGTTGTTGTTGTTTGTTTTTTTGTTTGTTTGGTTGGTTGGTTTTTCGAGACAGGGTTTCTCTGTGTATCCCTGGCTGTCCTGGAACTCACTGTGTAGACCAGGCTGGCCTCGAACTCAGAAATCCTCCTGCCTCTGCCTCTCAAGTGCTGGGATTAAAGGCATGCGCCACCACTGCCCGGCCTGCCTTGAGTTTTATTAGTTCCAGTTGACAAAATAAACCCAACAGTATCCTGAAGAAGACAACGTGGATCTACATTTAAATAAGGAGATGGATAGGAGGATGGGGGTGTTCATACCAGTCAGGGGCATGCAAGTCAAATCAGCTTGGAGTGACCTGGTCCTCCCCTTCCAAAGAAGCCAGCAAAGTGGCCGTGGATCTGTTGCCACGGTCACCCTTCGTTAGGCACAGCAAACTGCCACCTCGGGCCACGGTCATGTGATCAGCAATGGCCCCCAAAGCAACAGCAGGAAGCCCTGCACGGCCACTGCCACCTTCACGTGCTGACCCTCCAGGTGCCAACTCTGGCAAGTCTACGCCTCAGCTCCTCTCCTCGTATATAAAAAGACAGGGACAGTCCCTCATGGAGTTGAATGAAAACAATTCTCAGGAATTAGTTTTATCCTCCCGCCATGTGGCTCAGGGAATCAAAATTGGGTCATAAAACCTGCTGAGCCATCATTCCAGACTGCTGGGTTTCTTGTTTGTTTGTTTTTTCCATCTTTAGTCTGTGTATATTGTTGCTCATGGATGAATGTCTGGGCCCCTTGTTTGTGCCTGGTGCCTGTGGAGGCCAAGAAGGGGGCATCTAATTCCCTAGAACTGCAGTTACACATAGTTGTAAGCTGGTATGTGGGTGCTGAGACTTGAACCTGGATCTTCTGGAAGAGCAGTCAGTACTCTGTACCACTGACCCATCTCTTAAGAAAGCTCTTAGTAGCTGGGTAGAGGTGGCACACACCTTTAGTTCTGGCACTCAGGAGGCAGAGGCAGGTAGATTTCTGAGTTCAAGGCCAGCCTGGTCTACAGAGTGAGTTCCAGGACACTCAGGGCTACACAGAGGAACCCTGTCTCAAAGGGGTAAAAAAAGCTTTAAGTAATATACTTTTTGGCTTCTCAAGACAGGGTTTCTCTGTGCTGTCCTAGGACTGGTACTATAGACCAGATCTGGCCTCAAACTCACAGAGTGCTGGGATTAAAGGTGTGCACCACCACCATCCAGCAACTTTTAGTGATTTCAAGAAAAATTACTCAATGCAAATAGTTAGAAAAACACTTTAGGGGGCTGGAGAGATGGCTCATCGGTTAAGAGAACTGGCTGCTCTTCCAAAGGTCCTGAGTTCAAATCTCAGCAACCACATGGTGGCTCACAACCATCCGTAATGAGATATGGTGCCCTCTTCTGGGTGCGCCTGAAGACAGCTACAGTGTAATATTGTAGTAATTCAGTGTAATATTAATTACATATAATAAATAAATCTTTAAAAAAGAAAGAAAGAAAAACACTTTAAGGGGGCTGGAGAGATGGCTCAGTGGTTAAGAGCACTGACAGCTCTTCCAAAGGTCCTGAGTTCAAATCCCAGCAACCACATGGTGGCTCACAACCATCCATAACAAGATCTGATGCCCTCTTCTGGAGTGTCTGAAGGTAGCTACAGTGTACTTACATATAATAAATAAATAAATCCTTAAAAAAAAGAAAAGAAAAACACTTTAAGGAAAATTAGTAAATATAAAAATAGGATTTTTATTGTTGAGATTACAAATGTTTCTATTGAATTCATTTACATTTCTCGTATTCAACAGTTCGCCACTGTTAATGTTACTGGTTTTTATATTTCTGTAAACAAGGTGGCAAGATGCAGCCCTGGTTGGTTTGAACTCACTATGTAGACCAGACTGGCCTCAAACTTAAGAGATACACTTGTCTCTGCTCCCTGAGTGCTGAGATTGAAGGCTGTGCCTTTAGGTCAGGTTACATTTGAATACAGTTAAAGGAAACAATTTATTTGAAGTAAAATGTTCTTTAAAAAAAAAAAGAAAGAAAGAAAAAGGCCAGGATCTTATACATATCCCAGGCAGAATCTGAACCCAAAGCTTTCCTGTCTCAGCCTCCCAAGTTCAAGATTCTAGCAGTGTGCCACCTGAGCAAGGAAGACGCTCTGATATGACAGATACCATGACCCACTGTCCCGAATGGCATTCCAACTTCACGCACTAGCAATCTTGACGTACAGAAGACCCAGCATCCACCGTAAGCTTTGACAGAGGACCACCTGAGAATAAAGTCCCAGGGAGCTGACTGCAGCTCAGCGGTGGGCTGCCGACCCAGGCCATGTGAGGCTGGAGTTCAAAACCCAGCACCAAAAATCAAAGCAACAACTAACAAAACAGCAACAGCTTAGATCTGCTAGGCAATTGCTACCCTACAACAACAAACAAAAAAGCCTGTCCCCTTCCAGATAAATCCGAGGTGTGGGTACTCTTCAGCTTTACACCTAGAAGCACAGGACAAGAGCAGTGTTTCGAAGAATTCCTCTGTGTTCCCTACAGAGAGATGGGGAGGCTGTGTTGCTGGTCACAGGGACACCTTCTGTTTCTTCTTCTTGGCCTTCAGCACAGGAGGGAGAGAGATCTTAAAAGCTGTCCTGGAATGACAGAGAAGAAATACCTCAGGCTCTGAAACTCAGGAACCGACTCCCATCCAGCACCTGTGAAGATACTCACTCGCACGTGGTGCAGATGGGGCTGAAATTGCAGAAAACTGTTAAAAGTGCCAAGAACAAGGAAATTAGGGGACTTGAAAAGCACAGGTTACTTTTTGCCCCACCCACACCCCACCACAGACAGTAAGAAAAACTACACATGAGCTTACTAGACAGACACACAGAGCAGACATAGCCAATCTCTATGAGACTTCGATGGCAGAAGCAGGCAGCCCTATAGTCCACGTGGATCGGAGGCGGGAGGATTAGCTGAGACCGCTGATCTTGATCCGGAAGAAACACCCACTGTTAGAAAAAACAAAACAAAACAAAAACTGAAAGGAAGGATAGGCAGGAGACTTTTAATCCCATCGTGGGAGGAAAACCAGCAAGAGTAAAGATACAGCAGTCGTCTCAGGCAGGCAGCACTGAGAAGAATACTAAGCCAGACTTTCCTTCAGGACTGGTGAGATGGCTCGGAGGGAAAAGGTCCTGGCCACCGAGCCTAATGGATGACCTGAGTCCATTTCTGGGACCCACAAGATAGAAGGAGAGAGCTGACTCCACATTCACTCAGTGGCAAGCAAGCTCCCACACACATATACAAAATAATAAAAAGAAAGAATTTCCTTCAGAGTCTATTAGGACTCATTTTTATTCATTCCACAGTTATTTAAATTTTTTAAAAATGTTTTATTTTGTGTGCTTTTATGTGTGTGAGCACATACATGCTATAGCACATGTGGTAGTCAGAGGACAACTGGTTGGAGCTGGTTTTCTCTTTCCACCACGTTGGTCCTGGGCTGGAACTCAAGTCATCAGGGTTGGCAGCAAGCACCCTTACTCACTGAGCCATGCTGTTGGCCTCACTCCACCCTTACTAAGCCCATGCTATATAGTCAGATGATATCTGCAAACAACCTTCAGAGTTCAAAGACCTGAAAGTCCGCCCACTCAGCCAGAAACTCTGAAGCCACTACTTACCCCAGCAGCAATCCCTTCCCTGTGTGTGAGAGGTGGGGGCGTGCTGCGGCTGACTCACCAGTAAGTACTGCAGGAGAGAAGGCATCTGAGGCACCTTCAGGTACAGTCCCCCAGTGATGTCACAAGCCTGCAAAACAGAGGGGTCACTGCCCAAGCAGCACCGTGGCATTCCCAGAGGAATAGGGTTGCTGGAGGACTCCACAGGTCTGTAAGGTCAGTGTGTGGCGTTCGTAGACACATCGCTGGCCACGCCTCAGACACTAGCACACAGCTCTGCTCCAGGCGCCCAGACTATGAGACAAATGGAGTCTCATCTTCAGGAAGTAAGCCCTTAGAGCCACCAGCAGACAGCACGGCTCTGGCAGCCCCACTCTGCCTGCTGTACCATGCAGCGGACTCCAAGCTTCCCAATGCTTTGCTTTGAATAATGTTTCCTTGCTAGTTTGGGGGGGGAGGGGAGAGTACATGGAGCTGCAGGACAGAAAACTGAGGTTACAGGTAAATTCCCATGACAATCACTCGGGGTGACGGGGAAGGAGAAGCGGGGACCTGAGGGAAGCCAGAGCTGAGCCTTAGCACAGAGGGCCAAGGCCCCTGTCAGCAGCAGCCCAGGTGACAGTTGTCAAGAGATGAGGGGAAACAGAAGGACGCAAAGCCTTGGGTGTCAGGGAGTGGGGTCTGGGGGTGGGCAGGTGAGCAGAGAGTAACATGGCCTCGCTTATGCTGTAAGCTTTCTGACCCCGGGGATGACAGGACGGGCTAGTGGAGGCACGAGTGCTAACAGAGCAGCTATCAGATGGCTGCAGGCCCACGGATGGGGAGGCTAGGAAAGAAGACAGGAGGTGGGAGTCAGGATCCACGCTGAAGACAGACTAAAGCAGATCCTAGCAACACGGAAGGAGAGGAAGAGAAAGTGGGGAAAGCCAGGTTGACCTGCCCCGTGAACCATGCTGGGGCTCAGAGTTTGGGAGAAGCCACTGCACAGAAAAGGCTCTGTTCTGGACACAGTGACTGAGATGTCCAAGAGGAGATGGCATGCGCACTGGAGAACATGCCTGCCCAGGCCTCAGGAGAAGCTGCACTGGACTCGAGGTATCACAGGGAGGGACACAGTAGCAGAGCCAGCTTTCAGTCACTTTAAGAACTACAAACTGTCACCTCCTTGAAAGCCTGATCCTAAAACACAGTGGGAAGTGCAGCAGTGTGCGTACAAAAAGACTGGTGCATGTAAGGAGTGGGATGAAGGCAGCGGTCCCCTCATGTCAACACTACACACTACACACATGTAAGGAGTGGGATGAAGGCAGCGGTCCCCTCATGTCAACACTACACACTACACACATGTAAGGAGTGGGATGAAGGCAGCGGTCCCCTCATGTCAACACTACACACTACACAAGCACCGGAATGTCCTATGGCACCCACACAGGATCAATTTCTATATTGGGTCTCATCCTCATGAGGTGAAATCCTAAATTCTAAATACATAAAAGTGTATTTCATTCTTAGGTGTCTCTTAAAAATTCTAAAAAATACATTCTTGCCGGGCGGTGGTGGCGCACGCCTTTAATCCCAGCACTTGGGAGGCAGAGGCAGGAGGATTTCTGAGTTCGAGGCCAGCCTGGTCTACAAAGTGCGTTCCAGGACAGCCAGGGCTACACAGAGAAACCCTGTCTCGAAAAACAAAAAAACAACAAAAAAATACATTCTTATGTATTAAAAAAAACCCAACACACGCCCACTGTCTATTGAGCCTGAGCAACAGAACCCGACCCCCACCCCCACCCCTTTGGCTGACTGATCTTCAAGGACATAATTTTTTAAGAAAATTCTGAACAGAAAAAGAATGCTAGCAGTTTTTTTTCTTTACATTCACTATTTGTGTACACGCGCATGCATGCCACAGCACACAAATGGGAGACCAGAGACAACCTGAAGGAGTTGCCTCTCTCCTTGTAGAATATGGGTCCCAGGAATGAAACTCAGCTCATCGGCTTTGGTGACAGGCCTTTACACTGAGCAATCTCACTGGTCCACAAGTGAGCAAAAGGTCGTCATCCTCAGCTCGTGGTTATTTCAGGTGTGGGTCCCTCTACCCTCCTCGTCACTCAGTTTCAAACTTCTGCTCAAAAAGCAACATCTAGAGCAGTAGACGGGCGAGGGACTTGAACCCAGCCTGGGCTAGGACGGGTTCTTACCACCACCCAAACAAGCGACATCTACAACAGTAGACGGGCAAGGGACTTGAACCCAGCCTGGGCTAGGACGGGCTCTTACCACCACCCAAACAAGCAACATCTAGAGCAGTAGACGGGCGAGGGACTTGAACCCAGCCTGGGCTAGGACGGGCTCTTACCACCACCCAAACAAGCGACATCTAGAGCAGTAGACGGGCGAGGGACTTGAACCCAGCCTGGGCTAGGACGGGCTCTTACCACCACCCAAACATCTACCAGTGCTTCCCAAGACACCTATGGCGCTATGTAGAGAATTTACATTGCCTTAGACACCCCATTAAAAAGGGGTGGAGGCGTGGTGGCACACATTTTTTAATCTCTACAAGAGGAAGGCAGAAGCAGGTAGATTTCTGTGAGTTCCAAGTCCAGGTTCAGATGCACAGTGAGACCCTAGTCTCATGACCAAAAACAGATAAAATCCATTTTAATTACACATTAAGCTCAGTATAACCAAAATACCCTCACATTCCCTCATGTGTCCAGTCTTACTCTGTAGCCCAGGCTGCTCTCAAATCTCATGATCCCCCTGCTGCAGCTTCCTCCTGCTGGGACTACCAGCATGTCTGGCAAAGGTATCCCCACCCCCATAAGTGCTGGATACACAGAACGTTCCTGTCTACAAGCCTGGCCACTGCCACGAGAGCTTTGGAAACGTACCTGCTGGAGGAGCCCCGAATCCGAGTCAAGGACGCAGGCATCAATGAGGATATTCTGAAAGAAGCATTTCAAAACATTACAACAGTGCTTATGGCTGTCTCAGATATGCTAGATCCTACTCATTTTGGAACTTATGGTAATCCTCCTGCCTCTGCTTCTGCCTCTGCCTCTCAGGGGTTCGTCCAGCGAAACTCCAAAAATGAGCTCATTAACACGTGGTGACAATGCAAGGCAGACACTGAGGCACTGGCATCCGAAGCATCCAGGACAGGTTGGAGCTCCTGCCTCTAACCCCTGACTCTGTGCTGACTGAATACAGGGCTCTGGTGGTGCTGCACATCAGAATGAAGGTTTGGAGAAGAGAGGGATGGCCCAGTGGGAGGGTAAGAGCACTACTGCTCTTCCACAGGACCCTGGTTCAGTGCCCAGCATCCACCCTGTGGCTCACATCATCTGTAGCTCTAGTTTCACAGGACCTGACACGCTCTCTTGGCTTCTGCAGGAAACAGAACTGCCCACGCTGCACATATATGTGTGCAGCCAAAGCACTTAGACACATTAACAAGAGTCAGAGAACAAGGATGACGTGTCAGGTTGTCTGAACACGTCAGTTATTTGCAAAGTGCACAGCACACTACAATAAGAGAGACACTGTCAGCCAGAATGGTGTAGGTCTGTGATTCTAGCTAACCCACAGGCTGATGCAAAGGATTCTCAAGTTCAAGGCCTGTGAGGGCTCTAGGGAGCTCAAAACAAAAGGAGAGACGGGTGATAATGGTGCACGCCTTTAACCCCAGCACTCGGGAGGCAGAGGCAGGCCGATATCTGAGACCGGGCCACTCCAGTCTCAGAGCAGGTTCCAGGATAAGCAGGGGTACACAGGGAAACCTTCTCTTAAAAAAACAAAAACAGACAGACAAAAAAAAGGTGGAGGAATTGAGGGTTCCTGTATCAAACTGTTAACTCAGAGATTCTAATGGGGTGAGTACCATGACACCCAATGCAAAAGCAAGTCTGAGTGGATATTCCTGAGAACACTGTCCAGTCAAAACCTGCCCAGTACCCTAAACAGAAAAATGGCAAGTACCCAGTGGGCTTCTGAATCCCCAACCCACTAACACAGCCCTGATTAGCCAGAATACTACTGTGCAAGAATGACAATGATCACCATTTCTGTTTTTTGTTTTTTTAAATAAATTAAATTAATGTGCATTCATGTTCTGTCTGCATGCATATCCGTGTGAGGGGTCAGATCCCCTGAACCAGAGTTACAGACAATTGTGAGCTGTCATGTAGGTGCTGGGAATTGAACCTGGGTCCTCTGGAAGAGCAGCCAGTACCCATGAGCCATCTCTCCAGCCTCATTTGTTCATTTTTGAGACAGGATCTTTCTATGCAGCTCTGGGGCTGTCCCCTGGACTCCATATAAACCTGGCTGCCTTCTAACTCATAAAGGTGGGTACCACCACACACGACCTCTGATCAATTTTCTTTTCAGGAACTTAGAAGGCTGAGGCCTCACCTGCTTCTGAGCAGCAAAGATGACGTTCATGAAGTTCATGTACTGCAGTGCACTGTCCTCTGCAGCCTTGATCACCTGCAGACACAGCCATTGACTGCCCAGGATGCACGGATGACAAGACCTACTGCATGCTACAGATAGCACCACTTCTCCAGTCCCTCTTCCTACTTAGTACAAAACCCCTGAAGTATAGGATGACACCAGAGCTTTCATGGTCCTTGTCAGACTGATGGGCATCTGTCCAAAGTACCCAGCATGCATCGGGAGGCCAAGGGACAACTTTTGGGAGTTTGTTCTCTCCTTCCACCATCTGGGTCCTGGCAATTGTTCTTCAGGTTTGGCACCAGACACCTTTACCAGCTGAGCCATCTCACTGGCCCAAGAGCCCTGACTGACCTCACTGTGTCTCCCTCCCCAGTGCTAGGATTAAATGCATAGGACACCACGCCTGGATTCATTCCCATGTCTTCAGCTGTCTGCAGTTGTATGTAAGTTGTATAGTCTTACCAAAATCCTTGATTTTATCTCCTGATTATCTATAAAGAGATTAAAAAGAAAAACAACAAAAAGACGAGTTATAATTTAGCAAACATGGTAGTTTAAAAAGAATGTGGTTTCCTAAGCATTTTTTATTTTATATTGAGACAGGGTCTCACTAAGCAGCAGCCAGGGGTGGCCTGGAACTTGCTATGCATACTAGGCTGGCCATGAACTCAGAGATCTGCCTGCCTCTGCTTCTGAGTGTCTAACAATTCTTAAATACCCCACCAAGCATGCAGCACTAAACTCAGCACGGGAATAGTTGCAAAAGAATCAGCTCTTACCTTTAACTGCCTTGTTCACTCTGTGAATATCTGAATTCATTAACATAAAGGAATATAAAAATGTGTTTCCCAAACATCTGCAGGAGCAGGAGACCTTCAGATTTGAAACCAGACCCCTCCCATCATCTGCCACGACGGCTGTATGGGTGAGTTTAGGTTCGGCTACCCATTCTATACTCACAGAGAAAAGCATTCTCTCTGCATGTGAAGACCACAGTTACAGACAGATGACTATCCACCATCCTAGATAGGGATGCTAGGGCCACACCTAAACCCATCAGCCCATGATAGTATCCAATGAGGTAATAAATGGGAAAGCCAGACAGAGATCAGGACACCTGGATAAACAAGGATGTGAACATCACTCAATACTGTTCAAAGACATTTCCTAAAAGGCAAGGCTGAGAGTCCATGACACATGAAATCAGGTGTGGGAAGAGTCTGGCTGCCCTGTGAGAAGCCTCCAGCTAACACCTTCCCCACAGAAGACTTCTTGGGAACACACTAGCACAAGGATACAGCAAAGGGCTTTGGCGAGGGATCCTGCCAGTAGTGTCTCTGTGTGCTGGCCCTTGAGGTCACCTGCAAGTTACAGAGCACAAAAGGGGGAAATTCTAAGTCTTTTTTTAAATGAAGTCATTTAGAAACTAAGTATTCATGAATCAAAAGATGACATGTTCAAAGTGGATTTTAAATGAGAGAAATCAGTAATCAGTAAACACAAGTAAGCAACTCTATGCCTCTTTTCAGAATACCTTGGTGTCTCTTTACAGGAAGGAAAGGCAGAGATAAGAGTTGGTACTTAAAGGATGAAGAAGGACTAGAGAGATGATTCAAAGGTTAAGAGCACTGGCTGCTCTTTCAGAGGATCCGGGTTCAAGGTCCAGCACCCACATGGTGGTTCCCACTGTCTGTAACTCCAATTCCAGGGGATCTGATGCCCTCTTCTGGCCTCCACAAGAACCAGGCACACACATGGTGGGTGTACAGACACACATGGTAGCAAAACATCCAAACACATAAGTAAAAAATAAAATAAGGACATGGCACTTAATTTCAGAGAGGAAGGTTCTAGAGTGGAGAGGAAGGTTCAGTATGTACGCACCTAACACTACTTGATCTGCACACTCAGAAAATGGTTAAAAATGGAGTCGGGTGTGGTGACCCACATCTTTAATCTCACCGTGCTGGAGGCAGAGGCAGGCAGATCTTTGTGAGTTTGAGGCCAGCCTGGTCTACACAGCAAGCTACAAGCAAGCCAGGGCTACACAGGGAGATTCTGTCTCAAGAAAAATGTACTGCTTTGGAATTCAATTTTTTTTTTTGCTGAGGCCCAAAAAAGGAGCATAGGATCCCCTGGAGCTGGAGTCAGAGGAGGAGGTAAGCCTCTGACACGGGCGCCTTGAACAAATGTGGATCCTCCACCAGAGCAACAGTGCTCCTAACCCCTCAGCCATCTCTCCCCCTGGGACTCAGTTACTTTTTATAAGTTTACAGCTGTGTGCCCATCACCATCACTGGAGGGTGTGGCACTTTGAATGAGAATGGCTACCATAGGCACATACATTTGAATGCTTGGTCCCCAGTTGGTGGAACTGTTTGGAAAGGATTAGGAGGTGTGGCCTTGTTGAAGGAGGCGTGTCCCTGAGGTTTCAGAAGCTCATGCCTTGACCAGTTAGCCTCCCTCCTCTGTGCTTTTGGGTTAGATGTAAGTTCTCAGCGACTACTCCAGAGCCATGCTTGCTGTCGCCATGCTCCCACCACGAAACATGGACTCTACTCCCTCTGGAACCATGAGTCCCAAATTAAATGCTTTGTAGCTGCTCTAGTCGTGGCGTCTTACCATAGCACTAGAACATATCTAAGACGGAGGCAGAGAGGAAAGGCAGCAGTGGGGAAACAGGAGTCCAGGCCAGCAGGAGGCTGGCAGAATCATCGAGCAGCTCTCGGATGGGGCCCGTGGGGTACTCTGGCAAAGTCTGAAGTACCGTGTGGTCATAAAGTGGGGGCCAGCTAGAGGGCTGAGGCTAGGGCTGTACCAAGTGTACAGAAAGTAAGGGGTCAGAATTTGGAGCCTCTGAAGCTAAAATCACAGTGAGGCGTGATAGACCGACCAAGGGACAAGAAAATAGACATGTCTGAGCTTAAAGTCTAGGATTGCATCACACTGGGAAATGTTGCCAACTAACTGATAAAGGGCAGGGACAGGAGGAGACACAGGTTTGGTTCCCAGCACCCACATCAGACAGCTCACAACTGCCGCTGGCCCCTCAGGCACCCCCATGCACACCGCACACGTAATTTCATGAAGGCGCACATACGAATTCAACATTTTCATTTTAAAGATTTATTTTATGTGTAGGAAAACTGGGCCTGGTACCTGAGGAGGTCAACAGGGGTGATCAGATCCCCTAGAACTGGAATTATAGATGTTAGTAAGCTGTCCCCTGAGTGCTGAGAACTGAACCCGGGTCCTCTGAAGAGCAGCCAGTACTTTTAACCACAGAGCTCTATCTCCAACCCCTCTAAATATACATTTTTCTTAAAAAAAAAATTATTCTTAAAAATAAAGATTAATATAGTTTTAAAAGTAAAAATAAATAAAGGAAGGTAAGCCAGCATCCACAGAAAATGTAAGATGTATTTTAAGAGACAAGGTAAAGGACAAACCAGAACAGAAAACAAAACAAAAGAAGAGTCAGGAATGTGGTACTTCCCAGTCTGATGTAATCCCAGACTTTAACCTGGGAGACTGAGGCAGGAGGACTTCAAATTCAAGATCAGCCTGGGCTACTTGGGGAGGACCTATCTAAATAGAAACAAAAACTCAATACTCCAAAAGCAAGAGAAGAAAAGCTAGTTAACAGTGTGTCTTCCTGGGAAGCCAGAGTGTTCCAGAGCCAAGCAGGGTTAACACATATTTATCTTATTAACTAAATATCATAGAGATGGGAGAGAGGGAACCTGAGAAGGAAAAGAGACACATGGCCAGCATCTGCAGCCTCAAATCTTTGAGCTTAGAGCTTCCATGACCCCCAAATCAATGCTATCTCAAAGGAAAAACAGTCTACAACATGTAACACATTCCTAAGGCTCAGTGACCACAGTGGAAGAAAGACTGTAAGAGCCAGGGTTCGAGAGGATCTGGCAAAACAGTGTTCTCTCGACACGGCAGGAAGCTACACTCAGAAACTCACAGCAGCCGTGGCTGCCGGCATAAGCCCAAGATCAAGCCAGTTCACATTTCAGCACAGAGTGGGGAGAAAGCCTTGAGCCTCTACCCCTAGCTCAACCCCTAGCTGAGGTGCCATTAATAGTTGGTAGCCTGGTGCAGTGCAGTTGGCTTTCTTTAAGGGTGTAGTCCCCATAGGTCTACGAGGCTCCAGTAAATGGCCCTATATCCATGTGGACAGCACAAAGAAATTTATTTGTTTGTTTGTTTTGAGACAGGCTCTTACTACATAGCCCTGGTTGTCCTGGAACTTGCTAGGTAGACCACGCTAGCCTGGAACTCACAAGAGATCTGCCTGCCTCTGCCTTCCTACCGCTGAGATCAAAGGCATTTACAATTATAGCCAGATTATTTTTAAAAGAAGCACACAAAGTTGGGAGGCAGTGAGGAGATGTAGGGAGGAGATGGGAGTGGATCTAGGAGTTAGGAAGAAGAATGGTGTGGGTGAATATCATTAAAACAAGGTATACATGTGTGAAATTCTTGAAGAATTCATAAGAATCTTGCATTCTAAAAACATATAGCAATCACCACCACATCGAGACAGCAGTGACAGTAGCCAGGCTCTTACTCTGGGTCATCAGGTCCTTGATCTCCTCAGCGATCACCTCATTCGCGGCTGTCAACAGCTCGTATTTCCCATCTTTACTCCCAGAGGGATTACAGTCAGGAAGGACGTTGCCGGGGTCTCCGAAGAAGTCTCCAAGTCTGCCGTTCTTCCCCGGGTATAAGAATCGACTGAGAGGGCAGGAGGAAGATCCCTCTGAGTAACCAGAAGGTGCTCTACACATGCATGCAACTGTCAAAGACCTGAAAAGCAGCCTCTGGCCCCTACCTTTCCTGAATGTGACTGGCGATGACAGCCAGCTGGTTGGATCGGTTCATGAACAGGTGGGAATTTGCCAGCACCATCACTGCATCCATGCATTTGGATAAAGTAAACTGACAAACATGAGAGGAGCACGTCAGTTCCCACACAACCAACATCGGGAAGGCATCGTTGAAAGGAAAATTAGCTATTACTTAGCTTTATTTACTTATACACTGTGGTATGTGTAAGAAAGGGTCCTGGGCAGTCTGCTGTTGAGTAGCAGCAAGGGTCCAACAATTCACCTGTCGTTACCTCACCATGTCGTTACACGTGTCATTCTGTGTGAGTGCTCGCTGACATCTGACAAGGAGTCACTGCTAAAAATCTGCTCAGCTTCTCTCTTCCTAAACCCAAAGTGAGGAAGCTGAGAGGAGGCCTTCTTCCCTTACTGACACTCACTCACAGATTAGAACCTTACTTACCAGAAACTAGCAGGACAGGGCCACCTGGGTAAACTTGGAAGCCTTGAATTTATGAGACAGAGGCAGCCGGACCAGAATTTCAAGGTCATCTGCAGGCTGTCTAGCAGGTTCAAGGTCAGCCCTTCCTGACTGTAATCCCTAAGGGGCTACCCAAGGTCCTGTGTTGATAAAATAAAAAAGCACAATCCCACCTTTCCACACACATAGACAAATAAAAAATGAATGTTAATTAAAAAAAAGGATAAGGCTGTCTCAAAACTCCAAAGACCAGGTCTGGTGGAATGGCTCAATGGTTAAGGGTGCTTCCCACAAAACCTGATTTCCTGAACTTGATCCCCAGGACCCACATGGTTGAAGCAAAGAACTGACACCCAAAAGTTGTCCACTGACTTTCACACGTGCTGTGACACACTGTACCTGCCCCCCAAGTAAATAAATAACAAAAGATGCCTATGTATACAATAAATATATGAACTGTTTAGAAGAGGCAAAATAGACCGGAAGCAACCAACGGCTGAAAGGACAGAAGCAGGAGTGGGGGTCAACAGGTGCTGAAAGAAGCATTCCACGAAGGAACTGTGGGGCCATTACGCGACTTCCCTGTGCGGTCTGTGCGGTGGAATCGGCTGCTTTGGAGAACCCAGAGTTTTCCTTTCTGACAGTGTCTCTAGTCCTGGCTAAAGAAGAGCTTGACCTCTGGGGATCTGCCTGCCTCCACCTGAGCGCCAGGACTGGATGAGGGCCAGCGAGCTCAGCTTGCAAAGACTCAGTAAGAGGGACAGTGGGTAGGATACAGGAATACTGAAGTTAGTGAGGCATTCAAAGGCTCAAGCCATCTTACCTGGGATTCCTTTAATGCTTGCTTTCCCCACCAAATCGGGTTGGTGTCGACTATGATAACCAGAAGATTCAACTCATCTTCTGCAAATTGTAACAGAAGCAACGTTTAGAATGTCAGCCTCGCTAAACTGAAATAAAGTTAGCATTCCTGATGAGCTGACTAATCAAATGGGTCTCCTAGTGGTCATCATCCTCAAGATCGATGGTGACATCACAGAAAAGGCCAAGTTTATGTAGAGATTAGGTCACAGGGCTGAGGACACAGATTAATGAGTGCTTATGGTATCTCTCTCTCTCTCTTTTTTCGAGACAGGATTTCTCTGTGTAGTGTTGGCTGTCCTGGAACTCACTCTGTAGACCAGTCTGGCCTCGAACTCAGAAATTCGCCTGCCTCTGCCTCTGCCTCCCAAGTGCTGGGATTAAAGGCATGCACCACCACTGCCCGGCGGTATCTCATTTTTGAAAAGGAAAAGCAAGGAAGGGGGCGGAGATGGCTTACTAGGTAAAGGCACCTACAGCCAAGTCTTATGCCCTGAGTTCAGTTCCTGGGATGTGCATGGTTAGGTGAGTCCTGACTCGACAAAGGTACCCACTAACACACACACTGTTAAGAAAAGAAAAAAAAAAAAAGCTAATTTCAAAGGCTAGGAATGATGGTGTATTGCCTTTAATTCCCAACACTTGGAGGGCAGAGGCAGATGGATCTCTGTGAGTTCAAAGAGTTCAAAACCAACCTGGTGTAGCTAGTTCCAGGCCAAGAAGTGTTAAGGAGTTGGGCAAGCCTTACTCAGCTCTCAGTGGCCCTACGATACAAGCGGTAGCTAAGCATGGGGCATGCTGACCCTCTGCTCCTGACACACCATGAACACTTAACCCAAAGGCATTCACATTTTAAAGGACTGGTAGGAATCTCCAGCAGTAGGATTTCAGGCAGGAGATTAGGGACCCATGAGGAGCTGGGGTGGCCCTAAATTCAGCCCATCATAAAACAGCCAAGCCAGTTGTGATTAAGAAAATTTTATTTATTACTTTTTATTTATATAGCCCAGGCTGACCTCTAACTCCTTGTGTAGCTAAGGATGGTATTAGACTTCTGATCCTACTGTCTCTGCCTCCCAAGTGCTAGCTTACACCACATCTGGTTGTAAGCAGTACTGGGGATCAAATCAGGACTCTGTGAATGTCAGGCAAGGATTCTACTTATTATACTGCTACATCACCAGCCCAGGGGCCAACTTTTAAAAATACCCCAAAGGGGGGAAATAATTTTTTTTATGAACAAAGTTTTTACCATGCAAGGAATTAGGCCACTATCCAGACTGACAGACACAACTAAACAGGCTAAGTAACACAAGCACTCAACACACACCCACGCTAGCTGTACTAGGACCAGCTAGCTGATGGAGGTGCTGGTTCCAAGTCTTTGAAGAGCTTACATTTAATTCAGTTTGGTGCTGGACACTGTACATAGACACTTGCACATGTTCTACCACCAAACTACATCCTTAGGACTTTCTTATTAAAAAAAAAAAATGAGATGTCTTGTATATGCATGAGTGCTTTGACTGTGGCTATATATACATTCATGCAGTGCCCTTAGAGGTCAAAAGATGGTGCCGTATGGCCTGAATAGCTCTGCTACTGTCTGCAGGTTGGACTGAACCAGGGTCATCCACTAGGAGCATGACCCTTTAAAATAGGGTCTCAAGAAATTGCCCAGGCTGGCATTGAACTTGGTAACCTCATACCTCTTGAGTATCTAGGATTACAGGCATCTGACACTATACCCAGCCAAATCCTTACTCTTCCTTCCTTGCTAGTACCAAGATTGGGAAAGAAAACAATGCGTTGCCTGTCAGAAACGTACTTATGAAACGTCCCTGCCAATTTCCTTAGTGTCTACCTCACTACTTGACAAGCAGTGCCAGGCCCACCTTCCTCCTAGAGGTGTAAGAAATGGCTATGGCTGCTACTCTGGTTCCCACAATCCATTTTGCACATAGTAGCCAAAGTGATGCTTCTAATGTTGTCAATCAAGTAAATAATTCTGGGGCCGTGCAAGGGCTCAGCTGGTAAAGGTCCTTGCTGCCAAGCCTGATGACCTGTGTTCAACCCCTAAGACCTACACAATAAATAAGAGAACAGAGTCCCACAAGTTGTCCTCTGACTTCCACACCAAATACAAGCAAATGCAAGGCAACAATCTTTGAGGTACAATGTAATTTGAAAACTGTAACTAAGGCAGGGCAGCGGTGGCGCACACCTTTAATCCAAGCACTTGGGAGGTACAGAAAGGTTGATTTCTGAGTTCAATGCCAGCGTGGTCTACAGAGTGAATCAGGACAGCCGAGGCTACACAGAGAAACCCCATTTCAAATAAAAGAACAAAAAACAAAAAACACAAAGGAGAGAGAACAAGAACCTGTAACTAGGGGCTAGAGAGATGACTCAGTGGTTAAGAGCACTGACTGTTTTGCTGATGAACCCAGGTTCAATTCCCTGCACCCACATGGCAGCTCACAACTGTAACTCCAGTTCTCCAGTTCTAGGGAATCCAAAATCTTCATACAAGACATACATGTAAGCAAAACACCAACGCACATAAAATGATTTTAAAACTGTAACTAGTTTACTGTATGGATAAGAACCTCCCGCCTTCCTCTATCCTCCTCCTTCCCCAAGAGGTTTATACTTAAAGTGAACTTCATAATGTCGCTCACACCAAAGTTCTAGTATCTTCATTTTTTTCCTGGACTCCTAATGACAGTCCTTAGTTGCCACGCACTCTCTTCACAGTCCTGGTCACCTCTTAGAATTAACTTCACTCGCCATCTGGTCTCTTGACCATAAGGCACCACACATCCAACACTTCCCTGTTTAGAATACACAGGGGGTAATCCCAATATATCCTGAATAACACATTGGGCATGCTGATGCAGGCCTATATCCCAGAACTCGGAAGGCATTGAGAGGAGAGAGCATCTGCATAAGAAATAATCAAGGCGGGGAGAAAGCTCAATTGGTAGAATGCCTACTGAGCATGCACAAATATCTGAGCACCACAAAAAAATTAAGCTTTATCGTGCACGTCTGTAATCCCAGTAATCTAAAGGAGACTACAGGATGAAGAAGTTCAAGACCATCCTTGACATCACAGAGAGTTTTACGTGAGAACCTTTCTCAAAAACAAAATTACTGAGTGAATGGACGAATATACTGGCTCTTCGTCTAAAGACCAAAAAATGTCCCTCCCACCCGGCTCCGCGTTTCGGTCCGTGCCACCCTCACCGTCCGCGGCCATGGCTCCCTACACCTCGGTGAAGAGCCGCCCACGGTCCAATGTGCAGTCGACTTCCGGCGCTGACAAGTGACGTAACGCAACCCGGAGACGACGGAAATGACGCGTGAGAAGTGCGACAGGCTGTCAGGCCGTGCTTTGCTGCCGGCGAGGTTGCGGGGCGCGTTGCGAGAAAGCCATGGAGGACCGTGGTGAGTGTGTAGCCAGAGCGGCGGGAACACATGGTCCCGGCTTCGCACGGGCAGTCTGAGCTACGGGCGACGATGTCCGGGCTCGAGCCACTTCCCACTGTCACTGCTCTTGTGTCCGTGGTCTCGATCCCTCGAACGCTCGCAACCTGGCCTCCCCACAGGCTGTCCGTGGGACTTCCTCCGAAAAACTGGCTCTCGGAGGCAATGTGCTGGCCCTCGCTGCCCGGGTGTCTTCTGTGAGCAGTAGAAAGACGCCTTGCCCTGCTTGAAGAAATGAGGCATCGTTGGTTTGCTCGTCCACTGTAGTTATCAGAATGTATTTATTAAGTGAAAAACAAATTAACATACTGCTTTTAGTTAAAAAGTGAACTGTAAACATTTATGTTTGTGCACATGCATAGATTTGATTGGCACACACTGCTCAAAAGGCTGCTGGTGAAATGGATGAGAGGATTCCTTAGAAAACTAGCTCCTGGTCTTAGCCCCTAAATTCTATGCCTTGTGGACCCATAGCTTTTGAAAATATGGAGGAAGTATGTCCCTGCCAACAGTAAGCAGGTATCTTCCCTCTCCCTACCAACATTTGTCCCCTTTAACTTTAAAAGCCGCTTTTTAAAATATGTTTGCCTCTTATTAAGATCAGCAGCTGTTACCATACTCTCCAGACTCATCCTGCTAAGTTCACAAGATGATCCATTTTTTTTCTCTTTCTCCTTAGAGTTAATTGAATACTTTAAGTCTCAGATGAAAGGAGATCCTAACATGGCCTCAGCGGTGGCTGCCATCCAGACTTTGCTAGAATTCTTGAAGAGAGATAAAGGTAAGAAGAGTCAGCCTCGAAGAGTCTGGGCCTTGGGAAAGTCTTCAGATGACTATTAGGAATGTGGACAGGCAGACGTGGAGATCTATGTATGTGTCCATGGTAGACTTGTGGGCCTGGAGGAGACCCTTGGGTTATCACTGAAAGGGTTCCCATCCACCTACAAAATATGCCCTGATGCAAGAGTCAACAATACAGCCTTGGCCAAAAAGCTTAATTTAGAGCAGTCATTTAGCTTTAGAGATGTGTACCAAGCTCCTAGCCTGTCCTTGATTCTGTGCAGTGCTGTAATGTTCGAGAATAAATTCTGCCATCAATATTCATTGAGATCTACTGAGTATGATAAGGCTTAAGATTCTGGGTATAACATGACCTCTCATACATACA
The DNA here is from genome assembly GCA_036184795.1 of Tokudaia tokunoshimensis. Taxonomy (NCBI): domain Eukaryota; kingdom Metazoa; phylum Chordata; class Mammalia; order Rodentia; family Muridae; genus Tokudaia; species Tokudaia tokunoshimensis. The sequence continues at coordinate 14,665,821 of BTHU01000006.1, read as the reverse complement.
AAATATGTGCCCTTTTCATTCTCATGGGGTGGCCAAGAGGAGAGTTTCTCTAACACAGCCTCTCATGTCTTCCCCGTATACATACATTCAGTTATCTTGGACCTTGCACTCCCTCACAGATTCCATCTGCCCCTGCTAAGTAACGACCTACCATGCTGTCGCTTGCTACAAATACCTTAGTCCAGCCCTGCTGGCCTCTTTGACCTTCACCTTCTGTTTATTAGCGTGTGCTTGAGTGTGGGCACACATGAGGACAGCTATTGGGAGTTGTTTCCTCTTTACACAGGTCACCAGGCTGGCACCACAAAGCACTCTGCCCATTTTGCCATTTGGCCTTCTTGGCTTTTTAAACCAAGTGAGTCTATTTCTTAGGCCTTGGTATCACCGACATCTACACAGGAGCTGTCCTCACTGGTCCCCGCATGTCTGAGTCCTTATTCAAGTCTCAGTTTTAAATGGCCTGTAAGGCAAGAGGCCAGCCTTGTAAAGAAGCTTGACCTCCCTCGTCATCCCGCCTTTTCCTGTCCTTGCTCCAGTTTGTAATGTATCTGTCTCTTTCTGTGCTTCTTTATTGCTCCGTGAGAACAGAGCCCTCTCTCGGGCAGCATCTCCCAGTGGCTGATACAGAGAAGCATCCGGTGTTCTTTGAAAGAGTAGGTGAACCGCAGACCAGCAAGGGCAGTGACACTAAATGAACATCACATTCCTCACTTCATCATTGCAGGAGAGACAATCCAGGGCCTGAGAGCAAACCTCACCAACGCCATAGAAACCCTATGTGGTGTGGACTCCTCGGTGGCCGTGTCCTCGGGTGGGGAGCTCTTCCTTCGCTTCATCAGCCTCACCTCCCTGGAGTACTCTGTAAGCCCCGCCCTCCCTCGGCATCCCTCTTCTCCGTGTGCAGATACTGGAAGCTTCCCTGGCAGCTCCTTCCTCCCTTCACTTTGCTCTTTCCTTCCCAGGACTACTCCAAATGTAAAAAGATCATGATTGAGAGAGGAGAGCTTTTCCTAAGAAGAATATCCCTGTCGAGAAATAAAATTGCCAATCTGTGCCATACTTTTATCAAGGACGGGGCGGTGAGTAGATGCCTCTTTTGTGCTGCTAGAATCAAGAGCTTCGGGGTCAGACTGCTGGGCCTGGAATCCTGGCTCTGTCACCTACTGCTGGGACCATGGACAGTCACGTCTCCGTCCTGAACTTTTCTTGTGTGTTAATAAGGGCAGCAGCTCTAGGCTGGGAGAGAGGTGAATGAGATGCTCTGTAGTGTGCACTCTGTAAATACAGACGTACAGAGGCTCATCGTTGTGAACTAGAGAACATGAGACCAGCATGAGTGGGTCTTGGTGTAATAGGCTTTTTACTTTATGTGGGGCTGGAGGGTAAAGCAAGGACCTCTAACCTGCTAGACATGCTCTACCACTGAGCTACACCCATAGCCTCTTAGTAAGCTATTTTTCTAAGTATTTTTTTAATCACATTTCTTTCGTATGTGTTTGTGTGAGTATGCCTAGGTGCCACAATGAGTGTGTGGAAGTCCGAGGAATTGGTTCTTTCCACTGTGTAGGGTCTGGGCATCAAACTCAGGTCACCAAGTTTGGTGACAAGCACCTTTACCCACTGACCCATTTCACTCTCTCTGATTTTTATGATTGAGTTCATGGCCCTCTAAGCTGAAGTGAATCTGCCCAAATTAGCTGTCACTATGGTCTCTGCCAAGCATCTCTGAGCCAGCATTGGCGCTGGGTGGAACTGTCCTCTTCATAACTGCGACCTGCCCCTAGTTAAACGAGGAACAGCAGGTTCAGCCAGTCTCCAGCTTATTCCCTCCACCAGGTGATGAACGCTGTTTCCTTTATCACCTGCCTGCAGTTGCTGCCCTCCTGTCCATGGTCTGGGCCCCTCAGATGCTCACAAACTGGCTTCAGCACATGCTGCCCAAGATACCTGAAAAACTGGCTCTTGGGGGCCGTGTGCCGCCAGCACAGCCCCCACCACCTCAGCCTCACAGACCGTGCCTTTATTTACTTGCATCCTGGCTCTTAGATCACGCCCTGGGTTTTACTGCACTTCTTACCTTTGAAGTATGCTATTAAATATGTGAGAGGTTGTGTAAGTGGTAGTGTCACAGACCCGGGCCACTGGAGGCAAGCCGTGCCCTCCTCTCCTTGGCTCAGTGTGGCTGTAGTGTGGGTCTCTCACCTACCACCCATAGCAGCCGCTCTTAACCTTCTAGCTGGGTTCAAAGCAGAGCGGCAGGATCTCTAAGCTGTGGGCAGGTCCCCCGTGGGCTTGTTAAAGGCAGACGCCTCAGGTCTAAGGTGAGACCTGCGCACCCACAGTTCTAGTGAGCAGTTATGACAGCCATGTTGTAGTCTTGTGCATTCTTAGAGCACAGGCCATGTGTGAATCACAGGTCACCACCTGCACCACCGATGGCCGTATTTACAGCACTGTGCTTGACAGTTTTGAAGAACTTGTTAGCTCAGCTTGTGTCTAGTGACTAGATTTTTACTTCTAGAGAAAACAGGTTGCTGCAATAGTGGGACATGTGACAAGCAGAGGCACCCAAGGCCTGGGTCCCTTGGCCTTCCACTGCCAATGGCCTCATCAGACCACTGTTGATACCTACCCTTCCTAGCACCTATAGGCCCAAGTATGCAAGTTATGTATCTTATGGCCGGGGAAGCCAACCCCTGGGCCTCCAAATGTACTGGCTTATGTGCCTTTGGGTTCTGCTGGGGAGATCTGTGGCCTACTTCTTGGGCAAAAATGTTGAGCTCCTCAGCAGGCTTGAACTTGGGTGTAGTGTTAATATAACCCTTGTGATCATAGTTGGTTTGTAGAATACTGGAGCTTCCCTGACAAGCAGGAGTCATAGGGCAGTGCAGACAGGGTGGACAGTGGCTGGCTGGCAGCTTCCCCTCTCAGAGAGGTTTCTTGTTTCTTAGAGAATTTTGACTCACGCCTACTCCAGAGTCGTCCTGAGGGTCCTGGAAGAAGCTGTGGCTGCCAAGAAACGGTTCAGCGTATATATCACGGAGTCGCAGCCTGATTTATCTGGGCAAGTATCTCGCCACTGGCCAGTGAATCAACATTGCCTTGGACCCACTCGTGGCTATTCCTGCCCCTGGGAGGAAAGACCCTGTGGGTTCCAGGGCCACAAGGCAGACTGTGGTGATTTGGTTTTGTTTCCAATTTTTAGTGTTTTTTTAAGGGTTTTTCTTTAGATAGTTATATCAGAGGAACAACAGGACACTAGATGAAAAGCTTCAATCAAAGAATTGGTGATTGACAGTACCATCTCCCGAAAACAAGAAAAGCAAACTTTGTTGTGTTTTCTTTGTGGTTCTGGGGAGTGAATCCTAGTCTGCCCAGGTTGGTCAGGTACTCTGGAGCTCAATCTCTAACTCAGTAGTTTTTCAGACAGGTTTTCTCTGTGTTGCCTTGACTATCCTGAAAGATTTATGTATCTTATGTGCATTGGTGTTTTGCCTGTATGTGTATCTGTGTGAGGGTGTTGGGTCCCCTAGTACTGGAGTTACAGACCATTGTAAGCTGTCATGTGGACGTTGGGAATTGAATCTGGGTTCTCTGGAAGAGCAGCCAGTGCTCTTAACCAGGCATTCATGTAGTGTTCAGACATACATGCAGGTGAACCACTATAAAATAAAAACAACTACATCTGAAAACAAGAAGTAAAGAACTTTGGTCCCTGTTTCCTTGGTCCAGAGTCAGGATCTGCCCCTTAAGCCACTGAGGTTACAGGACATCTTTGTCTAAATCAAGTTCATCACGCGTCACTGTGGGACCTCACTGAACTATATGTCATGTTTTCATGTCATCTTCAGAAAGAAAATGGCCAAAGCCCTCTGTCACCTCAACGTCCCTGTCACTGTGGTGCTGGATGCTGCCGTTGGGTAAGTGTGACTTCCTGGGTATCTACATTGCTAGCTCTAAGCAGAGTTTTCAAATTAGAGTTTGAATCCTGTCCATAAAGTCTGACTGGGTAGCATCTCTCCTTTTTCTATAAGCAGTGCCCTGTAGCAGGGTTATCACAAGGTCATAAGAGTGCAGAAGACGGGCTGCTGGGGTCTTGTTTCTGAGACAGACTCTTGTAGTCCAGGCTGGCCCAGAACTCACAGTCCTTCCTCAGTGTGCCAGGGTTGCTGGCATGAGCCTCAGCCTGACTGCCCATGTTTTCAGAGTAAAAGGCAAAGGTCAGGCTATGGTCAGCAGGTAGGTGATTGTATTGTATTATGTCCTCATACTTGGTTGTGCAGTGGCTCACTGGGAGCTTTGTCCAGGTTGGGTCATCAGCGTGTATCACTAACGAATAGTAGTCCTTTGAAAAGAAAGCTTACTTTTTTTTTTTTAAAGATTTTTGTATTTATTATATGTACACTGTAGCTGTTTTCAGACACACCAGAAGAGGGCATCCAATCTCATTACAGATGGGTATGAGCCACTGTGTGGTTGCTGGGATTTGAACTCAGAACCTCTGGAAGAACAGTCAGTGCTCCTAACTGCTGAGCCATCTCTCCAGCCCAAGAAAGCTCACTATTAAGGAGTTTAGGGGTTCTTGGCTAAACATCTTAAGTAGTAATGTCTTAAACAGTAAACTGTTACACACCTAGTATCCCAGCACTGGGAGGCACGGGCAGGTGAAGCTGAGTACCAGGCCAACCAAGTATTTCCTTTTTTGTTTCCTCAGCTATATCATGGAGAAAGCAGATCTTGTCATAGTTGGTGCAGAAGGAGTGGTAGAGAATGGAGGAATTATTAACAAGGTAGGTATGGTCACTGTTCCCAGAAGCCCCTACAGCCTGAGAGCTTGATGAATTTAGTCAGTAGCATTTACATTTATATTCATAGGTACTTTCGTGTGGCTCTGTGATTTGAGACATGATATTATGTAGCTCAAGATAGCCTCAAATTGTCTCAAACTCCTGCATGTGCTTCCCAAGTGCTGAGATCATAGGCATGACCACACCACCCCGGGCAAATTGTATTCAGCTTGGAATTGGGTGTCTCTGGTTTTGTTTCCATTTGATTGAGGACTTCCATCCCCAGGGCTTATTATGTTTTCTCTGTCACTTATCTTGGAAACTGTCTATGACAAACGTCATAGTCATGTTAAGCTTTACACACACCGTTTTTAAATTTACTGGCATTCAGCACACTCACACCATGCTATTACCAGTGTCTATAAAGCTTTCTATTTGTACCAGATGGGCTTTTCCCATGTCCTTGGTCACCTTTGTTCTGCTCTGTCCTGATTTTTCCAGTCCAAGGGACCACAAATGTCTCACATGATTTTGAGCTTGACACATTTCACTGGCCACATGGCCTGGATTCGCCAGACTACAGAATGTCATAGCTGCGCCCTTTCAGGCAGAGTACTGTTCCATTACAGCGAGACCATGTGTTCACGTTCACTTGTAGTGGACCCTGGGCCCTCAGAAATGGAAAGTGCTGGCCCATCTCGGACTGCACTTACTTTCCCTAACTGGTGAAGCTGGCATCTTTTTATGTCCTTTGGGAACATTTACCTTGGAAGAGAAATTGTTTTCTTTCTTAAAAGGTTCTCTTTGAGGGCTAGGAATATAGCTTAGCTGGCAGAATGCCTGTCTAGCTGAAGCCCTGCGTTCAAGCCCCAGCACTAGGTAGACCAGGCCTGGTGGAACACAAGTAATCACAGCACCAGACGGTGTGGAGGCAGGAGGATCAGAAGTTGAGTGCAAGGCCAGCATGAAATACATTAAGACCATGTCCTTAAAATGATAACAGTTCTGAACTGGAGAGATGGCTCAGCGGTTAAGAGCACTAACTGCTCTTCCAGAGGTCCTGAGTTCAAATCCCAGAAACCACATGGTGACTCACAACCATCTATCTGTAATAGCATCTGACACCCTCTCTGGTGTGTCTGAAGACAGGCACAGTGTACCCACATACAAAGAATAAATAAATAAATCTTTAAAAAAAGATATTAAAAACCAAAACAGTTGTGACACATGTCAAGATTATACTCCCACTGTGCGTCCTGCTTCACTGAGCTATGCAAGCTCACCCGGTGTCCATTTCCCCAACTTCTCAGATTGGAACCAACCAGATGGCCGTGTGTGCCAAAGCCCAGAACAAGCCCTTCTATGTGGTTGCAGAAAGTTTCAAGTTTGTACGGCTCTTTCCACTCAACCAACAAGATGTCCCAGATAAATTTAAGGTAAGTTTTGTGTATTTGACAGGGCCCTTTGACTCTACCCCGAAACCATAATTGTCCAGAAAGTTCCTCCCTTCCCAGTGCTCTTCCAGTGTAGAGATGGTATTGGACCTAGGCACATTGGTGGGCAAAGTCTCATTTACAAAGCACTCTGTGCAGAGTCCCAGTTTGTTCATCCCACCTCTGCTTTTACAAACCATGTGACCTTGGTCAGGTACTTCCTTTGTGGGATGGGATGGTATCCTGGACATGCTGTCCCTGCCAGCCTGCTGCACAGCCAGGGGTAGTCCTGTCAAGAGCTCACGTACAGCTCAAGCCAGGGCCTCAGCAGTACAGAGCCTGGATACAAGGCCAATCCAGCTAACCAAGTTCTTCTCCCCTCAGTACAAGGCAGACACTCTGAAGTCTGTGCAGACTGGGCAGGATCTCAAAGAGGAACACCCATGGGTGGACTACACCTCCCCATCCCTCATCACCCTGCTGTTTACGGACCTGGGTGTGCTGACACCATCTGCTGTAAGCGATGAGCTCATCAAGCTGTACCTATGAGCCGAGTCCCGCCTGCCTGCATGCCGGAAGCACGCGCTATGCAGGATGGGCAGCCTCTCCACTCCAGCAGCCAGGGGCCAAGACTGAACCGGACTTTCAGATCTGTATGCTAAGGGCTCACAGCACAAGTCCTGAAGAATCCTTTGACTTTTGCTCTGTCACATCTGAAGCCTGCTCCCAGTTCTAGCACCAAGCTGAAGCATCCTTATGGTTTTCAGAAACTACGGAAGTACAAGTTAAATTACTGGCTGCAAACCAGAGGAAGATAGCACAGGAGCAAGGACCCTTCTCATACCGCACTAAACCTTACAGTGCCTCACGACAGCAAACCCTGGCTGACTCCATCTGGCATCAGGGCTCTGTCCCCTCAGCAGGATCAAGCCAGACAGGAGAATACCAATGCGGGGGCCATTCACAGCACTGCTCACAGAATGTCGTCTATAAAAAATGTGAGCTTGCTTTAAACAAGATTAGAACCCAAACAGCTTTTTTAAGTTAAATGTGGGAACAAATCAGGATCTTTTCAAATAAATTATATGAACAATGTGGATATAGTATTGCCTCATACAAGTTGATACCGACCAGAAACAGTGCACAGTTGGGCAGAACCTGTTACAAGAAAATGCTGGCAGCACTTCTCAGGGTCAGATCCCCTTCCTAGTTCAACCCCAATCTGGTTGTCGTGGCACCAGCCTGTGGCCCCAGGACATGGAGGCTAAGGCAGGAGAATCAGTCTGAAATCATCCTGGACTACATATTTGTCTTAGTTTGGGTTTCATTCCTGTGTAGAGACACCATGAAACATTTAAGTGGGGCTGGCTAACAGTTCCAGAGATGTCACTCGTAATCATCATGGTGGGAACAAGGCAGTGAGCAGGCAGATGTGCCAAAGAAGCTCAGATTCTACATCTTGATCCAAAAGCAGCCAGAGGCGTTCTTCCACACACTGGGTGGAGCTTGAACCTAGGGGACCTCAAAGTCTGACAGACTTTCTACAAGGCCACACCTAATAGTGTCACTTCCCATGGGCCAAGCATACGCAAACCAATAAAATAGTATAGCACTATTGCAAAGAGAAAAAAAAAATCTGCCTCTGTGGGTGCTCTTGGTGGGACTGCAAAGGAAATGTAAAGTTCAGGGTGGGAGGAGGCAAGGGGATGTCAAGTGACTGGGAATAAATACTTTGAAATTTTATAAGGCCTAAAATGAAATATACTGCATTATCTTTTTTAAAAAGTGAATGGGAATTTTAAAATACATACATACATATATATATGTATGTATGTATATATTATGTTTGTATGTATTATGCATACAGTCAAACATATATTTTAAGTCTGTAATAAAGCACAAAAACCACCCCAGAAAAAGCACAATTAATCAAAATAAATACTGAGATTTGCTATTTACACTCAGATAACTAAATACACTTCTGTGAGATTCTGGTAGGATCATGGTACTTGTGTATGCAGTCCTTCAGTTTCTCCTAGTCTCCAGATAGTCTTCCGGCAAGGGTAGGAATGTGGGGTCAGTGAGGGGACCTTCACCTGAGGCTCTGAGGTCAACTGTCCTCTTCTGAGTCCGAGACACCTAAATCTGTCAGCTGGACTGTCCTTTTGGTACTTGTCAACAGCCCCTTCTCAAATTCTTCTTCTGTGATTTTACCTTTTTTAAATTTTTTCAAGAGCCTTGTATCATTAAGGAGTTCTTCCATGTCTTCATCATCCATATCAGAACCCTGAGTGCAGAAGATGCAATGTGTCAGCTTTGGGTCTAAAGAGCAGCAGACCCTGTTAGGGCCTACGAGGTCGGATAACATAGCAGCCCTCACCATGGGCCCCAAAGTTGAATGGGGAGAGAGGATGGTAAGACAAGGTGCCTACGTAGCTCAGGCTGGCTGTGAACCTGGGGTGCAAGCAAAGACAACCTTGCTGTTCTCATAACATGACATCATTAGATGTCCTCCAAGTGCAATGTCAGAAGGTGGAGTTTAAGAAAATCAAGAACAGCCGGGCGGTGGTGGCGCACGCCTTTAATCCCAGCACTTGGGAGGCAGAGGCAGGCGGATTTTTGAGTTCGAGGCCAGCCTGGTCTACAAAGGGAGTTCCAGGACAGCCAAGACTACACAGAGAAACCCTGTCTCGAAAAACAAAAACAAAAAAAAAAAATCAGCAAAATTAAAATGACTTTTACTGTTTAAAAAAAAAAAATCAAGAACAACACACATTACCTCATCCTTTTTCCTTTTTGCATTCATCTTTTTCTTCCTTTCCTTTTTGGCCTTCTGCTTCGACCAAGCTTTATTTTTGATAAATTTTCTTCTCCCTTCATTTTCTGTCCTCTCTTTTCTTTTTTGCTCCAAAAGCTTCTGCCTCTGTTTTTCTCTGATTTTATCTTTAAATGGAATCGTGTCAGTATCAATGTCCACTGGTACGAAGTCTGGAAACTGCTTCCCCCGTAGCTCTGGCATCCTGGGCATCCTCAGCAGGGCAAAGCCCCGAGCGAGGCTGGCAAAGTGAAGATCTAATAGAGAGGCGCTCGGTCAGCACGGGGACACTACAGACACAGGGCAGGGCTGCCTCATCACCTTTCCTAATCACATGATGTAATAAGCTGGGCAGTGGTGGCGCACACATTTAATCCCAGCGCTCAGGAGGCAGAAGCAGGAGGAGCTCTGGGATCAAGGCTAGCCTGGTCTACAGAGTAAGTTCCAGGACAGACAAAAGGCTACATGTCTCCAACCTACCCCTCAACACCCCAAAAAAGTAATAAATTTAGTTTAGCTAGAATTTTTTAAAAGGTTTACTTGTTTATTTTATACAAGTGAGCACACTGTCACTCTCTTCAGACACACCAGAAGAGGGCATCAGATTCCATTACAGATGGTTGTGAGCCAGTATATGGGTGCTGAGAATTGAACTTATGACCTCTGAAAGAGCAGTCAGTGTTCTTAACCACTGAGCCATGTCTCCAGCCTCTAATTAGAATTTTTTTTTTTTTTTTGGTTTTTCGAGACAGGGTTTCTCTGTGTAGCCCTGGCTATCCTGGAACTCACTCTGTAGACCAGGCTGGCCTCGAACTCAGAAATCCTCCTGCCTCTGCCTCCCAAGTGCTGGGATTAAAGGCGTGCGCCACCACCGCCCGGCTAATTAGAATTTTTTAAGCAACATGTTTTCCAAGAGACAGGTGGCTGTCGGTCACATAGTTGCAGCACCAAGCCTTCCCTACATGTAAATAAGGTTTCCCCAAGCTCTCAATCCAAGTCAATGAGAAGTCCCTGCTGCCAAACCCTGGAGCACCCCCAAATTGTATATAAATCCTATCCTGAATCCTATAGAATAATAAAGGGTATTTGAGGATTACTCTGTCGTCTGGGAGATTCTGTCACAATTCTAACACGAGCGAAGAGGTCCTCTCCCAAAACACCACCAGCGCCCCAACCTTCCCGGCTAGGCTTTCCTGGCTAGGCGGTCTTTGTCAGCCCCAGACCGGATCAGGCGCAGAGCAACATGAGCAACCAAGATGGCAGCAGCGGCGAGACGGCGGGAGCAGCTTCCCGGCCTTCCCCCTCTGCCAGAACCCTCGCACCCGCACCCGGCAGGGCCTCCGCACAGAGGCCCACAGAACACTAACCCCAACGTGCCACGTTAAGACAATACAACCCTGATACCCAAAGACTCAAAGACAATGATTATGCCAGGCACAGTGGCACACAGTTTAATCACCCCCAGCTTTAAAACCACTACTTGGTAGGCACGGGTAAAGAGCCCTCTGAGTTTGAGGCCAGCCTGGTCTACATAGCAGGAACTAGCCAGGGCTACAGAAAGACCCTGTCTCAAAAACCCGCATGTTAGAGAAGGCAAGGCCGACTTACCCTTCAGCCTGAAGATGAGGCTGCACTCGTGTTTCGCATAAGCCTGCACAAAGGACACAAAGGCTTTCATGCCCTTCTCGAACATGGCTCTGTCAGCCAGGGCCATGGCCCGGAGCTTCGGCAGGAGGTCTACGGTGTTCCTCTGGAGGCTCATCTCCTGCAGGGGGCACTAAACAGAGACTACCATCTCACCATCCCACAGTCCCTCCAACCAGTGCCCCCCAGATCGAATAAACCAAGGATAGACAACGCAGTGCTCCAAAAGCCAGGGGGCCAAATTCAGCCCAAGGACATCCCTTAGTAAAAAAGGACTTTAGGATTTTTTCTTAAAGTTTGAAAATGACATTGCACAAAAGCCCCAACCAGTAACGACAACAATAGGTGGTGTCCCCAAGTCATGATGCTGGCTGATGCGTCCCTCGGCCAGCCCAGGGGAGGCAGCAGCCCCTCCCTCCTCTTGGTTTCCGACCACCAGCTACCAGGCCAGCGTGCTGCTTACTTTCTGGTTGATGGCCAAGAAGCTGATGTACGCTTCCTCCATGGGCAGCAGGAACACCAGAGCACTGCCACCGTGGCCAATGCGGGCTGTGCGTCCACATCGATGCACAAAGGCACTGGGGAGACAGGGTGGGGTGGTACCCCAGGGGTGGCAGTGAGCACAACCAGGCTCCAGCCAGGCAGGTGTTGCACTACACAGTGCTGCATAGAGCCATCACTGGGCCCCACAGCTCAGGGCCCATGTGACCACAAGCCAGTGAGCAGAGAAAAGCTGCAAAGAAACAGACGCTACAGATAAGAGGTCTAGTGGCTCTAAGGACACCTGACCAAAGTCGGGCTTCCCCAGGACACACAGCAGGGTCACGGGGGAAAACTGAGAAGCAATGAAAGGCTTCAAGGAAAAGTGCCCTGGAATATCAGGCATCATAAAAAGCGTCACTTAAATGCAACTTTGACATTTAAAAGTGTGTGAGGGAAACCAAGCATGGTGGCTCTCCCCTTTAATCCTAGCACTGCTAAGGCAGAGGCAGCCTGGTCTATATACAGAGTAAGGCAGCCTGGTCCCAGAATGAGTTCCAGGACAGCTGGGCTACACAGAGAAACCTGTCTTGAATAACCAACCAAAAATAAATAACAAGTGTGTGAGGGGTGTCCGCTCACTTTGAGGGAGATAGGCTGTTTTCTTGAGAGTAGTCTGTTGCTCTTTTCAATCATCTATAATTTGCACTTCTGCATGCACTTTCAGTAGTGGGGTTTTCTTCCCTATTTATCCCTCCATACCCACTCTTTTGCAGACAGTATCTCAATGCAGCAGCCCAGGTTTCTGAACTCATGAATACCGTCTTAAGCTCAGCCTCATGAATACCAAGGACTAAAAGCAGGAGCCACCACATCTGTCTGAAAGTGACTGCTATAACACACCACTATTAATTAACACATCAAAGGTATTCAGCCATTTGCCTACTTCTGCAATTTAATCCAGTTAATAGAGTGCTTGGGTTTCAAACTTTAAGTCAGATGTGGCAGTCCATGTCTGTAACCCCAGCACTCAAGAGATGAAGGCAGGCTCATCAGAAGTTCAAGATTATCTCTCGCTACATGAGACTCTTGTCCAAAACAAACAAACAAATCATTTTAATTTCACTGCCTGCCCTTCCTGCAGCCCAACCCCAGACAGAGGAACAGTACCCTGCATACCTGGCATTGCTGGGAGGGTCATACTGCAAAACCCAGTTGACTTCGGGAATATCGATCCCCCGGGCCATGACGTCAGTGCACACCAAGATCCCACTGGGGGGAGAGCAGTGCTGTGAAGGCCGCCCCGCGTATGCAGTGCGCCCCAGTGAAGCAGCCCCGGGCCTTCTCACACAAGCCACTACATTTTTTAATGTCATATTTTGAATTCTTTTTCCTTCCTCCTACAACCTTCCCAGACCTTATAGACTGCCATCAAAAGTGGGGGGTGGGGGGTGGAGGAGGCTGGAGAGATGGCTCTGCAGTTCAGAGCTTACAGGAGTCCCAAAGCTAAGGGACTATGTTTATTCTTATTTACCCAGGAGCAAGTAGCCCAACAGCCCTTCCCTGGGCTGTGGAAGCTACAACGGTGAACACACATGGGCTTCCCGACTGCACAGGCCGGCGATGGAGCAGGGGGATCAGGAACTAAGCAAGTGACCCGGGCTCAGTATATGGTTTAAGGGTCCAAACCAGGCTCTGGGTGTTGTCAAGGATGTGGAGACTGTACTACTCTGCTCCAGGAGGGCAGAGGGAAAAGGGGTGTGTGTGGGACCTGAGGAGTAAGGTGACTGTCCATCTGCTGCCGCCCAGGACAGCCAGGCCCACTCACCTCGGCAGCAGGGGTGTGTGTGGGACCTGAGGAGTAAGGTGACTGTCCATCTGCTGCCGCCCAGGACAGCCAGGCCCACTCACCTCGGCAGCAGGGGTGTGTGTGGGACCTGAGGAGTAAGGTGACTGTCCATCTGCTGCCGCCCAGGACAGCCAGGCCCACTCACCTCGGCAGCAGGGGTGTGTGTGGGACCTGAGGAGTAAGGTGACTGTCCATCTGCTGCCACCCAGGACAGCCAGGCCCACTCACCTCGGCAGCAGGGGTGTGTGTGGGACCTGAGGAGTAAGGTGACTGTCCATCTGCTGCCGCCCAGGACAGCCAGGCCCACTCACCTCGGCAGCAGGGGTGTGTGTGGGACCTGAGGAGTAAGGTGACTGTCCATCTGCTGCCGCCCAGGACAGCCAGGCCCACTCACCTCGGCAGCAGGGGTGTGTGGGACCTGAGGAGTAAGGTGACTGTCCATCTGCTGCCGCCCAGGACAGCCAGGCCCACTCACCTCGGCAGCAGGGGTGTGTGTGGGACCTGAGGAGTAAGGTGACTGTCCATCTGCTGCCGCCCAGGACAGCCAGGCCCACTCACCTCGGCAGCAGGGGTGTGTGGGACCTGAGGAGTAAGGTGACTGTCCATCTGCTGCCGCCCAGGACAGCCAGGCCCACTCACCTCGGCAGCAGGGGTGTGTGTGGGACCTGAGGAGTAAGGTGACTGTCCATCTGCTGCCGCCCAGGACAGCCAGGCCCACTCACCTCGGCAGCAGGGGTGTGTGTGGGACCTGAGGAGTAAGGTGACTGTCCATCTGCTACCGCCCAGGACAGCCAGGCCCACTCACCTCGGCAGCTGGCGGAACTCCATGAAGATCTTGTTGCGCTTGTATTTCATCTTCCCGTGGATGCACAGGATCTTCACTTTCTTCAGCAGTGCCTCCAGGGCCTTTCCATAGTATTCCACACATGCACACGTGCTACATGGGAGAGAGAAGGCGCTCAGTCACCAGCCACGAGGGTCCCGAAGGTGGGAGGGATGCAGAGGGGCAGAGGCAGCAGATCAGAACCCTCTTGAGACAGGGATTGCAGACTTGAAGCAAGTGGACCTTGGCTGGAGAGATTAAGAACACTGGCTGCTCTTCTTGAGGACCTGGGTTCAATTCCCAGCATCCAAATGGCAGCTCACAACTATTTGTAACTCTGGTTCCAGGGGACCTGACACACTCATACAGACATATATGCAGGTAAATAAATCATTTAAAAAATAAACATTTAAAAAAAGGCCCATAAATGGAAATCTGCATCTGCCGGGGTTGGCGGTGGGGAATCTCGAGGAAGTCCCAGAGACGTGGGATGAGGGAGGTTCCCAGGAGTCGATGTGGGTGACCTTATCTGAGATGCCTAACAGGGAGGCCATGGAACCTGAAGAGGCCACCTCCTATAGCCAAGCAGGACGCCCAGTGGAGGGATAAGGAAAGTCAACCCACCCACAAAACTTTCATCCCAAAATTTGTTCTGTCTCAAAGAAATGCAGGGACAAAGATAGAGCAGAGACCGAAGGACTGGCCGACCAATGACTGCCCAACTTGAGACCCATCCCGTGGGCAAGCACCAATCCCTGACTCTATTAACGACATTCTGTTACGCTTGCAGACGGGAGCCTAGCATGTCCTCTGAGAGGCTCTACCCAGCAGTTGACTGAAGCAGATGCAGACACCCACAGCAGAACATTGGACAGATATTGGAGACACTTATGGAAGAGTTTGGGAAAGGATTGCAGACCCCGAAGGAGATAGGAACCCCACAGGAAGACCAACAGTGTCTACCTAAGCTGGACCCCTGGGAGCTCTCAGAGACGGAGCCACCACCAACCAAAGAGCACACAAGGGCTGGACTGAAGCCCCTGGTGCATACATAGCAGAGAGTTGCTTTGTCTAGCCTCAGTGGGAGAGGATGTGCCTAATCATGCAGACTTGATGTGCTGGGAGGGGAGTACCCAGGGGAGGTCCCATCTTCTCAGAAGCAAAAGGGGACGAGGGATGGAGGGATGGACATCACTGCAGTATGAGCTGGGTTCAGTTCCCATTGATACAGTGTGGGCCAAAGAGGCTGGGTTTGTCAGCCTCACACAGCCAAGAACCTCCCTGGCACACAATGCCTGACTTCCCAGCCACAGCCCGGGGACTACCTGAAGAAGACCAGGTGCTTTTCCTGCTGACGGCTCCGAAGGAAATGGACCAGCTGGTTGAATTTCTCATCTGCCTTACAGATCTACAGGGGGTGGGGGGGAAATCACATATATGTAAAAATAAAGTAATCCCCATAGCTGGTTTCAGATTCAGCCTCCCCACCCTACCCCCATCCCCTCTTTCTGGAGACAAGGCCTCTCACACAGCCCAAACTGGTCTCAAATTCTTCAAGGTTGGCCTTGAAGTCCTGGTCCTGTCTCCACCTCCTCAGGGCTAGGATTACAAGCACACTCAACATAGCCTTTGTTTATTTGGTTATGCTGACATATTTGGAGGACACACATGAACGAGGTTGGATGGCAGCTGACGGGAGTCGGCTCTCCGACTGCCATGTTGAACCCACATATTGAAGCCAGGTTGTTCACCCCCTGAGCCGTTTCACTGGCCCATACCCTGAAAGTCTGAGGGATCCCATTTCCTCCAGAACAAGACAGATTTTCGAGATGGCATCTGTCTGCCTGCCCGGCTCAGAGAGGCCGGATCACATGTGCTGCCAGTGTTCAGGTTAAGCTGTGAACCGGGAGAGCAGCACACAGCTGGGCGGGGCCAGGCGTCCGTGGGCCTGAGGGAAACCAAGACCCCCATTACCTCCATTACCTCCATTACCCCCATTACCTCCAAGCCGGACTCTGGGGCCAGACCCGAAAGTGCCACACTAAGGCAAGCCCAGCTTTCCAGAAATGAGTATTCGTGACAACCTGAAGGGCTGCCAGAGACAGGCTCCACCCCCTCCCAATAAAGTGCCCTGTCCATCCAGGCCCCAACCACAAACACTCAGTCCTAGTAAATGGGTTTCCCCGGATTTTAGCAAAACTAACACTGTAGGTTAAATGTTTATCTGATGGAGCATGGGAGCTCTGGACTATAATCCCAGAACTTGTGAGGGAGACTGAGGATAAGGCGTTAAAGGCCACTCTCAGATACATAGTGTCTCAAAAAAAAAAAATTAAAAAATGTTTTTTGAGATTTGAACTTACTATGTAGCCCTGGCTGGCCTGGAACTTGCTACATAGACCAGGATGGCTTCTAACTCAGAAAAAAGCCTTCTGATTTCTGCAAATAAAAATGTGAACCATCACTCCTAGACAATAAATTAATAGCTCTTCTGGGCTGGAGTGATGGCTCAAAGGTTAAGAGAATGTCTTTTCTTCCAGAGGAACAAACACACACACACACACACCTCACACCCAAGTGAGTGTGATCACTCAGGACAGGAGCTTCAGAGGCATGGTGTTTAACATGCATTTATGCGTGGCCAGCAAGGATGCTAGGCAGGTAAAGGTGCACCATCAGGCCAGCAACCTGAGGGTAACAGGCTCTCAACTGTCCTCTGACCGCCACAGTCATACAAATAAATACAATTAACTTTTTAAAATACATTTATGCTGGGCATGGTGGTGCATGTCTTTAATCCTGGCACTCTTGAGACAGAGGCAGGAGGATTTCTGTGAACTTGAGGCCGGCCTGCTCTACACAGAATGTTCTGGGACAGTCAGAGCTACATAACAGAGAGACCCTTTCTCAAAACACCAAAAATTAAAGATACATTTATGTTTCCATGAACTGAGCCATTCATTTAACAAGCAGAATCACTGTCATTTGGCCAATTGTCCTAGCTGTCTCCAAATGCATTTTAAATTTGCTGAAAGGACACACCATCCATTTAGTTTCCCAGTGAATCGTGAGGGCAGGAGATGGCAGCAGGCCCTGTGCTCACCATATAGTGGTTTTCCAGCCGGGACGGGGTCTTCTGGGTACTGCTGGCTGCCACACCCTTCTCCTTCACGGAGATCCGGACAGGGTTCCGGAGACCTGCTCGCACCAAGTTCTCCACTTCCTGTGTCTGTGTGGCTGAGAAAAGGCCTGTTCTCCTCTGCTTTGGCAAAAACTCCAGGATTGTGTTGATGCTGGAAACGGAATGCACACATGTACTTAGTTATGATTTAGAAAGAGCAGAGGAGCTAGGTGCAGAGGGAGGGATGCGGAGGCAAGAGGACTGCAGAGTCCAAAGCCATCCTAGGCTACATAATTAAGTTCTAGGATAGCCTGGGCTACAGAGTAAGATCCTACACAAAAACGAATCAAATATTACAAGATCAGGTGGCTAGGGATAGCATTCAGCAATAGTCACGCACATGAGTGCCGCTGGGCTCGGCAGCGCTGTGAGAACCAGCTCCGTGACAAAATGACAATGAGAGAGGACTTAAGATCAACAAGACACTGGGAAATAAATTATAACCCCTGTTCCTCCTCTACACTTTCAGCGTGTCTCCAATCCAAGCATGTAATAATCAACATGAACTACTTGACACTCTACATACATGAAACACACCTAAAGACTGTTTATTGGACAACATAAAAAAATTAGAGCAACTGGGACAGAAAATCAAAAACAGAAAAACTGGAACCAGCCAGGCATAGTGGCCCATATCTGTACTCCTGATGTACAGGAGTCAGAGATTGGAGGATCCAGAGTTCAAAGCCAGCCTGGGCTGCAGAATGAGACTTTACTTCAAACTTTAATGCACATTCGTGGGTCCAAATTTTTAAAATAAAAGAACTGTAATTAAGCCGTGTGCCAGAACCTGAAGGGTCGAGGCACCTGAGGTCTGAATTGCTGATGCAGGTCGGTAATTGTGAGGCAATGCAGAAGGCCTGCCCTCGCCCAGGCCCACCCACTTCGGGAGCTCACGCCCTGGTACCTTGCCTCAAAGCCCATATCGAGAAGTCTGTCGGCCTCATCCAGCACCAGCACATCCAAGCTCTTCACACAGCTGGCCAGGTCCAGACCCTCCGCCTTCCTCCGGAACATGTCCTCCAGGCGGCCTGGGGTTGCCACAATGATGTGGCCGCTTTGGAAAGAAAGTTCCCACTTACCATGCACTCTGGATCTCAGTAACATGGATGACAGTTACTAACATACCAAGTCCCCACCCCACAGAAGAACTATCCAAATCCCAGGCAGAACTATGGCTGCAGGGTAGGAACAGCCAGGGCTCTGGCAGAGTGTGCGAGTTCTATCCCACAGGCCTCTGGGTTGTAGGCACACTGCTGGTACACGGCCACACCCTTATTCCTACTGTACACTCTCTCTGCCATGGCTCTGTCCAGTAGAGAAACTGCAACACAACACCACATGGCCCACACAACTCAGGCTGACCTCTGACTTGTAACAGCACACCATATCAAAGAACACAACGGTAAGAGGGACGTAGACTGGGGCCAGGGGAGCTCAGTGACATAGATTTGTCTGGTATGCATGAGGTCCAGGGTTCAAATCCCAGCTCCCTACAAGAAATAGGGAAGGAGCGAGAGGTAGAGACAGAGGGAAGAAGGGAGAAAAAAAGGAGGAGAGGAGGAAAAGAAAGGAGGGAGGGGAGGGAGGGGAGGGAGGGAGGGGGCTAGACCAGCAGCCTGAGGGCCTAACGTGTCCCTGCACACTGGCTGCCTGTGACACGTTTTTGCACAATGTAGACTACAAGCAACAGTTGAAACAAATCTGAAGACACATGGATACTTGGGATTCACAAGCTGGCCAGCGACAGCAGCCAGACTTGCCAGACAAGGCTCAGAAACTGATGAGTGTTAGGGGCACCAGGTGTTTGCAGCCAGGCTGTTGACACACCTGCCCTGACTCCCAAGGCAGCCCAAGCCTATGCAGACTATGAAGTGTCCACAGAGCCAAGAGAACCAGGAGGTGGGCAGGGAGCAAATGCCTATGAGCCTAAGGTCCAGCACAGCCTCTCAGCTGAGGGCGAGAGCACAGGACAGGAGCAGGACTCGCAGGCTCACCCGTGCTGCTTGAACCTCTCCACATCTTCTCCAGGCTTCCGGCCTCCGATCCACAAAATCTGGCTGAAGCAAGAAATGGGACTTGGAGCAAGTCTGGCAAGATAGCAGTCTGGGCCGGTAAGGCACCAACCACCCCAAGTGCCATCTCCTGGGCCAGTCACCTGAACTGTGGGAAGTGCTTTGTGAAGTGTGACAGGACCTCATCAATCTGAATGGCCAGCTCCCGAGTGGGGGTGATGACGATGGCTCCTACCTGCCCACAGGGAGGGGAAGACCCCAGGGTCAGTCACACATGAGTGAGCCCCGGGGCAGACTGCATTAGCCCTGTACCTCCATCCACTGGCAGTTTCTGGAATTTTGTTCGGTAGTTTCAGCAAATAGAGGGCTTTAAAGGGCAGATCGACAGCGGAGCACTCACCTACCATGAACGAGACCCAGCCTCACAAAATAAGCAAGGAATCAATATAGGGCCACACAGATAGCTCAGAAGTTAAGGGCACTGACCACTCTTCCAAAGGAGCCAGATTCAATCCCAACACCCACGTGGCAGTCACCACCATCTACAACTCCAGTTCCAGAGGATCTGATGGTCTCTGCAGGCACCAGGGGCACAGACATACATGCAAGCAAGACACCCATACACATAAAAATAAATACAAAATAATAATTTTTAATAAAAACCAACCAAGGAGTGGGCGACAAACAAAACCCGACATCATCTGTCATGGTTCACTGTGGACCCATGGCCAATAGCACTGTAGCTCAGGCCTGAAGGAACTGACACCCGACCCGTATTTTCTCTGTATGTCGTAATGTCATACGGTCGTGCCTGACAGCACATCACTGTACCAGACGCATTTAGTTACTTGGCTATTTGAATGAGATACACTCTGTAGTCTCTGGTATTTACCCCCCTCCGTCCCCAGTTGGTGGCAGCTGTTTGGGTAGGTTTTAGAAGTGTGGCCTTGCTGGGAGAAGTCACTGGGAGCAAGCTTTGAGCCTAACCATTCCCAATATCCTCTCTGCTTCCTGTTTAAGTCTTGAAATGTGAGATCTCAGCTTGCTCCACAAGTCTCCATGCCCACCTCCTGCCAAGCTTCGGAAGCCCAAATAAACCCTTCCTTCTATAAGTTGCCCTGGTCATGGTGTTTTATCACAGCAATAGGACGGTAATGAATACACTCGATGTGTAGCCCTGGCAAGGCTGGTTCCCATTCTCTCTGTTTGTTATTTCTCACATTCTTAGAGCTGGCTTCACACTCACTGAGATCCACCTGCCTCTGCATCCCAGAGCTGGGATTAAAGGCATCCAACACTATGCCCAGCCAATGCTGGAGGCCTTTTTTTTAAATATTTTATTTATTTCTAATGAGTGTTTTGTCTGCAAGCATGGACATATATCCTGTGCATCTAAGGCCAGAAGAGGGCGCCAGATTCCCTACAACTAGATTGATAGCAGGTTAACTCCACCTACCCCACCCCTGCCCCATCCCACCCCACCCCCACCCCTTCCCCTCCTAGATCCTGGGAACTCAACCCAGATCTTCTGCAAAAGCCATCCCTTCAGCCCCTACTGAGGGCATTTTAAATAACAAAATCACCAAGAAAAGCCACAAAAAGGAGGGGGTTAGGGATTTATTTCAATGGTAGAGCACTTTCCTAATAAGCACAAGGTCCTGGGTTGGGACTTAAGCTAAGGTGGGCGTGGAAAATAAACAGATGGCTCCCAAGGCCACCTGTTTACAGTATGAAAGCTAAAATGGCATTTCTACCCATATCCACAAGTGCCTGAAAATGTACCCCAGTGTCATAATAGTGTCATGACTGTGGTATAACAGTCAAGCAAATTCAAAAACAGACTGCTCTGATACCAAATAAGGCTGGACTGAAGTTTATCCAGCTTCTTCCTCGGGCTTGATCCCTCCTGCCTCTATGACAACCAGCCAGCCCACCTCACCTGGTTCTTCTTTAACTTCTCCTCCCTTCTCAGAAGAATCTCCAGAATGGGAATGACAAAAGCCAGGGTTTTTCCACTACCAGTGACCTGCAAATAGACAAAGCTTTTGACTTACTTTCCAACTGGCCAGGAGAACGAGAGACTGACTGTACTTCATGGGATACTCACAGCTTCTGCGGCAACATCTTTGTTTTTCATGAACAGAGGGATGGTGGCAGACTGCAGGGAGAGATTACAAAGGACTGGTTAAATAATGCCACAACTAAACATGAGGAGACCCAAGTCCTAGGAATGCAATGGGGTTGACTAAAGTCACACTGGATCCCACCCCAAGGGGATCCCGAGCAAACCAGTCACCACAAAGGGTGACAAGTTGTAGCCAAGTGTGATGACAGAGGCCTTGAATTCCAGCATTCAGGAGGCAGAGACAGGCAAAGCTCTGTGAGTTCAAGGTCAGCCAGGGCACAGGCGTGAAACCCTGTCTAAAAACTAACCAACAAACAGTAACATTGTGAGTTGTCTATAAGGACAAGTGTGTGAGGAGTCCTGGATTCAAGTCCTGACACTCCCATTGTCCCTCCTTGAAGGAAGGAACTGGAAGTACTGACTTTTTGTTTTGTTTTTTAACTTATTTTTATTTATGTACGTGCCTCCTAGTCTGTATGTACATTGCCTACATGGAGGAAGGAAAGATGGCAAAGAGAATGTTGGATTTTCAAGAATCGGGAGCTATAATCAGTGGTGAGGCATTCAATGTGGGTGCTAGGAACTCAACCCCGCTCCTCTATAAGAGCAGCAAGTGTTCTCAACCACTGAACCATCTCTCCAGCCCCTGGAAGCATTGGATTTACGACCAGCCCCATAGCTTTCCCTAATCACCTGGATCTCAGAAAAATGCTAACTCCCCCAGAGGCCAGCTCCTTCACTGTCCACCACACCAGTCTGTCAGTTCCTTCAAAACTGTCAGCAAGAGCTAAATTACTTCGTTCCTATGGTTCTTTCTCCAACATCTGCCCTAGAAAACGAGTAGGAGCAGTGGGATCGCACGCCTTTGATCCCAGCACTTGGGAGGCAGAGGCAGGCAGATTTCTGAGTTCGAGGCCAGCCTGGTCTACAGAGTGAGTTCCAGGACAGCCAGGGCTACATAGAGAAACCCTGTCTCGAAAAACCAAAAAAAAAAAAAAAAACCAAACCAAAACAAAACAAAACAAAAAACCGAGTAGATACCAAGTCTGCCAAGTTTCTAGATCCTTGATGAAACCTGGATACACACCAGGTCCTGAATAAATGGTTTGAGTTTTTTGTTGGCTTGTTTTGTATATATTGGGCCAGAGAGACTCTATCCCCACATAATAAGAGGTAACGGTCACAGGGCAGCCACCTGGACCTATTTAATCCCACAATGCTATGAAAGAAGCGGTTATCATCATTTCTCACATAGAAAGGGTATAGAATGAGCCACTGTCCGAAGTCCCAGCTAGAGGAGGCAGGAAGAGTTGAGACACCACATGCCCCGGGGAGGACATCGTAAACTCCTCTGACACTGCCAAGTCTGGGATTCTGAAAGCGTTAACATAGCCCCGAAGGGGCTCTCTCCCTGATCCCCGTGGCTGCACTGGAGCGGCTGACCGCTCAGCCTCGCTTCCCTGCGGGACCAATACCTGCACCGGCGTCATGTGCAGGAAGCCCAACTCTCGCAGTGCTCCGAGCACCCGAGGATGCAGCGGCACCGGCAGCGACTCCCAGGCACCCTCCGTCACGTGTTCCATGGCGCGTCCCGGGTCTCCGCTGTTTCAGCCGCCAGAAACGCCGCCGGAGCGTTAACAGAAAGGACTTCCGCTTCCGGTTGGTCCGTCGCCCGTCGGAAAACAGTACCCCGGCGACCACAATTCCGGAGGGCGGGCTGAAGGCGATGGGAAGTAGAGGACCGCAGTCGCACGGAAGGCCGCTGGAAGTGACGGGAAGAGTAACGCCCGGGACCCCAACAAACACGAACTAAAAATGCTGGAGACCCACCGCCGGTGTGCATAGAAAGTGCAGAACTCTCAGGACGTCGCGGGCAAGCGAGGGCGCCAGACGAGAACAATCTCCCAGTCACTTGGCCAGCCTAGCTTTCTTTGAGCAAACTGACCGCTCACCTGCTGACAAGCCACCAGATGTGCAAAGCTTTCTCCCCTACGCCCTGGAGCCAACGGAGAAGTCACCTTCTCAGAGACCACTATGTCAAAAGCAGAACGCCTACTTACTTTCCCTCAACAGACTTTTAGCGTGCGCATTTAATCGATTCACACCCTCAAAAGCAAACCGCCAACAGTGTATGGGTTGTTTTCCGCGTGCATATAGATGCCAAATTTGTGACACGAATAAACCAAAAGTCCTCATTGCATCTTTTGAATGAGCTTTTTGAGAGTTTCCGCAACTAGGATAAAGTGCAATCTGCGGACAACCTGGTTTAAGAGTTCCAGGCCATCAACACAGATGATTCTTTTCAGTCTGTTTACTAGTTTGCTGAACTTACAATCTTTTCCAAGTCTGTTTAATACGTATACGAAAGGAATGAGACATAAATAGGACAGGCCACGTACGTAACTAGGCAACAGGCCAGGACTTACAGGACACAATACTTGATAACTGGCCTCCCTGGCTTATTAGCGGATCTGCGAGAAGGATCTCTTCGGGAGAGGGGCTTGGTTCCACCTTTCTGTCCTTGGGCGACTCCATCTCCCTCGTCTATTTCCCAACATCTATAAACTACCTGATAAAGTAAAAATAACTCAAATGTGACTAACTTCACCCCCAAAGGTCTTAAAATGTTTGAAACACTGACAAAAAAAACACACAGGCTAAAATTGTAACTTCTTTTGGTTTTGGTGTTCTGCTTTATTTATTCATTTTTAAAGATTTATTTACTTTATGTATGAGTACATCGTACCTGTTTCCAGAAAAACCAGAAAAGAGCATCCTATCCCATAACAGATGGTTGTGAGCCACCACGTGGTTGCTGGGAATTGAACTCGGGACCTCTGGAAGAACAGTGCTCTTAACCAATGAGCCATCTCTCCAGCCAATACTTATTTGCCTTTTGAGACAGGCTCTCAAAAGCCCTGGCTGTCCTGGAAGTACATAGCCCTATAGCTGTCTTTTTGCTACTTTGTGAGTTATTTCTTCAATGCCCTAATACTAGATAAGAGATTTAAAAAGGATTAAAAGATCCCTGAATGAAGTCAGGGATCAGAATGGAGATGACATTGTTAGACTACTTCCTACTTATTAGAGGTGTCAAATTCCTTGGGGCAAGTTTGATCATCATCAGCATATCTAATTTCTTCTTTGCACATAATAAACCACAACCAACAACCACCTCTGGGGTCCTAGCATTTATTATATACCCTCAGAAAACTCCCCAGAATGTCAAATATTACACAATCTTAGAAACTATTTGCAGCTGTCAAAACGTCTCTGCTAGAGCACCAGGCAAATCAGTCAGCTGCTCCAGACATATCCCACACCGAGGATGAAAACAAAAACATAGTCTTATAACGCAGAGATAAATCTATATCAGCTTCCCGAGTGCTGGATTTAAAGGCTTGCACCGCCAGTTGTGGTGGTGCACACTAGTAGGATTTGCTGAAGGAGGCAGAGGCAGGAGGATCATGAATTCGAGGCTAGCCAGGGCTACACAAAGAAACCCTATCTCGAAAAACCAAAAAAAAAAAAAAAGGCTTACACACACCTGGCTTAAAATGGTATTCTTGGTCACAATCCTTGAAAAATTAACATGGCATATCTCATTGAAAGAAATAAAAAGTACTTAACAAAAAGTATTCAACAAAAAAATTTAACTTAACCAGCATTAATATAAAACACAGCATACCAACTGTTTTTAAAAAGAATTGTTTATTTACTGAACCTGGGGCATATTAGATACACAACCAATTTTAAATTTACATCTTTTAATTCAATTCTGAAGTGTTTTCACACACACACACACAAAATTGGCATGCAACAGCTGCCCTAGGTGAAAGAGTCACCTTATCAACAAACTGTTGCAAGAATATCATCGAAGGTTGAAAAATTATTTGTCCTGAACATGAAAACCTGTAACAAATTTAAATTAAATTTATAAAACTTGTTACTTCTAGTTTTCCCCTTGCAAGATCCAAAAAGAAAAATAAAATATCCAGGTAACTAACAGACATTAGTCACCACATAATCCTGGCCCACACCCAAAGCAGAGTGCCTTTCATTAAATCAATCATCAGAGAGACAGTCTCTTCATCTTATATAAACAAAACTGACATGTGCCAAAAATGAAAGACCCCAGAGGACAAACAAACCCTAGTGCTGACACCGAAGACCAGGGCCCAAAGGCCACTGACTAAAAGGCTGACAGTGGCTATCACTGCAAGCAATCCCAGAGACTTGAGAAGTGCAGGCTTCCACTTGAGGAACTCGATCTTCCTAAGAGCCAACAATGGACCGAGTACGCAGCACAGTCTTGTTCCAACACCTGGGAAACTGGATTCAACAGACGGCTAAGCCATTGGCTGCTTGTGTCGATTCAAATAGAGGTGATTCAGTTCTAAGGTTCAATAGAAAACTTTAGGGGAAGTGTTGCGATGAGTCTTTAAATCAAACTCAAGAGAAAGGATGAGTGCCCACACTGGTAAGAAGCCCCGTCAGGTCTCCACCCTGAGGCGGGGCCACAAGGGTCAAGATTCAGATGGCTGTGACTGTAGTAAGAAAACGAGCCTCTGAGGGTGAACCACAGCCAAGGGGCTACTAGAATGCAATGAGAGAACGAGTACTGTCAGGCTGTGGACTACTTCCTGGACAAACTGCATTTTATTATGAAAACCAAAGGTAAAAACATAATAAAGACCACAGTCCCATAGAGCATTAACATCCTCTGGATTCCTGGAAGGACCTGTATAATGGGGTTGCTTTCAAGTAAGAATTATAGGCCAATCAAATGTCAAATTTTCACTCTAACTCTCTTAAACAGGTTTTCCCCAACATCTACTAATCACAAAGAAACATAAGTCATGAACGTTCAGAAAATAAAAATGTATAAACTAATGACATTATTATGACCAAGGTGTTTGGTAAACAAGTAAATCATGAATTTGGGATCAACAGGAAAAGGCCTTTTAAACAACCCTCCGGACTTCAAAAAATCTCTTCAGGTAGTAGATCTGTCCCAATGTCATGGCAACTAGAACAAGAGCTTCAAAGAAGGACCAAAGGACCACTCTGCTGTTTGTGTTGTCGTTGACTGTGGAAGAAAACAAAGAGACTTTAACACCAACCCAAAAGCAGCAGAGGATTGTCATCATCTCTCCGTAATACAGCACTGCCCAGAGCCTGGTAAATACTAGCTCACCCAGACCCAGAGAGTCACAGCTTTAAAAGCGACCTTGAAAACCAGGCATGCTGACCCATCCTGTAATTCCTACATTCAAAAAGCTACAGTGGAGGATCACTGGGTTCCATGCCAGATAGGTGGCAGTGGTTCACACCTTTAGTCCCAGGGCTAAGAAGAGCAGGTGGATCTCTGAGTTTAAAGCCAGCCTGGTCTACAGAGTGAGTGCAGGACAGCCCGAACTATACAGAAATCCTGTCTCAAAAACAAAAGACTATGTATCAAGATCCTTCCTTAGAAAAGAGGAACAACTGCCCAAGGTCACACTTATAGGGTTAAAACTCAAGTCAGTTTCTCTCACCATAGATCTCTAAAAACATAAAGGATTTGGGGCTGGGAGGATTACCCAGCAGTTACAAGCATATACTGCTCTTACAGAGGACTCAAGTTTGATTCCTGGGAGCTCACCAGAGCTGCATGGTGTCTGACACCCTGTCAGAGCTCTACGGGCACCCTGATCACACGCACATGCCCACACTCAGAAGGGAGAACTCAGCACTATCCTCTGACCTCCACACTCATGCCATGGTCTGAGCAAGTCCACATACATACACACAAAACAGACAATAAGTATTTTTTAATATTGACTCAACAAAAGAGTGAGCCGCTCTTGTCCTCAGCATTGGTTCTCCAGAGGACTTTCTCTGCTATGCAGACCAATAGCAGGTCACTAATAGACAGTCCTTTGGGAAATGCCACCCGTACCATAGTGAGCGGTCTGTTAAGGGAGAGCTATCACGCAGCTCTGTACTTGCTCTGCTCTCTTATTCTTTAGTTGATCATAAAAAAATATTTTTAAACCTTGATTTATTTTGAGCATGTGTACTTATGTAGAAATCAGAGGACAAATTACAGGAATTTCTATCTCAAAAAAGAACCAAACAATTTTGTTTGCAGGAATCCATTCTCTTCCTCTACCAAGTGGGTTCTAACTCAAGGCGTCAGACTCAGTGACAAAGACCTTCACTGTGCTTTCTTGCCAGCCCTAATCACAAACTTAAAACCCACAAACCCTCTTGGGACAGAGAACTGGTTTAGCAGTTAATACTATGTGCTGCAGAGGACTGGGTTCAGTTCCTAGCATCCACAAAGCTGCTCACACCCACTGGTAACTCCAGTTTTAGAGGAGCCAACACCCTCTTCTGGGCTCTGTGAGTCCTGCACACATGATACATACACATACACACAGGCAAAACACTCACACTCATACAATAAAATACATCTTAAAAATAAACTGAGAGACTCCTTTAAAATAAACTTGGAGACTCTTAAAAGCTTATGCTTGCGGGACATGGTGATGCACATGTTGGTCCTGACCCCCAGGAGAAAGAGGCAGGTGGCTCTCTTGAGTTTGAGGCCTGCTTGGTCTATATAGTGAATTCCAGGAGACATCTAGGGATACAAAGAGATCTTATCTCATTAAAAATAAACAACAACAAGAAATAGGCTGGAGATATGGATCAGAGGTTAAGAGCACTGAAGGCTCTTTCCAGAGGTCCTGAGTTTAATTCCCAGCATCCACGTAAGTGGCTCACAACCATCTGTAATGAAATCTGATGCCCTCTTCTGGTGTGTATGAAGACAGCTACTGTGTACTCATATATGTAGTTTAAAAGACAAACAAAAAACTGCAAACAAAAACAGCACAAGCACACTTTTCTGGCATAGAATAATGTTCAGCAATAAAAATATAAGTCATATAAGTATAAACATGTCTCTCACAGACCAACTTTTAGTAAAGCTATGGTATATTTGCAAAATTACAAACAGGGGCTACCATTATCAGGAGGCCCTGTCACAAGTTGTGCCCGTAACTTACTGGCTCTGTGTATTCTCTCCCGGACTTCCATGTACTCCTGCTCATGCTTTACGGCTGTCATTGCCACTGCCAGCTCGTTAATCATTTCTTCTAGCTTGTTCTGATGAGCTGCGAAGGGTTCAAGAAATACACATTAAATAAAATACTATCAGATTCCTCAGGCACACAAAAGCAGCTAGCTTTAGAAAGAGCTCAAGCAACAATGTGAACTAAGGTGGGAGGTGGTGGCGCACGCCTTTAATCCCAGCACTTGGAAGGCAGAGGCAGGCAGATTTCTGAGTTCGAGGCCAGCCTGGTCTACAGAGTGAGTTCCAGGATAGTCAGGGTTACACAGAGAAATCCTGTCTTGAAAAAACAAAAACAACAACAACAAAAAAAAGACCCAATGTGAACTGATGATAAAGATTCAATTCTCAAGAGCTGCTCTTGTTGATTCTACTGTTTTTAAGACAGTGTAGTCTCACGTAGACCAGCCTGGCTTCAAGCTCACAGGATAGCCAAGACCAGACTTGAACTCCTGACCCCCTAGTGACCATCATAGGTACGCACCTCTGTACCTGGCCTTCAGAGCTTTTTTCACTATGTTGTCCTGGCTGGCCTTGAACTCAGAGATCTGCCTGCCTCAGCCTCTCCCTCCTGAGTGCTGGGGTTAAAGGTGTGTGCCACTAGCTTTGCAGCAGAGGACCCACTCTCTTCTAGAGTAGGGAACACACTATACCATGCTTACTAACTAGAGAACAATTTCCCCTAAGGAACTGCTTCCAGTTCATTCTAACTACTGATGACAAGAAGAAAAGCAGCACAGAGCAGTATACTTAAGCCCTCAATACAGGGCAGACTGGAAATGTGGTGCAGTTGGCAGAATGTGTGCCCAGCTCAAAGGAAGCCCTGCTTCCTCTTCTCCTACCATGTGGGTCCCACAGAGACTAGTTATGGTGGCACACATCTAGAATGAAAGCACTCAGGGAAACAGAAGAACCAGAATTTCTCTGTTGTTGTTGAGACAAGGTCTCACCATTTTCTTTGGCTGTCCTAGAAGTCACTATGTAGTGCCACCTGTCTTGGCTTCCCAAGTGCTGGGACTAAAAATGTGCTAAACGACACCTTGCCTAGCTAGGAGGACCAGGATTTCAACTCTGCTACAGTTGGACTGACACCCCATCTCAAAAACAAATGCACAACAAAAACTAATATACAAATAACAGTTTTAAACTAAAATGCATGTGAGTTCCAGAGATCAAACTCAGGTCCTCAAACCTGGCAGCGCCACCCCAGGATCTTCTGCTGGGAATGATGGCACTTTTCTTCTTTCCGTTTTTTCTTATTTGGTTTTTGAAGACAGAGTTCCTCTGTAATAGCCCTACTGTCCTGGACCTGGATCTGAAGACCACGCCCAGTCGTGGTGGCACTGTTAATCCCAGCACACAAGGCCAAGGGCAGGTAGATTTCTGTAAATCTGAGGCCAGCCAGAACTAGACAATGAAACCCTGGGGTGGGGAGCTGGTCTGAAGACTGTGCTCCCAGGCAGTACTCCACTCTAGCCAAGAGCAGGCAGGAAACAGGCAGCTCAGGAGTCCTAGGAGACTGTCAGGTGCTGCACCCCTGCCCAGAAGCCAGCCTCAGATGAGATTCCTACTTCTCCAAGTAATGCTCAGTCGTCAAGCCACAGGTCTCTATGCTGAAGGGAGCTCCTCTAAGCAGCCTCACTCCAGAAGCCCATGGACTATGTCCAATCTTTCAAGTAGGGTTTCTTAGAAGGGGCACTTTGACAAGAATAAAAAATGTCTCCTGATGGTGCCAAACATCTCAAAAGCAAAAACTGACCCACTCACAATCATTTTAGAGAAGGTTCAACCTAACAGCTGCCATCAGCAAGCAAAAGCAACGATATGAGAAGGCAAAGAATTAACCAGACTCTCACTGTCGACATTTATCAGTCATTATTTTCTAGCTGTTAACAAGGATCAATTTTCAGCATAAACAAATACCAAGTCCTCAAAACTATTCTCTCACCCGTAATTAAGCAAACTCCGTACTGTAAATAGCACTGAACAATAAGCAGAGGAATTAAAATTCTTAGATTTATGGACTTCAAAACCACATGAAACCTTCATTGTGGGGCACTCACAAGTGCTTAAGTGCTGAATTATGTATGCCATAAGCCAGTGCTGTGCCATGTGGTAAACCCAGGCCAGCTTCCCCCAATTCTAACATGTGCTGGCAAAGGAGGAGAGAAAGTACTGCTGGCTCCTGAAAGCAATCATGCAGCGTCTCCAGAACCAGCCAGAGGGCAGACCTGGGCACACACCTGCAACCCCAGCTACTTGGGAGACCTGAGGCAAACAATCACAACTCAAACCCAGTATGAGCAACTTTGTGAGGTCCTATCTCAAAATTTTAAAAAATATATTAAAATCACAGGGGATGCAGCTCAACATTAGTGTGCTTGCCAACCATGCAAAAGCCCTATTCCAGCCCAGCACCATAAAAATCAGTCAATCAATAAACACTACTAAGACAAAAAAATGAGTGAACTTAATTAAGCCAAAGCAAACTTCTCATCAGAAACTCTGCAAAACTTGACAGTATTTTAAACCTAATCAGACTCCACGTTAGAAAGGTTAACAGTAAGGAGGCCTAGAACCTGCTTCCTCTGAAGGGCGTCTAGGAACGCATTTCCTTAAGCAGTTAATTCAGCCTTTGTACTATTTACCATTTGTTTTAAGCAAAGTCACATAAAGACGTCAGTCCCAGTGTTCATCTACCAATCAAGTTAAAGTAATCTAACCTGTAGCTAATGTTAACCAAGTCTTCAAATTTACCAAAAATTATATAGTTAGTTGTAGGGGAATTTAAAAAGGGAAAAAACACTCTCATGCCAGCAAACTGAAGTTAGAGAAAAGGAGTCAGAAATTAGTTATTAGGAAACAAAAGGATGCTAAACCAAAAATAGGATGCCGTCACACAAAAACCACCACACATACCATCCCAGGAGTCTCCGCCACCTAGAAAAAAGTGTCAGGTGTAGACAAAAGAAGGAGTTTAGCTAAGCTAGCACATCTGCAAACGGAAACAGAGGTACATGTGGACCCCAGGATTAGCAGGTTAACAGACCCAGGGGCATGGAGCCTGGTGGTTTACATGAGCACAGAGTAACTCCATGGCTGGCAGAAGGGACAGTCAAAACCACTGACAACAGACAGTAACTGCCAGGAACTGGCTAATTACATGTTACATCCACTTCAACGGGAAATTTGTTTTTAAGACATGAATCTGGAAAGAGAAATTTGAAACAATCGCACAAGCTGTGCTCAGACGGGTGAGTGAGCTCAACTGAGAAGAGCACTGTGTCCAGTGACATCTCACCTTCTGTCTCCATGTCTTGTCCTTTGGGAGCCTCCCCAATGTCAATGGTGAACATTACTATCTTTGGGGTCATGGTGGACATCCTATTACTAAAGCAGAACTTGTAGGTCCCATCCATGTGGGCTGCAAACGTGTACTTCCCGCTGGACTCTCGGTCTCCTTTATAGATTCCTTTATTATCTGGTCCTGTGATCTGGAGGCAGGAGAGAAACAGAAAACTCACTAAATATTTAGAATCCTTAAAGTAGCATCCTTCACAGGAATAAAAATCCAGTGGGCTGGAACTTGATTAGGCCTCCCTACAGTCAGCCAGTGTACACTTTGGGCACTAACTCTCCCACTCAAACTAGCAGAGTCAATGGTTCCCTAAAGCACCGCTTCACTCTACCTTTAAACTATTACTGGTCCAAGAGAAATGTAAACCTCAGAAAGAGAAACAACTCTATACATGGCCTCCAACTGTCTAACTTCAACAAAAATTGGCAAGGCTGATTTCAACCCAGGAAGAAAGCGTTCCTAAATAATTTTATTTGTTTTTGTTTTGAGATAGAGTCTCATTACTGGTCAAAGCTGTCCTCGGATTCAGAGATCCAGCTGCCTGTCTTGAGTGCTGGGATTAGAAGTGTGTTCCAGGCCAGGGAGTCTCCTGCAGACCAAAGTCCTTCTCAGGCCTCAGTCCAACAGCCACTGGCCACTGTCATGTGTGCTGCACAGTGGGTGCCACCATGACCTTCCTTATGAACACCCTGGAGGAAGTCACCAGCTGTTTCTTGTTCCCAAGGCTGGTAGTTGGTTTTGGATTTGTGTTGACTGTTGATACTAAATATATAATTTATCAGTTGTACCAAAAATAAAGGCGTGCCCCCATCGCACCCTACCAAAACGAGTAATTTTATAAAGCACCTTTTAAGGTTCTTGTGGTCACTTGGAAACAACAAAGGGCTGTAACTTATCTGACATGCCTGCTAAGGCTTAGAGAAGGGCACTAGTTTGGAAATTAGAAGACCCAAATACCCAAGCGGGAACAATACAAATTAGCTCCAGGCACCGTCAAACCTTCCCCTTTAAGACTGTGCATGTAAGTGCACGAAGGTGGCAAGAGGTTATCCAGTGTCTTGGAGCTGGAGTCAAAGCTTGTGTTGAACCCCTACTCTGAACTCCAGGTCTCTGAAAGAGCGGCAAGTACTCATAACTGCTGAGCCATCTCTCAAGCCCAAGCCTGCTTCTTCGAGAGCCGGTCACCTGCAAAACTTGAGAAACTGGAAGTGCTCATCTTTATCTAAGGTCTTGGCTAATTACACACTTGTATTCAAGTTTTGCTCAGCTCTTTAAGTTAAAACTACTGTAGATGATTATTATTTTTTTTTTTTGGATGCAGCAAATTGTCGGGACGCGGCGGTACGCGCCCTTCATCCCATCCCTCCGAAGGCAGAGGCAGGTGAGTTCGATGCCAATGAACTACAAAATGCAATCCTGTCTCAAAGAACTCGGCAGGTCATTTTTATTCTCCAAACAAGTAACTTTTCTAAACACTTCGCAGAAAGTCTCTCCTAGAATGAGTGACCCAAGTGCATCTCCCGTGGGTCACATCTGTGGCCGCTTGCGTAAGGAAGCGGGCAGGAAGTTAAGCTGGTTTCTGCCAAAGCCCTAGTGCGACTCCACAGCTTCCGATCTTCAAAGTTTGTTTCCGCGCCATGCCGCACGCGTGCTCTGGAGGACCGAGCAGAACGACACTGAGCCGCTCCCGCCCCAGCTGACACGCGGCCGCCGCGGAACAAAGCGAAGGGAAAGGCCGAGTCCGCGCCCAAGTTATGAGCGGAGCCCGAAGCCGCTCGGAAAGACGAGCGCTTTCCGAGCCGCGCGGGCAGGGCCCGTCGGGGGGCTGCGCGACGGGCGGTGGCGAGGCCCCTCCCTGGCCCGCGCCCTTGTGAGCGCTGTCCCGCGCAGGCCCCGCGCTCTACCCGGGACTCGCCAACCCCCGAGGGGCCTCGCGACGGCGCCCCGACGGCGGGCACCGTGCCCGCACCTCCACGTCGATGTCCAGGAAGCCGCCCTCCGCCACCTCGAAGATGAGGCCCATCTTGGTGCCGGAGGTGACCCGCTCGAAGAAACACTCCTCGGCGTGCGCGTCGATGCTGACAAAGTAGCCCGAAGCCGTGGCCAGCAGCGCGGCCAGCAGCACCACCAGCTCTGCGAGCGTCACCATGGTGCGGCACGGGCCGAAGCCGGGACGCGGACTGCGGCCTCCGGAGCCGCCGCCACAGCTGCCGCCTCAGCCGCCACCGCCTCAGCTCCGCCCCTTCCGCCTGCGCCTCCCGAGGGGGCTGATGCGGGCGCCGCTCATTGGCCGGAGTCGACTGCTGCCACGTAACGGACGCACGGCGGCCGCGGAGGGACAAGGCGGATGCTGAGGTTGGACGGCGGCCCCGAAGAGCCAAAAAGCCATCAGCATCAGCTCAAGCCTTTCGACGTGAGCTGATGATCACGTGAACTAGGGCCTGCGAAAGGGCGCTGCGAGGACTGAACCTCTATTTGCTTTTGTAGAGGACTCGCGAGTTCGAGTCCTAGAGCTCGCATGGTGACCCACAACCGTCTGTACTCAGTTCCAAGGGATCTAACGCCCTCTTCTGGCCTCGGCGGACACTGCACACGTGGTGATACTCAAACATAAAATTTAAAACACAGCAATAAATGAAGATCGCATGGACTTATTCAGAAAGTGATAGTATATAGGGTTTCACCTTGCTTATCTAAGCTGGCAGGGGTCGAGGGGGAGGGCACTCAAAGTTCTTAACTCCATCCCACGGGAACCTCTGAGGATGATGGAAATCCATTACCTCTGGCCTCTGAGAGCCAGTTCACTCCCGGGAAAACATAATTAAAGGAATGAAAGTAAATCTTTTTTAAAAAAATATATGCATACCAAGTGCTGAGTTCAAGTCCAGCCTGGTCTCTAGAGAGAGAGAGTTCCAATACAGCCAGGGTGACACAGTGAAAAACATGTAACAAACAACAACAGCAGAAAAAGAAGGAAAGAAAGAAGGTCTATACATAAGACATTGTAAATTTTCACCTTGTTCAGAAAGCTGGAAAAGTATCCTAGCACTTGGGAGGAGAGTTCAAGGCCAGTCTGGTCTCCAAAGCAAGTCCAGGACAGTGAAGGCTATATTACACAGAGAAACCCTGTCTCAAAAATAAAATAAAATACTATGTTCACCTTGTTCTGCATATTATCCTCCCAGTATTACATAATGCATATAATCCTCAGAGAATCGCCCTGCCCCACACTTGGGATTGTCACATTGCCTGCTGACAGCCTACACATCCATCAAAACCCAATTCAAACGTCACCTCTTCATTGTTCAGCCACCAGCCACTCCGTGTTTGAGGTGCACATTTGTTCTCACTGAAAGTCCATCTGCTTGCTTGTCTTGAGATGGCTCAGTCTTATATGTGCTGCTGTCTCCGGGTCACCTGAGACCACAAGACGTTCCCTCATTACCTGTTGGATGAGTTAACTGGACTTGGGGATTAGGAGTCTGGCTTGCATTTCCCACTATTTTCTTAAGACTTATTTATTTATTTATTTTATGTAAGTACACTGTAGCTGTCTTCAGACACACCAGAAGAGGACATCAGATTTCATTAGGAATGGTTGTGAGCCACCATGTGGTTGCCGGGATTTGAACCTGGGACCTTCAGAAGAGCAGCCAGTGCTCTTAACCGCTGAGCCATCTCTCCAACCCAGCATTCTCAGTTTTGCACATAGTTCTGTGACCATGACTAGGTTCTGTCAGAGCTCTGAGCCCCAGTGTCCTGGTCTGTAAAATGGAACAGCACAGCAAGCCAGCCAACCTTGCTCATCTCACGGATTTAGAAAACCACAGTAGGCAATAGGGGGCAGCAATGTCCCATTTTAGGTGACAAGAGAGAGCTGCGGTGACAATGTCTTACAGCAATGAAGTCTCCAAACCTGGGACTCCTCTACCCCCCAGCCCCACACAGGCCCTTCGCTCCCCAGAAAGTCAGCTCATTAGAAAATCACCCAAGAACAAATTTGTTTTTATGTAGAAATCCAACATTAAATTTAATTTGGAAGATATTAAATACTGTTCTATCTCCACCCATCCAGGTGGATTTTACAGACCGGGATGGATTTCAAATAGGAAAATTTAAGGTCTTGGGAAAACACAACAAACTGTAGATTGTGGGGCTTATTATATAAACCAGGGTTAAAATTCCAATGTCTTCAGAGATTAGGCAATTTGATTTACGTAATAATAAGGAGTGTAGCAGCCCAGGCTGGATCCAAACTTGAGACAATCCTCCTGTCTCAGCTTCTTAAGGGCTAGAACTATGGGTATGAGCCACCAGTCTCAAGTTTTAACTCCTGGTGGTTGTTAGTTTGGTTTAGTTTTGAGATGGGGTCTTGCTATATAGACCTGGCTGGTCTGGAACTCACTATGTAGATCAGGCTGGCCTGGAACTCACAGAGATGTGCTTGCTCCTGTCTCATGAAAGACAGACTAAAGGCCTGCCCCACTATGCTCAGTATCTCTTTTGTATCTCACAAATGCATTTCTTGGTTTTTGTTGTTGTTGTTGTTTTGTTTTGTTTTGTTTCAAGACAGGGTTTCTCTGTGTAGCCCTGGCTGTCCTGGAACTCACTCTGTAGACCAGGCTGGCCTCGAACTCAGAAATATGCCTGCCTCTGCCTCCCAAGTGCTGGGATTAAAGGTGTGCACCACCACTGCCCGGCACAAATGCATTTCTTAACACCGTGCTTGTGAGAGTCACCATACTACTGCACATAAGAATCATGCTATTTTACACTGTTGCATAGTATTTCATTGGGTGACGTTATTAATCCTTTCCACTGAGAATAGAAATCCCACATATTTCTAGCTTTGCACCATTTTGAGTAATGCTGCTGGTGGCATTTTTCTCTTACTCCTGGTAAGTTGTAACCTAAGAGTTGAATTTCTTGGCCCCAATGGAAGTTGAGTATTTGGACTGCCGGGTTCTCACACACACACACACACACACACACACACACACACACACACACACACACCGCAGTCCGGACAGCAGGGAGAAAGGCTCTGACTTGGCAGTTCTGGAACTGACAACTGGATCTTGAGTTTGAAATCTGAGGATGTGAAATGAAGGACGCTGAAGAGAGAGGGTGAGACCAGGCTTTCCCTTTCTGAGTCCCCGAAGAACAACGGTAAACCTGGGAGAGATTTGACACACACCACAGTGTTTAAGTTGGGTGGAGTTCCTGCTCTTCCAGCAGGGGCGAAGGAGAGGAAGAGGATAATCAGTAGAAGTGGGAGGGAGGGAGGAGGGATGGGGGGAGGAGGAGGAGGCAGGTAGCAGAAGACAAAGAGGAGATAGAAAAGAGGGAGGCACAGGAAAGAGGAGGCGGAAGGAGGAGGAGGGCAGCAGAAGAGAAGGGTAGGTGGCTCCAACAGTTGACAGCGGATTGTGACGTGGGCTTTGTGAGTGTGAACAGCAGATTGTTTAAGTACTAGCCTATTCCTGGTTTAACACAGCTGCTGCTGCCGCTGCTGCTGCCGCCGCCGCCGCCGCCGCCGCCGCCGCCACTACTAGCTCAGTGCCCTCCAGGCAGGGGAAGCATCACAACTGCAACCTACCTGCCAGGGACAGGCTCCACAGTCCACTTGCTAGCCCTTCTTCAGTCTCTCAGGCCTCTGTGGCCAGAGTTTCCAGGAAGATGTAACTTCTCCATCCACAAAATCAATCAGTGTTCCTTCCCCTTTGCCTCTTGTGAGGTTCCTGTGGTCTGTCACCTGCCTATGGTTCTTCCCGCCAGCCAGCCTGGGGCGGGGGGGGGGGAGTCCCACACTGGCCTGGAGTCTTCTCCAGACACCCACTAGGAAATTTTTCTTTATCTTCTTTCTTTCCCTTACAGCGGAGTCGAGGTTTGTAAAGAGTCCATGCGCCAGGGAGGGGTGACACATGCCTTTAATCCCAGCACTTGGGAGGCAGAGGCAGGCAGATTTCTGAGTTCGAGGCCAGCCTGATCTACAGAGTGAGTTCCAGGACAGCCAGGGCTACACAGAGAAACCCTGTATCAAATAACCAATAAATAAATAAACAAACAAATAAATCTATGCTATCATTCTTTCAAGCCCTAGTGTTTATTTAAAGGACAAAAATCAAACTAAAAAAGCTTTGCAGGAAAGGGTTTTGATTTATTTGTTTATTCATTTAGTTGGAAGGGAGATGTGCTCCAAGCATTCAACAGGCAGAAGACGATGCTTGAGAGTCTGTTCTCTCCTACCACAAAGTCCTGGGGAAAGAACTCAAGTCTTCAGGCTTAGTGGCAAGCTCTTCTCCCTTTGAGACACCCAGCAATCCAAGGGAGGGGACTTTTGAATCAGGGTCTTGTTATATATCCCTGCCTAGCCTGGAACTCACTATGTAGACCAGGCTGGTCTCAAACACATAGAGAGATCCACCTGCCTCTAGTTCCTGAGTGCTGGGGTTAAAGACCCGCACTATCTCCTGGCTGTGTGTGTGTGTGTGTGTGTGTGTGTGTGTGTGTGTGTGTGTGTGTGTGTAGAAGGCAGAGGACAACTTGCAAGAGTGGGTTCTCTTCTTCTGACATGTGGGTCTTGGGGATAAAACTCAGGTTGTCAACAGGTTCCATTGCTGAGCTATCGCTAAAGCCCCAGCTTTTAACTCCCGACCCTCTTGTTCTTATCTTGCAGGTGAGGATTACAGGCACAAGACACCAAGATTGGCAAAGGCCATACGATTGTCCTGTGACATTTTATTTTTAATTAAGACAATTTTTTTTTTTTTGGTTTTTTCGAGACAGGGTTTCTCTGTGTAGCCTTGGCTGTCCTGGAACTCACTTTGTAGACTAGGCTGGCCTCGAACTCAGAAATCCTCCTGCCTCTGCCTCCCAAGTGCTGGGATTAAAGGCGTGCGCCACCACCACCCGGCAAGACAATTTTTTAAATTTTTTTTATTATTATTATTATATGTAAGTACACTGTAGCTGTCTTCAGACACAACCAGAAGAGGGCATCAGATCTTGTTACGGATGGTTGTGAGTCACCATGTGGTTGCTGGGATTTGAACTCAGGACGTTTGGGAGAGCAGTCAGTGCTCTTAACCGCTAAGCCATCTCTCCAGCCCTTAAAACAATTTTAAAATTAACTATATTTATGTGTATGAGTGTGTGTGTGTGCGCGCAAGTGATTTGGGGGACGAGGAGAATGTGCAGGATCCCTTGGAGGTAGTAACAGATATCTGCAAGTCACCTGACACGTCTGCTGAGAAACCCGGGTTTTCTGCAAAAGAAGTATACACGCATAAGAGCCTAGCCATCTCCCTGCCCCTGTTTTTATTGCTCCAATACTGCTAAGGCTGGCTTCGAACTTGACAGGTGATCCAGGAGATACTTGAACTCTGGCCCTTGGCTGCATCTCTTGGCTACTGACGTTACAACTGTGAGAACCATGTGTTGGCAAACCGGGATACTCTGCCTGTGCTTTGACAATTGTGTGTGTGTGTGTGTGTGTGTGTGTGTGTGTGTGTGTGTGAATGTGTACCACAGGCAGGCTGGAGCCTGGGGAGACCAGAAGACAGCCTTGCCACCCCACCCCCTGCCGCACACATACCCTGGATTTCAAGAGCAGCTCCTGGCTCCTGGCTCTAGGCAGGGTATATATTTAATATGGGGTTCACTTCCGTTTGGAATGGATGGTCCTCCAATGAAGTAGCCCCTTTCCTTTCCTTTCTATTTATTTATTTACTTATTGTACTTTATTCTTTGAAAAGGTTTGTGTGTGTGTGTGTGTGTGTGTGTGTTGGTTGTTCGGTTTGTGGTTTTTGTTTGTTTGTGGCTTTTTCTTTTGTTTTGTTTTTTAGTTTTTTAAATTTTTCATCACGGGGTTTCTCTGCATAGCCCTGGCTGTCCTGGAACTCAGAGATCTGCTTGTTTCTGATTGTAGAGGTCCTGGATGAAAGGCATGCACCCCAACTGCCAGGCCTGAGTTATTTTGGGGAAGGGGCAGTTTCACCGTGTAGTCCAGGCTGGCTTTGAACTCCTGACCCTCAGCCTCCTAAGTACAGGAATGAAAGTCTCTTTCTGTTATTTCTGTTATCTGACAGTCATTGCGTCCCACCCAGCACTTGTTCGGTTCTATGCTCTGCTCAAGATCCCAGCTCGCTTCTGAGGGGCTGCATGGTTCATCACGGTGAGAGCAATGCAGCATCCTCTGGTCCTTTCACGGAGGCTGGGACGGTGTGGTCTCAGTTTAGTATATCCTTCCCACCTAGGCACAGTCATGAGAGCCAGGCTTGGCCTCTGGACGGCCTCAGGAGGGGTGGGATTTTATAATGTGTGTGCAGAGGTTCACAGTTCACACTGGACTTCAGGGCAAAGAAGCTGCGTTGGTGCCTAGAGATGGGGAAAGGAATTCAAAGGCTTATGAGAAGCAGAGTCAGGCCGGATCTTGAGAAACCATGTTTCAAGCCAGGCAATGTAACCCACATATCTCATCCCTGCACCCAGGAAGTTGGGGCAGGAGGATCACCAGAAGTTCAGAGCCAGACTGGGCCACACACCAAGACCCCAGCTCAAGTAACAAAGAAAGCAGAATTGGAGAGATGGGGCAGCAGTTAGAACACTGGGTGTTCTTGCGAAGGACCTGGGTTCAGTTCCCAGCACCTATGTGGCAGCTCACAACCTATTTTAACCCCAGTTCCAGGGCATGTGAACCCTTCTTCTGGCCTCTTTAAGTGCCCACCTCTACCCATCCCCCAACACATAAATAAATAAATAAATGTTAAAGAAATGGACAAAAATGGATTGCAGCAATAGAGATGACCGTGTAAAAAATGTAAATATAAAAACAAATTGACAGTGAGCCTTTCTGAATACTTCACAGACTTTAATCACACTCCTCTTCAAAACCCCCAGGGATGCAACTCTCTGTGAAGGAGACTCTTCTCACTTTACAAATGAAAATAATCCAAATAAAGATGCAGCGACTTAGCTTTTAATCATAGCACTCGGGAGGCAGAGGCAGGCAGATCTCTGAGTTCAAGACCAGTTTGGTCTACAGAGAGAGTTCCAGGACAGTCAGGGTCACACAGAGAAACCCTATATTGAAAAACCAAGGGGCTAGAGAGATGGCTCAGCGGTTAAGAGCACGGACTGCTCTTCCAGAGGTCCCGAGTTCAATTTCCAGCAGCCACATAGTGGTTCCCAACCATCTGTAATGGTATCAGATGACCGCTTCTGGTGTGTCTGAAGACAGCTACAGTGCACCCATATACATAAAATAATAAATCTTTTTAAAAAAAAAGAAAAAGAAAAACCAAAAACCAAACGAAACCTAACCAACCCCCGCCAAAGGCAGATCTGAAGCCCCATTGTGGTCCTACAACCACAGTATAAACTTAGCTCCCTGGTCAATTTCTTTCTTCCTTTCTTTTAACATTTATTTATTTTAAAATATAAAAAAAATTAATTGTATTGAGTGTTTGGCCTGCATCTATGCCTGTATACCATGTGTATCTGATGCCCACCAAGGCCAGAAGAGGATGTTGGACCCACTGAAACTGGTGTTACAGACAGTTGTGAGCTGTCATGTAGGTGCTGGGAATCAAACCTAGGTACTCTGGAAGAGCTGTCAGTGCTCTTTACTGTGGAAACATTTCTCCAGTACAACACCCCCCCCTTTTTAGCTAGGGTCTTAGTGTGTAGCCCCCTTGCTGGCCTGGAACTCACTATACAGAGTAGGCCAGCCTGAAACTCACAAAGAGATCTGCCTGCCCCATCTTCTGAGTGCAGAACCACACCAGACTTGTTTGTTCCTCTGTGTGTGTATGTGTGTAGGCACACATGTGAGGACACATGAAGTCAGAAAACGCTTTCCAGAGTCAGTTCTGTAGTGTGGGCCCTGAGGATGGTCACAAGACTTAAAGGTCTTTACCCTCTGAGCACACACACACATGCTGGTCCTCCTGCCTCCACATCCAGCACGCTGCCATTGCAGGTGTGTGCCCCCCATACCCAGCTTACACTGCTTGATGAATGGCTTACTGTCTGTTGGTTTCTCCCCTTTCTGGTCATTTTCCTCTACCACCAGTCTGCCCCTGGCTCCACCTAAGCTTACCAATGATGAACACACAGCACAGCCTATGTACAAACTTCATAGGTGCTTGGGACCTCTGCCTTTCACTCTGCACCTGAGGCCCTCCTCCTCCAGGAAGTCACCTCTGATCACTTCACCCAGTTAGGTGTAAGACTAGATATGCTGCCGAAACCAGGTTGGGTCACTGTCCATGTATCCCTCCTCCACTCTGGGAGAGTATATTCACCTTTCTGAGCAGATGCACGGTTTACATACACATGCACACTTTAGAAGACACTTTTGGAGTGACACAGTAGATCCGGGAGTTACAGACCCATCATGTAAGCTAAAATGCACAGTGCGCTTAGTGCTTAGTGCAGAGGCTGAGACAGAGCTTCTTCTGGTGCCAGTCATCCACTTCCAGAGAGATACTGAACAGATTCCACAGGTAAGTGCAGCAGCCGTCCTTGTCCCCTGCCTGGGACAGTTCTCCTGAGCTGCTGTTGCTCCCTTCCTGAGCACGCAATCCTATAGTGCAACAGCACCCAGGGCAGCCACCCCTGGGGGTAGCAGCCCCAGCATAGAAGTTCCAACGTACATCACTACCCAATGTAGTCATTCTCCCAGTGCAAGCCCTAAAACAAGCCCCTCTCCCACGCCACGACCACCCCAGGGCAGCAGCCTCAGGGTCACACAAAAACCCAACTACTGGGATTTTATACATTTATCTGTGATAAGGTTTAAAGTATAAATTTGGTCCTGTACAAGAGTAAAAAATTTTTTTAACAAAAAGTAGTATTGTTTTAATTACACACTATATCAAAAGTTATATAAAACGGATACATTGTTTCTTTCTTCTGTTATCAGACACTAAATAGAGAAACAGAGTTTGGGGTGGGGGCTACTGCAACTTCTGGGTCTCCAAAATTTGTAAATGGAATAAAAGGTGGCACATGGCCGGGCAGTGGTGGCGCATGCCTTTAATCCCAGCACTTGGGAGGCAGAGGCAGGCGGATTTCTGAGTTCAAGGCCAGCCTGGTCTACAGAGTGAGTTCCAGGACAGCCGAGAAACACTGTCTCGAAAAAGCAAAAAAAAAGAAAAAAAAAATAACTTTAATCCTAACATTCAAGGAGGCAGAGGCACGAGGATCTCTATGAGTTCAAAGCCAGACTGATCTACATAGCCAGCAATTCAAAAAACAAAAACAAAAATTTCTGTCCTGAAGGACCAAAAGCCTCTAGGTACTTAAGGTTAGGTACGTGAAGGATACTTTTCAATGGTGGGAACCCAAGGGGTCCCTCCTCCAGCGTGGAAAAAGAAGAGAAGGAGAAGGAGGCGGGGGCAGATTCAGGATAACCTCTCCTGGCTTGGGCTGCGGTCTGATGGACAAGTGGATTTGGCAAGGCCAAATGACGAAGAGAGCTCAGACTCAGTCTTGGAACTGAGATCCAAATTCCCAACTTCCACTGCGATGTGAAGTTTTTGTTTCAGCTCGAGGGGTAGTGGCTGGGCAGGCAGCGGCTTTGGAGACCAAGGATGCTTTGCTTTGACGACTGAAGTCACCTTAGACTCTGCTGGAGCACAGGGTGGTGTGCCAAGGAGTAGCGGTAGACCGAGGAGCACATGGGAGTGTAAACCCGCGGGGTTCATAGGGTCCCCAGGATGAGCTGGAATCCGGGTGGGGCACAGGCCGACTTTGGAGACCGAGGACCCCTGTGCGCTGTGGGCTTTTGAGGCGCCTGCTGGAGCGCGGGGTGGGCAACGGAGCAGCGGGGAGCTGCTAGGTGCGGGGTCCCCCTGCAGTAGCTGGATCACAGGGGGAGCCCATCTCCTGACCCCAGCCCTCCCGCAGGCAGACTCCGCCCCCTCGTGCAGCAGCCAATGGCCGTGCGCGGTGGCAGCAGCTGCCTGGGAGGCGGAGCGCGGCTGGAGGAGGTGGAGCGGGGCCGGGGTCGTGGGGACCGGAGCTCGGGAGGCGGGACCGTCGCTGGGGGCGGAGCTTCGGCTTCGCGGGGCTGCGCACCGAGACCCTCCGGGGACAGAGACACGCTCCCCCCCCCACCTCCAAGCCCACGTCGCCTCCTAGCGTCCCCACGGGGAGGAGCCGGCCAACCGGATTCACTCGGCGTCGCCAAAGTTTGATTCTCCTCCCCGGGAGGAGTCTCGGGGCCGCGGTCTCTCCGGGCACCGGGCGACACCGCCTCTCAGGCCGGGACCCGCGTCTCCATCGCACCGAGTCGGAGGCTCAAGTCGGGAGACGCTGCGGGCCTGCGCACGCGCCGCCGCCCTCGCCCTCCTCCCCGCGGTGCTCCAGGTCCCCCGCCCGCCCCCCCAAGTTCACGAGTTACCGGAGTGGACGGACGGCGCGGAGCCCGCGCGGGGCCATGGAGGAGCCTCTAGGGTCGCCGCCCGCCGCCCTCTCGGCGCTGGAGAAGAACGTGGCGGAGCTGACCGTCATGGACGTGTACGATATCGCGTCGCTCGTGGGCCACGAGTTCGAGAGGGTCATCGACCAACACGGCTGCGAGGCCATCGCACGCCTCATGCCCAAGGTCGTGAGGGTCCTGGAGATCCTCGAGGTGCTGGTTAGCCGGCACCACGTCGCTCCCGAGCTGGACGAGCTGCGCCTGGAACTGGACCGGTTGCGCGTAGAGAGGATGGACCGCATTGAAAAGGAGCGCAAGCATCAAAAGGTGGGCGGAGGCCTCAGTCTGCCGGTCTGGGCAA
Organism: Tokudaia tokunoshimensis; assembly: GCA_036184795.1. Lineage (NCBI taxonomy): Eukaryota > Metazoa > Chordata > Mammalia > Rodentia > Muridae > Tokudaia > Tokudaia tokunoshimensis. Next base: position 14,621,403 of record BTHU01000006.1, on the reverse strand, counting down.
GGGGCGTCGGCTCCGTGGATGCCCTTCGGTCCTGGGCAGCCGCTAGTGTCCTTTGTGGATGAATGTACACAATGTCTAGAGCCGGGTGAGAGAGGAAGGGAGGCCTGGGTCTTCTTGGCTCAACCTGGCGCGTTGAGTAGCAGTGTGACCTTGGGTAACTTGCTGAACCTCTCTGGTCTTCCCACTGGTGATTACAGTAGAACCCACCTACGAGGACCAAAGGGTATGCTGTGGGTGCAGTACTTAGTATTATTTTATTCCAGGAAGGAAGTCAGTCCCCACCCACCCCATTTCATCCTATCAAGTCCCTCCAGAGCCCTCAGAGTGAACTCCAGTCCTGAACCCTACTCTGGCTTCATGGTTGCAACTTTCTTCCCAGGGTTCCCAGTATATTCACCTGCGCTTCCCCTATCATGGTCGTATCTTTAATTCCCATTAAAGTATGAGGAGGCGAGGATTTTCTTTACAGAAGAAGAAGCAGAGGGTCCGAGAGGAGAGGGATTTACCCCAGAATACTGATGAGAATCCCCGCCCCTGGGAGATACTTCTAGGGTCTCCAGCCTGCTTGACTTGGAGGACTGAATAGCTGCAAGTGGCTTTCAGGCCCACTGCTTGCCCGAGGAGCAGTCGTCTGCCTTTGGGAGACCAGACCAGACTAGGTGCCTGGGGAAGGGAAGCGGGAGACATGTGGTTTCCTGCCCTAACCTCAGCCTGGGCTGCTTTTGACAGATCTCTCGGACTTCTCGAATGGGAGGAAACTCCTTTTCCTTGGATGCTAGGACCTGTCCTGGCTTGCTGTGTGGCCTCAGGAAGTTGGGTTGGCCTCTCTGAAACTCGCTGGCAGGCCATCCTCTATTGTATACTGTTGGGATGGATCTTAAGTTTTCTAAGATAATGGTCAAAACTAGGTGTTCGGTGTCATCCGGAAGACAGACCATGGGTGTGCGTAAGAGAGCCCTACAGACAGGATTGACTGTGTTTATCAACCCCTTCGTCCTGTGCCCTGGGGTCAGGAAGGAAACTGAGCTCCTTGGACTCAGCCACATTTCCAGGGTCACACTTGGAGCCGGAAGGTGCCTCCCTCAGTCCTGTAATTAATTTCTAGAGTCTCAGGACCAGTGGGACATCACTGGAGCCAGACTGCCCGGTTTCAAACCCCACAGTTGGCAGGCTGTGAGCTTTGGGGCAGATGGCTGCTGGCCTCTCTGTGTCACGGTGTCCTCTGCTGATGCAGGGTAATCACAGTTTCCACCATGTAGGAGAGTGTTGAACACCAGGGGTGGTGACTGGACACAGAGTCCCCAGGCCAGACCCTGGGGCCAACAAGATGGCCCAGTGGGTAAGTGAGTTTGTCACCAGAGGCCCACAGTGTTAAGTCCCGAGTGGGGACATACTGAGGTGCCCCAGAGGTTATTGGAGCTCCCACCTCAGCATTTCTACCCCACCCCCACCCCCATATTCACCTCCTCTAGAGGGCCTCTGAGAGGGAGGGCCTCACAGCCCTCCAGAGCTGAATCCATCCTACCACGAGCTCGGCCTGGTGTCTGCCAGAAGTCCCGCTGGCACTATTACGCGTCCCCTCTCAGTGCTTTATTTCTGCTGCGACTGGGCTGGGCCATCACAGGTCACCAAATCCAATGGAATTCTCAGCGGCACTTGTTGCTTCAGAATGTCGCCAGCTGCGGCCAGGAAGTAGGCGCCAGCGTTTGTTTGTAAACAGCTAGAGTGGATTCCCTCCTTCCCCAGAACAGGCCTCTTTGTGAGGTGTGGCTTGTATGTAAGGTCAGAACAGGCCCATCTGATCTCTCTTCTATACCCGGAGGCTCTTTAAGCTACTTTTTTTTTCCCCACGAAAACTTCAGCAGGCTCTCCCTCCTGACTCTCCCCACTCTCTGTAAACACAGCTTTGGAACTGCTGTGCTCTGTCCTTCCTCAGACACTCAGACCTATTCCGCGGGCCTCATCATCCCTCAGCCCCAGGCCCGGGACCCATGGTTCTCTCTGATGATGTAATGTGCAGCCCTGTGAATATGCCATGGTGTGCAGAATGCTGTCCTGGGTGATGTGGGTGGGACCCAGCAGGAGGGAAAACCAAGACTGGTTCTCAAGTCAGGTAGCAAGTGGGCAAGAATACAGAGAGCAGGGGCGGTGTGCCTGTGTGGAACAACACAGTCTGTGTTGTTCGCTCAGCAATTAGATGGTCATGGTTTTAAAGGTGGGGATTCAACCCGGGCCTTATTCAACGCTACACAAGCCCTCTATACGCCACATCCCCAAGCCCCAAATGTACTTCCGTGTTCTGGGTGGGCACCATTCTGGGCACTGGGGATGTAGGTGAAAGTCTGGCTCCTGTGGGCCTCAGTCCTAGGGCCATGCCATTCCATAGCAAGGGAGAGGGCGTGCTAGGAGGAAACACGTGTGTTAATTTTAACACGGAATAGGAACCACGACATCCGCTGTGCTTCCAGTCTTACATGGACTCAGCACACAGATTACTATTTTTCAGGCTCCTTCTAGTGCTGCAGGTCACACCCAGAGGGTCACATGCGCTAGACGGGTGCTCTGCCATCTCTTTGTGTAAGAATTACTGAGTATTTATTTTTTTTTTTATTTTGAGTTTTGACGTATATGTACGAGTGTTTTTGCCTGCAGTGGATGTCTGTATAGCACATGCTTTGTGCCAAAGAGGCCTGATGAGGGTGACTGGAGCTATTTAGATGGTTGTGAGCCAACATGTGGGAGCTGGGAATTGATTCCATGTCCTCTAGAAGAACAACCAGTGTTCTTTATAGCTGAGATGTCTCTCCAGACCCGTATGTATATATTGGTTTTTCGAGACAGGGTTTCTCTGTGTAGCCCTGGCTGTCCTGGAACTCACTCTGAAGACCAGGCTGGCCTCGAACTCAGAAATCCGCCTGCCTCTGCCTCTGGGATTAAAGGTGTGTGCCACCACTGCCCGGCTCCATTAATATTTTTTAACTTTTTTTTTTCTTTTAGACAGGGTTTCTCTGCATAGCCCTGACATAGCCCTGACTGTCTCAAAACTCTTCTGTAAATTAGGCTGGACTTAAATCAAAGATCCGCCTGCCTCTGCCTCCCTGGGATTAAGGGCAGATGCCACCATGCCTATCTTTTGTGTGAGGCAGGGTCTGATGTATCCTAGGCCAGCATCAAACCTGGTATAAAACAGAGGATGACCTTGAACTCCTGATCCTCCTGCCTCTTACCTCCATGGTGGAGATACAGGTGTGGGGCACTGGGCCTAGTTTATGCAGTCCTGGGAAAAGAACCCAAGACTTTTTTTTTAAAGATTTATTTATTATATGTAAGTACACTGTAGCTGTCTTCAGACACACCAGAAGAGGGCGTCAAATCTCATTACAGATGGTTGTGAGCCACCATGTGGTTGCTGAGATTTGAACTCAGGACTTCCGGAAGAACAGTTGGCGCTCTTACCCCCTGGGCCATCTCTCCAGCCCAGAACCCAAGACTTTGTGTGTGCCAATCAAGCACTCTGCCTACTGGACCTCATTTTACTAGCCAGGCAGCGGTGGCATGCACCTTTAATCCCAGTACTCAGGAAGGAGAGGCAGGCAGAGTTCAATACCAGCCTGGTCTATAGAATGAGTTCCAGGACAGCCTGAGCTACATGGAGAAACTGTCTCAAAAAAAAACTTTTTTAATTTAATTATTATATTAATTAATTAATTAGTTAATTTATACTTGGTGAGGGGGCTACACATGTGCAAATCAAAGGACAAGCCATAGGAAACTACCACGTGGTTCCCTAGTCACGTCAGGCCTAATGAGCCAAATTAGAGGGCCCTCATTCTGTTCGTTAACCTCACGTTTGAAATCCAACATGTATTTCCCCCATACTAGCGTGAGTGCATATATTTAAAAATAAATGGAGATGTCAGCGTATGATTAAGTGCCGGGAAGGAAGTAAATCGGCGCTATGGTGGAGGCTGTCTGGAGGGAGGTCCTTTGGGAGGTTCCTGATGAGACACGGCCTGAGCTGGGGGGGCTGAGTGAAGCGAGGAAACAGCGGCTTCGGAGAGGTCTTAGAGGGGAGGAGGCCCGTACCTACAAGCAGGCACACACACCTACACGTAATTAAAAATAAATCCTAAAAAAAAAAAGGAAGGAAAAAAGAGGGCTGGGGCTGCAGCCCAGTGGGTAGGGTGGTTACTAGCATGCATGGGGGCCTGGGTTCGATTCCCAGCAACATAAAAACCAGACATGGTGAGTATGCCTGGAATCCCAGCACTTGGAAGTGGAGGCAGGAGGATCAAGATGTCAAGGACAGCGTGGACTGCTTAGGGAGTTTGAGGGCAACATGGGCTACACAAGAGGAAGGACAGGACTGAGTAACCTCCAGAAGCTGGGAGTCGGAAATGGGTTACACTTGACAGCAGGACCTGGTGACGCATTTGGCAGGCTGAGGCAGGAGGATGGCAAGTTTTAGGCTAACCTAAAACTTAGGGAGGCTCTGTTTCAAAAAGTTACGCAAAAGGCTTGGCGAAGGGAGGTATCTTGTGCTTGGTATGTGAGAGGCCCTGGGCTCTGCCCCAACACCAAAAACTGTAATAATAAAAAATAAAATCAAGGTGTTGGAGAGATCCCATTGGTTTAGGATGCTGTAGGGGAGCTCCATTTCTTTGCAGATTTTCCAGCTTCTGCTGTCTATGTACCCCGGCTTATGGTCCCTTCCTTCATGCTCAGAACCAGCCCACAACATGTAGGCTTTAACCTATGCCACATCCTCTCTTACTCTGACCCCACTAACATTTTACAAGGGCCCTATGAGCTTGTAGACCCACCAGATCTTCTCGAGGTCCATGTCCCTTTTGTTATAGAAGGTGACATTGTTAGGTTCCGGGGACGGACGTGTGGATGTCATTGTCCCACCTGCTTAGCTGGTTGCTCCTGATTCCCACTCGGTCCACTCTGCATTCAGCCTGTGCCAGCTGGGGGCAGAGGAAGGGTCTGGCTCGGATTCCAGGCCACCCCTGTGTGTAGGAAGGTCCCTGACCGTTCCTCCAGCACTTCTCACCCTAACCTGATACTTCAGGCCCCGTGGGGCCAAGAACCCCAAGGTAGGTATACACTGCCTCAAGAACCCCAAGGCCTCATTTCCTCAGGGCCACAGTTTCGTGACGGAAAGTGAGATGGGGGAACTTCTCTACGAGAGTGAGGGTAGTACTGGATGTCCAGCCACCTGGCCAGCCTGTGACAGACTGTGGGAGGAGAAGGCTGACCACATCCTGATTGTGTGGGTATACTCTGGGTGCCAAGTGCCATTTTAAACCCTTCCCATCCAGCTGCCTGTCTCGTCCTCCCAACAGCCCTGAAAGGGACATACTGTTTTCATTTCTGGGGCACCCAGAGTTTAAAGAACTTGCCCAAGATCAGCTATTTGTAGTCGGAAAGAAGTTCAAGCCTGGGTTGGCATATCCAGGCCTGGTGGTACAAGCCTATAATCCCAGCTACTGGGGAGGCTGAGGCAGGAGAATCAAAACAAGGCCTTCCTGGGCTATGGTGTGAGTTCAAGGACAGCATGGACAATTTAGCGAGATCATTTCTGAGAAATAGAATGCTGTAGATGTGGCTCGGTGGTAGAGCCCCTGCCTAAAGTTTGCCCAATGAGAGGCTGGGAACGTGGTCCCCAGTGAGGGACTGGGGGCGTGGCTCAGTGGTACAGCCTCTGCCTAGACTCCACCAGGGAGGAGCTAAAGGTGTGGTTCAGTGGTAGAGCCCCTGCCTAAAGTTTGCCCAATGAGAGGCTGGGAACGTGGTCCCCAGTGAGGGACTGGGGGCGTGGCTCAGTGGTACAGCCCCTGCCTAGAATCCACCAGGGAGGAGCTAAAGGTGTGGTTCAGTGGTAGAATACTTGTCTAGAATGTGTGAAGCCCTTGCCCATCCCCCAGCATCTCAAACAAGCAAGCTTGTGTGGATAGGATGCAAACTTCCAACCTTCAGCTAGGGTTGTATCTAAGCCACAGCTATCGTGCCCTCCCCTGCCACACCCCCCCCCCCCCCCGACCTCATTCACGCATGCGCGTGGTCGCTCCGGTGTTCACAGTTGTACAGACAGCACCACAGTAAAGTTGAGAGCGTTGGCATTGCCTTCAAAGAGGAACACACTCCTGGTGCCACTCAGCTCCAGTCAAAAGCCCCAGGTTACCTCTATCTCTGTGGATTTGCCTGTGGGGACATTTCATAGGAATGGCATTGCAGACTGTGATCTTTTATACCTGGGCTTCTCTTCTTAGCTGGGGGTAGCGTTAGCAATATTCCATCCCATTTATGTGCATATAATAGCCCATTATAGGGATGGGTTCTTATTTACACCTTCCTGGGCTGGTAGATGCGGCCTCACTTCTTTCTGCTGTAAGCAACAATGCTATAGACCTTTGTATGTATACATGAGTACGTGGGTGTGGGTCCGGGCTGGCCCCTAACTCACCATAAGCCTCCTGCCTCAGCTTCCTGAATGTTGGTAGTCACAGGTGTGTGGTGTTACTCCCAGCTTGGGCAAATGTCTTCACACCTCTTGGGCAGATCCGAGTTGCCATGTCCTGGAGAGATCTGCATTACCCGTTAGTCATTTCTTGTTGGTTGGAGCCGAAGTCTCACTGTGCAGCCTAACTTGCATCAAATTTCTTCCTCCTCCACTTTCTGAGCTCTGGACTAGAGGTGGGTGTTTATATACCCCGTGTCTGACTCTTAAAATACTTGTTAAAGAAAATTTTGAGGGCTGGCAAGATGGCTCAGCAGTTAAGAGCACTGACTGCTCTTCCAGAGGTCCTGAGTTCAAATCCCAGCAACCTCATGGTGGCTCACAACCATCTGTAATAGGATCCAATGCCCTCTTCTGGAGTGTCTGAAGACAGCTACAGTGTACACTAAATAAATCTTTAAAAAAAAAAAAGAAAAAGAAAATTTTTGTTTCAATTTATTTGGAGTGCGGTTAGAGAATGGCTCAGTAGGCAAGAACACTTTAACTCCTCTTGCAGAGGACCCCAAGTTCAGTTCCTAGCACCCGCATGGTTGCTCACAACTGCCTGCACCCCCAGTTCCCGAGGTTCTATTGCCATCTTCTGGCTTCTTTGGGTACTGCATGTAGTGCTTGTGTGTGCAGAACACGCCATGTGTACCTCAAGTAAAACAAATAAGTAATTTCTTTAAAGATTCATTTTATAGTCTTACTATTTCTTATTACTATTCTTTAAAAATAAAATATTTATTTATTTATTTTATAAGAATACACTGTAGCTGTCTTCAGACACACCAAAAGAGGGCATCAGATCCCATTACAGATGGTTATGAGCCACCATACAGTTGCTGGGAATTGAACTCAGGACCTCTAGAAGAGCAGTCAGTGCTCTTAACCACTGAGCCATCTCTCTAGCCCTTGTTACTATTCTTATTATTTTGAGATGGACTCTCACTGTGTAGCCTTAGCTGGCCTGGAACTTGCTATGTAGACCAGGCTGGCCTCAAATTAGTAGAGATTTGCCTAACTTCTAAGCATTAGGATTAAAGGACCACACTGGCCTTATTTTTATTCTCTCTCTCTCTCTCTCTCTCTCTCTCTCTCTCTCTCTCTCTCTCTCTCTCTCTCTCTGTGTGTGTGTGTTTGTGTGTGTGTGTGTGTGTGTGTGTGTATGAATGAAGATGCCTATGCCAAAAAAGGTGTTGATAACCAAATGTGCACCCTTCATCTGAGCAACACACGCTCTTAACCTCAGAGCCAGTGTCTTGGTCCCTTTGGAAATTTCATAGAATTTTTTTCTGAGATTTTTTTTCCTTCTTATAGCCTATGCTAACCTTTAACTTGAAGACATCCTAATGTCTCATCCTCCATGAACAGCAAATACTCTTAATGGACTAATCTCACGTTCTCTCACATGCCTTTTAAACCTAGAAGTTTCGTTTCCCCTCACCAAGGGAAACCGAGACTCTGAGTGGTTATGTGAGCTGTGCACGATGCCTCGGATAGATGTCCTAGAAAGCAGAGGACCCCTAGGGCTGTGACACTGTCAGAGGGTCTCTGTGTCCTCTTTGTGCCTTGAAGAGGTGATTGGGGACTCAGGACTCTGTAGCAAGGGATGTCTTATCCGCACAGCTGGGCTCAGCCCACACAGCTTCAGCGCACCGCACACACATCAGCAGAAGAGGCCCAGAGCAGTTCTCTGGATGGTGAGATCCTGGGTAGCTCTGATCCTGCTGTGACCCTCGCTGTCCCCGCTACAGGAGCTGGAGCTGGTGGAGGATGTGTGGCGGGGCGAAGCACAGGACCTCCTGTCCCAGATTGCCCAGCTGCAGGAGGAGAATAAGCAGCTGATGACCAACCTCAACCACAAGGACATGGGCTTGTCCGAGGAGGAGTTCCAGAAGCAGGAAGGTGAGGCACGCCATCCTGGCGGTCCCCGTGACCACTCAGAGGCTGCGGCCTCGCTTCTGCCGCCTTTGGCTCCTGAGGGCAGGTGGATTCGCATCTTGATTCTCCCAGGGAGAAATGACTTTGGGGGTCCACTTCACTGATGTTGATGTGAACTCAACTAGATGTCATGGTTTTCCACCGTCTTGCATGCCTGTGTATTTCCTCTGGGCCCTGGGACACACTGGATGAGCCAAACCCTGGCCACTTGAACTCAGAGGGGATGGGCAGTAGATATGGGGATGGTAAATAGATGTCTTCCTTTGATTGATGGCAACTGACACCATGTAAGGGCTAAGATGGGGTCATAGGGTAGCAACTTGTGGTCACTTTATATCCAGTCTTTAGCATGATGACCCCTAAGAAAGTGCTATTCTGAGTCATGTTAGTGCCGTAAACAAGGTAGTACATCCCAAGGCCTGAGTGCTTGAGGGAATTCTGGAAGGCCAGGGTAAAAGAAGATGGTCAAGGCAGAGAGTGACTGGTGGTAATATCAGAGGGGACCAAGGGGTCAGATCACCCGGCATCCTAGAGCAAGGTCGGGATTGTTCTCGGTGTTTTGGAAAGAGATTTGAGGCTGTGGTCACAGGACAGGGTGACCAGCAGACACTGGGGACGGCGATTCTAATTCAATCAGCACTGAGGCCGTCAACTGTTGTCTGTCCCATGAACAATACCTGGAACCTTCATACTTGACTCTGTTGGGGCTGAGAAAGCAAGAATAGACAGTGGAGTTCAGTCTGGACCCTTGTGAGCTCTGTCCAGTGGTCATCCCTTGACAACTCATTCTGCATCTCGTAGCTGACACCAAGCAACCTAAGCTCAGATTTATTTCTTTTGTCTTGGTTTTGAGACAAGGTCTCACTATATGGCCCTGGAACTTGCTGTTTGGACCAGGCTGGCCTTGAACTCACACAGCTCTGCTTCCTGAGTGCTGGGATTAAAGGAGTGCACCACTACACCTGGCTGCAGGCTCGTTAGCCTGAACAAACCCCTGGCTCCACCCTGGAGGAAGGCCCTGTCGAACTTGTGGTTATAAATTAGAGAGGAAGGGGTTGGGGATTTAGCTCAGTGGTAGAGCACTTGCCTAGCAAGTGCAAGGCCCTGGGTTCGATCCTCAGCTCTGGAAAAAAAAAAGACAAAATAAAAAAATAAAAAAAAAAAAATTAGAGAGGATAAAGTCCGGGGATGGAGATGTGGCTCAGTTGATAGAGTCCTTGCTTAGCATGCATGGGCTACTGGACTGGATCCTAGGCATTGCATACATGAAACGTGGTGACACATGCCTGTAATGCCAGCCCTTGGGAGGCGGAGGCAGGTGGGTCTCTGAGTTCAAGGCCAGCCTGGTCTACAGAGTGAGTTCGAGGACAGCCAATAATACATAGAGAAACTCCGTCTGGGGATGGGGGGGAATGTAAAGTAAGAAAACAATTTAAAATGAAGAGACAAGGGCCCCGTGTAATGGCTCAGTTGGCACAGCACTTACTGCTAAGCCTGACAACATGGGTTTAATCCCTGGGTCCCACATGTAGAGGGAGAGAAAGAACTCTTGCAAAGTGTTCTCTGACTTTCTCACAAGTAAGCATATCACACACACACACACACACATCCACTTTCCACTTTTTGGCTGCTGGGAACATTTTTTCAGTGTTTGTGGGGAGACCTGGTTTCAGCTCTATGGGGGTCCACGTCTAGTATTGGAATCGTGGAATCAAATTTATTTAGGAAAATCTTGATATAGCCTATGAGGCCCCTTGGGGTGATCTGGGAAATCCACTGCTCACTCTAGCTCTGAGCCGCTTTTCCTGAGGCCCCCTCCCTCTGGGAATGCGACTCTGCCCTTGCAGCTTTCGCAATCCCTGCTGACCCGTGTGGACCAGCCTAAGGTGTATGCAGGAGATGCACTTAGCACTGTATGTTCAGCCTCCACGGGACCAGCTGGGGAGCTGCATTCTCCACGCTGCGGCCCCCGCCAGAGCCAAGAGGCAGGCAGATGCCAGGCTGCCTTCAAGGTTATTTTTATTTTCTGGGGAAACCATGGGAACACAGCAGGGACTAAGTGTTCCCCACCTACTAGAGGAACAGACACGGGGCAGGCAGTACCCTGGGAGAAAGAGGTTGGCATTGGTGACCTTGAGAACCAGTCAAGAGTGACGTGGTGCAGGGCTAGGGTCAAGGGTCATATGAAGGCTCAGGTGCAGGGGTTAGATTTCTGTGGAGGGGAAAGAGGGTTGTTCAGAAGGACCTGCTCTACGTGGGCCACTAGATTTCGGGATAACTGACGGGTGGTGTGTTCCGGTCTCGTCTGTCTCTCCACAGAAGCCTTCGGATTAAAAACCCCCTCTGGTTGTCAAGCAGTGGTATCGATGGCTTTTAATCCCAGTTCTCTGGAGGCAGAGATATGAAGATCTCTTTGAGTTCAAGGCCAGCCTGGATTACAGAGCTAGTTCCAGGACAGTCAAGGCTGTCAGAGAAAAACAAAAAATAAAATAATAATAATAATAATAATAAAAGAATAAAGGTCTCCTTTGGGATCTGTCCAGCTAGAGAGCTGTCAGCACACAGGGCTGTGAACTGATGACTTCCAGACACTGCACACAGGGCAGGAGAGGGGAGGGGTGCACCAGAGAGACCTGTGTAGCTCTGCCAATGGCCCTGAAACTCTGGAGAAATAAGTTTGTCACCAGGAACAGAGCAGAGCTGACCAGGCATGGTCATCTTGTCTCTTTGAGATTTTCCTTATTTTATTTTATGCCCGTATGTCTGTCTGGGCACCATGTGTGCGCCTAACGTCTTGGTGATCAACAGAGGGCACTGGATCCCTAGAACTGGAGTTAGGGTTCTGAGCCGCCGTGTGGGTGCTGGGAACTGAACCTAGGTCCTCTGCAAGAGCAGCAAGCACTCATAACTGATGAGCCATCTCTCCAGCCCCTTCTTTGGTTTCGATTTTCTTGCTATTTTTTTTTTTCCTTTGCGAAGGAAGTTCAAAGTATCGAGGGCTAGGTAGACTGTATTATTCTGGTGGACACTAGATGTAGTCACGGGTACCCTTGTGAGATGAGGCCAAGAAAGTGACAGACAAGGGAGGGGAGATGTGTGCCACGGAGACTGATAACAGAAGGGGGCATCCTGAAACCCCTTGGCCATATTCGTTCACCCCCCCCTCCCCCGACCCCGAACTTCAGCTTCTGGAAGTGGGGGGATGTTTCTGAAATTAAAATTTATTTCATTTATTTTTTTTTAAAAACACTGTGGGCTAAAGTGAAGTTGAGCAGTTCAGAGCCCTAGCTGAGGACCCAGGCTCGATTTCCACCACCCTACATGGTGACTCACAGCCCCCTGTAACTCTCAGTTCCAGGGGATCTGACACCTTCTTCTGATCTCTGTGGGCACACACATGGTGCGTGCAGGCAAAACATCCCCACACCCAAAAAAGTAAATATGTCTCGAAAATCTAGTTTTACAAAATTTTGTGTATGTGTGTATGTGAACATGTGCATATACCTGGAGGTCAGCGGAGGTCAACTTTGAGAAATCGGGTCTTGAGTTCTGCCTCTTTGAGGCCAGGACTTTCTCCTTTCTGCTGCTGTGATGTAGTCCTGGCTCACTGGCCCTCTAGTTTCCAGGCAGTTCTTGCCTCTCATCTCTTGGTAGGGATGCTGGAATTACAGATGTGTGTAGATGTGTACCGCCACATGTGGCTTTTGAACATGGGTTTGGGGATGGAATTCCCATTCCCAGATTTGCTAAATGAGCTTTTTAACCTTCTCAGTCATTGTGTGGATAATATAAGGACAGGGTCTTGCTAGGTAGCCCAGGCTGGCCTCACACTTGCAGCAACCCTCCTGCCTCTGTCTCTATAGTGCTAGGATTGCAGGGGTGTGCCACCATCCTTTGCTAGAATTTTTGAGTTGTTTTCTTCTCTCGTGTGTCTGTGCTTGAGTTTATGCATGTGTCTCCGTGTCTCTTCCACTTCATACACTGGGGTCTCTCAGTCAGACCCCAGAGCTCATCGATTTGGCTGGTCTTGATCCTCTGGTTCTGTCTTCTGAGGCTGGAGTGTCACTCAAGCTGCCACGCCCACCTGGCGTCTCAGTGGGTTCTGGAGATCCGAACCCTAATCTCGTGTTTACTTGGCACTGAGCTCTCTCAAGGGTTCTGGTTTCTGATTTTTATTTTTATTTTGTTTTTTTAGAGCTAGGGTAGGGGTGGTGGCAAGGTCTCACTACAGCTCTGGCTAGCTTGGACCTTGCTGTGTAGACCAAGCTACCCTCAAACTCACAGAGATCCAACTGCCTCTGCCTCTGGAGTGCTGGGATTGAAGGTCTATGCTGCTAGACCTGGCTCACCAAATATCCTTTTTTATTTTAGACAGGGTCTCTCTATATAGCCCAAGCTGACCTCAAACTCACTATGTAGACCAGGCTGGCTCATAGAGTTCTCCACTACACCCTGCTTTCACCAAATGCCTGAAAAGCATCATATGTGTGGGAAGCGGGGGTGCTCAGCACATCCCCGGCCTCAGCTATGGTCTCCTGGGATAGTGGAGGGACATTGTCCTGGCTGCCCACCAAGTGCTGTGTCCTAATGGTGGTGGTGGTGTGTATGTGTGCGCTCATGTGTGTGTGTTGGCTCCGTCCATCTTCCAGCCTGCCCTGGGTATGTGCAACTACCATTCCATTTTATGAATTTGGAAACAGAGGCAGAAGAGAGCACATAGCTTTACAGCCAAGTGTGACTTTACAGGGTTAGTGTGAGCTTTGGAGGCTACCCACTGGGCCACCGTGTCATGTTTGTCATGATATGTGGCGACACGTTGTTATTGTCAGGTGCTGTGGAAATGAGGCAAGGGATGGGAGTGTCTCAGGGTAAAGGAGGGGCCGTCGTGCAGAGGGAACCAACAAGCCTAGTCTCACATGCAGAGATCCAAAGGAGGTCAGACGGAAAAGCTTCAGGCAGAGGGAAGAGAGAGGGAGAGCCGAGGTAGCATTGTGCTTGGCAAGATTGAAGGCGGAAGCAGTCACCGGGTGTATGCAGGGTATTTGTAAGGTGTGGGGGAGCTCCGCCTTGGGGGGAAGGCTCCGGCCCTCTTGCAGTGTGATGCGATGGGAGGGCCAATGCTAAAGGGAGGTAGCTCACCTGCCAATCTTGCCTCCCCCCAGGCATGTCAGAGCGCGAGCGGCAGGTGATGAAGAGGCTGAAGGAGGTGGTGGACAAGCAGAGGGATGAGATCCGAGCCAAAGACAGGGAGCTGGGCCTGAAGAATGAGGACGTCGAGGCTGTAAGTGACCAGTGCTGATCTGAGCTCACTCTCCTGCTCCATGGCCCCACTGAGAGCCAGAGCCTTCCATTCCTGAGCCCCGGGAAGGGGGCTGGAGAGGTGGCTCAGTGGTTAAGAGTGCCTGCTGCTCTTCAAGAGGAACCTGATTTGATTCTCGGTCATAACTGTTTGCAACTCCAATCTCAGGAGATCTGACACCTTCTTCTGGTCTTCACAGGCACCAGGCACGCATGTGGTGCACAGACAGATAGGCACGGGGAAAAAACACATACCGAAAAAGAAAAAAGTCTATCATTTCTTATCATCCATCTTAAAAATACAGTCACAAAAATACAAATTTGGAAGCTGTTCACACACAGCCTTGTTCACTGTCCATGGCGCCTCACCCGATGCAACGCCTCTCTCTCTCTACAGTTGCAGCAGCAGCAGACGAGGCTGATGAAGATCAACCATGACCTTCGGCACAGGGTCACTGTGGTGGAGGCCCAGGGGAAGGCCCTGATTGAGCAGAAGGTGGAACTTGAAGCAGATCTGCAGACCAAGGAGCAGGAGATGGGCAGCCTGCGGGCAGAACTCGGGAAGCTTCGGGAGAGGCTGCAGGGTGAGCACAGCCAGAATGGAGAGGAGGAGGCTGAGGTGAGCGGAAAGCCGGTGTTGCTGTGGTGTGGGGACCCACGCTGTGGGCCAGCCAGCACCAGGCTGTGGTGTGATTTCTTTTAAACAAACACAGAAATATCCTAAGAATATGTTTTTGTTTTAATCTCAAGTGTGGGGTTATGGGGCTGCTTCTGACTGTTGGTGACAGCTGACTGTGATTTGTCTCGTGCTCTAGCAAAGGCATGGTTTCGCCAGTAGCAGATCGTTTCTGCAATTGTGTAACATTTGGAATTTTGGGAAACTTTCAGAGGGTGTATAAATGCTAGAGCCCTGAGAGGGTGGGGTTGGTGGTTGGTGACTGTTCAGGGAGGTTGATTGTGGTTTGTGGTCATGCTCAAAGATGAAACAAGAAAGAAATTCAGGGATCTCTCTCTCTCTCTCTTTCTCTCTCCCCCCCCCCATCTTTTCTCTCTTATCTAGTGACGGGGTGAACTGTGAGGGGTGGGGGACAAAAGGTGGGAAAAGAACCACAAAATAGCAATAGTTCAAAACACCAGGTAGGCAGAACTGTCTTGTTTTTCCCATTGTACCAAAGAAGGTAGGAGGCACAGAAAGGGGGAGGGGGAGGGGAAAGGGAAAGAGGAAGCTATTGGCCTGAGGACACACAACTGGGCATGGACCCAGCTGGGCCAGAAGCCCAGGTCTCCAGCATTCCAAAGGGCATGTAATTTAGTGCTGGTTACTGAACT
Source organism: Tokudaia tokunoshimensis (assembly GCA_036184795.1). NCBI lineage: Eukaryota > Metazoa > Chordata > Mammalia > Rodentia > Muridae > Tokudaia > Tokudaia tokunoshimensis. The sequence continues at coordinate 14,606,330 of BTHU01000006.1, read as the reverse complement.
TCATTCATTCAGTCATTCATTCCAGTGACTATTGACTGTGTAATAGGCACAGAGGACGCAGTGGTAAGAATTGTCTGGCCCTAGTTGTTGTCCCATGGTGCGTATGTCTTCTGTAGGACAGTAATCACAGTTACCATGGGACTGGAAGTTCCGAACTGATATACCCAGGAGATGTAAACATGTGTCCATGTAAAATCCTGGAGAGATAGTTCAGCAGTTAAGAGAATTTGCTGTACTTCCAAAGGACCCTGGTTCAGTCCCTGAACACCCACACTGGGAGGCTCACGACTGCCTGTAACTCCAGCTCCAGGGCGTCTGTTGCCCTCTTCTGGCCTCCGTGAGAAACTGCACGTGTGCCCACATACCCACATTCAGACACACACATATACACATTTTAAAAAAATAAAACCTGGGCAAGCTGGCGTGATGGATCGGCCTGTGATCCTAGCACTCAGGAAGGGGAAGCTGGAGAGGATTAGTTTAAGGTCACCCTTGACTGCACAGCAAATTCTAGACTAACCTGAGCTGCAGAAGACCCTGTCTTAAAAAGCACAAATAAAGCCCAGGAATGAAAGCTACACAGATGTTCATGCTAGCATAAGTCATAAGAGCTGACAGGCAGAGAGGATGCTCAATCAGGAAGAGAATAGGGAAATGCGGTCATAGATATTCCGCATAGTGGAATATGACTCAGCCCTGAAAAAGACTGAGTCATGAGTACACACTACTCTGTAGGCGAAGCTTGAAGAATTCATGATGAGTGAGAGTAGCCAGACATGGGAGAGGCCACACGCTCGCTGTGTGACTCCATCTATGTGAGATGTCTGGATTGAGCAGGTCCAGGACAGAATGTAGATGGAAGGGGCGGGGACTAGGGTATCAGTGGATGGCTAATGTAATGGCACAAGGTTTCACTGGAGATGAGGGAAATGTTCTGGAATTAGATGGCAACAGTGGTTGCACACCTCAGAATATTCTAGAAATCTCCAGACTTTATTCTTTAAAGGGGAGATGTTACAGTATGTGAATTACATGTTCATGATTTGATATTAACTTTTTTTATGTCATATGGGTGTATGTGCATGTGCCACAGTGTGTGGAAGTCAGGGGACAAGTGTAGGATTCAGTTCCTTTCCTTTTGTTGTGTGGGTTCACAGGATGCTCTAGCAAGAGGATTCTTTGTCCATCAGGAGAATTAAACATGTTGGTTCCTCAGAGATGGGCTCCAGGGGGTGATTGGGAGAATCAGTAAAGGTAAAGGGAGGGCAAGTTCCAGGTGGGAAGAATGATCTGTGCAAAGGGCCTGTGGCAGGTGGAGCCTTGGGACAGTCAAGGTGAAAGTGGCTGGTGTGCAGTGAGTGCAGGGAGGGGCTGTCCATGAGGTGCAGGTGGAGGGTGGGAGACAAGCCTGCAGGCTCCTGAGGGAGAGGAGTTTGTGCGCCTCTGACAGATTGGCTGGTCTGTGCTGTGGAGGGGGTGGAGGGGTGGGGGTGGGGCTCATAGAAGGGAAGGTCTGAGCCCTGGCCTAGCCCATGGAGGGAGAGACTGTCCTGGTAGGGAGACATTGACCTCACCAGTGTCTCTCAGAAAGAGCTGGTGACCAGGGCTTCCGGGAAGACCCCCACCTGAGCGGTGACCCCCCCCCCCCGAGGCAGTGTGTGACAGGGAAGCAAGAGGCCTGGCAATAAGGCTGCACCCCACACTGAGGATACTCAGCCCTGCTGGGGCTGTGGAAAGGTATCCAGAACTTCCCAGAGCTGCCTTTCTACAGGGTGACACTGGGGACGTTTATCCACAAGGTCCTGCCCCAGAGAGGTTCAGGGACACTGGGGTTGTGAGCCCCACATGCCCAGCAGGTGCCAACAAGAAGGCAGAAGCAGGCATCTGCTGGGAACCCTGGAGAGCCCTGTTCAGGGGGTGGAGGGTCAGGACCAGGCTCAGGGCCAGGAGGAGGCTGTACTGGGTTTGACACATAGATAGTCCCCAGGGGACCTCAGGAACCTCAAGGACAGGCCAACTGCTCGTGGGGCTTCTGCAGCTGGCTGGGGTAGGCTCAGGGAGGAGATGCTGGCATTTCCACAGGTAGAAAGTGAGACTCCCACGGATGCAGGAACCGTCGGGGTGTGAATTTTCTTCCCCTGGATGTACACTGACTGTTTTAAGGTTCACACCCACAGCAAGTCAACCTGTAAAGCTGATGAACTTACTGGAAACTGAGCTCCAGACGGGAAAGTTCCTGCCTAGTGGATGAATCTTGACCAGTTTCTTCTAAAGGGTCAGAATCCTGGAAACAAAGGAAGGAAAAGCCCTCTTTAGAGGAACTGGTTAGGACTTGATTTTGGTGTACAGTGTCATGGAGGGGAGAGAGAGAGAGAGAGAGAGAGAGGGAGAGAGAGAGAGAGGAAGAAGGAGGAGGAGGAAGAGGAAGAAGAGGAGGAGGAGGAGGAAGGAGAAGAAGAAGAAGAAGAAGAGGAGGAGGAGGAGGAGGAGGAGAGGTGTGTTGACTGTGTGACTGACTCTTGATGATAGTGACAGCGTCAGGTAGAGCTGGCTCCAGGTGCTCAGAAGATGGCCGCAGGAATCTGAGTCAGGCCATTTTGGTCTTGTTGTTTCTAAGTTGGTATCATTTTCGGGTGGGCTTTTGCCACAACATGGCCCCTGTTATCAGCCTGCGGAGCAAGCCTCTTTCCTGTCCTGTGAGTCCCAGCAGAAATCTTCTGGGATCCTCTCACTGGTCATCACTAAGTCAGTCCTGTATGGAGAGGTCTGCAAGATGGTAACTGAGCCCTCCTGAGTCCGTGGCTGCACTAGAGGGGTGTCCACAGGCCAGGAGGATGCCAAGTGGAACTATGGTGACTCTGGGATTTGGGTGGGTAGGTTGGAGTCACAGCTGCGGCAAACATGCACGAGGGTCCTATGACAGGGCTTCTGCAGATGTGGCTAGCCCTGAGGTTGTTTGGAGGACACTATAGAAGGGGAAGTGAGATGTGGCAGATACCAATGACTTTTTGTTTTGTTTTGTTTTGTTTGTTTGTTTTGGTTTTTCGAGACAGGGTTTCTCTGTGTAGCCCTGGCTGTCCTGGAACTCACTCTGTTGACCAGGCTGGCCTCGAACTCAGAAATCCGCCTGCCTCTGCCTCCCGAGTGCTGAGATTAAAGGCGTGTGCCACCACTGCCCAGCACCAATGACTGTCATAATGCAGGCCTGAAAGTCAAGAGGCTGGACCAGATCCGCAGCAGGGGAGCAGGTACATGCCCAAGATGGTGCCACCAGGCTGCAGTCTCATCACGGAGCGGGGTGGGGGTGACCATGCTACACTCTCACCCCAGGAACTCAAGCTTCTATCCTTGGAACCAGACCGGACTGGTCTAAACCTGGATCTCTGAGGACATACCCCTGAGGCCCATGTGATTCCCAGCCCTGCTCCAGGTGCCTCCTTTAAGGAGGGCAGGACATCCTGCACCAGCTGGCTGTGCAGGCTGGTTTTACCTTTCCTTTCTGGCAGCTGAGGAATGGAGGAGAGAGGAATAGAAGAGCCGGGGAGGAGATGGCTGTCGATAAAGGGATGTGAGGGCCTGAGTTTGGAGACCTGAATTTGGATCCACTGACGTAGAAAAAGCCAGGCAAGGCTTCTTTCTTATGCCTGTAATCCCAGCACTGCGGGTGGGGGTGGGGGATGACGGGGTGTCTCAGGCCTTCCATAACTAGCCGGTCTGGCAGAATTGCTGAGCTAAACAGATAAGACGGAGAGCGATTGAGGAAGAGACCTCATGTCAACATCTGGCCCCTCGGTATGCACACGAATAGAAAAATAGAAAGAAATGAGGTGTAAAGTCAGGTTGCCCACATCCTGGATGGCTCCGCCCGATGGGCCTCAGAGTTGTGTGATGTCCAGGGTGCTTGTCCATCCAATGGGAGTGCAGCAGCATTGGCTGAGACCTGGGGCTTCTGGCAACTGAGGGGGACAGCCCTGAGTCAGCCATTCAGAATCTTACGCAGCCCAAGTGGAGTGGGGGGGGCGCTGGGGGAGGGGACAGTGGAGCAGAGAGGCATGACTGGCCAGCCCTCGTGCTTCCAGAAGGTTCTCTGAAGCACTCACGCTCAGAGGGAGAGAGTTTACCACTGCACTGGGAGGAGAGAAGGTGGGGACAGGTCGGGTGGGGACAGGTTTCCAGTGGAATGTGGAACAAGCTATTCTAGGCGGGGAACAGCCGGGAGTGGGGCTGGGGAATGTAGCGTGCGGCTGGCTGTGTGCGGTTCAGTCCTAGGGCAGGGCTGGAGCATTCTGGAGGAGTCTAGAGCTGGAATGGAAACGCTACCCTCCCCCACCCCATCCCACCCCCTGGCTTTGTGAGACAGGGTCTTTCCACATATCCCTAGCTGGAACTCACTATGTAGACCAGGCTGGCTTTAAACTCAGAGATGCACTTGCCTGTGCTTCCTGGGGGGGTAGGGTTATAGGTGTGTGCCACCATGTCTGGCTGAGGAAGCCATTCTTGGTATTTCCTTAGTAGCCTGGTTTTCTCTCTCATTTCCCCAATCCTCTTTGTCCTTATTGTGGTTTGTTTGTTTGCCTTGGGACAATGTCTCATGTGGCCCAAGCTGGCCAGTATCCAAGGATAGCCCAGAACTCATGATCCTCCTGCCCCCTGCCTCTCTTATGCCAGGATAACGCCTATAGGGTGTAAACCATATCTGGTTTATGCAAACACAAACAAGGGCTGTCAAAACCAAGGCCTGCTCTGTGTGTGTGTGTGTGCGCGCACGCGCGCACGCGCACGCGCACACACACACACACACACGCGCATACATGCAGGCTCTTGAAGTTGATCTACCTACTAAGCTGTATCCTTAGCTCCTTCATGATGTTTTTGAGATTAGGTCTCAACGTGTATAAATAAATAAATAAATGAGTGAGTGAGTGACAGTTAATTTCTAGGAAGCAGGTCTTCAGGTACAATAAAGGTGTCCAAGTGTACGGTGCTACATGCCTGAAGCCCCAGCATTTGGCCTATGGAAAGTGTTCAAGACCATCATCAGCAACATTTCTAGTTTGATGCCAGCTTGGTCTACACAGGGAGTCTGTCTCCTCACAACAACAACGAAGGCCGAAAATCCCACAATCCCCTAAGGGCCTGGTGGTTGGCTTGAGGCTGGGTTTAGATCCTGGATCCCGGGTCCAGTGTGACAAAAGTAATCAGCTCCAATTGCTCTGAGCTGTGGTCGCCAGTCCCCATTGATCCCACAGGGAACCTTCCCAGGAGACTAGGCCTCAGGTTGGAGGCCCTGACCCGAGATGCCGTTCCCGGGGCCTCCAGGCATCTCCTGGCACCTGTGCCCAGAGCATCCCCAAGGGAGCAGCTTATCTGAGATAACCTGAGCCACCCTACGGTCCCCTGTGGAATGAACCTGGATCGGTCTCTGATTGGCTTGATGGCTCCACTGGAAGGAACCGATTCAGGCTTTCCAGCTGGGAAGGCCCTTGCTCCAGCTGCCCACGGGCTGGAGTCATGGCTAATAGAACCCCGGTTCTTCCTACACTCCAGTTGATAGATACTCAGAGGCAAACCTGCCATGCGCCTAGCTGAGATCGGCCTAAACTCGAGGTGATTGATCTTCCCTGGCACAAAAGAGCCGATCTGGCTCCAGACCAGAGGATGCTCTCTGTGTCTTTTTTTTATCCTTAAGATTTATTTATTATGGCTGTTTTGTCTGAATAGAAGAAGGTGTGAGGTACCATGGGACTGCACTTAGAGTTGTGAGCTGCCATGTGGGGCGGGGAATATATAATCCAGGACCTTCGGAAGAGCAACCAGTTCTTGTAACCACTGGGCCATCTCTCCAGCCCCAGCTCGCTATGTCTTGTCTGAACACAGTCACAATTGGGGAGCTGGGGCACCCTGCCTGATAAGGATGGACATGGGGTTCACTGGGGCATGATGACATACACTTGTAAACCTAGCACTAAGGAAGCTAAGGCAGGCGGATTTGGAATTTGAGTCTCCAGATCTTAAAACTGTTGACAGCTAATTCAGTAGATTTTACGGAACAGCAGGGGTCTAATCACATGTGGGGAACACTGTGGCCCAAAGTTCTCTAGTCTGCAACTTTTGGTCCATGCTGTTGATGCTGAGAGTTGGTGGAAAACTCCTACATATGCATCAGCACCCTATGCAGAGGGAGCCCCTCTCTAAGAACCTCTCCCTCGATCCTCACTTATTGGTGTATTTGTGTGTATGTCTCTTGATCCTACTCTTCAGTCCCAGTCTGTTCCCAGTTCTATGATAGCAAGGCACAGAATTCTTAGGGAAATGCTGGGTGCCCTTTCATGAAGGACACTGTCTGAGTAGGTAGCTAGCCCCTGATGGTGCAGCCTCAGTAGTCATGGAGATAGATAGAGGTTTGCCTCACAGTAGAATATTACACAACCATGAAAAGAAATGAAGCTTTGACAGAGGCTGCAACAGGCTGGGCAGGAAAAGTCAAACCCTGTGGGGTAGCCTAGCTGGGAAGAGAATCAGCAGATTCTGAGTGGCCTGCGGGGACACAGGAGTCTTGTTCTCTTGTTTCCCAGCCTCTTCTGCAATGGTTCTGGCCCTAACTGTAGGTGTGGGCCGAGCCCTCCCCACCCGCCTTGATCTTCCCTGCTGCTCAGCTGACCTGCCCGACAGGCGACAGGCGGTGTCAGCTTTCCCTTCCTCAGAACAGCCTGTCCAGGACACATCCCAGGTCAGCCTCCTGGAGTTCTTGGCCTCTGGGCGGCCACGAGCCACTGTCCTAGCCAGAGTCCAATTCTCCCTGAGGGGCTGAGGGGCTGGGAAGGGTATGTTGGCCACCCCAGCCTTCCCATTTGAGAGCAGCCATTCTCCACCTTCCTAATGCTGTGACACCCCCACACACACAACGCCCATCATAAATTTATTTTTTGTTTCTGCTTCGTCACGATCACTTTGATACTGTTGTGAATCATAATGTAAATGTCTGTGGTTTTGGATGGTCTTCCGTGAGACCCCTGTGAAAAGATTGTTTAGTTCTCAAAGAGTTGCAGACACACATGTTGAGAACTGCTATTCTAGAGTATCCTGACATCCGTGTACTTGACACTGGAGGCTCTTGGGTGACAGGTACTGGGTGGCCTTGAAGAAATGGACCACCTGAGATTTGGTTTGCTGGCTTAGTGGGCTGAGCTCAGTAGCACATCTCAGGCCGGCACGTTCAAGGTCATCCTGACCTGTCACAAGTATTAGGAAAGGGGACAGGGAGGGAGAGAAACGGGTGTTCAGTGGAATACACCTGTCACCCTAGCATTCCAGAAGCTGCTGCAGAAAGACGGATGTGGGTTCCAGCCAGCCTGATTGAGAACCTGTCTCAAGAAAGAAAGTGATGGACCAGAGTCTTAGGGCCACTGTGGCTCTGATGAAACACCCTGACCAACAGCGAGTTGGGGAGGAAAGGGTTTGTTTGGCTTACACTTCCATAGCACTGTTCATTGTTGAAGAAGTCAGGGCAGGAATTCAAATAACAACCTGGAGGCAGGAGCTGATGCAGAGGCCATGGGGGGTGGGGGTGGGGCTGCTGCTTTCTAGCTTACTCCCATGGTTCTGCCTGGCCTGCTTTCTCATAGAATCCTGGACCACCAGTCCAGGGATGGCACCATCCACAATGGATTGGGCCCTGCCTCATTAACCACTACTTAAGAAAATATATTACAGCTTACCTGGAATATATATGTCTTCATGCACACCAGAAGAGGGCATCAGATGCCATTACAGATGGTTGTGAGCCACCATGTAGTTTCTGGGATTTGAACTCAGGACCTCTGGAAGAGCAGTCAGTGAGCCATCTCTCCAGCCCTACAGCTGGATTGTAAAGCAGCACTCTCTTAATTGAGGTTCCCTCCGTTCAAATAGCGCTAGCCTGAGTCAAGTTGCTGGTGAGATGACCCAGCAGGTAGGTAAAGGTGCTTGCCGCCCAGCCCAACCACTGGACTTTGGTACCCAGGACCCACATGGTGGAAAGAAAGAGCTGACTTGTAAAAGTTGAGCTCTGACCAGCACACACTCTGTAGCGCTCTCACAGATACACACAGTAAATAGATGACAAAAGTGACAGGCATAGTGGAGAACATAGAGAAACTGGGCCCCATGGTGCGGCTGGAACATAGTGCATCCAGTGCGGGAAGCACTTTGGTATAGAATGACAATTCAGAAAGTTAGAGACAGTCTCCATGAGACCCGGCTGTTCACACCTGGGCATATTTCTCAGGAATAGAAGACAGGTGTCCCACCGAGGGATACTGGATATATTGGGGTTGGAATCTACACTTGATCTTAGCCAAAAGGCCGAGAAGCGACTGGGGTTGGAATCTAAAGAGAAGAAACCACCTACATGTTCGTCAATTGCGGGATGAGACCATTTACACTTTCCATTCTGGAGAATATTACCCAGGCATTAAAACGGTTGAATCTCTGACATGGGCTGTAACGTGCATGAAACACAATGTTGATTGGATGAAGCAGATGCATTATGGGAAATATCTGGGTTGGGACAGTTCAGGGACACAAGAGAGTGGATTTCCTTGAGGTGCTGAGACTGAAAGAAGGCAGAGTGGTAGATGATTGCTCAATGAGTGTGGGAAGGTTCCTTTGGATGGTGAGAAAGTTCTGGAATTAGTGGTATAAAAGTGCCAACGGCTGCTGAATGAGACTTTTTTCTTTTTCTTTCCTTTCTCTGCCTCTTCCTTCCTTCCTTCCTTCCTTTCTTTCTTCCTTTCTTTCTTTTCTTCCTTCCTTCCTTCCTTTCTTTGACTAGGTCTTACACTGTATCCCAGGTTTGCTTTAAGTCTCTGTAGCCCAGGCTGGCCTCATATTCATCATGTAGTCCAGGCTGGCCTCAAACTAACTGTGTGGCACAGATGCTTTTAAATTTACTACATAGTTCAGGCTGGCCTTGAACTTCAGGCATCCTTCATGCCTCAGCATTCTGTGTGTCGAGATTAGAGAGTCATGCACCACCACACTGTTAGTGAACTTTAAAATGGATAAAATGGTAAACTCCGTGTTTCCCATGTCTTACAATCCCTTGAAAAGCAACCAGGCTCCGGAAGGAAGTGGGCAGGTGACTCAGAATGATGCAAGGATGCGTCTGTGTAACTTGCATGAAGGACAGATGTACCCCCTACCAGGCTCTGAACCCCAGCAAGATTCCAGGAGCCTCTAAGGAAGAAGGGATTTGGCCAGAGGGTCTGTCACAGAATGGGAGAGTCTAGGCTGTGTTTCCCCACACCTTGGGCAGATTAGCCAAAGACTGTCTAAAGTGAGAATCTTGGAGGAGAACCTGCAGGAGAAAGCAACAGGTGGCGGTGGGCGGCACAGTGGGAGGCAAGCCTCTGCTCATTTGTAATAGAACTCTGAGGAGTAGGTGTCCGGGATGCAGGGCTAGCTCAGTGAAGGATCGGTGAGCAGGTGGCGGCTGGCTCCCACCTCCGGCGAGGAGCAGCTTAGAAGGTAAGCGGGGGCTGCTGCCCAGATACTCAAAATAGTGACCTGCCTGAGCAAGCTGCCTACCATGGGGAGGTGGAAAATTCCAGCATCCTCCGCCTGTCAGGAGTGCTTTGATGATGGCTCCCCTGCCTCCTTCAGATCCAACCTCAGCCAGATGGAGAGGAGTCCATTTCAGACGCAGAGAAGGCCGCCCTGGACCTCAAGGACCCCAACCGCCCGAGGTTCACGCTACAGGAGCTGCGGGATGTACTGCACGAGAGGAATGAGCTGAAGTCCAAGGTGTTTCTGCTGCAAGAGGAACTGGCCTACTATAAGAGGTGAGCACAGGTACCACGAAACAAACAAACTCCTGCCTGGCCTCAGGGACACACCCTGAACTCAAGCCTGTCAGGCATCCTTACAGATGACAGAAAGGTCACACAGCCTTGGAGCAGGCCGTTGCACTTCTTACCAAGTGCATTACTGGAAAAATAAAAAAGATTGACCAGAAAGACTTTGAGCTGCAAAGATGTCTGTCTCGGGGGCTGGGGAGATGGCTAGCTCAAACTATGAAGGTTTACATTGTGACACTGAGGACGTGTTCAGGTCCCCAGCCATGTGCCGTGGTTCCTGCTTGTTATCCCGGCCCTGGGGAGTTAGAAACAAGTGAATCCCTGGTGTGGGCTGGCACCATTGTAACCAAATCACTGAGCTCTAGAATTGGTGAGAGACCCTGTCCCAAAAACTAAGAGAGAGGCTGGAGAGATGGCTTCGAGGGTGAGATCACTAATTTACTCTTACAGAGGATCTGGGTTCAGTTCCTGGCACCCGTACCAGACAACCTACAACCGCCTATAACTCCAGCACACACTACTCTCTCTCTCTCTCTCTCTCTCTCTCTCTCTCTCTCTCTCTCTCTCTCTCTCTCTCTCTCACACACACACACACACACAAATAAGAATAATAAAATAGCTGGGCATGTTGGTGCTTGGGAGGCAGAGGCAGGCAGATCTCTGTGAGTTTGAAGCCAGCCTAGTATATATAGAGCAAGTTGCAGGACAGCCAGGGCTAAAGAGAAACCTCACCTTGAAAAACCAAAACAAGGCCGGGCAGTGGTGGCACACACCTTTAATCCCAACACTTGGGAGGCAGAAGCAGGCGGATTTCTGAGTTTGAGGCCAGCCTGGTGTACTGAGTGAGCTCCAGGACAGCCAGGGCTACACAGAGAAACCCTGTCTCGAAAAAAACCAAAAAAAAGAAAAAAAAAAAGAAAAACCAAAACAAACAAACAAAACCATCACCACCAACAATAAAAACCTATAGTGTCAAGTAGTGTGTTATCCCTTTAGCAAACCTCTATCTCCAAAAATATATATATATTCATAACAGAAGCAAAATTACAGTTATAACATGGCAATAGAAGTTATCACAATGCGTACTAAAGGGTTGCAGCATTTGGAGGGGTGGGAACAGAGGACTGGAAAGCTTCTGTCCTTCTCAGCTGCATATGGCGCTCAAGGCCCACCTGGGCTACATGAGACCTTGTGTCAGAAAATCAAAACCAAGAAGGGTCGGGTGGATGGAGGGCCGGGGATCTTCAGAAGCCATGGAAATGCTGGGGCGGCGTGTGACTGGTCAGTCATTCTGGGAGATCTCCATCTGAGCTCAGGGTTTGATGGAGAGATCCTGCCTCAGAATAAGATGGGAGAGGGCTAGCGAGGGTGAGCCCATCAACTTGGGCTTCTGCGTGCACGCAGACATACATGTGCCTTCAGACACGAACATGTCTGTAGACATGCATACATGCACACACAACAAAAGGAGAGGGAGATGGAGAGAGAGAGAGAGAGAGAGAGAGAGAGAGAGAGAGAGCCAGCCATTGAGTCCCAGTCCTGAACCACCTCCCCTGAACCAGAGACCATCATCTCAGAGTCCCAGGCAGAGTGTGACGACAGAGACACCAGATGCCATTTTCCCAAGAAGATCTTATTCCCCCATCAAGAAATTTTGCACCCTATCAAACCATTCCATCCGCTTCTGGAATGTTCTGGTTCTCACAGAATTTTTTTTTTCCTTTGACTTCTCGATTGCATGCCTTCAGTGAAGAGATAGAAGAAGAGAATCGAATACCCCAACCTCCGCCCATCACACACCCGAGGACGTCCCCCCAGCCCGAGTCGGGGATCAAGCGACTGTAAGTGTTGTGCTTCCTATGTGGGCTGCGTCACACACAACGTAGCTCATCTTGGTTCTTGCGACCTCTGACCCCAGGTCTGTCTCAGGCATGTCGCTAACCACAGCTGCTGGGAAGAGCTGTTCCCAGGACTGTGGGACCTGCCTGCCTCCACCTTTTGGTCGGCTCCCTACCTGGATAGCTAGTTCTTCTTGGGCAGCAATTTGGGGAGCACCTGGAAGGCTGGGAGGAACTGGGGGCTGTGGCTTTTGCTCAGAGCTTGCTCTGGTGTGCCAAGTGCATGGGTGTGGTGCCGGGCTTGGTACAGTGAATAAGTTGGAAGGCAGGGAGGCTCATGAATTTTCAAAGCTTGAAATGTCAGCTTTAAGTAGCTAGATGTAGTGGCCCGTGTTTGAATCCCAGCACTCAGGAGGTGGAGACAGTAGGATCAGGAGTTCAAGGTCATTCTAAGCTACAGTGTAAGTTCAAGACCAGCCTGGGCTACATAAATCTGTGTTTTAAAAGGGGGGGGTTATGGGGTCCACAGAAGCTTAGGTCCACCCCATTTTGGGTTCTATGATGATAAATCTCCTGAGCTGTTATATCTACATTGGTTCATAGGTGCCACATATATGCAGACTCAGGCCCTGGTTGCTATGAGACACATGGGAAAGAAAGCATGTAGCTTCTGTAGAGTGCTTGGCATTGTAGATCTCCGTGCTTCTCATGGGACTTCACAGACATTTTTTTTCTTGCAAAAGAATAGAGGTATGGAATGTTGTCCACTTTAGAAGATCTGTGGGTCCATTAGGAGCTTGCTGGGGGCCCACTCCTATTCCCAGGATGCCCTTGTAGGTCATCTCCTGGTGCTAGTATGTGGAAGACTATCATTTTTATAGGACCCTTGAAGCAACTGAGACTCCCGACTGTGGCCACACTGCTGTAGAAGCAACAGCCCTGCCAAGGAGGTAGCCTGGCCCCAAAATACTGTTATTCAAGCCCTCTGTACACCCACCTTGTGTTCTCAGGGGTATCACAGCCTGAAAGGGGCTCCCCGGACCAGGAGGGCCTTTTGCCTATTCCTAGAGAAGAGGCCTTGGACCCCTCCCTAAACCCAGTCGAAGCTTTGAAAACAGCAGGCAGCACGTGTGTGGGTGAGCAGAGGAAGTGGGCGTTCCCCATATCCCCTATCCTTTAGAATTGAGTGACCACGCTGGGAGATGGTTGGCCTGGTTCTGAGCAGATGGAATGTGGGCTGTTTTGTACAATGGGCCCACTCCCTTGGGAGGCGGCTTCCTGCTCACTCTGGGCCCTGGGACCTCCGACAGCTAGGCAGCTTCCTGGAGTGCTTGGCTTTAGCCTGTGGCAGAGCCCCTCCAAGCTGGCCAGCTAGGTTCTGGGTTCCTGCTGAGTTTTGGAGTTCTTCTGAGAGAGATATAAATACTCGTGAGGCACAGAGTTAGAAAAGCTTCCCCTGACATCCCAACGTGTTTTGACGGTGGGTTTGTTTTCCATCTGGCATCGAAACTCCACTGAGAAAACTGGAGAGAAAGAATAGTCTAATCCCAGGGTTACCAGCCTGGTCCAGCCTCGGGCGGGCATGACTGCCTCCTTCTTGTCTTTTACCTGGTTCCCCAATGGGTGGGCTTCATCCCTCCCTATGTTCCTGCAAACTCAGACCCTGAATTTCAGTGGGGCAGTCGCCAGCAGCTCAGGATTCTATTTATACTAGGTGTGGTAGCTCACATCTGTAAGTCCAGCACTTGGGAGGCTGAGGCAGGACTGCTACTATTTTGAGAGCCACCTAGGTGATAGATTGGGACCATGTCTTAAAAAACCGAAGCGACAAAAACAGGCTACTCTTTCTCCTCTCGGAAGCTCTAGAGAAAAATTAAGAAGCAGCGGACTTTTCGGCCCATTTGCGTTAGCACATGCTGTATAAAGCGCTCAGAAGATGAGCATCCGGGAACTTCAAGTTTGAGGCCAGGAGAACTTAATGTGAGAAAAACGAAACAGAGGCCAGTAAGATGCAGATAAAATACAACAAGCCTGTGGACCTACTAGGTTTGATTCTCCAGAACCCACATAAAAGTGGACAGAAGAACTGATCCCCGCAAAGTCAGTCTTCTGACCTATAGGCACACCCACCCCCCGCCTGCATCACAGCGTGCACACGCACACACACATCATACACAAACACACATATAACTTCTTTTTTTTTTTTTAAGTTATTTTTTTTAGCCGGGCGGTGGTGGCGCACGCCTTTAATCCCAGCACTTGGGAGGCAGAGGCAGGTGGATTTCTGAGTTCGAGGCCAGCCTGATCTACAGAGTGAGTTCCAGGACAGCCAAGGCTACACAGAGAAACCCTGTCTCGAAAAAAAAAAAAGTTATTTTTTTTTCTAGTCTGAAATGGGGTAAAATGTAGAGGACAGTGACCCTGCCGCTAAGTGAGCTAAGTGAGCAGGCCACAGCATCTGTTACACTCTTCCAAGTGGGTCCATTCCCCAAAGCCCCTCCCCTCCTTAGCTTTGCCTCTGGTTGCTTGGCAACACTTGACGCTCTGAGCCTGACAGGATTATCAGCTCCAGAGAGACAGGGACAGAGACAGAGTGGGTCCACACCTCCTGTCCACTGCTGCCCAGGTGGCCAATTCTGTGGCGGCCACTTTCCTACGGGTGACGGGGGCAGCCGTCGGGCACAAAAGGCTTTTGACCAGCATAGAGACAACACTGGTAGCCTTTGTCCTCCTCGCCTGCCGGCTGAGATCTGGCCTGTGACGACTTTTTTTTTTTTTTTTGTTGTTGTTTTTCGAGACAGGGTTTCTCTGTGTAGCCCTGGCTGTCCTGGAACTCGCTCTGTAGACCAGGCTGGCCTCGAACTCAGAAATCCGCCTGCCTCTGCCTCCCAAGTGCTGGGATTAAAGGCGTGCGCCACCACCGCCCGGCTTGTGACAACTTTCATTAGTGGGCTCTGCTAGAACCCTTCCTCTCCGTATTGCCCCCTGTCTGTCCCCTTTGTCCTTGCTTTTGGACTGTGTTTGACCTGCATCTCTGGGTACCTGCTCCTAGCCCACATCTGTCACAACAGTCAGTAAAGAACCACCAGGAATAGTTGAAGGGGGTCACCACTTGAGTTGGGTCAGAGTCCTGGAGCTAGGACAATTATCCCCATATCTCAGATAAGGAAACTGAGGCCTGGGGATGCTACAGACTTAATTCAAATCTGTGCAATTGGGAAGACTCAAAGCTGGGTCTCTGAACTAGGTCTTTTATCCATACAAACTCCCTCCCTACCTCTCCCTTCCTCTCTCACATCCCTATGTCTGCTAGTGGCTGGCTGCCCAAGTCCCTTATCACTGGAATGCACCCTGAGGCTAAAATGTCAGACGTGACGGAGCACAAGGGAACCAGAACCTCCCACTGCCAGTCAAAACACCGAGTCTGAAGATGGTCCAAGAATAGCTTGTGACTGGAGGTCACTGTCCTGAGAGGACAGGTTGGCGCAGCCCAGGGAGGTCACTAGAGAGCCTCAAGTGACTCCAGCCTTGTCCCCAGTAAACCGCAAACACCAGTTCCCCTTTTATGTAGTCCCTACTTCTGAGTTGGTCCCACACAAGCACAGAATGGCTTTCCACTGGGCGGAGCCAAGAGGGAGCTGTCTGGAGGGAGACAGGAAGGCAGTAGCTGGCCTTAGGGACCGGAAAGCCTGGCCTTGGGAGAGGCTCCACCTCTGTCTGCAACAGTAAGGACCCCAATATGTTCTGTCCCTGGCCTCCTACTCCCACGCCCCTCCTCAGCCAGGAATAGTTTCTTTGAAGCCACCCATGAAATGCTAGGAGTTAACACTTCATTTGGTTTGAACCGTCCAAAAATACCCAGCAGAGACAAGCATTAAAACCATGTCCTGGGAATGGCTATTCCTCTCTTACGGAATTGGGGGGAGGGGAGGGCAGAGAGCAGGGGTAGGCATAGTCTGTGTTCCAACCACTCAGGTTCAGCCACCTGAACCTTATAATTCAGTAAATCAATTAATTATAAGAGCCAAATTAACAATGAAAACCAGAAAAAGGAGATTTATTCAATGTATTCAATGTGGCCACATTGAGAAGAGATACAAACACACAGACACACACACAGACACACACACACACACACACACACACACACACACACACCCCCTCCCTCTCTCTTCAGGGGCCTGAAATCAGGGTAAAGTTTAAGCAGAAGGCATAGATGGGCATATCTAAGCAGTCTGGGTCACGGTAAAGGCCCTCCTACCATCGGCCCATCCTGTGCTTCTGTTTCGCCCTACAAGGTAGTCAGCTTTGTAGCTCTGGAAACAAGTATCCTCTTCCTGGGGAAATCCTCGGAGTCCCTTGTTTTAAGACTCTGATGGTCAGAGTGAGAGACTTAAGTGTCTCTTTAGAGTGTCTTCATTTTGAGACTGGAGAGATGGCTCAGCAGTTGAGAGCACTTGGCTGCTCTTCCAGAGGTCCTGGGTTCGATTCCCAGCAACCACATGGCAGTTCACACCTGTTTGTAACTTCATTTCCAGGGCTTCTGACATCTTCACACAGACATACATGTAGGCAAAATACTAATGAACGTAAAATTTTATACACACACACACACACACACACAGTGTGTACTACCACTTATAAAAAAGAATATCTTCATTTCTGTTATCCCTCTAGAGTCTGGGCTTATGCAGAAGCAATAGGAAGGGACCATCTGTAATAATGTAGGTGACTCAAGAACTCTTGCCATCAGTGTGGCTGCTGGATTTGTAAGTGGGCAGACACCCCTGTAAGCAGAATGACTGTATGGAATCTGAGGCGGCCAGTGTTTGAGGGGTGTGGGCTATGAGTGGGTCTCCTGGAAAAGGTGGGTGCAAAGTAGTGCGGCTTGGAGCCCCCAAAGCCCCTGGTACCCAGCGACTAGCAGGAAAAAAGAGCCCTCCCTTCTCAGTGTCAGTGTGACTGGCCTTCTGGGTGGGATGTGGCTCCCTGCTCCACTGTGATAGGGACTAAGATGGTATAAACACAGGGAGGGACTTCACTGGAGACCATGAGAGTGTGTCTTAAGTGTTGGTGATGACTCCCAGTTAGTTGGGTTTGTGAATAACGTTTAAGATCAGGTATGACGGTGCATGCCTGTTATCCCGGCCCCATGGAGATGTGGAGGCAGAAGGGTCCTGAGTTCAGTTTACACAGCGTGAGGCCAGCTTAGGATAAAGACTCTACCTCACCAGCACTCAGGAGAGGCAGGTGAATCTCTGTGAGTTTAAGACCAGCTGGGTATACAGAGTTCCAGGACAGCCAGAGCTACACAGAGAAACCCTGTGGCAAAAAACGAGAGAGACAGACAGACACAAGGTTCCTGTCAGTATGATTGGTCCTTGAGAGAGTCCTAACCTAGGTTGCTTGTCCTCTTAGGGTAAGCAACCTTTGGCCTTCCTTAGCCTATAGGAACATCACTCCATCTCCGCCTCTGTACACATCTGTGTCCAGATTTCTCCCCATCTACAAGCTCATCAGTCCTTTTGTGATAGGGCCCCTCCTCCACTGTGTCGTTCTCCATCAGGACCCTGTGTCTTCATGGGTCACATACTGAGGAATGTGGAGGACACGTCTCAGCCCATCACACAGACCATAGGTGCAGCTCTCAGTGGGGTCCTTTGGGGGGAGTTGCGTTTCTCGGTCACACTGCCCTTTTTATCTTCTCTGTCTATCTACTTCTGGAAGCAGGCTCTTTACAGCCGTCCTGCCCATGGTGGCAGCTGGATTGATCCTTGACGACCCCACGATGCAGCCTGTCAGAAGACTCGTGTCCCCCGTAGGCACTGTCTGTGTTTGGGGTTGTGTTTGGGGTTTTTTGCTGTGCCTTTAAAGTGGCTGCTGTGGCTGCTGCCAGCCCTCCCCCCCTTCTGGTCACCTCAGTTGCATGGCAGTCGTCACCTGCTCTTTGGCATCTCAAGTGGGTTTGGAGTGTGATCGCCGCGACTGCTCTTGACCTCCACAAGTGCAGCCCACAATGTCACCGATAATTCTCTCTGTCTCTTCTGTTTTTGCTCTAAAAACCACCTTGTCCATGATCCAGTAAAGAAGGTCCTTTGAGTGACGGGTCAGTAATCGATGCCCCTTCGGGATTTGGGGGCGTCACTAACTGCTTTTGCAGCCACTGTGCCTGAAGCTTCCTAAACAGCTTTGTCTTGGCAGCTGTTTGGTTTTGTGCAGAAAAGGGGTGGGGGCTGGGGAGTGTGGGGAGCTGGTGTCTGCCTTCCCTCCAAGTGTGAAGTGGCAGGTGGTTTCCTACGTCAGTCTGAGGCGAGGCTGAAGTGGTTTGGGGAGCTAACTCCATGGCCGCTCTGTTGGAAAGAGCCCTCTCCCACTGAACATGAACCCCACTTTCGCTTGCCTGCTTGCACTCACCCTTCAAAGCTCTGGGGAACTTTCCCAGGGGAACTTGGCTTGAGGATGAAGGAACATCCTATTCCTCCTTGGAAGAAGTGCAGCTTCGGTAGCATCCCTGAAGAGCAAAATCTTCACTAGACATGACTGTCATAAGCCCCTGGACTGGGGCGTCAGCAGGGATGGTAAAGTGATTGCCGAGCAAATGTGAGGACCTGAGTTCAAATCTCCAGGACCCATGTTAAGTCAGAATCAGGAGCATGCGTCTGTCACCCCAGCTCTCCTACTGAGGGGCAGGAGGGAGGGGCTGGCAGTGCAGAAGTGAATGAGACTGTGTCTAAAACAAAGCTAGGGGACTTGTAGGATGGCTTAGCAGCCAAAGAGGCTTGCTGCCAAGCATTGACCACCTGAGGATGAGGCAGGAAGATCACAAGTTAAAAGCCAGTCTGGGCAATTTGGTAAAACCTTGTTAAGATTAGTATTAAAGGGCTGGGAGGTTGGTGAGATGCCTGGTCGAGTGTACGGATGCAGCTATAAGCCTGTTGACCTAAGTTTAAGGCCTGATACCTAAGACAAGAGTGGAAGAAGAGAACCAATTATAAGATGATTTTACAAATGCACACGCGGACACACAAACACACACACACACACACACACACACAGGGCTTATTTAAAATGATGGAAGGGCTGGAATTATCGTTCAGTGGCAGAACACTTACCTAGCATGTGTGACTTCCAGGGCTGGCAAGACAGGCTCAGTGGATCAGCAGATTAAGGCCCTTGTCACCAAAGCTGAGCACCTGATTTCAACTCCTGGGACCCACACAGTGGAAGACGAGAACTGACTGCCACGCTCTGTCCTCTCACCCCCATACAGGAGCCATGTCACTTGACTGCCTGCATACTCATACATACACATCAATGAATGGATGAATGAATGAATGGGTATTAGGAATGGGTTTGCCTCAGAATCAATCATCTTCCTCATCACTCTCATGTTCTTTCAAAGCATCATTAAGCTCATTAAGGAAATTCCTAGGTGGGGACTGGGGCTCAATGTGTTAAGAGTGTTTGCCTAGCATGGACAGGGCCCTGGCGATACATGCCTGTAATCCCAACAATTGGGAAGTAGAGAAAGAGGGCCTGTAAGTTCAAGGTTGTCCTCTGCAGTATAATGAGTTTGGAGGGCAAGGTGAGCTATCTAAAACCTTGTCTCTAAATATGAGAGGGGGAAAAAAAATTCCTGAGTGGTGTAGCTGAGCCATAGAGCGCTCATCTGGCCTTTGTGAAGACGTGAGTTGTGTTGATTTTCTTTTCTTTAGTAATTACAGGAGAGGCTCCCTACTAGTGGCCAGGTGGAAGTGCCCCACCCCTATCACATACATGCAGATCGCTCACTCTTTGTGATTGCTAAGGTTCTGAGACTAAAGGACACACAGAAGCCCCAGTGCTTTCTAGAGTTCTGCTGACCGCATCCCCCATGCCGAGAATGGGTCTGCTCCTGTGTTTGTTCCTGTGTGTCCCAGCACTCAAAGAAGGGGGTAGATAGGACAGCAGACAACACACACTAATCTCTGTCTTTTTCTTGTTCCTTTCCAAAAGGTTTAGTTTTTTCTCCCGGGACAAGAAGCGCCTGGCCAGCACGCAGAGACCCACACACATCCACGAGTCCTTTGGCCAGTGGGCAATGACCCACCGAGATGACGGGTACACAGAGCAAGGACAAGAAGCCCTACAGCACCTGTGACTGTGACCTTCTCCTGGACCGCCTGCCACTCCCTCCAGGTGGCGGGCTGCCTCAACATCAACTCCTCAAACGAACTGTCTGCTTTGAGGACAGATGATGAAAAACTGATGCCAAATTCTAAAGAAGTGTTTTATTTATCTGCAGGGCTACCCGTTTATACTCAATGCCTCGAACCCCTTAGGACCTATATTTAATAAGATGAGGATATGAAACCAGACCACATTAATTTCAGTTAACAAGCTTCCTAAGCTGAATACATCGCCACTATCATAGCTGTTTGACTCCTAGGTTTTGTTTGTTTTGTTTTCTTATGGCCTTTGTCAGTGAGGAGCAGTGGAAGGGAGTTTTATATTATGAAGTTGCCCTGGAGGTAGCAGGCTATACAGGAAGTGTGAATCGGACAGGTGGAGCCTCTAATCATAGGATGGGCTACCCAATTTGACTGGGACACAACGGAAAATCATGCAGTCCTCCCAGCCACCCGCTAGAGACAACTTTGGGATTGTCACGCTTTGTTCCTGATAAAGCCAGAGGCCCAAGCAGCCTGCCCGAGACGGTGTGCCTTGGATCTGCTGTGAGCTACACAGTACTAACCAAACAAAGTTGTTTAGGATGAGACATCCACTTGTTTCCTGTGTGCCTTTTTCCTTTCCTGCCATCTTTTCTCTTCTCATGTTCCTTGGGTGAAACATTGGGTCCCATGCAAAGACAACAATGCTTTAAAGTGGATTGGGTACCAGATTCACAAGCCTAGGTGATGTGCTGTGGTGGATGAGGAAGTCAGTTGTATGGGTGGGTGGAAGGGCTCGGGTAGGCAGGGGCTTGGAGACCACATGCCTAGCTGACCTGACCCACAGTTGCCATGAGCACGGGAGGAACTAAAGGTTGGCCCATGTACTTTCTGCTGATGCACAGAGAGCACTTGGGGATCAGGGCTTCAGAGGGTGGCACTTCCTAAGATTATATGATGAATGGGACCATGCCCGGTGCATTGCGCTAGTTAGCTAAGAAACAAGGTGAAGCTAAGCATGTGGGTGCATGCCTATAGCACTCACTGTGGCTTCAATGTGAGTGTCATCTCAAGTTCCAGCCATTTTCTGACAGTAAGGACATGGAAATTCCTATAGTGACTCATTTTGTAATGGTTTTTGAGTCAAGATTTTATTATATGGCCCTAGTTGGCCTAAAATTCCTTTTTTTTTTTTCTTTTCGAGACAGGGTTTCTCTGTGTAGTCTTGGCTGTCCTGGAACTCACTTTGTAGACCAGGCTGGCTTCAAACTCAGAAATCCGCCTGCCTCTGCCTCCCAAGTGCTGGGATTAAAGGCGTGCGCCACCACCGCCCGGCTGGCCTCAAATTCCTAACAGCCCTGTGTCTCCCAAGTGATGGGTTGACAGGCTTGTGCCACCATGCCTGGCTCTAATAACCTTTGTTATCGTATGTGTTATGTGCTCATGTGGAGGCCACACACTGATTATATCAATCATGGTTTCCAGGGATCTAAAGTCAGTGTTGTGTGACCTTTTTAAAAAGAGATTTGATTTTAGTGTTTGTGTGAGTACCTCGATATATATATATATAATTTGTTTGTGTGTTTGCACATGCACACACACGAGGCCAAAAAAGGGTATGGGATCCCCTGGAACTGGAATTAGGTTTTTAAGCCACTGTGTGGTACTGAGAGTGGAACCCAGGTTACCTCCAAGAACATCACGTGCTCTTAAATGCTGGGCTGTCTTTCCAGCCCAAGTAAATAGATACTTTTACGCTCTGAGCCATCTTATTAGCTCTCCAATGGCAGTATGTTTACTGAATGAAACAGCCTGGAATCCATATAGATCAAACTTTTCCTGTCTGCCTCCTAAGTGCTGGGATTAAAGGTGTGCCTCACCAAGCCCAGCTAAATGCCATTTTATTCTTAAATCTTAAAGTCTTGAGAGCAGTCTTTGGTTGATTTCAAGTTCACAGAACCCAGCTGTCTAGCAAACCCAAATCCAGAGAGTCAGAAAAAGGGCACACCAGCCCTTTAAACTAGGTCCAAGTAGTCTCCTTCCTCCCTTTCTTTATCTCATTCCTGTTGAGACAGAGTCTCACTGAGTAGCCCTGGAACTCACTCTGTAGACCTGGCTGCCTCAAACACAGAGATCCGCCTGCCTCTGCATGTGCCGCCATCGCCTGGATTTATCTTAAAAGAGCTCAGAGTCAGCTATAGATCACAGCCCTGCAAGACTGTTTCATTTTTAAATGCCAGAGAGAAGGCTGGCAGTCAGCATGTTTTCAGGGAGTAGATTACACAGACTTGACAGCAGCTGCCTGCTGACCTGGATGCCCAATCTGCTGTCTAGTTATTAAGAGCTGCAACAGTCTCCTTGGATTTGGCCTTTCTAGGCCCCTTTCGTTCAATTCAGCAAACCCTGGGGCTACAAACATGAATATAGAAAAGACAATATATCCCAGGAGTCAATGTCAGTAAAGTTAATTCTCATAGGCTATTGAGACAGGGTCTCATTTTGTACCCTAAACTTGCAATTCTCCTGCCTCTGCCTCCCCACTGCAAGGATGATAGGAATGTGACATTACACCAGGCTGCTTAAGGGTTTTAAACCACTATCCTCTCTGCCACACATTCAACCCCACCTCAGAGGGTATGAGAAAGTGAAGACAGATTCTTTATTATCCCCTCTCTTTCCATATTCCTGCCTCCAACTCCCCAGTGCTAGGTCAACAGCATGTGAAAACTTTTCTATTTCCACATGAGTCAGTGATTCCTTAGACAATTGTTTCTCCCTCTCATCCTATGTAGCTGTGGTTGGAGGGTTTGCCTGGCTTGCCACACTCTAGTTCAATCCCCAGTACTGCAAAAGGAACATCCCAGCCTGATGGAGGCCTGGTGGCTTCAGCCCCCACCCTCTGAGTGGGCCTCCACTGCCTACTTACTTCTGTCCCTCTTGTCCCTGGTTTTGGCCCTCTCCTCCCTGAACTCCCTCTCTCTTTCCCAATCATTCTCAGGCCACACCCTGGCCCTCTCTTGCCAGTGCTTCTCTCGGCCCCTGTCATGGTCCCGTTCCCTGGGCCTGGGGTCCCAGTGTCTGTCCCTAGATCGAGATCGCTCCCTCCTTTCCCTCTTCCCTTCTCTATGTGGTTCATTCTTGACAACTGGCAAGTTGATGGGTTTTCGGAAAGGCCGATCTCGGCCACCGAACCTCAGTTGCCCAGATTCCTTTTTCCCGCCCAACCCACCACCTAGCCGCCGAGGGATCCAGCCACGGAGGGTCCTCTCTAGTTCATAGTCCACAAATATCTCGTGCTGGTCGATGACCAGGCCATCAGCATCTCTGTAGGCCTTCATCAGGGCCCTCTCCTCCTTGTACTCAATGAAGGCATAGCCCTTGGAAAAGCCTGTCACCAGGTCCCGAACCAGCCGCAGCCGCCGGATGTCACCATACCGGGAGAAGACTTCCTTTAATTTCTCCTCTTTGGTCTGCAAGTTCAGTCGTGCCACAAACAGGGTAAGGAGGGGGTCTCCGGTGACTCCTTTGTTGGGGACATAGCGGGCCAGCATGGCCCTCCACACAGCTCGGTCATGTGGGTCTTCATCTGTGCCATCGATGCTGCCAGCTTTAAGCGGGTCATATTCCTTGGCGATGGGCATCCAGTCGCTCATGGTCTAGAACATGATAGGAAGTTATGAGGCACCCACACTTCTCCACCCTCACCACAGCTCTGGAAAGCAGTGCCATTCACCCCGTTGTGGGGGGGGGGGTGTCTCACCATGTAGGGCCTCCTTTATAGCTCCAAGCTGTCCCTGAACTCCAAATCCTCCTGCCTCACCCTGAGTGCTGGCATTACAGGCATGTGCCACCAAGGAACATCACTGCTCATATTGAGGGCAGTGGGCTCAAGACCAGGGACTTTCTTCACAGTTCCCAACACGGTGCCCTATTTATGCTGGACATGAGAATGCCTGAGCCCTGCTGTAGCTCATTCTTATTGACACATGATGATTAATTCAGACTCCAGAAAGCTTTAACTGCCACTAATCCTGCGGAGCCAATGCTGGAATCTGCTGTTTCCGACAGGGAGTGTGAGAAATGCTGCAGACAACCCCTTTCCTAACAGCATCTTTCCACATCCCTAAAATAGTATTTATTCCTGGTCATGCTAATGTACACATGTAGACCCAGGACTCAGGAGGCTGAGACAGGAGAATTGCCACAAGTCTGAGGCTAGTCTAGGTTATCTGTCTCAAAAACCAAAGAGCTGGAAAGATGGCTCACTAGTTAAGAGTGGCCGTTCCATAAGCTGGGCGGTGGTGGCGCACGCCTTTAATCCCAGCACTTGGGAGGCAGAGGTAGGCGGATTTCTGAGTTCGAGGCCAGCCTGGTCTACAGAGTGAGTTCCAGGACAGCCAGGGCTACACAGAGAAACCCTGCCTCGAAAAACCAAAAAAAAAAAAAAAAAAAAATAAGAGTGGCCGTTCCTGCAGAGGATCTAGGTATGGTTCCCACCCACATGGATAACGCACAACTGTCAATTACTCCAGCCCAGGGAATCTGAAGTCCTCTTTGGGCCTCTGTGAACCAGGCATGTGCATGGTGCACATATAAACATGCAGACTGTTAAGTCTCAAAGTGCCTCACAGAGACCACCACTCACCAATGCAATTGGCAAGAGTTTTTGAGCTGGGCGGTGGTGGCGCACGCCTTTAATCCCAGCACTTGGGAGGCAGAGGCAGGTGGATTTCTGAGTTCGAGGCCAGCCTGGTCTACAGAGTGAGTTCCAGGACAGCCAGGGCTACACAGAGAAACCCTGTCTTGAAAAACCAAAAAAAAAAAAAAGAGTTTTTGAGAAAGCAAGAAATCTGCATGTAGGGGTCGGCCACTTAAAAGAAGGCAACCCCATATAAAGGCACACCGTCCTTTTTATAGGGAACTTTTAGCTAGGATTAGGTCATCTAAAAACTTCATTGGTAGGTGCCAGGGATGTTACATGGGTTGGTTTTTGATTGTTTTGTGTCCAGGTGGTAGGTGGACTGCATTCCTGTGAACATTCAACCACAGGATGAGATATCCAAACCATATAAGGCCGCTCAGCACAGATGGCCCATCCTGAGATAAGATTATTTCCTTTATCCTTGAGGTTATCTCCAGGCTGTTCTTTGAATGGGGGATTTTATGGCCTTGTTCCTGGAGCTGGTGACTTATAGCCTAGTTCCCAGGATTGATCACTTGGGGGTGTTTATGGTCAGTTCCTGGAATGGATGTCTTTCCTTTGAAGTCAGGCCTGGTCCTAAAATGGAGTTCTCTCATTCTCCCCCTTGAAAGTATACCATGGGCGGAATCATAGGCCCTTCTGGGTGACAGGGTTCAGATGTTCATATTGAGACAGTAAGACCATAAGCTGGACTGTGGAGATGTGTTCTCAAATAAATTTGACTAGTGCACTTACTGCATGAGGTCCACAGGTGAGGACAGTTGGCAATAGCAAGACTGGTCCTACCAATGCCGATTAGTGTAGTCAGCCTGATGGAACAGAAAATGATGATTTATACCAGTTTTGATTCTATGGTCTGAGTTTAGCCCTCTCCTCTATCTCTGGCGGACCATGGCCAGGCTGTTTCTGATAATACCCGAGTTGTTAGAGTAGAAACAGCATTGCTCCCCTAGGGCTTGGCAGAGCCCTCCTTGTTCCAGGAAGAGTAAGTCTAGTCCCCTTCTATTTTCTAGTACTACTTCAACTAATGAGTCTAACAACTGTTCTAAGTGATGGCTAGACTTTTCTAATTGAGCTAGATCTATATCAAGGTTGTTTAGGATCTGAAGAGTTTGAGTTCCTTTGGCTAGGGCTGTAGCACCAGTGCCGATTCCTGCAGCTATGCCAGACCCCACTAGCACTGTGAGTAGGATTACTGAGGTACCAGACCCCACTAGCATTGTGAGTAGGATTACTGAGGTACCAGACCCCACTAGCACTGTGAGTAGGATTACTGAGGTACCAGACCCCACTAGCACTGTGAGTAGGATTACTGAGGTACCAGACCCCACTAGCATTGTGAGTAGGATTACTGAGGTACCAGACCCCACTAGCACTGTGAGTAGAATTACTGAGGTACCAGACCCCACTAGCACTGTGAGTAGGATTACTGAGGTACCAAACTCTCATCCTTTCCTTTGATAACCCAGAGCCATCTCCATATAGATAGAAAATGTATTAGTCAGGGTTCTCTAGAGTCACAGAGATTATGGAAGGTCCCTATATATTAACAGAAATTATTGTAATGACTTACAGTCTTCAGTCCAATTAACCCAACAATGGGCAGCTGTGAATGGGAAGTCCAAGAATCTAGTAGTTGCTCAGTCCCATGAGGCCGTTGTTTCAGGTGGTCTTCTATATAAACTAGAAGTAGGCTCCAACAGATGTGCTGCAAGTAAATGAAAGCAGGAGAGTGAATCTTCCTCTTCCAGTGTCCTTATGTAGGCCTCCAGGAGAAGGTGTGGCCCAGTTTAAAGGTGTGTACACCAAGGCTGGACCTGGGACTTACTTTGTCCCAGGCTGACCTTAAATTTAGAGAGAGATATGCTGGCCTCAGTCTCCTGGGATTAAAGGGATGTACTACCTTGTCTGGGCCCAAGCTTTTCATGGCCACTATGTCAAGATACAGGTCAGAAACCTGTGTCTTCCAGCCTCATGATCTGTATAATATGTGTGCCTTCCATTTCTGGATTCTAGTTCATTCTAGATGTAGTCAAGTTGACAACCAGGAATACCCATCATAGAAAGTTAATAGAGGGAACAGGGTAACCGAATCACGTGAGCTGGAATTTTGTTGGAGTACCTGCGGATGGATGTTAAGGGGTTATACTCAAGGTGCATGCAAACAAAGTTCTATTGGGGAGCACAAGGTAGGAGTTGCTGGCTTCTATGGTAAGGGTCGATGGTCTGTGATTGCAAAGGTGTTTAAAGTGAGGGACATTATTTAGTCTTTTCCCTTTTCCTATCACACACAGTCCTTTTCCAGTCACTGCTTGAAAGGTGAGGACTAGGGACCTTCCCCAGGAACACTTTGGTGACCTTTCTAGGGGTGTCAACAAATTTTCTATGGTAGCCCAGCCAGTATGGTATGGGGACCTCGGTTCCAGGAAGAGGCAACAGTCTTCTCAGGTAAGGTTAGTGGTGGAGTTAAAGATAAAATTGAGCAGTCTAAACACGGCGGATGTGTCGAAGGCCCTAGAGAAAAGTGTGAAGAACGGAGGTGAGACTGAGTTTACGAGGGAGAAGGGATTTGAAACACAGGCTGATGTAGTTTTCAAGACAGGCAGGTAGTGGCATTGCTGGTGCGGCTGGTCCTATAGCTATGGTGTGTGTGTGTGTGTGTGTGTGTGTGTGTGAGAGTTCAGACAGGACTATTTGTTTTTGTATCTAGGAGTCTCCTATTGTGTCCATAATATACCATTAAGTCCCAAACCCCTCCTCTAGTCTTCCATCCTCTGCTCTTTTGTCCCTTTTCCACAATTGAGATGGAGATGGGGTCCTCCCCCTGTTGAGCCCACCAATCCCCCAGGGGTCAGGTTCATTATCCTGCCTATCTAAATAAAATCCCAATTATTATTTACCCATGGGGCATTGATCTCATAGTCTAATTTATGGCAAAAGAAGCTTTCTGCACCGTTTGTCTCTGGGCATGCAGAGTTGGATGGTTGTAAATTGTAGTTCTTAGCAGTCCTTCCTGCAAGTCATTCTAGCAACTTGCAGTTCCTGATAAGACAAACAGGGTTTACCTCTTAGACCTGGACCCTTCCATATGTTTCAGGCCAGGACACAATGGTCTAGGTTAAAAATCAATTGAATGGACCAGTCAGTGTCAAAGTGTGTACCTCTCTCCCTAAACCTCATGGGGCTCTCTCAGGGCCTGAAAGAATCCATTTGTTGGTAACAGCTTGATGAGGGTTTCTGTGTCCTTTGAAGTCTGATCTCCAAGCAGGCTGCGTGTGAAGCGAGAGTTTTGAACTCTTAAGTGGGTTTCATTGGTGGGCTACAGCTCAACGCAGTCCAGTGCTGGCCCCAAGTGTGTAGTTGTCAGGGTCTTCGTGTGGGTCGGCAGGCTTAATTGGGACATTAGTTACTGTCTCCTTTAAGATCCAAGTCATTCTCTCCACTTGACTTTAACTTTGGGAACTGTAAACACAGTGGAGTTTCCAATTTGTCCCCACAGTCTTGACTAACTTTTGGGTTACTTCAGAGATAAAAGTAAGTCAATTGTCTGACCCCAAGAATACAGGGGGCCATACCTAAGGATGATGTCTTTTTTTTAACAGCTTCTTGGCCATCACCACATTTGGTGGGATAGGCCTCTGTCCATCAGGGAGGAGCTATTAACACTAGCCAATACCTGTACCTGTACAACCACAGGCTTGGCTCCTGTAAAGTCAATTTCCCGGTTTCTTCTGGGTCAAGCTCCTCTCTCCCTGGACCCCGATCTGGAGGTCCCCCACGCTTGGCCTTGACTACGCGGCAAGTGGGGCACCAAGCCATGGCTTCCTCCGGTTTGGGCCTTAAGTCAAAGCCTTTAAGGTGCATCCTTCCAAGTAGGTCCTCAACCTTTCTTTCCCCTGGTTGGTATTCTGGTGCATCTGACGGATTAACTGGCTAGCAGTCAGTGGGGAGCTGGGGGATGATCCTTCCGTCGGGGTCCTGTACAATCCTTTCCGTGAAGATTGCTTGTACAGGTTCAGATCTTCTGTAATTCCTTGTTGGTATAAGTCGGGGCCTCAGGCTATGTGACTGTCACCATAGGAACAGCGGGCCATTAGGATAGGGGTGACCTGCAGTGCTGCATCCCGGCCCAATCCTAGGTGTTTCCTCAAAGGATCTGGTTCTGTCTCTCTTTTGGTGTCCATATGACTACTATTTTCTCAGGCAGTCATACTGCTTGTAGGAGGCTTAGGATCGCCTACTTATTTTTGACAGTTTTTCCTTGTGAGGTGAGAAGCCCTCTTTCCTTGTAGATGACCCCATGAACACAGACGTTTGCAAAAGCATACCACAGGTCCGTATAGAGATTGAGTCTTTTTCCTTGGCCTAGCTATAGGGCCTTTGTCAGAGCTATTAATTCAGCTTTCTGGGCTGCTGTACCTGTAGTCAAGAATCCTCAACTTTTAATCATCCAGCCTCTACCTCCCTCAATGTAAGTACCAACCAACCCATCACGTTTTCTTGGGGTGTGGTCAGGTCTTTTTCTTTTCTTTTTAAGATTTATTTATTTTATGTATGTGAGTACACAGACACACCAGAAGAGAGCATTAGATCTCATGACAGATGGTTGTGAACTACCATGTAGTTGCTGGGAATTGAACTTGGGACCTCTGGAAGAGCAGTCAGTGCTCTTAATCACTGAACCATCTCTCCAGCTTCCACACCTCTTTTTTCTTTTCTTTTTTCTTGTTCGTTTGTTTTCTTTTGGAGATGGGATTTCTCTCTGTAGTCCTGGAACTGACTTTGCAGAACTCAAGAGATCTACCTGCTTCTACCTCCCAAGGACTGGGATTAAAGGCAAAGCACTGCCCGTCACCTACCCCCCAAAAAATTTGTCTTAGTAGCTTGTTTGTTTGTTTGAGATTGGGCCAAAAGTAGCCGGGGCTGTCAAGGCTTAGTGGCATATGTCTATAATCCCAACCTTGATTACCTAGTGAGTTGGAGACCAGTCTGGGACATGTGATATACCCGTTTAAAAAAAGAAAGGAAAAAAAAGTCCTCACCTAAGGTGTAGATGTCTCAGGAATTTGAGAAACTGGCAAGAGCTCCTTCTGAAAACCAAACAGAAAGTCACGGCCAAACGGTTCTAAGCATGCGCAGTTGCGCTGAGGAAGCCAAGGACAAACTGTCGGTTAGAAGCCGGCTTCAGAAGCCAGGTCCCGGTTAGGCCGGAACAAGGCTGTTCCACGCCCCTCACCCGGCCGCCTTCCCACCCAATCTTCAATCCCACACCCACTGCCCGGTCTCTGCCTCTGCCAGGCTTCAACATGGCGTCGGCCACGCGCGGACCTGGCACCCCGCCAGGCCACCTGGGCGACTCTCTCCGCCTTCTCACGTTAGTCCTGCTCCGTTCGAGATGCCACTCACCTCAGCAAATTTTGGGTTCTTTCCGCACCTAAACAAAAGCCGTTTCCACCGCCCGTTTGCTAAAGACTGCGGATTCTTTACGCCGACCTCCACTGGAACTCTTTATTGGTAGCAGCAGATTCGTCACGGCCGTTGAGCAACGTGTTTTTGTGTGTGTTTGTGTGTTGGCAGCAGCAGATTCGCCACGGCCGTTGAGCAACGTGTTTTGTTTTTGTTTTTGTTTTTTTTTTCTTTGTTTTTGCTTGTTTGTGTGTGTGCTGTCAGAGACAGGGTTTCTTTATATTCTCTCCTAGAACTCACTTTATAAACCAGGCTGGCCTCGAACTCAGAGAAACCCGCCTGCTTCCTGATTCCTGGGATTAAAGGCGTGGGACCTTCTGTCTTTTGAATTGCTTAAATAAATTGACTATATACATTCAACAAACAGAAATGTATATTTTGAGAATAAGGAGTTCTGTTTTTTGTTTTTACGTGACAACTTAATAGTTGATAGACTACCGAATGTGTAGTTAGTTTTCTAAAACCAGTTTACCCTGCGAATGTGGTTTTATTAAATTCCTTCCTAGAAAATCCGGTGATGTTAATGAAAAGTTTTTCGTACAGTTCCCACACGTCTACTAATCTCTAGATTTAGTAACTTCACTTTTAGTATTGGGCGAGATGGGCCTGTAATCTCAGCATTTGAGAGTTTGAGGCAGGAGGATTGCCAATTACAGGCTACACACAATGACACCCAGTCTCAAAAAACAAACTGGAGAGATGATTCAGGGATTGAGAGCCCTGGCTGCTCTTCCAGAGACCCGATTCGGTTCCCAGCACCCAGGGAAGTTACTGACAGCAGTCTGTAACTTCGGTTTCAGAGGATCCGATGATTTCTGACCTCCCGGGTCACTGCAAGCATGTGTCATGCAGGCAAAACACGGATATACAGAAAACAGAATAAACTAACTGGGTGATGGTGGCTGCACACACACCTTTAATCCCAGCACTCGAGAGGCAGAGGAAGATGTCTGAGTTTTAGGCCAGCCTGGTCTGAAAAGTGAGTTCCAGGATAGCCAGGGCTACACAGAGAAACCTTGTTGAAAAAATTGAAAATAAAACTGGCAGTGGTGGCGCACGCCTTTAATCCCAGCACTTGGGAGGCAGAGGCAGGTGGATTTCTGAGTTTGAAGCCAGCCTGGTCTACAGAGTGAGTTCCAGGATAGCCAGGGCTATACAGAGAAACCCTGTCTAGAGAAACAAACGAAAAAAACAAAAACACACAAAAAATGAAAATAGTAATAACACATAGAAACACAACTGAACTGTAAAGACCTATTCATTGTACAAATATATGTAACTACATAGGATATTTTAGATTTTAAAATCTGGACTTTTTCTTAAAAACTAATGACTATTATCTGTTAAATTTTAAAAATTTAATTGCTTAAAAATCAATCAATGTGAATGTGCACTTGGAGAAGCTGCAGGTGGACTGACTTGGTTATCTTTTGCTATCTCATTCCACTTTAGTGAATGCTTTTGATTCTTCCTTTTTCTAGGATTTAAGCCAGTGAATCTCTGTGAACATGGAGGCTACTCAGAGTATTGGTAGGTTGGGCAGCTAAACTCTGCTCCTCTTTCATGACAAGTCGAGCCTCGAAACTGGCAGTGATATTGGTGCTGGGAACTGAACTCTGGTCCTCTGCGAGTGCAGCAAGTGCTGGGGGCTGCAGAGAGAACGAATTGAATTCTGGGATAGAAAAGGTGGGACATCTAGGAAGAGAACGAATTGAATTCTGGGATAGAAAAGGTGGGACATCTAGGAAGAGAACGAATTGAATTCTGGGATAGAGCCAGGGATGAGACTCACTGGGAAGATATGATGAGACAAAAGCTTTGTACCCTAAGCACAGGTAACCAGCCACGTGGCAGAATGTAGATTAAAATACATGGGTTATCTTACATTATGATTCTAGTCAGAGAAGAGCCTAGCTCTATGGTCTAGGTGTTTGTAAATATATTTTTAGTCTGAGTATTATGGGACTGGAAGGAAGAACCGGGGACTAACTTCTACGATGAGCCATTGAGAAATGTCTCCATCCCAGTTTCCCTGTTGCAGTTGTTTGTCCAGGCCGGCCTTTTGAGTGCTGACATTACTGTGAGTGCCACCAGAGCTGGCTATATTTTCTCTCCTCATTGTTTTGTTAGTTTTTTGTTTTTAAGACTAATTCTTATCTACGGAGCACAAATTGGCCCTATTGTTTCAACTCCTGGAGTTCTGGGATGACGGGTGTGCACCAAGATGCCAGGTTTGATCTCTCTGTGGGTCTCACTCTCAGACCCTCAGCTAAAGCCTCACATTCCCTGAGTTAAACCCATTTCACTCACCCCACAGTTCCCTTTTTTTTTTTTAGATTTATATATAAGTATCCTGTAGCTGTCTTCAGACACATCAGAAGAAGGTATCAGATGTCATTTTAGATGGCTGTGAGCCACCATGTGGTTGCTGGGATTTGAACTCAGGACCTTTGGAAGAGGAGTCAGTGCTCTTAACTGCTGAGCCATCTCTCCAGCCCCCCACCCCACAGTTCCTTAAGGAAAGACTTGTTCTATGGTAGTGGTAGAGCAGAGCTGATGGCAGAGAGGGTGGGGAGCTAGAGTCCCTTTCTGTGATCCCTTTAGGCTCCTCCCATGAAGAAACAGATCACAGGGATGTGAAAACAAACAGTTGAGGGGTTGATGGCACAACCCTGTCATCCCAACACTAGGGTGGCCTAGGCAAGTGGATTTCCAGATCTCTGAATTCAAAACCAGCCTGATCTACAGAACGAGTTCTAGGACAACCAGGAAACCCCTGTGTCTTCAAACAAACAAAATTTGAGTTACTACTGATGCACAGAGATTCAAAAACAAGCATCCAGACAGCACTCTTCCTCACAGGACACTCAGCTCCTTCCCCTAAGGGTTTAACTAAAGATGAACGCTCTAGTCTAGGTCTGCTCCAGAACCCTGCTTGCTTTCTGGCGTAAGTGAACATGTCTACAACCTTGAAGGAGCCACTCAGGAAATCTGTGGTGTCACAAAGAACCAGAAGACTTGAACAACACGCTTCTATCCCACACAGGCCAGCTGCTGGTGGAACCTTACTGTTTGTGGGTGTCAGCCCCCAAACATCTCCAGTTCCATTTTGATGATGTGTGACCTCTCCACCCACTTACTTCTGTTTTCCGTTTCGTTCTTTTTTTTTCCTCTCTCTCTCTCTCTCTTCTGTCTTAACTTATCTCAGGGGAGTAGTGGTTTTGGAAAAAAAAAAAAAAGCAAAGTTATTGACTTTCTGAAGGCCAGGAGAGTATGTGGGAGGAGGAGAGAGAAGAAGTCAGGCTGAGAAAGGACAGTACAGTCCTAAGACCTGCTGTGGACTTCTCAAGAGGGAGGGTTGCCTTGAAATTAGCTTGATTTTTTTGTTTGTTTGTTTCAAGACAGGGTTTCTCTGTGTAACAAGCCCTGACCATCCTGGGACCCCACTGTGAAGAAGAGACTGGCCTTGAACTCATAGAGATTCACCTGCTTCTGCCTCCCAAGTGCTGACAATAAAGGAGTGCGCCACCCCCACCCCCAGCCTTCTTTGAGACAGGATCTCTCTCTCTCTCTCTCTCTCTCTCTCTCTCTCTCTCTCTCTCAGGAAATCACTTTGCAGTCTGGGTTCTTTATTTCTTTTTTGTACATTAGGCCATGAATGCGTATGGAATGGCTTCCTTTCTTTTTTTTTTTTTTTTTTGAGGAGCTGAGTTCGTTTTTTTTTTTTGTTTTGTTTTTTTTTTTTTAGTTTTTCGAAACAGGGTTTCTCTGTATAGCCCTGGCTGTCCTGGAACTTGCTCTGTAGACCAGGCTGGCCTCGAACTCAGAAATCCGCCTGCCTCTGCCTCCCAAGTGCTAGGATTAAAGGCGTGCGCCACCACCGCCTGGCTGGCTTCCTTTCTGTTAGTCCTCACACAGTGTGCTTCTCTGGGTGGCGCAGGCTGGCGCGTCAGCTGAACCAAGGTGCCCTTCTCTTTGGCCTCCTTTTAATTCTGATCGTTCTCCTTCACCTGCTCCAGAAAGCTGTCTCTGCTCTTACGAGTGCTTGATGTGCTGCTCAATCCGCACATTGATCCTCTTGGCCAGAATCTGCCCTTAACTTGTTTACAGTGATACCCACAGCATGCTGGGTGACACTGTAGACTCTTCCGGTTTTGCCGTGGTAACGCCTATGGGGCATTGCTTTTTGAACAGTGCCCATTCCCTTGATGTCTACAATATCACCCTTCTTGTAGATTCACACGTATGTGACCAAAGGAACAACTCCATGTATCCTAAAAGGCCTAGAGAACATATACTGGGTGCCTCTCCTCTTTTGCTTTGTGTTCATCATTTTGATGAGTTACCGGAAGATGGCTGCCGCCGAGACAGGATCTTCCTATATAACCCTGATTATCCTGGGCCTCACCATGAACGCCAGACTGGCCTAGAACTTAGATCTGACTGCATCTGTCTTAGTGCTTGGATTAAAGGTGTGTGCCTTTAAGTAACTGGCTTTTACTCTATGTGTATCTGGGCCACAGTACACATATGGAAGTCAGAGTTGGTCCTCCTCTCTCCTTCACTTTTCAGAGGCAGGGTCTCGTTTCTTCTGCTGTGCTATGTACTACAGGCCAGCTGGCCTAGGAGCTTCCAGATGATTCTCTTGATGTCTACCACCGCAGGTGGCTCTTTACACGTGCTTTTGAGGACCGAACTTGGGTTGTCAATTTGTGCAAAGCTAATGCTTTTACCTACCACCATGTCCCTGGTCCCAATTCGGTTTAAAGGTGTCATGCCATGGCCTTTACTATGTAATAAAAAGATATAAGGGAGGGAGGGAGAAGACTGGAGCTTCAGAGGGTCAAATTCTGGAAAAATGTCAGGGCAAGGCTTTTGGCAAGGTCAAGCTTTTGGAAGAGTTCCAGGCTGTCTTGGTATCTGGGGAGGTTGAAGGGAACACAGTAACCCAGAGGGCTGGGGGGAATGGCTCAGTAAAGCATTTGCTCTGCAAACACGGGAGTGAGTTCAATCCCCAGAACCCAGCTAAAAGCTGGGCAGGACGGCTCATGTCTGTAATCTCAGTGCTAGGGAAGTGGAGATCAGCAGAGGCCTGGTACTCACTGGTCAGGGAGGTCCAGGTGCAGCAAGAGGCCCGTTCTTTTTCTTTTTTCTTTAAGATTTATTTATTTACATTATGATATATATGCGTACACTGTTGCTCTGAGGACATTGGATCCCTCCTGTTACAGATGGTTGTGAGCTGCATGTGGTTGCTGGGAATTGAACTCAGGAAGAGCAGTCAGTGCTCCCAACCACCGAGTCATCTCTCCAGTCCTGGCCCTGTCTTAAGAACAAACAAATAAGGCAGAATGCCAATGAGATGACCCAAGGGGAGAGCAATCATGGGGACCTGAGTTCATATCTGGAACCCACACACAAAAAAGTGGTATGTGTGAATTGTTGCAGCGCTTCAATATCTAGGTAGGAAGGGACAAAAGAATCTCCTGGGAGCTCTCCCTTCACCTAGTGAGTTCCCGGACAGCCAGGGCTACACAGGGAAACCCTGTTTCAAACAAAACAAACATTAGTTGCAGTACTGAGGAGGCAGAAGCAGGAGGATCTCTGCGAGTTCAAAGTCAGCCTGGTCAAGAGAGTTGAGTTCCAGGACAGCCAGGATTACACAGAGATACCCTGTCTGGAAAAACCAAAACCCGAACCCACCAACCAACCAGAAACAAAACAAAACAAAACCTAAAAAGAAATCTCCCACACCAAAAAACAAAGACAAAACAAACAGACAAAAACAAAAGGTTGGTGAGTAACTGAGGAAGACGTGTGGACATACAAATAAATGTGCATACACACCAACGACTTAGTGATATTCCATTCTTATTCTTTCTCTGTGTGTGTCTCTCTTTGTGTCTCTGTCTCTCCCTCTCCTTCTCCCTGTCCCTCCCTTTCCCTCTCCTTCTCTCTCTTTCTCCCTCTCTCCCTCTCCCTCCCCCTCCCCCTCTCCTGGAGCTCACTCTGTAGACCAGGGTGTCCTCGAACTCAGAGATCTTTGTCTGTTTTTGCCTCCTAAGAATAATGCTCGGCTCTTTCTTTTCTTTTTTCTTTTTTCTTTTTTTTCCCAGACAGGGTTTCTCTGTCTGGAACTCACTCTGTAGACCAGGCTGGCCTTGAACTCAGAAATCTGCCTACCTCTGCTAGGATGAAAGGCGTGCGCCACCACCGCCCGGCTTCTTATTTCATTCTTAAGGGTGCTCCTCTCTAAGCTTTAAAGAACTTCCTAGTTTTTAGTTTAGAACTTGTTGCTATCCAATATTGCTCTCCCTCCACCTTGAGATCTGATTCCAGCCTTGAGGCCCTTTATTCTAACAAATCTCACTGAAGGGAGCTGTTTGAGTTGTCAGCTTCTGAGGAGGACCAATTGCAGCTCTTTTTCTTAACAGGAAGCTGAAACTCCTTTCCTGCCTGAGAACTCTATTCTGTATCTTTCCTAGAAAGGAAGTCTTGTGTACGCGGCATTTAACAGCCTGTTTTCAAGGTTATTCACGGTGCAGGGGAATCGGGCCTTCGTGCACTTTTCTCTCGCGTGTATGGAGATACAACTGGGTAGCCAACAGGATAGCTAACTCAGTGGCAAAGGCCCACGTTGCCAAGCTCTACCAACCGCTGCTCATGCCCAGCTCAACGGCTGTTATTTTCCACGCAATTAAAAAAAAAAATACCCTTCAATAGAGCCCTGGATTTCCCCTCCCCTGCCATGCAAATTCGATAGCTGAAAAGCTCGAGATTGCAAAGTAAAAACTTGTGAGCCTTTTTTTTTTTTTATACCATCTTTCCATGACCACCCTAGGAAGTCCGCCCCCGTCTCCATGGAAACCGGGCTTCTCAAGCGCCCGTCACCAAGGGCGGAGCTACGGGAGGCTCCTCCCTCGCGGAGTGCCAGGCCTTGGGTGCTTCTCGGTGCCCCTTCCTCCTTACTTTGCTTCCCACAGTTCCCTGTGCGTATCCCTCACTTTTGGGGCCCGGCTGTGTGGCTGCGCGTAGTTTTCCATGGTTCGGTGCTATCCGCTACTCGGCGCAACCCCCCAGGGCCACCCAGACTGCGCACGGCGTGGACTCGGCCCAGTGCAAAGTTTCCCTGACCCACAGCCAGTGGACGCGTAGGTGACAGCAGTCCCAGAGGTCGCTGAAGTCCGGGGCACCATGGAGGAGCCCCCTGTGCGGGAGGAGGAGGACAGCGAGGAAGACGAAGGCGCCCTGGCTAAGAGCCCCCTGCAGCTGACCACCGACGACGTGTACGACATCTCCTATGTGGTGGGCCGCGAGCTGATGGCCCTGGGCAACGACCCCCGCGTCACCCGGCTGCAGTTCAAGATCGTACGTGTGATGGAGATGCTGGAGGCGCTGGTGAACGAGGGCAGCCTGGCGGTCGAGGAACTGAGGATGGAGAGGGACAGCCTCAAGCAGGAGGTGGAGGGGCTGCGGAAAGCCGGTGTGTCCGGAGCCCAGGTGAGCAAAACTCAAGCCTTAGTCTGGAAGTTTCCTCACAGTTAACATTTATTGAATATCTACTAAGTGTCTGACCCTGCGGTGGTCCATGTTAGAAGCCTGCTGCTTCGTTTCTAATTTAGTTTCTTTAAAATTATGTTTTAACTTTTATCTTTAGTTGTATGGACGTATTGCATTCATATGTCTGTGCACAATATATGTGCAATGTTCAGGGAGGTCAGAAGAGGGCGTTGAATTACCCCACTCTACATGGATTTGTGGATTGTTGTCTTATGGGTGCTGGGAATGGAACCCAACCCAAGTCCAAGAGCAGCCGGTGCGCTCAACCTCTGAGCCATCTCTCTTACCCCTATTTCAGTTTTTCTCTTTTCTTTTCCTTCTCTTCTCTTTTCTCCTTTTTTTAAAGATGTATTTATTTATTTATTTATTTATTTATTTGTCATATGTAAGTACACTGTAACTGTCTTCAGACACTCCAGAAGAGGGAGTGTCAGATCTCATTGTGGATGGTTGTGAGCCACCATGTGGTTGCTGGGATTTGAACTCAGGACCTTTGGAAAAGCAATCAGTGCTCTTAACCGCTGAGCCATCTCTCCAACCCCCATCTTTTCTCCTTTTCTTTCTTTCTTTTTGATTGTTTTTGTTTTGTTTTTCGACACACGGTTTCTCTGTGTAGCCTTCACTGTCCCGGAATTCGGTCTGTAGACCAGACTGACCTGAAACTCATAGATCCACTTCCCTCTCTGCCTGCTGAGTACACCACCAGCGCCCGATTTACTTTCTTCTTAAATATTTTTTATTTATTAATATTATTCGTGTGCACGTGTGTGTGTGTGTGTGTGTGTGAGAGAGAGAGAGAGAGAGAGAGAGAGAGAGAGAGAGAGAGAGAGAGAGAGAGAGAGATCCCCCCTCCTGTGAGAGTGCATGCGTGCTTCGCAGGGAACAAGTTTGTAAGGTGATTTTTTTCTTTGTAGCATGCCAGCTCTCAGGATCAAAGCCTTCTGGTGAGAACCTTTAACCCTTGAGCAGTCTCTCTAGTCCTGCCCACTGCATCTATGACTTTGGCCTCCAACGATGGCTTCAGGAGCACATTTCAGAATCACTTTCTGAAGAGTGGTTTTCAAAAGGGACAGCAGCAAAGCCCAACATTGTCAGACTCAGTGGGTCTGAATAGGGATCTAAGAAGTGGAGAGTAGGGGGGATATGTTGTTGTTTCTGTGGTTTAGGGTCAAAATGTTGGGCAAGTGGAGGGGACCGGAATATGCTAAGCGAGCAGTGTACTGCTGGCTGACTCCCCCACTCTTGCTTTACTTATTTCTTGGCAGAAGATAAGACCTGTCTTTCTCTCTTCTTTCTTTTTCTTTTCTTTTCTTTCTTTTTTTGAAGGATCTCATAAAGTAGCCCTCACTGGCCTAGAACTTTCTATGTGAACCAGACAGGTCTCAAACTCACAGATACCCGGCTACTTAAGCATCCAGAGTGCTAAGATTACAGGCATGAGCCATTATGCCCAGCTTAAATATAAGTTTTAAGAAAGGATTTGCCTGGGGGCTGGAGAGATGGCTTAGCGGGTAAGAGCACTGACCTCTCTTCCAAATCCTAAGTTCAAATCCCAGCACCCACATGGTGGCTCACAACCATCTGTAAAAAATCTGACACCCTCTTCTGGTGTGTCTGAAGACAGCTACAGTGTACTTACATATAATAATAAATAAATCTTAAAAAAAAAGGATTTCCCCTTACTATAACATACAAGTACACACACACACACACACACACACACACACAACGTTCGTGCGCACAGGCTCTTGAGATACACAGCCATATATTTAATCCTAATGAATTTTTGTGAGTTTTAAATCCGTTTATTTCCAAAGTCAAGGTTGGAGTCCAGGACCCTGCTCGTTCTGAACAGCTGCACCTCCAGATGTGTGCGATCTCTCTCTCTCTCTCTCATTCTTTCTCTCTTTCTACTTACTGCTTTTGTTTTGTATTATTTAAGGCAAGGTCTTACTCTGCTGCTCAGGCTGGCTTCAAACTCATGGTAATCCTCCTGCCTCAGTCTTTCTGAGGGTCAGACTCAAGGACATGAACCACCACCACCACCGCTGGCATATTTCTTAGTCACGGTGACAGTTATACCTGCAGAGAGGTCCTTCCATCGTAGCCTGGCCTTGGAGAGTCAAGAGAAGTTGAACTGCTTTGAGCTGCCTGAATTACTCAGCCACATTCATGCCATTTGGCGTGTTCTGGCTTCAAGCTTAGGGAAATGGAGGAAGCTGCGTCACGGCCTAGAAACGGTGGTTTGCATGGGGTCGGGTGATTTCCCCCATGGGGCAGAGGGGACAAGTGTCAGAGTCACAAGATGAGGTGGCATATTTTCTTCCTTAAAAACAGTCTTAAGCTGGGGTGTGTGTGGAGTGGGGTGGGGAGCCGGATGTGGAGACACACGTCTGTCATACTAGCATGGGAGGCCAAGGCAAGACCATAGGGAGTTTGAGGCCAGCTGAGGCTACATGGCAAGATATGCCTCCAAAAAGAAAAACAAGGAAAAGAGAAAAGCACAATATAAAAGAATAGTTTTAGTAAACTCATTTTCATTTAGTAACTCATTTTCACTGAGTTTACTAAAATATGTTTTTTTTTTTAACAATCCTTTTTGGTGATTTTAAAATTTATCTTGACTTGTAGTCAGATACATGTAACATGAAACTTATTCACAATTTTTACTTATTTATTTTTGAGACAAAGTCTCACCATGTTGACCAGGAACTTACCATGTAGACCAGGTTAGCCTCAAACTCATAGAAATCCACCTGCCTCTGAGAGTGCTGGGTTTATGGGTTTATTTTAAAATGATTTTTCAATTTATTCATTTTACCTTATGTGTATAAGTATTTTGTGTATATATATATACCATGTGTGTGCCTGTTAGATTCCCCCGGAACTGGGGTATTTATGGTTGTGATCCACCATGTGGATGCTGGGAACCAAATCTGGGTCCCTGGTAAGGGCAACCAGTGTACTTAACCACTGAGCCATCCTTCTAGTTACTGGCTTTAAAGGTACGCAACACTTGCCTGCTTTTCATTTGTTTGTTTGTTTTGTTTTGTTTTTTATTGTTGTTGTTTTTTCGAGACAGGGTTTCTCTGTGTAGCCCTGACTGTCCTGGAACTCACTCTGTAGACCAGGCTGGCCTCGAACTCAGAAATCCGCCTGCCTCTGCCTCCCAAATGCTGGGATCAAAGGCATGCGCCACCACTGCCAGCTTCTATTTGTATTTTTAAAGTTAATTATTTATTTTTTAACCATGGTGAGGATAGACCTCAGGGCCTCACTCACACTAGGCAAGTGTTCTACCACTGAGTGGCTTTCCCTGCCTGACTTTACCATGTTCAGCGGCACCAAATTCATTCACACACAGAATTGGTGTTTTTTTTTTTCTACATTTATTTATGTTGTTATGTCTTTGGGACTGGTGATGTACATACAGCTCTCTAGAATGGATTCTCTCTTTTGACCTGGTGGGATCTGAGGAATGGAACATGGTTTTGGGTTTGGCAGCAAATATTGTCTCAGTTAGGTTTCCTTTGCTGGGAAGAGACATCATGACCAAGGACAACCTTTAACTGGGGCTGGCTTACAGGCTCAGACGTTCACTCCATTATCGTCATAGCAGGAATCATGGTAGCACCCAGGCAGGCATGGTGCTGGAGAAGGACCTCAGAGTTCTACATCTTGTTCTGAAAGCAAACAAAAGACCTGTTTTCCAGGCAGTTAGGAAAGGGTCTCAGAGCCAAGCTCCACCCACATAGTCTCACACTTCCTCCAACAAGGCCACACCTCCTAATACTGCCATTCCCTGGGCCAAGCATATTCAGACTGCCAGAAATACTTTTACCTGCTGAGCCATCTCTCTGGCTGTGACTGATTATTTTGTTTGTTTGTTTATTTGTTTTGGCTTTTGTTTAGCGCAGTGGTCTCATTGGATTGCCTAGGCTGGGCTCACGTGATCTCCCTGTCGCAGCCTTTGGGTAACTGTCCCAGACAGGCGCTGCTGTGGTCAGCTTGCTTTCTGTCTCTGTGCATTGGCCCATTGTAGGCAGTTCACCTCCTCAAATTCTTTCCCTCTTCTTTGTGACAAGTTCTCATTGTAGCCCAGGCTGCTCTCGGACCCACTATGTAGCTAAAGCTGGCCTTGAACCTGGTCCCCCTGCCTCCGCTTCCTAAGTGCTGACAGGTCTGAGTCACCAACGCCCAGCCTCACACAATAAACGTCTTAGTATTCCTGCCCCCTCCCTTCCCCTCCTCTCTTCTTCTTCTCTTTCCATTTCTGAAATGTAATTTCAAAATTCAGATAGTATAAAGGTACTTGACCCACCCCCACCCCTCCACCCAACTTTCCCTGCCCTCCCTTCCTAACCCTCTTCTTAGGAAAGATTTTGAATGATCCTTCCCTTCTGTGAGGGATAGCCCTCACGGAGAAGCACTCACGGCCGCTTGCGAGGCCGTGGTTTTCCCTTGTTTTGCAGCTGTGTGATGGCCACGCGCTACCTCTCTTCCTCTTGGTGACTTCTCCTGCAATGCGGCTGAAAGTTGAACATAAGCAGAACGAGAAGAGCTTCTCTGGACATGTCAGTCAGCCCAGCAGCCAGGAGGCGGAGGAGGCAGGAGGATTACTATGAGTCCAGCTAGAGCTGCAAATTGAGATCTGGTCTTAAAAGACCAAAAACCAACCAACCAACCGAAACAAAAAGAAAAGTCCACGGCCGGGCAGTGGTGGTGCATGCCTTTCATCCCAGCACTTGGGAGGCAGAGAGGCAGGCAGATTTATGAGTTCGAGGCCAGCCTGGTCTACAGAGTGAGTTCCAGGATGGCTAGGACTACACAGAGAAACCCTGTCTCGAAAAGAAAAAAAAAAAAAGAAAGAAAAGTCCAAAACCCACCAGGCGTGTAGTGCTCATGACTTTGATCCCAGCACTCAGGAGGCAGAGGCAGGTGGATCTCTCTGAGGCCCACCTTGGTCTACAGAGCAAGTTCCTGGACAACTAGGGCTACATAGTGAAGCCCTGTCTCAAAAACAAGCAGCCCACTCCTCCTTGTTTATCCTTTTATCCCGCAGGCAGGGCTACTGCTGAGCTACTCTCCTCTTAACGTCCCTCCACTGGGGTTTTTATTTTTATTTTTTTTTAGGCTGGGTCTCTTTGTGTTATTTTGGCTGTCCTAGAACTCCCTATTGTAGACCAGGTTGACCTTGAAATCACAGAACTCCACCTGCCTTTGCCTCCTGAGGGCTGGGATTAAAGATTCGTTTAATCTTTACCACCACCCCCAGGCCTAATTTTTGTTTTAGTCTCTGGACTCTGGGAACTGGTAAAACATTTCCCAAGCTCCCTTCAGCCACCCAGGGAGTGACGGGAAGTCCTGAGTCAGCGTTCTATTTTAAAAAATATGAGGAATGTCTTTGTTTTTCTGTGAACTTGGAAAAATTCCACTGTTGTGTTATCAGAGGTGAGAGTTCTGAACTGAATGTATATGGACGCCCCACTGAGGAAGTCTGTGAAGTCCAATTGTTTGTAAGCTTTTATCTTCACCAGAGACAGTGGAATGTAGTGGTGAGACTAGAAACACAGCTGCAGTGTGACTGAGTCCCATGGGAGTCATGTTGGATTTTTCTATGACATGATACATAGGATATCTTTTGACTTTTGTGGTTCAATATTTTCTTGGGTGTTTTTGGTGATGGGGAAGGACCCTCTAGCTTCACACATGTGAGGCAGGCCTTTAATGCTTATCATCTTCCTCCTTTTTAATTAATTAAAATTAATTAAATTAATTGGTTTAAAAATTAATTAATTAAAAGGCTCATTTACTTATTTTATGTATATGAGTACACTCTAGCTGTTTCAGACACACCAGAAGAGGGC
This sequence comes from Tokudaia tokunoshimensis, assembly GCA_036184795.1. NCBI lineage: Eukaryota > Metazoa > Chordata > Mammalia > Rodentia > Muridae > Tokudaia > Tokudaia tokunoshimensis. The sequence goes on along the minus strand of BTHU01000006.1, from coordinate 14,562,911 downwards.
ATCAGAACAGATGCCATGACAGATGTTTGTTGCTGGGAATTGAACTCAGGACCTCTGGAAGAGCAGTTAGTGCTCTTAACCACTGAGCCATCTCTCCATCCCTAATGTATTTACTTTTTTTTTTTTTCGGTTTTTCAAGACAAGGTTTCTCTGTGTAGCTCTGGCTGTCCTGGAACTCACTCTGTAGACCAGACTGGCCTCAAACTCAGAAATCCACCTTCCTCTACCTCCCAAGTGCTGGGATTAAAGGCGTGCACCACCACTGCCCAGCATATATTTACTTTTATTTCATATGTATGGGCGCATTACCTGCGAGTATATGTGTGTACCACATGTGTTTTCTTAATGCCTAAGGAGGCCAAAAGAGTGTGTTGGATCCTCTGGAACTAGAGTTACAAATGTTTGTAAGCGGGCATGTGAGTGCTAGGTACCCAATCTGGGTCCTCTGCAAGACCATGGAGTAAGACTCTAAGCTGCAAAACCATCTCGACAGCCCTGTCCTCCGGTTTTCATCAATGCATCCTGTCCATTCTTGTGCCTGGTGTCTGTCATTTCTGTATGTGTGCCCTTCTCAATTTGAGCAGTAGCAGGTCCCTTCAGGGACCAGTGTGGCCCATCGTGGTGACTGAGCCTGTTGGTATGATGTCTTTCAGGTGAACTTGGGACCAGACAAAATGGTAGTGGATCTGACAGACCCCAACCGGCCCCGCTTCACTCTGCAAGAACTGAGGGACGTGCTGCAGGAGCGTAACAAGCTCAAGTCGCAGCTGCTGCTGGTGCAGGAGGAACTGCAGTGCTACAGGAGGTGGGCTCCGTGTGGTGGCCTAGGATGCTGACCCCATGACTGGCTCCTGTGTTCACTCACCCAGTTTACTGAACACCTGCTCTGTGCCAGGCACCGAGAGCACAGCTGCACAGCTGCACAGCACTGGACAGTGTGGGCCCTTAGTAGCAAAGGTCCTTGATAGTCTAGTGGGAAGATGTGCTCAGGCATCTGGGCAGTGGTGGTGCATGCATTTAATCCCAGCACTTGGAAAGCAGAGTCAAGTGGATCTCTGTGAGTTCGAGGCCAGCATAGAGTACAGAGTGAGTTCCAGGACGGCCAGAGCTACACAAAGAAACCGTATCTTTTTTTCGGGGAGATAAAAAGAAATCTAAGCTGGGGGTTGAGGGAGGGGATGTGCCTGTTATCCCAGCACTCCAGAAGGAGAAGCAGGAAGATCATAAACCTCTCTACAAACAAACATAAAAGAGGTCTGTGCATGTGTGGTCATGCATACCTGCAATCCTAATGTAAGTCTGGAGGATGGTGAGTTCAAGGCATTCTGAGCTGTATAATGAGACCCTGACTCAAGACAGCAGGGTCAGACTTGATACCTTTAAGTTTGTGCTTTATACCAGCGCTCAAGTGGCAGAGGCAGGTAGATAGATCTCTGTAAGTTAGAGGCCAGCCTGGTCTACATCATGTGACTTTGTCTCAAAACACGCTGACAGCAAATTCCCTATTTTATTTTTGATGTGAAGGGGATGGAATCTGAGGCATGGAGTATACTAGGTGTGTGCTGTACCACTGAACTAAAACCCTAGAAAAGCAACGCGGAGTACCACTATTTACTTGCCTCCTATTTTCCCAGTGGTCTGCTTCCACCCAGTGAAACTCCAAGAGGAAGAGAGAAGGATGCTGTGGTTACCATGGGCAATGGTGAGAAGGAGGAGAGGACCATTATGAAGAAGCTGTGAGTCACCTGGATGCCCTCATCACTGCTATATCATGAGCATGAGATGTTGTGGGTTGAGGGGAGGCTAGGCAGCCTTGGGATGGGGAGGTTCTTCTCGCTCCTGGGATTTGGTTGCAGGCAGTAGGAAAGTCCTATGCTCCTTTTTATAGCTGTAACCAATGCCAGGAGGAAGTCTGGGCATTGGACAGATCCTGGCAAGGTGTGGGCAAGTGTCTGCTCACTGAATGAGAATCCCTCTAACTCAAGTACTTTGAACCATAATGTTATTGGTATCATTATAATTATTCATAGGTTAATTATTCTATATACTAGGTTTTACCTTGCCATGATCAACCAGGATACAAAAATACTAAATAGAATATTCCAGAAAGAGTAAGTTGTCAGCCAGGTGTGGTGGTGCACACCTTTACTCCCAGCACTTGAGAGGTGGAGGGATCTCTGAGTTCAAGGCCAGTATGGTCTACAGAGTGAGTTCCACTACACTCGGTGCTCTGTTACAGAGAGAAACCCTGTATTGAGAAACAATTCCTTTAAAAAAAAAAAAGGAGTGAATTTTCAGTTGCATGCTGTTCTAAGCAGTGTGTTGAAATATTTTGCCTCCCACCATGTCCAGTTTAAGCAATAGGTCTTCTGGTTGTCTTTTCAAAGCCAGGCTGTCTACACTCTCTGACCAGTCATTATTTCATAACCATCTCAGTTATGGGTCAAGGGTGGGAATAGAGCAGGATCTGTGTTCTAGTGAACCCCTTGTTAGCAGTGGCTCCAAGGTGGGAGAGCCTGAGACTGGCAACTTGGCACGCTAAAGATAAATCTCTCTGAAAGGAACTTCTCTGTTAGTGCAATACACTTCTTTCTAATAAAAAGGAGGAGGATTGGGCTGGAGAGATTGATGGGCAGTTAAGAGCTTTGTTGCTCGTCTGTTCTGACACATGTCTTAGTTAGGCCTTCTATTGCTGGAATGAAATGCCGGGAGCAAAAGCAACTTGGGGAAGAAAGGGTTTATTTTACTCCCACTTCCATTGAACAGTTAATAATCTAAAGCACTTAGGGCAGTGTTGTGTGACCAAACTTTTCCTGGGAATGAAACACACATCTACTCACCCCAGACAGGGAATCCACAGCAGACCAAAATATAGATACCACCAAAGTCTGTACAACTTGGTGAGCCATGGTTTCCTGGGGTTACCTACAGGAGTATGGGTGAGGGATTACTTATGGGAGCAGAAGTGACTCAGACAACTGCATCACCAAGACCCACACCAGCATGGGTAACAGCACACAAAAGCTGGGAACCTGGAGCACACTGTGCAGTCAGTCTGTTGGGAGAACAGGCTGAAAAGTGTCCTTTCCAGGTCCCTCAGTTGGGTGGCTAGAAACCTCCTCCAGGCAGCTAGGCTGGTCTCAGGGTCTTCTTTGCAATCCTGTTAGTCTCAGAGGGACTCTCAGCTTTATTGCTTACTCTGGCAGGGACCTAGTGAATCTGGTCAGTTTCAGGAACTTCCTGAAGAAGCTCTTTTGAATTGTTTACGTTCCTGCCTAAGGAATTTCCCTGCAAGACTGAAGCTACAACTCAAAGGAGGCAGGAACCTGGAGGCAGGAGTTGAAGCAGAGACCATAGAGGAGTGCTGTTTCCTGGCTTGCTCCTCATGTCTTGCTCAGCCTACTATCTCACAGAACTCAGAATCATCATCCCAGAGCTGGAACCACCCACAATGCCTGGATCTTCCCACATTATCAATCACAAATTAAGAAAATGCCCTGCAGGCTTCTTACAGAGCATTTTTGTTGTTTTGTTTTTCAAGACAGGGTTTCTTTGTGTAATCCTGGCTGTCCCAGATTGGCCTTTGCCTCCTGGGTGGCAGCTTAAAAGTGTGTGCCTTACCACCAAGATCCAACCATACCCCCTTTGTTTGTTTTTTCAAGACAGGGTTTCTCTGTGTAGCTCTGGCTGTCCTAGAACTGGCTCTGTAGACCAGGCTGGCCTGGAACTCTGAGATCCATCTGCTTCTGCCTCCCAACTGCCGAGTTCAAAGGTGTGCACCACCATGGCCTTTCTGGCCTTTCTTCTTTCCTTTCCTTCCTTTGACCCTTCCCATGTGACCTGTCTTTCTCTGAAATTCATGGCTTCTATTTTTTAAATTACACACACACATACACACACACATTCCTTTTTTTTTTTTTTTTTTTTTTTTGGTTTTTCGAGACAGGGTTTCTCTGTGTAGCCTTGGCTGTCCTGGAACTCACTTTGTAGACCAGGCTGGCCTCGAACTCAGAAATCCTCCTGCCTCTGCCTCCCAAGTGCTGGGATTAAAGGCGTGCGCCACCACCGCCCGGCCACACACACATTCCTAAATACATAAATACAACCTGACCAGTCTATAATATGTTACTTGTATGTATATGATTTCAGAGTTGACCATTGGTATTGGAAAGCCAATTTGGGGGCTCTTCCCTTGGAAATGTTCCCCTGCCACCCCCTCAGTATTCCTTAGCTGCCGTCTCCTACATAAAAATAATATATTTTTGAGACAGGGTTTCTGTGTAGCCCTGGCAGTCCCAGAACTCTCTATATAGACCAGGCTGACCTCAGATTTACAGAGATCCACCTCCTTCTGTCTCGAGTGCTGGGATTAAAGGCATGAACCTTTATGCTACATTGTAATGGAATAATCTACCACTGAGCTGTAGTCTCAACCCTTTTTATTTTACATTAAAAAAAAAATTCTGAGCTGGACAGTGGCCTTGAACTCCACCCCCCCCCCAAAAAAAAAACAAAAAACCAAAAGTTCTGAAAGAGACTCTCACTAAAAGTTGCCCAGACTGGCCTTGAACTCCTGATCTTCCTGCCTCCACCTCCCAAGTGCTGAGGTTACAGATGTGTGTCACTACCACTACCCCCAGCTTGGGGTCCCATTCTTCATGAGAGGGAAACACACTGGGTGCTCAAAGCAGTCTAGCAACATGACCATGTTCTGCTGTCTGTGCTCTGGGGAGGCTGGGGTATTTATTTCTCCCTTTTCTGTATATCTCCGTCTAAATGAAGCACCCAGAAGGCAGAACACATTGGCTTCTTTCAGGGTCCCCCTTGGGGCTTCTTTGAGCCAATTCACGTGCGTTTAGCCCAATATGGCAAAAGTAAAAGGTCTGTGGCCAAGAGGCTGTAGATTGCCATCAGATAAGCGCATTAAACGGGTAGAGGGAAGGAACTAGGGGACAGGTGACTTTGGTAAGTAGGTCAAGCTTAGAAGGATTTGTCTTGAAAACGACGGGAGCCAGGGAAGGGCTTTGTGTGTGAATGGGCCCCGTGAGCAGGGGAGGTCAAGTGTACTCACCCTTGTGGCTTGGGTTGTTCCCCGTCTTTTGTTTTTCAAGATGGGGTTTCTCTGTGTAGCCCTGGCTGTCCCTGGGATTCCCTCTGTAGTCCAGGCTGGCCTTGAACTCAGAGATCTGCCTGCCTGTGGCTGCCTCCTGAGGACTGGGATTAAAGGCTTGTGCCACCACTGCCCTGCTTGGTTATCAGTTCTTTTGTTTTGGTTTTTCGAGACAGGGTTTCTCTGTGTAGCCCTGACTGTCCTGGAACTCGCTCTGTAGACCAGGCTGGCCTCGAACTCAGAAATCCGCCTGCCTCTGCCTCCCGAGTGCTGGGATTAAAGGCGTGCGCCACCACCGCCCGGCTGGTTGCCAGGTCTAACAGCTCTCTCAGGTGTTTTTCATCATAAAGATTTGTCTTCAAATTATAGTTTCTGTTGAAAAGCCATTTTTACCCCCTCTACCATGAAACCCCTAAAAGTAAAAACCAGAGGCCAGTGTCTGACAGGAGACACTGTTAGGAAGCCGGTTGCTTAGCTCATTACCCAGTTTGGCTTGTTCCAAAAGACCTCAATTTGTTCATCTGTAAAATAGGAATATTAATCGTGCCAAGTGCAGAATTATGTGAGTGTGAAATTAGCTAAAGATGGAAACATCTAGAACAGTGCTGCCCCATTAGAAGCTGTGAACAAAACATTTATTATTTAAAGACAAGGTCTTGATGGGCTGTGGTGGTGCATGCCTTTAATCCCAGCACTTGGGAGGCAGAGGCAGGCGGATTTCTGAGTTCGAGGCCAGCCTGGTCTACAGAGTGAGTTCCAGGACAGCCAGGGCTACACAGAGAAACCCTGTCTAGAAAAAACAAAAAAAAAAAGGATAGCCTGGTCTACAGAATGAGTTCCAAGATAGACAGGGGTACAGGGAAGCCCTGCCTCAAAACAACCCCAACAACAACAAAAGACAGGGTCTCTCTTATGTAGTTCTGGCTGTCTTGGAACTTGTTATGTAGACCAGGCTGACCCCGGACTTAGATCCTGTCCGTGTCTCCCAAGTGATGGGGTCAAAGGCTTGAGTTACCACCCCTGGATCCTGGACAAATTTATGTTTAATTAAATTTACTTATTTGGTTATTGATGAGTGCTCATGCCACAACAGATGTGTGGAGGTCAGACGGCAAATTATTCTCTTCCTAGGGGTCAAGCTCAGATTGTCAGGCTAGGCGCAACTACCTATACCCACTGTAACATCACACAGGCCTCTGAATGGGTGCAGTCCACAGCCTGCATGGCCTGCATTTACCATGCTCTCTTGTCCTTTCCCTTCACAGGTTCTCTTTCCGGTCAGGGAAGCATACCTAGATTGAACGCCGTCATCAAGATGGTGACCCTCCTGACTTGAGAAGACGATTGCCAATATGCCTTCTGGAACCATCTTTCTGTGCCAGGAACGTGCTTTGGCCTGCTCACGCGCTTCGCCCTCAGAGCAGTCAAGGAAAGATGCCCTTATGACTCACCTGCTCCCTGGGGACAAAACTGGACATGGACAGTCAGTAAGCTTTGGCCAGGGCAAGTGAGGCTGTATCAAGAACTCGAGAAAACAAGGGAACACAGAGCGTGGCTACAGCCTGCATCCACACATGGACAGAGGCCTCTGGCCTGCACCTTCTTCCTGCCTCAGTGGTAATCTGGTCCTGAACACATGGCAGGGAGAAATGGAAAAGCAGGAACATATGGAATGGCCTTGACTGATATTTGGTGAAAATACTTGATTTTTCTCATTCGACTTTCTTTATACGACATTTGTATTAAAGTGAAAAGACCTTTATAGTTTCTATTACTGTTTCAGACTGATCTCTTAAAATAGTTAAGATGGTGTATATACCTGTGGGCGTACAGCTCATGTGTATCCAGTTGAACCCAAGTAAGGTGTCAGCCAGGGAGGCTGTCTCTCCAGACTGAAGGAAATGCCAAAGATCTGACTCAAAGGGGACTCAAGGCTTTTGAGCTCAAGATTAGTGCAAACAAAGTACTTCGCAGTGTTACTAAAAGCAAGCAAAACGTCAGATGTCAAGTTCCCTGGGACTAAAGCTATAGACTGTTAGCTGCTGTATGGGTGCTGGGAATTGAACCTGGGTCCTCAGGAAGAGCAGTCAGTGCTCTTTACTACTGAATCCTCCCAGGCCCCAGAGGATTTTTGAGGCAGTTCTGGCCTGCCGTCTTGTTGCAGCTCCTTTGTTCGTTTGTAATTTCTTTGTGCTCTACTGCTGGTTCTGGTTTCTGGGGGATTCTTCGGTCTCTGCCTTCATCTCCCTGTTGGAGTCCTGCCTTATTGAGCCCTGGCTGGTTTGGAACTCCAGACGCCCCCTCCTCCTGAATACTGGGATCAAATGAGTGTGCCACAACCAGCCAGTATCCAGCTGGGTGGGTTCTAGGGATTGAATTTGGGTCATAAATATTTTACAGCACTAGTATGTATCCCTTGCTGTCCTACATCATGTAGACCAGTCTGAATTTGAACTCAGAGACTTACCTGTCTCTGCCTCCCAGGTTTAAGGGTGGCAGGTAGTGCTTTTACACAGAGCCACATCTCCTATATCCAGCCTAAGACATCAGAACTGGGAGGCTCTCACTAGTTATCAGCCTTAAGCACTTAGAGATTTTGAAACCATGAATTTTGCCTTTAAGGATGCTTGTATTGGTCACCATGGGCTTTTTCATTATCAGTGCATCAAACCTTCTCTGGGTATCCTAATGCATCAGTGTTGGGTAGGAGGAAACTGACGATGACCAATAGGCCACAGAATCCTCTAAAGGGGATGGTGTGAAAATGTCCAAAGAACGAGTCTGCAGAACACCCCTTGTATGCAGAAGGCAGGCTGCTCCAGTTTGACAGGCATACAGGATCTCTAAGCCATCTAAGTCCCAACAGGTCACAAGTACTGAAACAACAAAGCCATGGCATGTGGCAGGGACCAGGGTGCAGCTTTAGGAAGGACTGAGTAACCCAGGCATTTGGGAGACAGAGGCAGGCAGACCTCTGACTTTGAGGCCAACCTGCTGCATGGAGTGAGTTGCAAGACAGTTGGGGGTATACAGGAAAACCCGGTCTTGGGGGCCAGGGGGAGTTACCACTCCACAATGGAGCTGGTGTGGGCATGCATACCTGTGATCCCAGCATCAGGAAGTATTAGGAGTTTCAGGCCAGCCTGGGATACCTGAGTCTTAAGACAATTATAGCAGCCAACATTTAGAGTATGTTACATGTTGGTCACTACCCAGAGATTCCATATACATCCCTAACCTTCCCAAGAACCCTCTGAATCCACCCCTTTTGTATAGGTTAATCAGAAGCCAAATTCTAATCATGCATGCATTCTGGCTCCCTAGGACAAACCTCAAAGTTCACTCCCAGGGAATTAAGACCCCACCCTCTTCACGTGTGTGGGTCCCAGGGATCAAACCTGGGGAGTCAGGCTCGGCAGCAAGGTCATCTACAGGGCGAACCAGTCATCTTTCCCCTATTTTATTCCACCTCCACTTTTATTAAGAACAACAACACATAGGTGACCTTGCCTGGCAATAAATATTTTAATTTTTTTTTGCTTTATTCTTAAGATGACAAATAAGTTTCAAGTTTATTTCCTTTTTTTTGTTTGCTATTTAAATACAAAGCTAAGCCACAAACAGGTACAACCAAGACATTTTTTATCTCACAGTTACACCCTCCTGTCGGATCCTCCTCCAAGTCTGACCACTGACTGGGCTAGCAAGGGTGCGGGGAAGACTTTCTTAGGTAGCACCATCATGAGGCTGGGAGATGGGGGTGTTGGGGACAAGGGTAGGTTCTTATACCTGGCTCCTGAGCCCCAGTCCCCAGGACTGAAGGTGAATGGTTAGTCCTCCCCAGGGAGGGAGAAGGAAGTCACCTGCTTTTGTTCTCACAGGTCAAAACAGAAGTATCATCCTGATCCTCTGGCTGCTAAGCCTTGCAGGCTGCCAGGTACCCTAGTGCCAAACACATCCGGAGCCTGATGCTCACAGGGGTCCTAGACTGACAGCTGACAGCATCTTCATGGGGTACCAGGGGTTCTGCCTTGACCTCAGGTAGAGAACTTTCCACACAGCAGAATTGGCGTTGGGGATGGGGTGTGTGGGCTTAGTAATTTCTGGTCCCACTACAAAACCTCACTTTTGATTAGAATAGAGTACCATTTCAAATCTTCTCTACACAAACCAACCAGCCAAGCCAAAAAGAAAAAATTAAAAGAAACCCCAGAAGAAAAGAAAACTGCATTCATTTCACTCCCTTCAAAAACCTATATACATGTTAAGTTGTTTTCTGTGGGTTTTTTTTTCCATTTTTTTTGATTTTTTTTGATTTTTTTAATGTTTTTTTTTTTTATTATTTTTTAAAATAAATTCAGTGTTCACATTCCTATAAAGAATTAATGCAGTTTCAGGAGACCTGCCCTTCTTGGGCAGAACAGTGCTTTTCCTGGCCCGCCTCTAGTATGACTGTCCACCCTGATGCTTCAAGGTGCCTGAAAAAGCCGTAAGCCTGCGGAAGAGGTCTGTTCCTGGCCGGGTCTCCGAGCCCCGGGCTCAGCAAGCTTTGGAGAAAGCAGAAGGGAAGACTAGCTTACTGTGAAACTTTTGCTAAAAAATATTCACACACATCGGTGTGTACGCCTGTCAGGACGCTGAGGAGGGCAAGAGCTTGGAGACATCCCGTCCAGGCTGGGGGTGGGGTGACAGCACTCCCACACCGGCCTGTCCTTGGACGTGGGGTGCGGGGGAGTCCTGGCTTTCATCTTGGGCAGAGCCCGGCTTCCTAGTTCATGTTCAACTCCATTCTCTAAAACCTGTGCCGAGTCTTACACTGCGCGGGAAGCACAAACGTTCAGCTTGTATGCAAAAAGGTACAAAAACAACTAGAATATAAAAGTTTTGGTAATATAAGGCCATCTGTTCAAGTCCACCTTGGAAACCTGTAACAGATATTTAAATACTACATGAAAAGGCATCTTTAATATACTTTTAAAAAACATTTGAAGTAATTAGCTAAGAGTAAGCGCGCGCGCGCGTGTGTGTGTGTGTGTGTGTGTGTATGTGTGTGTGTGTGTGTGTGTGTGTGTGTGTGTGTGTGTAAAAAAAATTCATTTCCCTTTGAGGGCACTTTGTCCTTTGAAGGAGGCAGGGTGGCAGGGAGGCAGGGAGGCCACATGGTTAGTGCTTCAGCCAAGGGTAGGCTTCAATGGAGGCCTTGCTTCGGTCCCCATAGTCGTACAGGAGCTCCTCCCCAGCTGCGATGTCTCGGGAGGCGATGAGGATGAGGTGAGGCACGCCGTCGATGTCATGCAGTTTGGTCTGGCAGTTCCCACACTTACTGTGATTGATGAGTCTCCCCAGGCGGTTCGTTTCTTGAGTGGCATCCACACTGGTGTGGTGGGAGAGACAGAGGGGATTACACTGATAAAGAGGCTTTAACTTTATCAGTGAGGGATGCCTCACTCGGAAGACAGGCTAATTCCAGAGAGGCCTGCATGCAGAGCTTGGGGACAGAACCCAAAGAACTAAAGAACTCTCTCTATGGAGGCGAGGAAGTAACTGTAAGAATCAGCTCCCCTGACCTCAACCAGGAAGGAGCAATTACCATTCTGCAGAGCTCCTCAAATGCCCAGAGGGGAAGGGCCTGTGACTGGAGCAGGTTTCTAGGGGATGGGTCCTCTCCTGCTGAAGGGCAGCTCCAATCCCAAAGCTAACTGGGGAGGAGAAAGGAGCAGATCTCTCTGAACATGGTGCTTTACATTTGTAATCCAAGCACTCAGGAGGCTGAGGCAGGAGGATGATTAGCTTGATGCCTGCCAGAGCTACACATTGAGACCTGATCTAACTGGCACAAGTAAGGAAACTGATCAGACTCAGGAATGGCCCTGGGCACCCAGTTGTCTGCCTTTCCTCCAAAGGGTTAAAAGTCACCCTGTATACTCACCAGTAGGTTTTGCTCAGATATTGAAAATAGTACATGTAGCAGCCCGTGGAGGGGTCCTGTGCGTACAGAGCCTCCCGCTTCTTGGCATCAGTGATTTCAATGAGGTCTCCATGGTATTCTACCACAAAGTCTCCCCGGGAGAACTGCTTGGTAGCAATCACACCCCTGCCTTTGCCATCAATTAGATCAATCTGTCAGGAAGGGACAAGACAGCATGGGTTAAAAAATATGACAGGTGTCAACAGGTATGTTGTCTTCCAAGAGGCTTGGACTATACTTTTTGCTATTTTTTTTTTTTTTTTTTTGGTTTTTCGAGACAGGGTTTTTCTGTATAGCCCTGGCTGTCCTGGAACTCGCTCTGTAGACCAGGCTGGCCTCGAACTCAGAAATCCGCCTGCCTCTGCCTCCCAAGTGCTAGGATTAAAGGCGTGCGCCACCACCGCCCGGCACTTTTTGCTAATTTTAGTGACTGGACCTCAATAAAAATAAAACCCACTTGCACTGAGTGGGCTGGCCTCATAGCTTTCACTGTATGTATTGGGTCTAGCCTCAGATCATTCCCATTCCATGTCAAGAGCTCCTCTAAGCCCCTTCAAAGTTCCCCTCATGTCAGGCTCCCAGCTGAAATCTGCTAAGTGGGCAAACATCATTTTGCAGATGAGAAAAATGAGGCTTAGAAAGGCAGCCATGTGTCCAAGGCCACACAGCTAGGAACTGGTGCTACTGGGGACTCTGGTCCAGAACGTTCTCTGCTTATTGGGGGACAAGCAAGGCCCAGTGCCCTGAACCGCCTATGATCCACCAATAACCTCTGGTACTTCTCTTCACTGTTACAAATGGAGTTACAGAATGGATGACTGCTCCAGGGCCCAAGGACTAAGTCTGTGAGTCCAGGTTATAGGTGGAAAGAGAAGGCTTTCGATCCGTCACTCCTAGAACAGACCCATCCACCATCACCACACCTTGGAGTTTTTTGAGTGTGGGCCCAGTGATATAGCACACAGGGCTCAGTCAATCCCCAGCATCAACACAAACCAAGGCCCATGTGGAGAAAAGCGCGCTCTGTATAATATCTTTGTTAGCTGCTTTCCTTCTTTAGGGGTGAGTGCTAGAGACTGAATGTGGGCTGTCGATGCTCTGCAAGCATTTTATCACAGTGAGCTTCTGCTGGATAGGAAGGAAGCCATGCCAGGAAGTTTGGAAAGGAAGAGCGGGTTGAGACCCGGAGACTCTGAGAAGTGGGTAAGGTGCAGTGTGCATCCATTCTCCACAATGAATGAACAGCCAATAAACACATTAGAAACACTGTCTCCTTTATCAAGCTCCGCTGTGGAGAGCCTTGGAGAAGGCATTTGCCTACAGAGCCTCAGCTTAATTCCCCTGTAGAAGGCCTTCCTGTGCTCCCAGCCTGCCTCTACTAAGTTAGGGACAATCAATGCTGGGACAAGCCAGAGCTCCCCTTTTCCCCCAGCCCTCAGCTAGCCGCTGTCCTGACTGTTCTCAGCTCTTCCTCGATATCCAGAGTTGCCTGGATATCCAAGAGTCTGAAAACCCCACGGCCCAGGCCTCATTGCAGGCCTGGGGAGCCCCGAACCAGCTCCAGCTTCCACACACTCTGCCTGCGCGTCCCCACCCCTGAGCAGTGTCTCAGGGCTTTCCCTACAGCCCGGCTGGGTTAAGCGCAGTCACAGACCCACAAGCTACATTTCCAGCCCCCTTTCTGTATTGAACTGACTCCATAACTCAGGCAAGACTTGATCTTATAATCTTACAATCACTCTACTTCGGCCTTCTGAGTAGCTAGATGGGCTGACCAACTCTGCCACCATTCTCACTGTACTTTTCTTTTTTATAATTACCCAGGGCCAGGTGTAGTGATGTACACCTTTAATCCCAACATTCCGTAGGAAAAGGCAGGAAGATCTATCTCTGTGAGTTTGAGACCAGTCTGTTCTACAGAATGAGTTCCAGGGCAGCCAGGAATGCATGGGGAGAGAGACTCTGTACACTCAAACAAAAGCAAAGCAAGGGGCTGGAGAGAGCTCAGCAGTCAGGAGCGCTCGCTGCTCTCACAGAGCACCCGGTTCAGTTCCCAGCACCCACACCGACCCTGGGCAGCTTAGAACCACCCTCAACTTTAGCTCCAAGAGGTCTGATGCCTTCTTCCAGCCTGTGGGTAACCCCACGCCATTTATGTAAAACAGAAAGATACACACCCACACCCACACCTGAGGTAGGAGTGGCTATCTCCACACACACACACACACACACACACACACACACACACACACACACACACACACCTGAGGTAGGAGTGGCTATCTACACACACACACACACACACACACACACACACACACCCCTGAGGTAGGAGTGGCTATACACACACACACACACACACACACACACACACACACACACACCACCCCCACACACCCCCCACCCCTGAGGTAGGAGTGGCTATCTCCTAAGCTCAGCAGCTGGTGCCTGTCTGCACCTTCCTGACAAGCTTGCTTCACAACTGTTGGCTCCGGCTCTGTGACACTCTACAGGGGTGGGGCTGCCACCGAGCATGCACATCAGGACAGTGGTGGCCTGTCTGAGCTGTGTGGAGCGGGCCTTACCTTCATGCCTTCTTCCTTCCCACTCTCAATCAGTTCGTCTATTTTCTTCCTTTCTTCAGACTGCGTGGAGAGGAAAGAAGAGAACAGTTAGCGGTCACGCGCCATGCACGGCCAGCTTGTGCTGCCCCAGCCCTGAGCACGCCTCTCCTCGCCCATCTGCCACAAGCAACCATCATCCAGTTCCGCCCAGACGACAGGCACACAGTTCGGACCTGCTATGCTTTCAGCCTTTGTTTCTTTTGGTTTCTGAGTCAGGGAATTCACACTGTAAGCCCAGGGTGGCCTTGAACTCATGTCCTGGGATATAAGTGGGCATCACCATACCCAACTAGTCTGGATCTTAAGTGTTTCCCAAGGGTCCTTGTGAAATCGAATGGTCTGCCCTGTGGTGAGTATTGGGAAACACTGAATCCATTAAGAGGCGGGTCCTAGTGGGGTCTCTGGGAATCCGCTCTGCGTGGGATAGTGAGACTCCTGTGTAGTCTCTCATTTCCAGCAGTCAGGAAAGCAGTCTTGTCCCAAGCGCCCCTCCATGACACCCAAAGCAACAAGAATCAACTAATAGTCTGAAGTCTCCACAACAGTAACAGATAATGAACCTTTATTATCTCTGGTATTTGTTCCAGAGACTTAAACACGAAGTTTGTCCTACCTATATACTACTTAAAAGTTTTAATTTACCAGGATCTAAAAAACAGGACTCTAGGGCTATCGAGAAGTCTCAGTGAACAAAGGCACAGGGCAATCTGGTGAGAGCCTGTCTCAAAACAAAAATTAACTAGAAACGGAGGCACGAAGGAACAATGTCTGCTCAGCATACATATGGCTTAAATGGCCAGCACCATGAAATGAATAAATGGATGAATGGATGAGAGCAGATCACAGGCTGCACCTGTAAGCAGGACATATCTGCTCCTTGTCCCTCCTAGCTACCCGATAATTCCCTTGGAGGTCTACTACGCTCAGGTCTCTGAGCTGTCTTTGTCTGTGCCTCCTAACCAGTAGAACACAGCAAGAAACAGAGGAGTCAGGGAACTCCCCTGAGTAATCTCTCCTGTTGCTACTCCCTGTCACCCTGGATCCACTGTGCCCTCTCATTACACAGGATGCTAGGGAACAAGAAGGAGCTATAGAAGCCGGGCGGTGGTGGCGCACGCCTTTAATCCCAGCACTTGGGAGGCAGAGGCAGGAGGATTTCTGAGTTCGAGGCCAGCCTGGTCTACAAAGTGAGTTCCAGGACAGCCAGGGCTACACAGAGAAACCCTGTCTCGAAAAACCAAAAAAAAAAAAAAAAAAAAAAAAAAGAAGGAGCTATAGAAACACCACATGCCCCAAAGCACCAGCATGGAGGAACTTCCTTTAGCTGATGGTGTCTGTGGAGTGTACGGGCTAGTTTTGTGTGTCAACTTGACACAAGCTGGAGTTATCACAGAGAAAGGAGCCTCCCTTGAGGAAATGCCTCCATGAGATCGAGCTGTGGGGCATTTTCTCAATTAGTGATCAAGGGGGGGAGGGCCCCTTGAGGGTGGTGCCATCCCTGGGCTGGTATTCTTGGGTTCTATAAGAGAGCAAACTAAGCAAGCCAGGGGAAGCAAGCCAGTAAGGAACATCCCCCCATGGCCTCTACATCAGTTCCTGTTTCCTGCCTCGCTTGAGTTCCAGTCCTGACTTCCTTTAGTGATGAACAGCAATGTGGAAGTGTAAGCTGAATAAACTCTTTCCTCCCCAACTTGCTTCTTGGTCGTGATGTTTTGTGTAGGAATAGAAACCCTAAGACAGTGGAGGTCTTGACACCTGTTGAACTCACACCCTTGCTAGACTTTGTTGGAAGAGCCTGAGACCAGGGCACAACTAGTCAGTCGTTCAGTCCACACCAACTCTGGCATTGGCCCTAGGATACGCGATAGAGACATTGCTGAGTGTGTGAGACCAGGTGTCTGATATCTAGCTACTTTCTTCTCGGCACCTAACCTACTGCTGTGCTCCATCAAGCCTCCTGAGTCTCAGGGCTTCCACTACAACCTGGACTCCATTCTTTACCTAGTACCACAAGAATCTTCTGAAAAGATTGCTGTTATTATTGTTACTTTTAAGAGCCCCGCCACACCCAGCTGTTTTAGAACTGTAAGAGAAGTCACACCACTCCTGCACATTTGCCTAACAGGAAGCTTCAACACTACTTCCCATAGTAGTGACAGATTTACGGAATGACAAGATGTTAATAATGGAACAGGTTGGTGATGGGCCTCTGAGAAATATCTGTATTGCCTTTTTAATTTATCTATGAATCAAAATTACTGAAAAATCTAATCCCAGCACTGGGGAGGCAGTAGCAGGTGGATCTCTGAGTTCTAGGCCAGCCTGTTCTACAGAGTGAGTTCCAGGGCAGCCAGGGCTACATAGAGAGACACTATTTGGGGAAAAATAAATAAATAAATGAATGAATGAATGAATAAATAAAATATATAGGTTTTTACTATGTATCAAGGCTGGGCTGGAACTCAAAACCGTCTTGTAAGAGACTCCCAAATAATGAGATTAAAGCAAGACATAATCTCACCTAGGATGAGGGTTAACCTTTCCAATCATTACATTTTTGTATTTTGAGAGAATCTGGAATTAAACTTGGAGCTCTGCCTGCCTCTACCTCCTGAGTGTTGGGATTAAAGGTGTATGTCACCATGTTGGACTTGTTCTTATGTGGGTTCAGATTCTGTAAGATGCAGGTCTCAATGTTTCACCTCCCCCACTTCCCATCCAGCAGGCTCTTCCAGAAGGCCAGGTCTCCAGCCTCTAGGCTATCGAGCAGCTGTCCTTCCTGCCTAGTGTGACCTTTTCCCTAATCCATGGGCCTGCTGGTTTCCTCCTTTGCTCTGGAGTTGTCAGACAACTTTTCAGAGAAACTGTAGATTCCTGGGGACCAAGGAGCCTTAGGCTCAACACGGTACCAAACTACTCCATCTCACCAACCATCCAAAGGCAGGCAGTGAGGTTTTGTCCTCCTGACAGTACTGGTGACTGCACTATGGCCTCATGCGAGACAAGGGCTCTACTGCTGTGCCTACCTAGAGATCTTAAGTCGGCAATCACACTCTATTGGGGTAGGCAAGGCCTCTGTGAAGGTGGACAGGGAGGACAGATGGTGGCTCACAGTCCTCAGGGAGTATCAGGAGGGAGGAGGAAGCCCAGGCACTGCCAACAGTTGTTTTTGCTACAGTGTGGTTGCCACCCCACCAATGGGCAGGCAGTCAGGGAGCCGAGCGACTCCTCTATGTGGTGCCACGAGGCTGGGGGCATTTCCTTGTGGCTTGCCCCGTGCTCAAACCCTATGGTCCAAATCCCTGCCCCCGGCTCTGAACTCTGGACCTGGTTCTGCCTTACCAGCTTTCTTAAGCTCCACAAAGTGCCCCACAACTTGGTACTTTGACTTCACTCCTGGCCACTGGTCAAGTCCAATTTCCTGGCCCACGTACTCAGCCCCTGCCCTAACCTGGTTAGGTCAAGAGGAACTTCAACTCTCTGACAGACCTTGCTGCTGTGCCCTCCAGCTTTCTCTGCAGTCCAGAGAATACAAGCTCTGCCAGTGACAGCCACATCCATGGCGCCATGGGCAGCTAGCTGTCACTTTACTGCCACGCCAGCGACAGGGGAACAGCGCTCTTTCAGCAGAGCCAAGACAAACAGTGAGGGGCACAGCGTGGCGCTTGTGCTGCTTCCTGCTATGTGGGGCCAGGGTGTATGCTCCCTGCTGCTGCCTCTCTGCTGCAGTAAGCAGGTGAGCTCTGCAGTCCCTCTGCAGCCCTCCGCTCTCCAGGCACAAAAGCCTGGCTTTTCTTTAGCACCGCCGGCTTAGGTACTTAGCCCAGCATTCTGTGGCTAGGCACCACCTCTGCTCTGCAATGCAGCCTTCCAGAGTGACCTAGCACAGCCTCCCGCTGCTGGCAGGCGTTTACAGCAGCTCATTCTTGGCCAAGACGCTGCCTTTCACAAGAAATGAAGTCAAAGCTAGTGAGCAAGTGGGGAGGGAGGAGAAAGCAGCCCGCCCTCCTTTGGGCTTAGAAAGCTGCCTCAACAGGAAGCTCTGCATGCAGACCTGCCATCTCTGATTCAGAGGGAACGTCGGCAAGACATGAAATGCTCAGACTGCCCTTCTTCCCTCTTCAGAGGTGATCAGAAGCCTTCAAAAAAGACATGCAGGAGAGTGAGGGCTTGACCCTGGCTCCCTGAGCGTTGGAGTAGGATTCGAAACAGAGAGGCAATAACCACATTCCGTTGCAGCGATGCAGATAGGCTGCCCACTGGGCACTGCATCCAGGGGTGTGGGGCCACCCAGACTGGTTCCTTTCTTCCCTATAAGCCACTTCATGTTTAGATGGAAATAGGCAGATGGAAACAGACTATACTGGGAAGCAAGGTAGGGTGACAGTCTCAGCTAGCTGCCTGCCACTTGTACTCCTACATCATTACAGTCTTTTATGAGAAAGGATCTCATGTCGTTCACACTGGCCTCAGATTAACTACGTTAGCCTTAACCCCTCCCCGCCTCAAGACAGGGTTTCTCTGTGTAGCCCTGGGTGTCCTGGAACTCACTCTATAGACAAAGCTGGTCTCTGCCCCTTTAAGTACTGGAATTAAAGGCATGTACCACCACCTCCTACTTGGCCTGGAACTCTAGATCTTTCTGTCTCTACCTCCTCAGTCCTGGGATTATAGACAAGACCCACCATCTCCAGTTTATACAGTGTTAGAAATGGAAATTGTGGACTTCTAGAAACATAACAAGAAAGAACTCCAATTGAGGGGCTGGAGAGATGGCTCAGCAGTTAAGAGCACTGACTGCTCTTCCAAAGGTCCTGAGTTCAAATCCCAGCAACCACATGGTGACTCACAACCATCTGTAACAAGATCTGACGCCTCCTTCTGGGGTGTCTGAAGACAGCTACAGTGTCCTTACATATAACAAATAACTCTTAAAAAAAAAAAAAAAGAAGTCCAATTGAGCCATGTCTCTGGCCCTAGGAAACCATTTTATTTGTGAGTTTTGCTTTCAGACAGGGTTTTATTATGTAGCCAAGGATGATCTCAAGTTGGCGACCTGGCCTCACTCTCCTGAGAGCTGGATTCACCACCGCATCTAGGTGAATCCACTTCTTCTATCTTCATAACAACTCACTACTGTATCTTTTCCTTCTTGATGCAGGGTCTTGCTATGTAGCATTGTCTGGACTGGAACGTGCTGTTCAGGCCTGACCATTCCTTCATAACTTCTGTCAGTTCTCTCTGGCCTGAATTCTAGGATTACAGTTGTGTCTCTATCCCTGGCTTTACCAGGCATTTTACAGACATGAGAGTGCAGCCCACCGGCGATCGGCAAGCACTTCCAAGCTACTGTTCTTCAGAAACTTCGAGGCTTAAGGCAAGAGAAGCTCCTGAAAGAACAGGCAGCTTTCCCCACAGTTCTACGCTCCAAACATCCTGGAAAAGCCAATCTGATATTTCTATGCCATGAAGTACAAGTTACAGGGGCCTTAAGGATCCTCCTGCCCCACCAGGAAGGTAGAGCAAGCTAAGGGTCCTCTCTGCTAGAAAAGCCGCACCCCAGGGTCCACCTACACATGAGCAACCGCACAGGCTCCTCGCCTCTCGACCTTACCTGCAGCTCGGCCTTGCTCTTCCTGCAGCTCCTTCTCACAGGGTAGAAATCTGTGAGCTTTCTATTCTGCTGTGTTCTCCCTTGAGACCTGGGGAAGTGGGGAAGGAAGAAAATAAACATGAGGCCTGCTGCCCTGCTCAGGCCCAGGAGGTAACTCCCCGTAAACGTGCTCCTCAAACACTTTTGTGCACTGGGACCTAGGGACACATCTGCTCTTCTACCTGGGCTGGCCATAGACTCAAGGACAGCTGCTCATTCCCCTCTGGAGAAGAGATAGGGAAGGAGGCCTCAACCTCTGGACCCTGACACACGGACAGGGAAACACCAGAAAGTCTGATGACTCAGGGAAGAAGAGGTCTGTCAGTCGACTACACAACCACAATGGAACTGGAGCCAGGTCACGGAACCAAGGTGTCAGGAGAGGGTTACAGGCTACTTACTTTTTCCGAGGGGCCTGCTTGCCCTTGAGGGGTTTTTTCAGGGCTTGCTTAGCAACTGCTACATTGGTAGAATCACATGATGGGGGTGGAGTTTTTGGAGGTTCTGCTGCTTCGGATTTTTGGTTTGGAAAAGGCGCCAGGGGACCTCTCCTGGTATCTTTGCTCTTCTGTTCATCTGACTTCACGGCGCTTCGGATAACATTCCCAGCATTTCTTTTCTCTGCTTGGGACAGGTGGGAAACAGGGATTTATTTACTCCATGCGCTGGTTATCACCTGTGCCCTACTCAGGCAGAAGTACTTGGAGACAGGGTCTGGGCCTGTATGTGGACGTGGGAGAAAGCCAGGGTGCTGAGCTAGAGGCTTCCAGACACTGGCCTGCACACCCAAGAAAACAAGCTCAGTTCTCAAAGCAAGAGCTCGCTCGCACTGGTGGGTGGGGCGAGGGACAAAGCCCAAACTTCTCCACTCACTGACTGGCTGTACTTCACAGTCTTAGCCAAACAAACCCTCCTTCTAAAAAGGTTGAAGTCCCGGACTCCCAGAGGTTCTCCAGATGGCACCTAGGCAGACTGGCACACATCCTGTCATGAGGCACACGACAAATAGCCTTGCTGATAACAGTGTGCAAATTGGGTGCTGGTGAACTGTGTGCTATTTTAAAAAATGGATTTAATGATTTACTTCTTAAAGCAAATAACTAATATACTGCCCAGAGATATGAGATGGCACACCAATTTTAGAAAACAGTTTCGAGGTTTCCTTATAAAGTTAAACATAGAATTATCATGTGACCCAGCAACTCCACAGTCTGACATCTACCTCAAGATTAAAAACACATGTCTACACAAAAAAATCTGTACACGAAATGTGGTAGCTTATGCACATTAGCCAGAAGAGCAAACATTCCAAACACCCCTCACAGTATACAAATAGTTAAAATGTGGTCGGTCCGCACACTGGGAATGATTACGATTTAGCCATAAAAAGGTACAAAGCATGGACACACACTACACGCAACAAGGACTGACTTTGACAAACACGCTGAGCAAAAGGCCAAACACAAAAGGCTATGTATCCTATGACTTCATTTGCATGAAATGTCCACAGCAGGCAAAGCTGCAGACCCAGAAAGGAGTTTCAAGGCTGCCTAGAGCTGTGGGGGATGGGGAGTGCACAGGGAGGATTAATGGGTATGTTCGTTGTGGGGTAACAAAATGGTCCGGACTTAGAGGTGACAGCTGTATGACTGCAGACGCACTAACCACCCAAGTGCACACTCTGGAGCGGGGATGGAGCTCGAGTAAAATTTGGCATGGTGGCACAGGCCTATAATCCCAGCACACTTGGGAGGTAGAGGCAGAACACAAGTTAAAGACCATCCCCAGCCACATGGGAAGTTTGAGGCTAGCCTGGGCTACAGGAGAGCTTGTGTTGGGAGGAAAAAAAAAAAAAGCAAATAAACTTCGATTCCCTAGCTGGGCGGTGGTGGTGGTGGCGCACGCCTTTAATCCCAGCGCTTGGGAGGCAGAGGCAGGCAGATTTCTGAGTTCGAGGCCAGCCTGGTCTACAGAGTGAGTTCCAGGACAGCCAGGGCTACACAGAGAAACCCTGCCTCAAAAAAACCAAAAACCAAAACAAAACAAAACAAAAAAACAACAAAAAAAAAACCCCTTCAATTCCCGAATTATAGCTCAGCAAGCAAAGGAAAGAGAGATGCATCGCAGGTATCGGGAAGGTGGAGCTGGGAAGCTGGCTTAGACAGTTAAGTGAATCACAGAACATGAGGACCTGAGTTTGGATTCTGAGCACGGGCATAAAGAAAAAGAAAGCTGGGGAATGGGGGTGCAGTCGAGAACATGAGATTGGTCAGCAGGTAACAGCTCTCGACACCAAGCCTAATTCCCCGAATCTGATTCTCACGACCTACCCAGGAGAAAACTGTCTCTTGTAAGTGTTCCTCTGAACCCCGAATGTACACAAATACCCACCCACATACACACGCACATACAAAATAAATAAGAAAATGTAATTAAACAACCCCCACCAAGTCTATCTGGATCAGCGCCACTCCCTCCCATCGTTCCTTCTAGGCAGGATGGCAGGTCTAATCCGATGGATAGAAAGGGTCTGATTGACAACTCCTTTGAGATCTGTCTGTGCCACAGCACATTCAGGTGACATTGTGACCTTTCTCAGAAACTCCAATGCACATGTAACTCCAAATTCTAATTACTGCCATTAAATAGCACCAGGAATCAGTAAGCCCCCAGCACCACAGGCCAATATTCACTCTGCCCAATTTCGAAGGGATGAAAGGTGGCTATGGCCCCAGACAGGGTCTTTGGCCAAGCCTGGGCGTCAAGTACCCTCCTGACAGCTGTAGACACACGTGGCATTGCAGCTGCAACACCTCAAGGCCCTTCCACACCCAAACAGCCCAATGGGTGAGATGGGACTCCTCTAAACTGACAGATAACGTCACCTGGGACTCACAAAATAGCTGCAGCTTACCCGAGTCTCCTCCTTCCAAGTGGCAGCTACAGTTAGAATCTAAGTTACTTTGAGGTTCAGGCAACATAGCTTCATACATGGGGGTGGAGAAAAAAAAAATTAAGCCAAGGGTCGGCTCCCCCACCTTAGTTCTCAAAGGTAGCTTGAGAAGTTGGCTTTAGCACTTCTGATCGTTTCGGTTGGTGAACACACAGCTTTGTCCTAAAAACCTGCTAGCCGGTTGGGGGTGGGGGGGCGGGCAGGGGGGTGCTGCTCAGCTCAGTTGGGCAAGATTCTTCTATAGGAATCAATTGTGGAGGTGGACAAGAGCCTTTCCTCACTGAAGCTCTAAAGGGCACATCTGGGAGGAAGCAGGGTTCTTAGAAGATTGCCTTGTTCGTAGCACTGAGTGGTATTTTCTTGAGGTGTTGGGAACTGAGCTTAGGGCCTTAGGCTTGCGAGGCAAACATCACACCACTGAGCCACATCCCAGTCCTCCTTATATCCGGGCAGTGGGGTGGGACAAAAGTACCATACTGTAAGCCATGCTGGTTTTGAAATCATTGCAATTTTTGGCTTCCACAGAATTTCTCAATAATCACACACTCTTGGTCCCCTTCCCCCCTTATTTTATTTTATTTTTTTGTAAAATGCTCAGGCTAGACCCAGAATCTCACATACTTGACAAGTATTCTATCTACCAAGCCCTACCAACTGCCTATGATTTAACTCAGAATTTCACACACAGCGAGTACTGCTTTGCAAAGTAACACAGAATGCTTAAATGGAAAGAAACTGTAGAAATGGGGTCAGGCCCTGCCATACAAGGGAAGTTAATTGATCCCCTGGGTCTATTTCCCATTGCAGTCAGCCGGCTGCTTGGTACAACCTGGACTCACTTTTTCTGCATTTTTAACAGTCATAAGCCTCTCCAATTGCAGGTCGGGTGTCCTGTTTTTTTGCAATGTGGCAAGACACGCCTGAAGGATATGCTAACTCTTGTGAAAGTAGGAAAAACCTGTCAGACCACAGGACACACACCCAGACACATCCTCCTCTTTTCCACCTGTGTGTGTTTGTCACCGTGAGGAGGAACATGGTTAAAAGAGTGTGTACTGTGAGGCTGTTCAGGGCTTACCTTCTCGCTTCCTGTAGATTCCAGCTAATGGTTTCCCTGGGCATTTGACCTCATGATGTGCAACCGAGTTCTCTTC
The DNA here is from genome assembly GCA_036184795.1 of Tokudaia tokunoshimensis. Taxonomy (NCBI): domain Eukaryota; kingdom Metazoa; phylum Chordata; class Mammalia; order Rodentia; family Muridae; genus Tokudaia; species Tokudaia tokunoshimensis. The sequence goes on along the minus strand of BTHU01000006.1, from coordinate 14,539,449 downwards.
CTGAAGTGGAGAGCGCATTCCGGAGCATTTGTTCGGACTCATGTAGGCATAGATCTTTGACTGCCCAGCAAACACGTTCTCCTAGAACGACAAACACATATTCTCAAAGAGGCTTGGAAACAAAGACAATCACACAGCGGCTTAGGGGAAGTAAGGATACAAAAGAGATTTCATCACCACTCTGGGACACGCCAACCAGAGGATGCCAGCCCCAGGAGAGCTCTCCCTCAGGAGAGCTGCGGCAGCTTTGGAAGCCCCAGGTTTCCGAACACATACTCTCTCTAAGCCAAATCCCTAAGGGATAAGGCTGGCCAGCAGAAGACAAGACCTTAAGCGAAGGTACAGTCAGTCCATTTAAGGAAAGAGCTAACCTACCAGCAGAAGGGAGGTCAGAATGACCCAGGAAAAACTGACTCTGGATTCAAACGGCTGGGCTGAGTCAGGGGTTATCTCCCCAGGCTAGGGAGTCAGCCACCAGCACAGAAACAGGCCTAAGGGAACCTGATTACCACTTGGTGCTGAGGCCAACTGGGAGGGCTTCCTTAAGTGCCTCAACCTTCTGCGCCAGGCCTGGCCCCTCTCAAGCCACTGCAGCTCAGCACCTCCCAGTACTGTGGCAGAGTGATGGGGGAGGCCAATGAGAGCACAGGCTGCCGGCCAGCGCATTTAGGGCGGTCACTCCACTGCAAACCGCACCTTGGCTGCAAGCATTGGAGCAGGCTGGGGGGATGGGGTTGGGGGGGTGTCAGTACAGGTTACTGCTGTGTTGGTGTCTTTGGGTGTGGAGCCTCTCCTCGGAGTGGGCTCTCCCCAAAACAATGCAGAGCCTGGCAGCCTGGTAAGCAACTAAACACCAAGTCAGACACTCTGGCTACTAGGGGAGCGAGATCAAGCTCCGGACACCCTTGAGAAAGCAGCCACCTCCGGGAACTCAACGTCTCTCGGGAGGGGCTGTAAATGCCACAAGGCCAACAGTCAAACTTTTCGAGGTCAGACACTACCAGCCAGGGTCACAGTGGAGCGGGACCGCCACTCGCGGCCAGGCGGCAGAGAAGGAAGCTGCCCCAGGCCAGTCCAGCCGGCGAGCACCGATGGGGAGAAACCCCTGCTGCGCCCACGTGCGCGAGGCCCGGGCCCGGCTGGCGCGCTGCTCAGTGCGGGGAAGGAGCCTGCTTACCCCGTCGCTGCGGGGCCTCCCCGGGCCTCTCCGCTCCACCATCTCCGGGCCCGGGGCCGTCGCTGCCACCGCCGCTGCCGCCGCCTCCACCGCGCGGGGCTTGCACATCTTCCTGCCTGGAGAGGGGGGACCCGGGGGAAGCGGGGGAGGGGCGCTCAGGGCGCGGCGGCGCGGGCAGCGGGACCGCGGGGGCCCACCGCAGCCATGTCTCCAAGCCCGTACGCATAGGGCCCGGCTGCGCTGTCCCGGGGCCCGAGCCCGAACCCGAGCCGCGGCGCCCTTCCCACCCGGCCCGGCCGGGGCCTCCTGCGCCCGCCCCACCCCATGCGCCCGGGCCCGACACACCCACCTGCAGCCCGGCTAGGCCCATGGCGGCGCGGCCGGCGCCCTCGCCCTCGCCTCGGCCCGGCCACCAGCGCTGCCGCCGCCGCTGCTGCTGCTGCTGCCGCCGCCACCAGCGCCGCCGCGGCGCTCCCGGAAAGGGCCGGCGGCGACCCACGGCGCCCGCTTCGCCCATGGCCCGCAGCAGGCCGGGCGCCCGCGCGCGCCGCAGCCGGGGCCCGGAGCGAGGCCGGGGACGGCGCGGGCAGGGGCGGCGCTGCCAGGCGCCTGCGGGGCGGGCGCGAGGGCGCGCGACGGCCAATCCCGGCTTAGCGCAGCCCCTCGCGCGCGCGCCCCTGGCCACTCCACGCAGCGACTTAACGGCGCCCGGAGCCCGCACCGGGGCCGCGTGTGCATGCGTGGGACGTTCACGCGAGCCCGGGCGTCCGCCCCGTGGGCATCCCAGTAGAAGGTGGGGAAGGCTCTAGGGCCACAGAACCAGGAAGTGATGGGCCCTCGTCCAAAGCTAAGCGAACTCGGCCTGTGGCCGGTAGGAGGCCCCGAGGAGCCAGGGAGCCCTGGCTAGCCTTGATAAGTTTGCTGGGGCGCTTCTGCCACGCTATCTTGTTTGCGCCTCAGAACAGCCCAGGGAAGACAGACACCGTTATTACCTCCTTCCTACAGATGGGGACACTGAGTCTCAGAGAAAGCGAGGGAACTGGCCAAGTTCTCACACCTAGTCCAGCCCAAGCCAACAGACCAGAGTTACTGCACTCCTAGGCGCTATTCCAGGCCCTTTCAGATGAAGAAATTGAAGTTGGGAGGAGCTACAGTGAGGCAGAAGGGTTTTGCAAGCAGGTCACCACCTTGTGCACCAGTGGCCTTCCCTTTAAGAAAAATGCCCAGTAGGCAGGATTCCAGGCACTCTGGTGACTGCTTACTGCCTTGTGCCGGTGTGCGATGGCTGTTAGGGCATGAGGCCAAAGATTCGCTGTATTTGTGCAAAGTCATAGACGCAAAGGACACCAGAAGGTACCCAGCTCCTGCCTTAGCATTAAGACCACACAACTAAGTCACTTCCCGAGTCTGGCCCTCTATGCCTTAGTAGCTAAAATTCCAAAGCCTTGTTTTCCGTGGTCTACCCAAGGGACCTCCTGACATCTACAATAAAGGGCTGTTTTAGGGAGTCTCTTCACTTCCCTCCCTTTAAAAGATCTTATACTGATGACGATTACAGGACAAGCCACTCTCAGGACATTAACGCCTCATCAACTTGCTTTCATACAATCAAAGTTAGAGGCCTACCTCAAACTTCCCATCCCTCTGCAGAGCCTTCCACCCTTGAATACTGGAGACTCCCAGAAGTAATAAAAAGATACCAAAGTGACCGTGGTAAATCACAAGCCTTGCACACACGAAGCCCTGGGTTTCAATCCTACATTCTGCAGATAAGCAATGGGAACTATCCCATTTGAACCGCACATGCCTCACACCTCCAGTCTCCACTTGGCAGGCTAAGGCAGAATGATTGCCACCTTTAAAGTCACTCTGGGCTGTAAAGTAAAACAGTCTAAAAAAACCAACAAACACACAGAGAAACCCTGTCTCGAAAAACCAAAAAAAAAAAAAAAAACCAACAAACAAAATCACAACATAGAAATACAAACTCTGTTCTTGCTAGGACTTCAGAGAAGTATAAACCAACAATATCATAGCTTGAATGCTTGCAGTGTGCTAGGACCTTTAATATTGCATCGTTTCATTAAAACTACTGACTAGGGGCTGGAGAGACTGCTCTTCCAAAGGTCACGAGTTCAAATCCCAGCACCCACATGGTGGCTCACAACCATCCGAAAAGAGATCTGACGCCCTCTTCTGGTGTCTGAAGACAGCTACAGTGTATTTACATATAATAAATAAATAAATCTTAAAAAAAAACAAAAACAAAAAACTACTGACTAGTAACATACTATTATTCCTGTCTCACACACCTATGGAAGCTGAGGCTTAGGACAGATGATTTATCTACTATGACAAGGAAGAAATGGGATGGGAACCCACTTCTGCTATGTAACTGTACTTTGCCATAAGGAATGGTTCTCCTGAATTCAAATACCAGATAAAAATCCACTTATCAAACATGTTCTGACTACCTACTTACTTTGTTCCAGCCCATATATACTCAGCAGCGAATATAAAGACAACTGGCTGTAGGGCAATGAAGGGGAGGGGGGTGCATAGGGACCTTGTAGGCCATAGTGACTATTAAGGGAAGCAATAATCAGGTGATAAAAATCTGTACTGTTGCTGGGCAGTGGTGGCACATGCTTTTAATCCCAGCACTTGGGAGGCAGAGGCAAGCGGATTTCTGAGTTCGAGGCCAGCCTGGTCTACAGAGTGAGTTCCAGGACAGCCAGAGCTATACAGAGAAATTCTGTCTCAAAAACGAACAAACAAAGAAACAAAAAACTGTACTGTTAGCTGCTGAAAGACTGTGAAAACGGAAGAAAGGTCAACAATTTGAAAAGAGCAGAAGAGACGGAAGATGGGCTGACCTTCCTCAAAAGAGAGCACATGGTGGTTCACCCCTGTAACCCCTACACCAAACCAAACTGAAGAGAGATCTGAATTCAGCAGCATGGCTACTCTGGCTGGACTATAGACAATGAACGCCCTTACCACGCACCCGTAATCCCAAATAATGAAAGTAAAGTTAGTTTGTAGAAGGAAGCACCTATGTTTGAAAGTGATGTCTAATTAAGGGGCAGACAAAGTAAGGAATCAGAGGAAGATCTGACAGAATAGGATATGCCCAACTCTCACAAGAACAGAGAGAAAATAGGCTTTTACAGAGAGAGAAGGAAGGGGGAGAGGGTAGTTTTACCAGGACAGTTGTACAGAGACAGGTTGCAGAGAGGGAACAAAATAGGTAAAGACAGAATAAGCCGAAAAATGAGAAGGAGCCAGCAGATTAGAACAGATGCCCAAGTTAGTATGAGGCATTTCAGTCAAAAGCTGAGATAAGCCAATTTGAATTAGTCAGCTAGGGAGGAGTTTTAAGTCAGCCAGCTGAGTTGAACCAGCCAGCCAGAGTCCAGAAGGAACTAGAAAAGATGAGTTTATTCAGCAGTAAGTCTCAGAGGCTGAAACCAACTAAGACCCAGTTCCTTGGCAATCTGAGGCAGGAGTAACTGAGTTCTAGGCCAGTCTGAGCTATATAGTGAGTCTCCATCTACAACTCTCCATGTGAAAACAAAACCAAAGCCAGGCCCCAGATATAGTAGTACACATCCTTAATTCCAGTACTCTGGAGGCAGAGGCAAGCAGATCTCTGTGAGTTTGAGGCCAGCCTAGTCTGCACAGTGAGTTCAGGGCAGCCAGGGCTATGCAGAGAGGCCTTGTCTCAAAAAAAAGGGGGGGGTAATGTGGAGAGGATAAGAGAGCTTGCATAGCAAGTGTTACGCCCTAGGTCCAAGGAGCACATAGCTAGCCTGAGGGTCATAATACTGGGCAGAAGCTCGACGACTTTGTCCTTCGCTTTGGCTAAGAAAGGGAGGCTGAAGCGTGACAATAGCACAGCTAGTATGTGACTTCAGACTTCACCTCTGACCTCTGTAGGACTAGACGGTACATAGGTCTTATACAGATTTCATATAGGTTAACTGAGATCATAAAACGCTCTCAATAATAATTATTCCCATATTTCAATAACACTCAGTTTTCTTCCTATAATTTAACTAAGCTGTTCATTGTTGTTTTGGTGTTTCTAGACAGAGTTTCTCTGTGTAGCTCTGGCTATCCTGGAACTTGATTTGTAGACCAGGCTGACCTTGAACTCAGAGACCCAGCTGCCTCTACCTCCTGGTTGCTGGGATTAAAAGCTTTTTTTTTTTCAATCAAATCAAGTTTTATTCCCCCACTCATTATTTTAATACAGTGGTGTTTTGCCTGCATGTTATGTCAGTGTATTACATGTATGCAGTGCCCTTGGAGACCAGAATATTTTCAGGGTTTTTTTTGTTTTTGTTTTTTTTTGGGGGGGGCAGGGTTTCTCTGTGTAGCCCTGGCTGTCCTGGAACTCACTCTGTAGACCAGGCTGTCCTCGAACTCAGAAATCCTCCTGCCTCTGCCTCTGCCTCCCAAGTGCTGGGATTAAAGGCGTGCATCACCACTGCCCGGCTCAGAATGTTTTCATGTGGTAGCATGCAGAGACGCTCAGTGGTTAGAGCACTGGCTGCTCTTCCAGAGGACCGAGGATTGATTCCTAGCATCCACATGGCTGTTCACAACCTTCTATAGCTCCAGTTGCAGGGGGATCTGAGAGCCTATTCTCATTTCTGTGGTCAACATGCACTCATGGTGCACACACACACATGTGGACAAGATTCCCATACATATTGAGAGTTTTAAAAGTTAAAAAAGTTATTTTGTGGTGATAGAAATGAAGTAGGAATTCATCATTTTATAACTAAGTCAGACAACTTACAACTTAAATATACTTCAATATCCCCCCCCCCCTTTTTTTTTTCCAAGAAAAAAACTTAGTGTTAAACTTGGCATGATGGTGTATGGCTAAAATCCCTGAATTTGAAGGACAAAGACAAGAGGATCACTGCAAGTTCGATGCCAGCCTGGTCTACATAAATTACTTCCATTTCAGTAAGGGTTATGTATTGAGAGTCTGTATCAAAAACAAAACAAAAACAAACAAAAATGAAAAGAAGGAAAAGGTGCTGGAAAGTGAAAGATATGGAGAGAGGGAAAGTTTAAGGTCGAGACTAATGTTAATTTTCCCTGGGTAATGAAATACTTTAACGTGAGGTTCATTATGCCTCATTTCCGGTTACTATCTGAAGAAATCTTGTCTCCAAAGACCCTGTAGGAATGCTGGCAGAATAAATAATACAATAGGGTGTAGAACATACAAATGGGCCCAATAAATATTCTCTGAATGAATGACAAATTGATCTGTGATTGTTGCTCTACAGAGCAGGCTGCATTAAGGTAATTTTCCGCTAATACTTGAGGTCTTGATACTGGGGGAAAATACTCCACGTTAAAAACAAAAACAAACAAACAAAACGGATTCTCTAGTCACCCTCAAGTTTTTGGTCCTTTCACGTGTGACACAGCGGCTAGAAATGGCCAGCGGGTGAAGATCCCTTTGCCGCATAACAGGGGCTTTTGTCCTGAAAGCATATTATGCTTTCAAAGATGGATTTGCCTTGCGTGGCTGCACAAGTTCACCCACGCCATCTCCAGTAGACAGAAGTCCTGCTCATCTTAGGGGTGAAGGGCTGCTCCGCCAGGCACCTGGGGGATCCGATTCACCCCGAAAAAAACACTGAGACCCGGCCTGACCCCACGGTACAGAGCTGACTCAGGGGCGCTGCTCGAGATGCAGGTCAGCAATCTGCGCCCTGCCTCGGGGTCACCCCCTCCAGCAGCCAGGCTCGCGGCATCAGTAACAACCGTTCCCTGGAGGGGCGCTGCGCTCAAGTTTCCATGAGCTTGGACAAACGGATATGCCAGCTCCGGAGAGACTGGCGGAACCGCAGGCGCCCACGCGTCCAGAAAAGAAAGCGCTGCCCGACAAGGGGAACGTCCTCCGGGAGCACCCAGAGTCCCCTGTCCCTCAGGGTCCCCGGGGTCCACCGTAAGAGGATGCCTGTGAGCGGCCGCTCCCGCGCCTTGCGTTCCCAGCAGTGCGGCTCTCGGCTAGGCACTCCCCCTGCGCTAGCCACCCTAACAAATACCTCTAGCCATAGCACGGCTCTGTCACAGCCTGGAATCTCCCGGGAAACCCAGCTTTCGAAAAAAGTTGCAACAACTGTAGCCAACTGCTCAGCTAGAGCACAGCTGCGGGTGCTGATTGGCGCGGCCGCCCGCTCTTTCGCGGGCTGCCCGCTGTGATTGGCGGGCTCGAGGCCAGGGCCTGCCCTTCTCCCCGCCTCTCTGCAGGAGGTAGGGACTTCAGCCAGGTGGGGAGGGGGGAGACTTTAAATTTGATCATCTCCTGACATTGATTGGCTGAGATAGAAAAACTCATCTTCTGCTATTGGGAGGGAGGAACTGAAAGCTCCGCCCTCCCCTGGCTGAAGCTCCACCTCAGGTTCGTCAATATTCAGTTGGAGGACCGAGTATAGAGGTGGACCAGATCAGAAACTTCCGGTTTGCCTTAGGTTTGACCGGAAACAAGACCTTTGACTTGTCGACCTTTTTTTTATGCTCTTAAGCTGCGATCACGTTCAGAAGTTTGTCATCTCTATCACCTTGACGTCCACCCTCAGCTTGGCATTTTTATTCGAATTCCTACGTTGCAAAGGCTTACTGCAAAAAGTATGTTCTTCCAGTATGTAATCTCTGTGGGTACAACGCCTATGAATTGGGTCAGTGGGTAAACTCAACCTCAGAAATGCGACCCAAACTACCTATCGATTTTACAGATGGGATAATAGACTATCCAGGGAATGTATTTGCTCCCTGGGATCACCCAACAATTTCCCTTTAGACCCTGGGTAAATATTGTGACTGCTACATAGCCACCCTAACTTCAGAAAAGCATTGCAGCCAAGGTTCTATATAAGCACAAGTGTCCTGAGTGTTCTTGGCTTTAGATGCAGGGAAGGTAACACTACCAATTTTCTTTGTGGACTACACACTTTTACCCCACATTGTCAAGGATTTTGCCACTACAATAGGGTAGCTGGAAAGCAAATTGAGTAAGAAGGGCTCAGTAGGTGAAAGTAGCAGCCACCAAGCCAGATGACCTGAGTTTGATAACTGAGATACACCATGTGACAGGAGGAGAGAATGGACTCCAGCAGATTGTCCTCTGACTTCCACACATATACAAATGCGCGCGCGCGCGCGCACACACACACACACACACACACACACACACACACACACACACAGCACTTGAGAGGCAGAGGCAGGCAGGCAGATCTCTGATCTCAAGGACAGCCTGGTTTACAGAGTAAGTTCTAGGGCAGCCTGGGCTAAACAAAAAAACCCTATAAAACAAAGAAGGGAAAATCAAAATGATCCCAGGCTAAGGAAGTTTCTGAAAAGAACTGAAAGAGTATGTCAGGCTCAGAGGCCCACTGACTGCCTGGCAGTGCCCTTTCATTAGGTGGTCAGGTGGCAGCTGCTCCTGGCTCTCCTCTGCCAATGCAGTTCTGCTCACAGCACCAGAACCCTTTCCTCCTGCCTGCTGGATGGAACCTGCTTCCTTCGGCACTTGTCACTTCAGCTTCTTCCACTCTTCCTTTTTATTCCACATGTCCCACAGTAACCCTTAAACAGTTTGCTGTTTTCAATCCTCTGAGCCGGCTGCTGCCGCTCTCACCTCTAAGTTCCTCACTCCTGAGCCTGAAGCAGGATTGTCAAGAGTTTGAGGCCCGCTTGGCAGTTCACAATCACCAGCGTTCAAGGGGATCCCATGTGCCTCTGAGGGCGCAGACATGCAGAGAGAGAGAGAGAGAGAGAGAGAGAATCGCCATGCATGGTAGTGCACACCTTTAATCCCAGTTCCCGGGTGGCAGAAGTAAGTAGATCCTTGAATTTGAGGCCAGCCTGTTGAGGCCAGCCTGGTCTGTTTTTAGTTCCAGGACAACCAGGGCTACATAGACCTTATCTCAAAAGAACAAACAAGAGAATTTGAGGTCATCTTATATTCGGGTGTACAAAATAATTCTTTTCAAGACAGAATTTCTCTGTATTGCCCTAAATGTCCTTGAATTAGATCTACGGACAACAATAGCCTAGAACTCAAAAGATCTGCCTGTCTCTGCCTCCCAAGTGCTGAGAATAAAAGCATGTGCCACTACATTAAACTTTTGTTTGTTTGTTTGTTTTTGTTTTTTAAGACTGGGTGTCACTGTGTAGTCCTGACTGACTTGGCCTGGAACTTGCTTCATAGACCAGGCTGGCCTTGAATTCACAGAAAGCTGCCTGCCTCTGTCTCTTTAGTGCTGGGATTGAAGATCTATATGCCATACCCAGCTTAATTTAAAAATAGTTGTTGAGAGCTGGAGAGAAAGTTCAACAGTTATGAGAGCTTGCCGCTCATCCAGAGGATTGGGGTTAAATTCCCAGCACTCACAGTGGTCTGTGATTTCAGTTGTAGGGGATCCAATGCCTTTTCTGTATAAGGTGCATAGACATGTGCAGACAAAATACCCATCCACATTTTTATGCATATAAGTACACCATTGCTCTCTTCAGACACACCAGAAGATGGCACCAGACCCCATTACAGATGGTTGAAAGCCACCATGTGGTTGCTGGGAATTGAACTCAGGACATCTGGAAGAGCAGTTGGTGATCTTAACCGCTGAGCCATCTCTCCAGCCCCATCCCATACACATTTTTAAAGACCTGAAAGTGTTACTTTAAATAATAATGTGGGTGTGGTGGCAAATTTCTATGTCAAATGGGAGACTGAGGCAGTAGAATTGGGAGTTCAATATCAGCCTGGACCTTTACTCAAAAGAACAGAAAAGGTATAGAGATGTGTTAAATTATATAGAAAGATATAAAATGGTGTATTAAAAAATTAAATCTGAGAATTAAATTATCTAGAGACTTTTCGTGTGTGCACAGGTGCACGTGTGAGCAGGTTCTAGTTAAAGAAAAAGGAGATCCTTGGATATTGTTCCTCAGGTGCCACTGACAGGGTCTCTAACTGGCTTGGAGCTAATAAGGTGAGCCTTGGAGACCTGCCTGATTCCACCTCCCAGATTTGGGATTAAAAGCATGAACCATAATGCCCAGTTCCAAAAAACTAAAACTAAGTTAAAATGGTGACCTAGGGATCAAACTCAGGAACTCATTCCAAGCAGTCTTCCAACCGATCACCTCCCCAGCGCACTCCTTTCCTCTGAGACAGGGGATCACTCTGTACTCCTGGATGGCTGGGACCTCATTAAATAGACCAGGCTGGCCTTCTGAGTCCTGGGATTGCTGGCATGGGCTGCCATACTGAGCTATCTTTTGCTGTTTTGTTCTGTTCTTATCTTTATAATCATGTAAGCTGTGATCATTTCACAATAAATAGGAGAATTTCATAGCCTCAGACACTGGTATTCTGGAGTCACATACTGGGGCCAGTCTGTGGATATAGAGGGCTTACACATGTCCCACTTGGCAAAACCATAATGGCTGAGTGGTTTAGGTTCTGAATTATTCTTCCATATGACTGCACTCTGATTCCCAGAATCTATGTAAGGTGCTTCACAATTCTCTGTACCTCTAGCTCTAGGGCATCTGATGCCCTTATCTTCTGTGTGTACCCACATACATGTGGTGTGCACATACAAACACACACACAGTTAAACAAACAATTAGAGAAAAGCTAATAAATGACATTTGCCACAGCAAATGCCTAGAGTGTATATGAACACAAGAGTTACTGGAGAGTAGGGAAAGTCACCCCTGCCATCAGAAGAAATGGAGCCTGAGCCAGGCGTGGTGGTTCACGCCTTGCCTTTAGTCCCTGTACTTGGGAGTCAGAGGTAGGCAGATCTCTGTGAGTTCAAGGTCAACCTGGTCTACAGAGCCAGTTCCAGGACTGACAGGACTGCATGCAGAAACCTTGTCTTGAAAACCAAACCAAGCAAGCAAACAAATAAAAACAAGCCAAACAACTAAACAGAAGACTGCTTGCTTCTCTTTTAGAGGACCTGGGGATCTGATGCCCTCTTCTGTTCTCTGTGGACACCAGACATATAAGCGGTGTACATCTATAGATGTAGGCAACACAGAGAGAGATCAACAATAAGTGCATCTTAAAAATAAAAAAAAGGAGGAGAAGGAGGAGGAGAGCAAAGCTCTGTTTCTAGGTATGGGGTATAAAGACATCTGTAATCCTAGTGGTGAGCGGCTGTGGAGGTCAAGGCTAAGTTGAGCCACACAGTAAAACCCTGTATCAAGGAAAACACACACACACACACACACACACACACACACACACACACACACACACACACACTCATCTGTTGTGTCAGCTGTTTGATGCATAATTATGCTTTTACTTTTTGCTGGTTGATCACATTAGATCATATAGGCATCGGCCCCAAGAGCAGAGGAGTCTCTGGTTTTCTTGCCCTTGGATGCCCCCCTCCTCCCCCCCACCCCGCGCTTCCAGACACAGAACAAAGTGAAAGTGCATGGTAAATAGTGAACACTGTGCCCAAATAGGGATCTCAATCATCTGCTTTCAGTAGCATCTCCATTCTAGGTGTCCTCAATAAGTATTCCTCCTGCATGGAATTCCCCCACTGTCTTACTTCTTATACCCTAAAACAGTTAATTATGCTGTCTTTCCATGTACATTCAAAAGCATCACACACAGCCTTCTATCTTCTATGCATTCTAGTACCTCTGGAGACCACAGGGCCACCTCTAATTAGGACACAGCTGCACAGAGCTGGCTGGGAGGTGTGGGAAGGAACACCTGGAATGTCAGGAACCAGCAGGCTTGAAGATGTCTGTTTGGAGTAGTCACAACTGCCCTGGTGAAGGTGATTGTCCCTGGGGGACAGCATTCTCCAAAGCCATTAACGTATTAGCCATAGTTCCTGAAATATCTTTCTTGCTGGTCTGCAACCATGTATCTGCCTTTGTTTCTCTCTCTCTGTCTCTCCGGACAGAGGATCCCACTTTGTCATTCAGGCTGACCTTAAAGTTGATCCTTAGTGCTGGGCTGACAGGCATACAGTACAGTTCCTTTCAGATAGTTATCTGCTTGCACCACGTGACAGACTCCTATCTGCCTCTTGCTGTGGTGTGTACTACAGCTTAAGCTACCAAGTGAATAGCAATGGAACTATGTTAATATTGTTTGTGTCTTGTAAAAATTGTTGTTTGTATTAAAAGACAAAACTCCATAGGGTTTCGGGAGATGGCTTAGCCCAGCACCCACATGGCAGCTCCTGACCATCTATAACTCTAGTTCTGTGGAATCCCACGCCCTCTTTTGGCTTCCAGGGGCACTGCATGCATGTACCTGAAGGTAAACATTTCATACACATAAAGTAAAACTAAATCTTAAGGCTGGGTATGGTAGCACACGCCTTTACCAGAGGTAGCTGGATCTCTGTGAATTCCAAGCCAGGCTGGTCTACATAAGAGAGTTCTAGGACAGCCAGAGTTATGTAGAGAGACCCAGTCACAAAAAAAAGAAATCTCAATTTTTTTTCTTTAACATTTATTTTCTGTGTTAGTATAAGCCTCTACCTTCCCTGGTGTGTGTGTGTGTGTGTGTGTGTGTGTGTGTGTGTAGGTCAAAGGGCCTGTGGAAGTTAGTTCTCTCCTTTCACCATGTGGGTTGTAGGGATGGAACTCAGATTATCAGGTTGGTTATGTCACTGGGTCTGTTTTATTATGACAAACAAACAATAACAACAAAACAACTTTGAGACAAGGTCTCATGTGGCCCAGGCTGGTCTTGAACTCACTATGGAGCAGATGATAACCTTAATCTATTGATCTGACTGCCTCTCTTTCCAGAGCTTGGATTACAGATTTGTGCCAAGTGCCCAGTTTTATATGATGCTATGGATTGAACCCAGGGCTTTTCAAATGCTAGGTAAGCATTCAAAAATGAGTCTCATATCCCATCTGTCTTTCTTTTCTCTTTTTTTCCTCAGAGACAAGAGTTTCTCTGTATGGTTCTGGCTGTCTAGAACTCACTCTGTACAACAGGCTGGCCTTGAACTCAGAGTCCTACCTGCCTGTCTCCTGAATGCTGGAATTAAGGCATCTGACACCACTGCCCAGCTTCCTCCTTTACACTTATTAATTTCTTTATTGCTATGTGTGTATCTATGTGGATGTACATGTGCCAGGCCACAGATGTGGAAGTCAGAGGACAACTTGCAGGAGTTGCTTCTCTCTTTCTTGCAGGTTCTGGGGATCAAACTCAGGTTTATCTGATTTTGTGGCAAGTGCTTTTCCCAGCTTGACCATCTCATTGGCCTGTCTATTTATTTGTTTATTTATTTATTTAATTTGACTATACTGTAGCTGTCTTCAGGTACCCTGAAAGAGGATATCGGAACCCATTACAGATTGGTTTTGAGTCACCATGTGGTTGGTGGGAATTGAACTCAGGACCTCTGGAAGAACATTCAGTGCTCTTAACCACTGAACCATCTCTCCAGCCCCTGACCTTGTCTTTTATGTTTATAGTTTTTTTTCTAAATATGGATGAGGAATGCTTTATCTCTTACTATAGATAAAAATCTCCATAATTGATCAAAGAAATAAATGTAAGACCACAAACTATAAAACCGTTAGAAAAAAATGTAATATTCAGGACATTCATTTAGGCAACCACTTTTTGGATAAGAGTTCAAAAACATAGATCACCAAGAAATCGGCAAATTGGATTATGTTTAATTAGAAAGCTTCTATATAGCAAAATAGACAATGAACAGAATGAAGAGATAGCTACCAAAGGAGGAAAATCTGTGTAAAGTATTTATCCAATAAGGGAGTAAGATCCAGAATACATTAGAAGTATAAACTATAGTAGAAAATTTACATAGTAGAATCAGCTTTAAAATATGCAAAGAAAGCTTAATAGTTTTTTGTTTGTTTTTGTGTGTACAGTTGTTTGTTGTAAGCAGGGTCTCACGATAAAACCTGGCTGGCTGGGAACTCCATATGTATGCAATGCTGGCCTCAAACTTTCACCTATATGCCTGCCTCTACCTCCCAAGTGCTAAGATTAAAGATATGTGCCACCACTACTGCTCTGAATAGATATACCTTAAAAATGAAAAAAAAAATACTGAAATGAGCTGTGTGGTGGCCGTGCCTTTAATCCCAGCCTCAGGTGGTAGAGGCAGGTGGATCTCTGCCAGCTTAAGGCCAACAAATATGTGAAAAACACCAGCTTAATCATATTGCAAAGTAAATACAAAGTCAAAGTACCAGGAAATATCATCACCCTAATTTGAGAGTATTATATAGAAAAGACCAAAAAATAAAAACGTTACAGCCCATCATTGTGTCACAGACCTTTAATCCCAGGACTTCAGAGGAAGATTCAGGGGGAGCTCTGAGTTTGAAGCCAGCCTAGTCTACAGAGTGAGTCCAGAATAGTCAACTTTATACAGAGAGACTCTGTCTCAAACATAAATAAATAAATAAACAAACCAAAACAATTACAAATGCTGGTAAGCGTAGAGGAAAAGGGACTTATTTTGATCACTTTTCTCGTTGCTGTGACAAAATCCAGGACAAGGAGCAACTTCTGGAAGAAAGAATTGACTGTGGCCCACAGTAGGAAAAGATGGAGTTTGTCATGGTAGGGAAAGCACGGCAGCATGAGTGGGAGGCTTATCAGCTGGCCACATTGCAGGCAGTCAGGTAGCAGCGTGGTGAGTGCTTATACACAGCAGCCCTTTCTCTGAAGGTGATCCTGGACCTCAGGCAATGGAATGATGATCTAATGTGGGTTTTCCACTGTGGTTAATCTAATGTTTCATACACTGTTGTTGGGAAAATAAATTAAGGTAGACAGTATATGAGTCTACATAAGTATGAAGGTACTTCAAAAAAGTAGAAACAGTACTGTTGTTGGTTTTTGCTACTTTGTGGGTTCTTTTTCCCTCCCTTTATTCCCTGATTTCACCCCCTATCACTAGATAGGAGAGAAAGAAGAATGGGGGGTGGGGGAGAGATAGAGATCTCCGAACTAATTTCTTTCCTTTGTTTCTTCTTTGAGCATAACTTCTAATAACAAATACAACATCCACCCCACCCCACCTGTCAGGGCTCTTCCATTTATATACCATCTGAGAAGTTCCCAGAATTCCAAACACTATTGCAGAAAGTCTCTGCAATTGGCAAAACCACACCTTCGCTAGAGCACGAAACAAATCATAGTCAGCTGCTACAGACAGTCTGAAGCAGCCCCATATCCCTATACCTGGGATTAAAATAAAAGCACATTCTTATATTTCTGTGTTCTTTTTTTTTTTTTTTTTTTTTTTGGTTTTTCGAGACAGGGTTTCTGTGTAGCCCTGGCTGCCCTGGAACTTGCTCTGTAGACCAGGCTGGCCTCAAACTCAGAAATCCGCCTGCCTCTGCCTCCCAAGTGCTAGGATTAAAGGCGTGCGCCACCACCGCCCAGCTTATTTCTGTGTTCTTTAAAGAAGCCAAAATTCCATATTTCTCAGACCTTGTCACTACACAGTACAACCCTATGGCCTAGCAACCCATGACCAGAGAAACAACAAAGTACCTGAAGTCTGGAGAGACACCCGCACTGGCATGTTCATTATGGTACTGTTCAGTAAATCCAAGATGCAGAATTAACCTTTCATCGGTGGATGAATGGACAATGAAAACATGGGGTAGCCAAGTAAGTGCTATCTCAGCCACTTGAGAGGTAGAGGCAGGAGGATGAAGAGTTCAAGGTTGGGATAGAGAAATGACTGACAGATTAAGAGCACTTGATGCTCTTCCAGAGGACTCGGGTTCAATTCCTAGCACCCCTATGGCAGCTCACACCTGTCTGTAACTCCAGTTCCAGGGGATCTGACATCCTCACACAGACATACATGCAAGTGAAACACCAGTGAACATAAAACAAACCTAATTATATATTTTAAAAAAGAGTTCAAGGTCATTCATGACTGCATGGAGTGTTTTAGACCAATCAAGGCTGTATTAGAGGAATACTATTCAGCCATAGGAGGATTGCACTTATGTCATTTAGAGCAACACAGGAAGAACTGGATAGACATCACTGGAAATGAAAGAAATCATGAACACATTCTCATTTATACACACACTAAATAGCTGACCTGAAGAAGTACAGAGACAGGTTTGGTTGTTACTTATTGCAGCTATGTAAGCTGATGGGGGATGAGGATTTCAAGTTCAAAGCCCACCTGAACTTGAGTTCAATGTTAGCATGGGCAAGTTACTGAATAAAAGAGAGAATGACTTGGCAGCCTGAGGCAGGATAGTTGCAAGTTTGAGGCCAGCCTAGGATACGCAGTGACTTCAACACTAACCTGTCAAACCTAGGGAGAACTTGTTTCAAAAAGTAGAAAGAAGGGTACTAGAGAGATGATTAGAAGCATATACTGTCTTTTAAAGATATTTAAATATCAATTTAAAATATCAATTCCTTATATACTTGTCAGGCATCTCACAACTACCTGTGACTCTAGCTCCATTTCTGGCTTCCAAGGGTACCTGCATTCTTGTGAACATTACTTCTTCCTCAAGAAAATCTTATCTGGGCATGGTAGTGCAGAATTTAGGAGGCAGAGAGGTAGATCTCTAGGTTTAAGGTCGGCTTGGTCTATAAAGTGAGTTCCAGGACAGCCAGAACTACAGAGAAACACTAGTCTCAAAAAATAAAATAAAATAGCCTACAATTATAATACAAATGTATGCATAGTAAATTAGAATAGCTATTCTTGCTATATTACTGTTATATTATCAGTTATGGCTTTTGTTAACTTGATTAAATCTAGATATACTTGAGAAAAGGGCAATCTCAATTGAGGACTTGCCTCCAATAACCTGACCTATGAGAACAATCTGTGGGGAATTTTCTAAATTGCTATTGCTGTAGGAGAGCCCAGCCCACTGTAGGTCTGGGCTGTATTATAAGCAAGCAAGCCAGAAGCAGCCAAACTCCACTATAATTCAGTTCTTGATTCCAGACTCCTGCCTTGGCCTGCCTCGGTGATGGATTGTAAAATATAAGATGAAATAAACTGTCATAGCAACAGAAAACCAAACACACCATAATTTGTCTGAAAGACGTCTCACTTTTTTTTTTTTTGAGACGATTTCTCTGTGTAGCCTTCACTGTCCTGGGATTTACTCTGTAGACCAAGTTGATCTTGATCCAGGAGATCTTGACACTCCTCTGCCTCCTGAGTGCTGGGATTAAAGTCCTGGGCCACCACACCCAGCTGTGTTTACACACTTCCACCTCAATTGTCGAAACGACTGTGTGCGGTTTACTTTCAGCACAGGGCAAAACAGATGCACAGCCAGAAGGGAGTAGGAATCGTCCAGGCGCGTCTATTTCCTAAGTAACGGAGTCAAACTGCGTTCTCAGAATGACTTTACAAAAGAGGGACCAAGAAGTTAACGTGTTTAGTCTGTTAGGCCGCTTAATAATAACACACGAAAATGAACAGGGGAGAAGCTGCTAAAGAAGCCTTGGTATGCAGCGATCGTTAGTGGAGACCAACGGTGGGTGTAGGTGTCTGGGCATGTGTAAAGAAAAGAGAATCGAGATCCTCCAGCTCTATTCTACTTGAGATAATGGCCATGGACCACCTCAGGAGCTCACGGAGGTTTTCGAGTCAATAAAGTTCAATAAAGTTCAAGTTGAGTCTCACAAGCAATGATTATGCTTTTTTTTTTTTTTAACATGCACAATAAGAGTTCGTTATATGACAGAAACCGTACAAGGACTATACGGGTCGTAGCTACTCATTCCCAAGAATCTGAAAATAGCTTTGGGCCTCCTAAGCCCGACTACGACGGCAGGTGTGGGGCGCATGCGCGCACGCTCACAGGTTGACCTCCTGGTGGCACTCCAGAGAAGCGGACCTTCTTCCCGACAGCCCGCGGAACACAACCGGTGGGAAAAACGTTATTCTCGCGAGGTCTCGGCTAGCGGCGGCGGAAGTGGCGGACACGTGACTGTCCTAGGCAGCCTTTGCCTTGCCCCCTCCCCCTTCTCGGAAACCCGGCCCCCTCACCCTTCGCCCACCCCAGAGCCGCGGTAATGGACCGTTTGGGTTCCGGAATTCCCTTGGATCCCGTCTCCGGTACCAGGCTAGTGGGACTCGGCGGAGTCCGGTTTGGGTGGCGAAGGCAGAGGGGGCGGTCAAGATGGGGGGGGGGATCCGCCTCCTTTATCTAGGAAGGAGGCGGGGCGGAGAGAGGATGGGATGGAATGGGGGGGTTTAATGGGGAAGTCACGTGGGGCGTGTCGCGCGCGGTGCGCGCGCGGCGCCTGACCCGTCGCCCCGCCCCCCCTTCCTGCGGGGCGGGGGGTCGGGGGGAGGGGCTTCAAGATGGCGGCGGGGAGGTAGGCAGAGCCAGACGCCGCTTCTGCCGCCGCCTCCGCTCCTGTCGCCTCCGGCTCCTCACCCGTTCACGGACCGGGAGAAGCTATCCTTTCGTCGGGTCCGGCGGGGAAAGTAAGTCCTTCTCTCAGCCCTTTTCTTCTTTCACGCTCATGCTCCCGGATAGCCTCCCACTCCCACCACAGCTCCTCAGGGTCCGTGTGGGGCCGGCTGTGGGGGGAGGCGGCCACTTCATTGCTGTCCGCGCCTCGCTCGCCCGCTGCTTGGTCTCAGACTGCTGTCCGCCCCGTTGGTTCCGGCATTCTCAGTCAGACAGCGCCGGCCCTGACGGAGTCCCGCTGTCCCGAGCCGGATAGCAGCTCCGAGGCCGGCTCACGCCGACTCCACCGGGGATCGCCTTCCTCGCCTTCTTTCCTCTCACGGACCTGGGGCGTGTGGCGGAACTGAGGCGGACACCCTGTTAGATTCCGCCGGCCCGTTTCTCACGGTTCCAGGAGCCGGGAGGGAGACACCGGGACGCCCTTCCCGGACCTCGCTCCCTGGCGGGTGGGGTGCGTGGGACACGTGGGGGACACCTTTACGCCTCGCCGTGGTGGGCTTAGCGTTCCCTGAAGTGAGCGAGTGCACCTTCAGACTCGGAGCTCGGTCCTTGCAGAGGGCGATGGCGCTTGGGCATTTGCTCACGTTAGTGGTTGTTGGATGTAGCGAACCCCCAAGTTCCTCAAAGCTGTGTCTGCTGGTGTTTTCCCGGGAGTGGCGTGGGATGGGCTCCACCGCTCTGAAGCCTTGGATTTGCGGCAACCGGTGTGATTGTTGCTTTCCTGACCCCCGGCATCCAGCTCCTCCCCTTTCCATCACGGCTTTGTGCCTCTGTTTGGTTAATGTTTGCGGACCACTAACTTGATGCTCCCATATAGAAAGCTCGTCTTATGTGCTTGTTCCGTTTACTGTGGGAGGCTTTTGTTTGGGGGAGTTGCTGTTTGAGAATTGTGCGGGGTGGGTGGGTGGGGGAGCTGGAGATAAAATGAGAGCCCAAGAAAGCATCGTTTTTAATCCATTGAATAGCGCAGCCAATTGTAGCCGCACCCGGAAGTTTGTGCTGAACACGTGTTGGGGGAAGGTTATAAAAGGTCCCCTTTGACCTTTAAACGTCGATTGTTTGCAGTATATGAGTAAAATATTCATATTCTCCGGACTCAAAGGTGGAAGAAGGCTTGTAAAGACTCTTCCTGGACGGTCCATCGAACTGTCAAATTCAGAGTGCCCTAGTTCTTACTAGTATTTGCATATAGTTCTACCCATTAACAGTCTTAATGCCCCAAAGTCAGGGTTGATTATCATAAGCATTGGGGAAAAGAATCATCATTTACGCAGAATTTCTGGAATGAAGTGGTATTTGCAGAGGTGACTTCAGTTGGACATTAGTTTTGATTGCACAGAAATATTAATTTCTATTTTTCTAAGGTTTTTTTTCCCCCCAGACATTTTTTAATCAGGGAAGAATTCTTTCTCCTGGCTTCTGCGTGCAGTTTAACTTCATTTTGTGTAACTTCCTTCAGAATTTTACATCCAACTTGATTTTAATTGTATAAGTGTTGAAAAAGAGGGCCTGTATTTGTTTGTTATGTTTGCACTTTTGTAAGTCTTAAGTTCTTTGAAGTTACTACTTAAAAATGGCCAATGTGGAGACTGGTGATTCTTTGGGTGGGATGGGATGGGGGGGGTGTTTGTTTTTGAGGCTGTCAGAAATTTCACTATGTAGCCAGGCTGGCCTCCAACTCAAGATGATCTTGTCATAGCCTCCCTAATGATGAGATTATAGGCCTGCATTGTCATCATGTCCAGTTTTTTCTGTGCTTTAGAAAGATATGCTTGAAACAACTCAGTTGTGTGTAGATGTGTTTTTGGTACTTTTTC
Source organism: Tokudaia tokunoshimensis (assembly GCA_036184795.1). Taxonomy (NCBI): domain Eukaryota; kingdom Metazoa; phylum Chordata; class Mammalia; order Rodentia; family Muridae; genus Tokudaia; species Tokudaia tokunoshimensis. The sequence goes on along the minus strand of BTHU01000006.1, from coordinate 14,518,953 downwards.
ATAGTTTAAGTTGAACTTTGAGTTGAGTCTTGGCACCTGCCAAGGGCAAGAATACACAGGTTTGTCCTTTCCAAATAGTCTCTCATGAGGTACAGTAGGCCTTGAGCTTTCTTGCTTAAAATTAAAGTTCATCTAAAGAGGCCACTGAGATGGCATAGACGCTACTAAGTTGGACTACCTTAAGTCTGATACCTGGGATTCACGTGGTGGAAGAGGGGACATCCACACATGGGGGCCATAGCACTGAGGGCCCCCCTCCACTGAAGGTAATTACAAGATTTTTCCAAGACAGGATCTCACTATGTAGCTCTGGCTGTCCCAGAACTCACTATGTAGACTAGGCTGGCCTCTGCCTCCCGAGTGCTGGGATCAAAGGTGTGCACCACCACTGCCCAGCAATGGAGAATTTCTTGAAGAGCAGGAAGTCCTTAGAGTATAAGGTGGTTCAAAACATATCAGATAAATTTACTCGCTGTGGTATAACAAATAAATTAGAAAACTATTTTCAGATGTTTTTATTACACTCTACTCTAAATGTTCGTGACCTAATGGTAGTGAATAAAATACAAAAAAGTCTCATAAAATGCTTGCTCTCTCCACCTGTGTATTCTGGAATGATTTTCTGTTCTATACTGAAATATTCAGTTATGCTTATCATAAAATACTGTAAACTACTTTGACAGTGAGTCTCCTCTTAGATTGTCAACCACAGATGGAAAACAGTATCTATAGGGGATTGGTTCAAGACACAGGAAAATAGCAAAAGTCTACAAGAGTTTAAATCCCTTATGTAATGTCACATTTGCATGTAATAGGCCCTTCCTCACTTCATCTCCAGATTGTTCACACAGCCTAACAGTGTATGTGCTTCGTGAAGAGCTCTCGGCACTGGTTACCCAGAGAACAGTCGACAAGTTCATGCAGTGCTTTTGTCTTCTGATGAAACTTTTTTTTTCTTTCTCCCGAGATAGGGTTTCTCTGTGTAGCCCTGACTGTCCTGGAACTCAGAATCCACCTGCCTCTGCTTCCCAAGTGCTGGGATTAAAGGCTTGCGCCACCACTGCCCAGTGGAACTTTTTTTTTTTTTTTGAGACTAGGTCTTGCTATGTAGCCCTAGCTGGCCTTTAAGTTCCTGTGTAGAGCAGCTGGCCTCAGCCTCAGTGCTGGGTTTACATGTGTGGGACTCACATACCACCTTCCCCATTGAACTTTGGAATGTGGCACCTGTGGATATGGAGGCAACTTGTTGGGACAAAAAGGGCAGCCTTGTGGAAAAGTTTGATATTGGGCTCCAAGCTTATGTAGTTGTTACTCTGTTACATTCTTCATCTCTAGGCTTTAGCTCATCCTTTGTGATAAGGAGGATACTCTTGGGTTATGCTGAGGATGAAAAGAAAAACCTAATCATAAAAAGTATTAAAGGTGCCAGAGTGTGTGGCTGCAATCTTAGCACTGGAGGCAGGATCAGTAATTCAAGGTCACTCTGGGATAAATGATACACTGCCTCAAAAAACTGCTCAACTGAATTTGAGGTAGTGGTGATGAGTTTTTGCTTTCCCTTCTCCAATTTTTGTTTTTGTTTTATCCAGACAGGGTTTCTCTGTGTAGCTCTGGCTGTCCTAGAAGACCAGGTCACTCTGTAGACCAGGTTGGCCTCGAACTCAGAAATCCGCCTACCTCCGCTTCCCAAGTGCTGGGATTAAAGGAGTGCACCACCACTGCCCAGCCTTTTTTTTAGTTTTTGAAACAGGGTCTCTTCATATATAGCCTTGGCCTTCCTAGAGCTTATTATGTTGACCAGACTAGCCTGTAACTCAGAGATTTATCTGCCCACCTCTACCTCTCAAGTGCTGGGGCTAAAGGGGTCTCTGTGTATGTGTATGTTTGGTTTTTTTTTTGAAACAGGTTTCTCTGTAACAACCTGGCTCTCCTGGAACTACTTCGTAGACCAGGTTGGCCTAGAATTCTAGGAGATCCACCTGCCTCTGAGTGCTGACTGGGATCAAAGGTGTTTGCTGCCACTCCTAGCTCTGTTTATAATTTTTAGGTTAGCTATGAACTCCTTACATAGTTGAATATTATCTTGGTCATCTTATCCTTCTTCCCCCACTTTGCAAGTGCTGGGATTGCAGGCTCCTTCAAATTCTTAAACTGAATGTCAGTCTTAAGTCAGTTCTGATGTGGAGTTTTTTTGTTTTGTTTTTCAAGACAGGGTTTCTATTTGTAGTCCTGGCTGTCCTTGATTTCAGTCTGTAGATAGACCAGGCTAGTCTCAAACTCAGATCTGTCTGCCTCTGCTTCCAGAATGTTGGGATTCAGAGGTGTACGACGAAGATGAGTTTTGGAATTTTCCTTTGAAAGAGACTTTTACTAAATTATGCAGGCTGGCCTGAACTGTATAGTTCAGTTTGGCTTTGAATCTGTGATCTGTCTATCTCAGCCTCTTGAGTAGCTAGGGTTCTAGTTCTATGCTACTAGGTGGACGTTTGCTATTTAAGAATAAGGGGGAAAAACAACCCACCTGTTTTGTTGTATTTTTGAGACAGCGTTTTTTTCATGTAACCCTGGCTATCCTAAAACTCATTTTGTAGACCAGAATGGCCTTGTAGCAATCCTCCTGCCTTTGACTCTTTTGAGTGTTGGGACTAAAGGCATTCACTGCCCTGCCAGTCCTGTTTTCTTTTTCATTCAGGCAAAAATACTTGCTAAATAATAGTATCTGTGCACATTTGGAAATAACTGCCAGTTGCTTTTACATCTGATTATCTGTACAACTTAAATTTGAGACACTTTACTAGTATTTTATAGAATTATTTCTTAAATTAATTTTTTTGCTCATTCACTTCCTGCTCACTGCCCTCCCAGGATTAATTTTTAAAATATACATATATATATATATATTTATTTTATTTCACTTATATCAGTGTTTATGCATATATGTTATACATTTGTATCATATGCGTGGTTGATACTCTAGGAGACAAGAAGGAGTTAGGTCCCTTGGAACTGGATTTAATAGATGGTTGTGAGCTGCCATGTGGGTGCTGGGAACCAAATCCATGTTCTCTGGAGAGCAGTGAGTGCTCTTAATCATGCAGCCATCTCTCAGCCCCTATTTAAAAATGAATTATTGGATAGATTGCTGTCACTAAAAGTTTGCATTCTGGAAGTTCAGTGGTGTGGCAGTTATACAAAAGAAAAGAGATCTTTCTGTATTCTCAGGTTTGTCATAATAGTTAAGGGCCAGGGAAATGGCTCGGTAAATGTGCTTGCTGAAAGCCTGACCATCTGAAATTGATCCCACTGTAAAGGTAACACCTGACTCCAAAAAGTTGTCCTTTACTTCCTCATGTGCCTTGCTCCCTACCTGTTATCACACATACGTACAATTACAATTTTTGTTTTGTTTTGTTTTTTCGAGACAGAGTTTCTCTGTGTAGCCCCTGGCTGTCCTGGAACTCTCTAGACCAGATTGGTCTCGAACTCAGAAATCTCCCTGCCTCTGCCTCCCAAGTGCTGGGACTAAAGGCGTGCGCCACCACTGCATGACATATGTACACTTTAAAAAAATTTTTTTTTTCTTTTTTGAGGCAGTATGCTTGGCTAGAACTTAGAGATTGGCCTGTGCTAAGTGCTAGGATTAAAGGCATTTCCCATGCCTGACCATTAGCAGAAAATTTTAAGACCTAGCACACAATTGTGATGACAGTATGTAGGAGGATTATGACTTGAAGGTGAGTCTAGGCTATGTGTAGTGAGACTATCAAAAGACAACCAGGGAAAAACAAGATGCAAACATCCACTCTAGGTATTCATATATTCTCATTCTCTCTCTCTCTCTTTCTGTCTTCTTCCTCTCTCACACACTCACTTATATTGAACACAAGAGTCTTAGAAGTTCTAAATACTGTCTGCAGATGAAGAAACAGTCTCAGTTTTTTACTTGGCTGTATTACAGCACTAGTGGATGATGTGCACAGTATTTTTGTTCTGTTTCTGCCTCTGAAGTGCCTCAGCTGCTTTCCCGTGCCCTTGTCTCACAGATGATGTCCTTGTATCTGCTCAGATCCCTGAAGAGCTTTAGATCTCTGTCTTGTCCATGCTGTGATAAGGGTCAATGTTGGTAGTTAGTGGTTGCTCTACCTTCTGCTCTTTTGGGTGACATTGCTTTTCAGGATTCCTTGCCAAAGTAGTACATGACTTCTACACACCCTGCTTCTATCAGCCTCTTGATGAATGCTTTAAAATGTGCTTTTCATAAAAGTGGAACTTTGTTGTTTTTCAGGATAGGATTTCTCTGTGTATCCCTGGCAAAAGTGGAACCTTTTGATGTCCATTTGCAATTGACAATTCTGTGGGTTAATTGTTGGGCTTGTTAGATTGCTGCATGGCAGATGTCCCTTTGAATTGAGGTGTAAACTCCTTGGTAGACAGTGTCAGTTCCCTACATGCAACTGTGTTTTGGATTTATACTGTGAAATGTTTTTCCCCTTGAGATTAAACAGCTTGGCCAGTGCAACTTTTAAGGGCTTTCTCCATTTAGCAGAAGTTCTGTGAGTCTGTTTGATACGGGAATATGATTAAATACTAAGACTTGCTTAATGCAGTTAGAAAATACAATAAGTGCTCTGTCTTGTTCTTGCTTCCTGCAGAAGAGACTGACTAGAAAAATGTGTGCCCTACTGCCTGGAAAGCCCCATAGATTGATCCTCCATATGAGAAAGATACATCACCTGTTCAAATCATACTAAAAGTTTCTAGTGCGGTCAGAGATTCTCACATAGTCCTTTGTATTTTGTTTTTTTTTCAGTGTTGGACTCTCTTTATGTATGCTAGGCATCATCTCTGAACTTTATCCTCAAATCCTCCTAAGTTGGCACGTAAAAGTTTTATGTTTTTGGGGGGGAAAGGTTTGAGGAAGGGTTTCTTTATGTAGTCCTGGCTATCCTTGAACTTACTCCATAGACCAGACTGGCCTTGAACTCAGAAATCCACCTGCTTCTGCCTCCTGAGTGCTGAAACTAAAGTCGTGCATCACCATCACTTGACTCCTATGTTTGTTTTTGATACACACAGAACCTTTGGAATGACTAAAGAACTTTTACCTCAGAAGTACAGGTTGAGACATATGCTGATTGAATGCTTTATGACTTTCAGGGCATTGTGTAGTGTATGAATATCAAAACATTCTTCCCTTTCATATTTTTGTACTTCTAATGTGTATTTTTTAAAATATTTATTTTTTTTATATATGAGTACACTGTTGCTGTCTTCAGACACACCAGAAGAGGGCATCTGATCTCATTACAGATGGTTGTGAGCCACCATGTGGTTGCTAGGGATTGAACTCAGGACCTTTGGAAGAGCAGTCAGTGCTCTTAACCTCTGAGCCATCTCTCCAGCTCCTTTAATGTTCATTTTAAAGAAATCATTTGAAGGTCAGAACATAGTGGCCTTTGATCTTAGGACTCAGGATCTGTTATTTCGAGGGTAGCCTGGTCTATAAAAGGAGTCCTGGCCAGCCAGGGCTCTGTTTGTTACACAGAGAAACTTAGTTTTGAACCCCCCAAGCCCCCCCAAAAAGAACCCTTTTTCAGCTCAGTGAGGCTGGTATAGTAGTCCAGGCCTTTAATCCTAGCCCTATGAGGGTACTGAGAACCAAACCCTGGTCCTCTGCAAGAGCAAGTTCTTAGCCTCTGGGCGACCTCTACAGCCTTAGTTAGCTCTTATTTTGAGCCGGGGTATGATTGTAGAGGCTATTCTGGCCTGGCCTCCTGCTCACTTTTACCTCAGCTTCCCCTTAAACTGGAATCCTTTCCAGTTTAGTCTGAGTGTCTAGCATTTATCCCAAGGCAGAACATTAAAATTTGGTGTCAATTTCTATCTCCTAGCTGGAAAGGACACCCGTGAGCTTTGGGAATTTGTGCTGTTCTGGAGTCTAATCTTGGATCACTTTGTCTACATAAACTTGAGCTCTAACTTTGAGGATGCATGACCTGCTGCACAGATTGCTGTGAGTTGAGGTGCTGTGGTGTGGAAAAACCTGAGTCTGGCTTTATGTAACCTTTCCCCCTTTCTGCTCAAGATGTCTCAGACTTCCTTTTTTGTCTGGAATTTTCATAGAAAACTGGTTGATCTGTCCATCTTTTTTTTTTAAAGATTCACTTATTATTATATGTAAGTACACTGTCGCTGTCTTCAGACACACCAGAAGAGAGGGCGTCAGATCTCCTTATGGATGGTTGTGAGCCACCATTTGGTTGCTGGGATTTGAACTCAGGACCTTCAGAAGAGCAGTCAGTGATCTTAACCACTGAGCTATTTCTACAGCCCCTCCTCCATCCTTTCTACCTGGTTCTGCCTTGAGTTTCAATTAGGATATCCACCTGATATTTGTGTTTGTTAGAACTTTGATCTAAATGACATGACTTGGGTAGAGCAGAGGCTTTCTCTTGGGTTTCTGTATATTAGTTTGTGTCTGTGGCTCTTTGCTAACTCTCTTTGTGGAATGTCATGGATGCATCATTGCATCACACAGCTGAAGTATACTGTTTATATAGCACAGATTTGTTTCTTGGGGAAAACTACTCAAAGTACTGTACATGTAATTTAGAAAAATTTAAATTGGAAATGTTTAAAATACTTAACATTAATTTATGGGTATGGGTTTTGCTTGCATGTATATTGGTGTACCATGTTGGTGCCTTTCTCCAGGAAGCCAGAAGAGGGTGGTGAATCCTCTATAATTGAGATCAACAGTTGAGAGTGATATGGGTGTTAGGAATTGAACCTAGGTTCTTTGGAAGACCAAGCAGCAAGTGCTCTTAACCCTTGAGCCATCTTTCCAGCCCCTGGGTTTTAATTTTAAAGCTATAGAGTTTCTTTTCTTTCTTCCTTCCTTCCTTTCTTTCTTTCTTTTTTTTTGAAACAGGGTTTCTCTGGATACCCCTGGCTCTCCTGGAACTCACTCTGTAGACCATGCTGGCCTCGAACTCCTGCCTCTGCCTCCCAAGTTCTAGGATTAAAGGCATGTGCCACCATTGCCCAGCGAGTTTCTTTGCTAAATACCTTGGGAACACATTTGTCTTCTTTCTCCCAACCACTGCACTTTTTAATTTTTTTTATAAGATTTACTTATGTATGTGAGTACACTGTCACTGTCTTCAGACACAGCAGAAGCGGGCATCCGATCCCATTACAGATGGTTGTAAGCCACCTTGTGGCTGCTGGGAATTGAACTGGACCTCTGGAAGAACAGTCATTGTTCTTAACCACTGGGTCATCTCTCCAGCCCCCACCACTGCAGCACTTCTAACACCTGTGGCAGTGGAAGTCTTCTTGTGTCTGCTCTACTTCAGCTCTTCTCAGTTTCCTTTTGTGTTGGTGTCAGTAATCTTCCCCCCCCCCCCCCCCCACTTTGAGACAAGGTTTCTCTGTGTAGCCCTGGCTGTCCTGGAGCTCACTCTGTAGACCAGGCTGGCCTCAAACTCAGAAATCCGCCTACCTCTGCCTCCCAAGTGCTGGAATGAAAGGCGTGCGCCACCACTACCCTGTGTCAGTAATCTTTCTAAATCAGAAACTGATGTGCCAAGCTGTCCTGTATCTGAAAATCCTTTAGTGGCCTATATCACTGTAGAAGCATGAGTGAGGCCATAGCTCATAACCGACTCACCTATGTGTCCCTGGTGGGCCATTGGAATGTAGTGTTTAAAAGACACTTGTCTTTCTGGTTATTTCTTTCCCTGAACTCAATGTTGTCACCTACCTAGGAAGCTGTATACAGTTCACTTTTGCCTCCTTAGAGCTCATAGTGTGTTTATTTGTAGCCTTGGCTGTTCTGGAACTTACTATGTACCCCAGGCTGGCCTCAGACTCACAGATACAAGCCTGCCTCTACCTTGTAAGTGCTGGGATTAAAGGCATGCACTACCATGGTCATTTTCATAGTGCATCGTTGCGCTTCTGTGTCCTTTCATTTTAATGTAACGTTTCCGGGATCAAAGACTTTCTCTTTTATCTTCGTTTTCTCACATGTATACTGAATGAAACAGCTCTGGTAGAAAATGTTTGATTGTGTTTAGAAGAGAGTTAATATTTTTCACTTTTTTCTAAAGATGGTGGAACCAGGGCAAGATTTACTGCTTGCTGCCTTGAGTGAGAGTGGGATTAGTCCGAATGACCTCTTTGATGTTGATGGTGGAGATGCTGGCCTTGCCACCCCTACTCCCCCTTCAGTTCAACAGGTAACAGTTTTTCAAATCTTCCAGAATTTCTTCTTAATTTGCAATTTCCATTGTTATTTATTAGTAACACTCGTAATTTTTGGGGGAATTAAATGTAGAGACTTGTGAATGCTAGACAAGCACTTTACTGTTGAAGTATAGCCTCAGCTCTTTAATTTACGTTTTAGGAAAAGATATTATTGCCAGGCAGTGATGGCATACACCTTTAATCCCGGCACTTGAGAGGAGGAGGTAGATGAATCTCTAAATTCCAGGCCAGTCTGGTCTACAGAGGAAGTTCCAGGACAGCCAGAGTACACAGAAAGCCCTGTCTCAAAAAAAAAAAAAAAGAGAGAGACAGAGAGAGAGAAATGTGTGTATGCATTATTAATAAACTTTTATCTTCTGATGAAATTTTTTTGTTTTGTTTTGTTTTTTCGAGATGGGGTTTCTCGGTGTAGCCCTGACTGTCCTGGAACTCATTTTGTATACCAGGCTGACCTCGAACTCAGAAATCCGACTGCCTCTGCCTCCCAAGTGCTGGAATTAAAGGTGTGTGCCACCACTGCCCGGTAATAAACTTTATCTTTAAAGATATATGAGAATTTTTTTTCTTAAAGATTTATTTCATTTATTATATGTAGGTACACTATAGCTGTCTTCAGACATTCAGAAGAGGGCATCAGATCTCATTACAGATGGTTGTGAGCCACCATGTGCTAGGATTTGAACTCAGGACCTTTGGAAGAGCAGTCAGTGCTCTTAACTGCTGAGCACTCCAACCCCCATGAGAATGTTTTTAAGCAGTTTCTTTTTTCTTTTTATTTTTTTAAGTGAAATGTTATTCGTAACAAAACCAAGACTTTTCTTAGCATTTATATGGGAAGAATGTTAATTTCCTTTACAGTTGCCTTTGGTCTTTATTGAGACCTTTTTTGTGACTTCTCTATTTACATTTCCTAAAAGCAAATACAAAGTTCTGATATTAGTTTAGCTTTGTGGAGATTTTATGCTATCCAAAATTAGTCTGTTATAGTAGGGTTAGTGATTGCACATTCTGTTTGTATTCTCTTCCTCCTCTTCCTCTCTTTTTCCCCCCTTTTTTCCTTGAGCCTGGATTTGTCTGTATAGCTTTGGCTGTAATGGAACTCACTCTGTAGATCAGGCTGGCCTCAACCTCAGAGATCTAGCCTGCTCTCTCCTCAAGAGTGCTGGCATTAAAGGAGTGAGCTACTATTTGACTGAAAAACTTGTCTTTGTGTGTGGTTCTGGGGTCTCAGCAAGGACTCTGCGGCCACTCAAGTGCTCTACCACTGAAGTAGAGTCTAGCCCTGCAGTTAGTTGTTTTTAATAAAATAAATGCAGCTCTTGTTCTTGAAATAGACTTCATTGCTGTCCGCCCTTTTCTTTGTTACTTTCTCTGCAGTCGGTGCCACTTAGTGCATTAGAACTAGGTTTGGAGACAGACGCAGCAGTTCCTGTTAAACAAGAACCAGAGACGATGTCTACTCCTGCACTGTTAAATGTGAGGGTAAGACCTACAGAGATTTGTTATTTTTCTAAAATAGTCTAGACTGGTAGCAAAAATATAACTATGAAATTTTTAACTATGGCTAGCTTTAATCCTCCTAGTAGCAGAGGATACTAGGATACTAGTGTATTGTAATCATAAAAAAATTTTTTTTAATTGGAAAATAAAGGATGAATGTAAATGTTATCTCACTTCTTTCATTGTTGAGTGCCTTGGCTTTTGTTGGTGATTATGCTTTGACTATTAAGTGCTTAGCTTTACATGCAGTTCCTTTACCTCAAATGTAGTCAATATTAACAGAATCTGAGGAAATCTAAAATTACTGGTTGAACTGATTAAAATTTTACAATTTTTATTGTTAGTTTAAAAGTGGTAAATAGCAGTCTAGAAGATTTTTACTGAAAGAGTAAGTAAAGGGACAGACAAGGGCTCTAGCTCAGTGCTAGAATACTTGCCTTGCAGGTGGTAGGTCCTGAATGATCCCAGCAACAAGAACACTTAAACACCAGTGATATGCAGAAATACTCAGTGACCTTAAAGCCACAAACAAGCATTTCCAAATTGACTTCTTTCTTCCTTTCTTTCTTTCTTGTTTGTTTGTTTACTTACTTATCTATCCATTTATTTCTTTATTTTTTAGATAGAGTCTCATGTAGGCTAAGCTGGATTTGAGCCACAAGTAGCTCACAGTCCTGAGCTACTGTACTCAGCTTTGCCTTTTCTTTGCTCCTCCCTATTTTCTTTTCACTTCATCTCCTCCCTAACAACACCAGTGGGTATGCGATTGTCAGAGACTGTTGATAGTAACCACCTTATCTCTAGTATTTGGAGTTGACCTGGCTAGGTTTTCCTTGTTATTTTAGTTTCTAAGATTTTCTGTAACCTATTTGATAGCAAAGAGCATTGAACAGGAGTGATGCTGTTCATCCTTCTATTGGTCAGATGTAAAGATATTGTTGCCATACTTCAAGATCCAACTTTGACTCTTGGGAGCCATGTGGTAGGAGAGAACTGAGCTCTTCAAGTTGTCCTCTGATTTCTTTTTTTTTTTTTTTTTTTTGAGACAGGGTTTCTCTGTATAGCCCTGGCTGTCCTGGAACTCGCTCTGTAGACCAGGCTGGCCTCGAACTCAGAAATCCACCTGCCTCTGCCTCCCAAGTGCTAGGATTAAAGGCGTGTGCCACCACCGCCCGGCTGTCCTCTGATTTCTACACATTTGCCTCCTCAGTAAAATCAATTTGTGGAGAAAGTTAAACACTTTTTTTTTTAAATTATAAAAGAAATGAGAGATGGTTCAGCAGTTAAGAGCATTGGATGCTCTTCCAAAGGTCCAAGTGTTCAATTCTCAGAAACCACATGGTGGCTCACAACAATCTGTAATGGGATCTGATGCTCACTTCTGGTATGTCTGAAGACAGCTACAGTGTATTCACATATATAAAATAAATCTTTAAAAAGAAAAGAGAAGAAAGAAATACAGTGTTAAAACCACAAACCTGGCGGGGCAGTGGTGGCACACACACCTTTAATCCCAACCATTGGGAGGCAGAGGCAGGCAGATCTGTAGACCAGGCCAGCCCGGTCTACAGAGTGAGTTCCAGGACAGCCAGGGCTATACAGAGAAACTGTCTCAAAAAAACCAAAAAAAAAACCACCAAACAAACCCATAAACCTGCCTCAAAGGGCTCAAATGACTCAGCAGTTAAGTTTATTGGTATTATAGAGCACTAGGCAGCTGACATGTGACTGTTACTCTAGCTAAAGGGGTATCTGGTACCTTTAACCCCACCTGCACATTCTTGTAACCATACAGATTAAAAGAAAAAAAAATATTAGAAAACTTTGGTTTTTCCTTTTATTTTTTGGACAGGGTTTTTCTGTGTAGCTGTAACTGTCCTGGAACTTGCTCTGTAGACCAGGCTGGCCTCAGCCCCAGAGATCTGCCTGCCTCAGCTTTTGGAGTGTTTTGATCACCACTCTGCAACAATAAGAGATTTTTTTTTTTTAAATGGACTCAGTAAAACCTAGGTCTTCAATGGTTTATACAGTTTGCTGAGAGTTGTCTGCCTAGTTGGCAGTGTTGACTGTGGAATCTTTTCTTGTTATTAGCCTTATTAGAGTTAGTACAAGTCACAGCTGGTTTAGCTTCAGGGATAGCTTCCTTTTATATTTCCCTTGATGGTTGTATAAAATGTCAAATTACTACTATAACTTTTACTGAGTGTTAATGTTTTAACCTGATAATTTATGGCTAATCATTAAGTGAGAAATAAAGTTATTACTTAAGTAAGACTAGAATAAGTTTAGATTGAGTTCGTGTTGACTCTGAGCTTATACATGCCCCAGCAGGCATGTGGTCAAAGGACAGCCTTTAGTGCCCATCCTCACGTTTTTAACCTTGTTGGAGATCGAGTCTCTCTGCCTCCCACATAGGAGCACTGGGATTACAGGTGTGTGTGACTGCCTGACTGAGGCATTCTGGATCCTGGGGATTCCAGGTTCTCATGTTTTTGCCACAGTCAGCTCACCCTTCTGAGCCCACCCTGCAGCCTCTAGTTTTAGATTTCTAAATGGCCTGATGTGTTTATTAATGCAGACTATTAAAGGCAAATTGAGTGTGTGAAATGTTTTCTTTTTTAGCAGCAGCCTCCATCCACTACAACGTTTGTGCTGAATCAAATAAATCAACTTCCGACCTTGGGATCTACAATCGTAATGACTAAAACTCCACCTGCAACAACGAATAGGCAAACCATCACTTTGACAAAGTTCATCCAGACCACTGCAAACACACGCCCTTCAGTCTCAGCACCAGCAGTACGAAATGCCATGCCCCCTGCTCCTTCAAAAGACCAGGTTCAATTAAAGGATTTACTCAAAAATAATAGTTTAAATGAACTCATGAAACTGAAGCCACCTGCCAATATTGCTCAGCCAGTTGCAACTGCAGCTAGTAAGTCCATTTTTAGCCATTTGAACTTTGTCTTTCCCAAGCAGTTTTGTTTTTTTACAAGTGGTTTTGGATGTTCTGTTTAATATTTGTTTTTTCTTTGTGTGTGCCTGAGTGTATTTATGTGTACCATATGTATAAAGTACCCATGGAGGCCAGAAGAGGTCATTATTCACTGGAACTGGAGTTAGATTTTTTTTATACTTACTTTCTTTTTTCTTTTCTTTTTGCTTTTGTTTGTTTCTTTTTGAGGATGGTTTCTCTGTGTAACCCTGGTCAGTCCTGGAACTCACTCTGTAGACTTGGTTGGCCCTCCAACTCACAGATCTCTACCTACCTCTGCTTCCCAAGTGCGTGTACCACAACTGCCTGGCTTAATAGTGGGTGTTACAGTCTTTGTTACAGTTTTTTGTTGCTCATTTAATAAATACCTTATGGTGGGTGTGTTGTACTAGCTCCCTTCCAGAGTTTGAGATCCTTTTGGGAAGAAAGTTAAAATCAGTACCCTCTTAGGAGCTCATTGTACTGCAGAGAGACTGGTAGTGAATATATTGTATTTCTGAGACAGCCCTAGTGCTGTGAAGAGAAGTGAAAGGTGCATTGTGGTGTTTGGTACATGTGCATGCCTGCCTATGTCTACACTGCCCACCAGCCTCCTGTTGGGAATGTTTCCCACTCTCCTGTACTGGAACTTGTCAGATAGTAGGCTAGACTGCCTAGCCAGTGTGTTCAGGGATCCTCCTGTTAAGACCATAACCATATTTTTGTTGTTACTATTGTTTGTTTTTTCTTTTTTTGTTTTTGTTGTCTTTGTATTTGTTTTGAGACTGATTTTCTCTGTATCCTTGGTTGGAATTTGCTCTGTAGATCAGTCTGGCCTCAAACTCAGCAATCTGCTTGCCTGTGCCTCCCAAGTGCAGGGATTAAAGGTTTGTAGCTTTTTTATTTTTAAAGACTCCAGCTTTTTTATTTTCAAAAACTTTAATTTTTTTTTTTAACGTGCATGAAATGTTTGCCTTCGTGTGTGTGTGTCTGTGTACCATGTGTGCAGTGCTGGTGGAGGCCAGGAGAGGTTATCAGATCATCCAGGTCTGGAGTTATAGATGGTGTGAACTGTCAGTAGGTGTTAGAAATTGGACCCAGGTTCTCTGGAAGAGCAACCAGCACTTTTAACTTCTGAGCCATCTCTACAGTCCAGCACATAGGCCCCCCCCCCCTTTTTTTTTAAACAACCATGAAATTCTGGTAATTTTACAAACTCCTGCTCTAGCAGCAAGTTGGGTTTTTATAAAGCACTCAAATTTCCTAGTTATTGTGGTTAAGGTAACATTTTAGGAGTAAATTAGGTGTGATCTGTTCTTTGTTTTTTTTTTTATAAATCTTTTTTTTTTGTTTTTTTTTTTTTTGTTTTTTCGAGACAGGGTTTCTCTGTGTAGCCCTGGCTGTCCTGGAACTCACTCTGTAGACCAGGCTGGCCTCGAACTCAGAAATCCGCCTGCCTCTGCCTCTCAAGTGCTAGGATTAAAGGCGTGCGCCACCACTGCCCAGCTCTTTTTTTTTTTTTAAAGATTTATTCTATATATATGAGTACACTGTCACTGTCTGTCTTCAGACACACAAAAATAGAGATTGGGGATCCCATTACAGATGGTTGTGAGCCACCATGTGGTTGCTGGGAATTGAACTCAGGACCTGTGGAAGATCAGTCAGTGTTCTTAACTGCTGAGCCATCTCTCCAGCCCCCTCTTTCCTGTATTTTGAACTATAACATACTTTTTTTTTTAAAAAAAGACATTCTTGCCTGGGTTACTGTATAGTCTTAGTGACTTTCCTGCCTCAAATCAAGCTCCTAATTGTAGAAATTACAGACATGCAGCATCTTGCTTGGCTAACTGTAGTGGTTTTCTTACTGTAGTTTTTAATTTCAAAAAATATTTATGTGTATGGGTGTGTCTGTACACCTTTTGTGTGCATTGTCCTTGGAAGCTAGAAAACAGTATCAGATTCTTTGGAGCTGAAATAACAAAAGGGTATAAAGTTGCCATGTGCACTCTTCAGCACCTTCCTTTGTTCAAGACATGATTTCTCACTGAGCCTGGAGCTTACAAATGTGATTACTTTATCTTGTTCACAAACTACAAGCATCCTGTTGTTGTCTCCCCTTTGCTGAGCATACAGGTGTGTGCTGTAACAAGAGGCTCTTTATATAGGTTCTTAGCATGTAGACTCGGTCCCTTATGTTTGGGCAGTGAGCACATTGCTGGGTACGCTTTCTCCCTAGCTTATTGTGTTGTTGATCTGAATTTTATAAACACACAAAAAGGAACATTTCATGAATTTGTGTGTCATCTTGCCAGGGGAGCATGCTAATCTCATTATTGTTCTAGTTGTAGTATATGTTGCTTAAGGCAGCTACCTGTATTTTGTTTGCTTAACTACCAGAGAGGTTTCTCAAAAGTAATGCTGGTTTTTGGTATTTGTACTAAATTACTAAGTAGTTCTGGCTAATGTATCTTGCTTCTGAAACTTTTTTCACAATTTTAAAATTTCTTATGTACATTTTTTCCCTTTTTTTTAAAGATTTATTTATTTATGTTAGTACACTGTCACACTTCAGACACCCCAGAAGAGGGCGTCAGATCCCATTACGGATGGTTGTGAGCCATCATGTGGTTGCTGGGCTTTGAACTCAGAACCTTCGGAAGAGCAGTCAGTGCTTTTTACTGCTGAGCCGTTTCTCCAGCCCCTTTTCCTTTCTTTTTGAGACAGGGTTTCACTATATAGCCCAGGTTGGCCTGGAAATCCCTATGTGAACCAGGATGTCCTCAGATTCACAAATCTGCCTGTCATGGTTTCCTGAGTGCTGGGATTGAAAGCATTTTCCATCCAGACAGGCCCATATTCCTCTTTCAGTTACAGGTTTGCTTAAGTGTTCTATAAAACCATACAGCTTTGAGGCTCAGTGATTAGTTAGTCCACCTAGGTCTGATTCTTAGCACCCCCATCAGGCAGGTCACAATCACTAACTCTACTTCCAAGAAGATCTTATGCTCAATTTTAGCCTCAGCAGGCACTGCACACATATGGTACACATTACATATACATATAAATGTACATAAAATACTAAGTAAATCTTCAAAATGACCTACAGTAAGTTGAATGCTTTAATGGTTATGCTTAATCTAGTGATACGCTTTTTTGATGTATTTTTTTAAATGAATAAACTGCTGGATTTTTAAATTAGGGGAAACGAAATTGAGGTTTATATAATGTAATCTACTTTTCTTCCTGCAGCTGATGTCAGTAATGGTGCAGTTAAAAAAGAGTCTTCTAATAAAGAAGTAGCAAGGATCTGGATAA
Source organism: Tokudaia tokunoshimensis (assembly GCA_036184795.1). Taxonomy (NCBI): domain Eukaryota; kingdom Metazoa; phylum Chordata; class Mammalia; order Rodentia; family Muridae; genus Tokudaia; species Tokudaia tokunoshimensis. The sequence continues at coordinate 14,502,890 of BTHU01000006.1, read as the reverse complement.
ATGACATGAAGATGAGGAGTTTTTCCCCCACTATGGTGAGCATTACATAGTAGTATTACTATTTCTGTGTATTGTGGAAGTTACTTGGTTATTACTTTAGAAAAATCCTACCAGAGGCAGACAGATCTCTTGAGTTCAATGCCAGCCTGGTCTGCATACTGAGTTCCAGGACAGCCAGGGAGAAACCCTGTCTTGAAGGAAAAAAAGAAAGAGAAAGAAAGTTAGTTCTAAGGAAGCTTGATGACTGCGAGTAGGTTAATTAATTACAAAAACTTAGTGGGGCTGAACTCACATCTCTCACAGGTAGTGTTTCTGCAGGATTGACCTTTTTTATTCATCCACCTCCTGAGGAATAATGACAGCATATTGTTTACCATACTTTTGATAACTTGGTGGAATTCAAATAAGTGAATAGTTAGGAGCTGTCAAATCATGTGGTGATTTGTTTTTGTGATTGTTACAGTAAGTTTTTCCTAACTGGCAGTGATGTGTGCCTCAGGTCAGGTGGCTATGCACTCATCAGATAGTGTTTCTGTGTGGCACTATCTCTGCAGTATGTATCTCTAAGGACTTTGCTTCATGAGTTCCTTTCTAGTAAACATAATATTTATAGCAGCTATATTTAAGGTATTGTATGAGAAACCTCAAAAGGTATAATGTAGAGAGAGTGTGGTGGCATACTGCTTTAAAACTGAGGGAAGAAAAGGTATAATAAAGACTGGGATATGAGTAAGGGACAGCATGACTGCACCTCTGTAGGCTTTCTGGAGTAGGAATGATGTACTTTGACAGGGATTCAGAAGGATACAAGCACTAATAGGCACTGAGGTGTTGGTTCTGCTTTCAGGTCAGGGAGCTAAGGCATATAAAAGAAATGACGATGGGAGGTGGAGTTCTATAGAAGGACTGTGGTTTTAAATACATGCTAGAGGAAGAAGGGCCTAATCTTGGTTTAGGGTGGATAGCATGGTTTGAGGAGTATTTACAAAGAGAAAGAAAAAAATGTCAAAATGGTCATCCTTATTTATATTTGCACATTCTATACAATCTTGGTTTGATAGCTTGTCCTTGGGTTGTCCCACCATTTGTCCCCACACTTTATTTTTTCAAGTCCTAGATCGAAGAGAGAGACTGGGGTTGGAGAGAAATGTGTGAGCATTGAGGGGCAAAGTCATTCCAGATGGTGGGTTGAGGGAGTAGAAGCCTGTGGGTGGCCCATTTGTGTGTAGGTTGTCATTGCTCTTTATCTTTGGGCAGACAATAACGGTTCCAGAGACTCTGGGCCTTTGTCTCTATACTTATGATTGATTGTACTTTTGTGTTACAGAAGGTTCCTGTTGTTAAAGAGGAAGATGAGCCAGAAGAAGAAGATGAGGAAGAAATGGGTCATGCAGAGACCTATGCAGAATATATGCCAATAAAATGTATGTCTTTTGGATGTGTTAAAATGACAGACTCAAATTTCCCTTGAATTTGTCTTAAACCACTATATGTTAGTGCCTGACAATGCCAGGTGCCTCAGATGTGAACTATGAATAGTTTTTCCTCCCCTCCCCTCCCCTCTCCGCCCCGCCCCGCTGTCTGTCCGCCTGCCTGCCCTCCCCACCCCCAACACACACACAAGTTCTTGTGAAGTCCAGACTTTCCTCAAATTGGAAGTCCTCTTGCCTCAGCCCTACAGTTGCTGGGTGGGATTGCATTCATGTCCCACCATACCTGGTTATGGTTTAAGTGGGGTTTACCTTTGGGAAGTTTTACTCTGATTTCCCTCTTAGACAAATTTAGAACCTTGTTTGAGGTTAAAGTCTTTAAAAGCCATGAGAGTAAATCCTTGGGTTTGTTTATTTTGTTGCTAGCTAGTTTTGCTTATGTAAGTATTGATTATAAAATTAAGGTAAATTATGGAGATACAAATATACATTGTGAGTTTACACTAGTTTTCAAACCTTATCCAAATCATGGGCATGTTGGAACCTTCTTTTGATTCTTGGGGGTTTTGATGTTTGTGTTTTGAGACAGGTTTTCTGTGTGCTTGGAATTCTCTGCTAGGCTGGCCTCAAGCTCAGAGATCTGCTGTCTGAATGCTTGGATTGCTGAGCTTAAAGTGCAAGCTGCCTTGCATGGGGTCCATACCCTTTTGTTTTGGCTTTACTGAGATAGTCTTCGCTTTAAGCTCAGGCTTGCTTTGATCCCTGTCAATCCTATGCTGGGATTGCCATCAAGAGCCACTAGGCTTGACTTTTTTCATTGGTTTTTATTAATGCTGTTTTTGCTGCTCTTTGTGTAATGTGAATAACTTCTTGGTGGTCATGGTATGTGGTTGAAAGTTAACTTTTAGTTTTTGTATGGAAATGTAAACCTTTAGCTGGGCAGTGGTGGTGCACGCCTTTAATAATTCCAGCATTTGGGAGGCAGAGGCAGGTGGATTTCTGAGTTCGAGGCTAGCCTGGTCTACAGAGTGAGTTCCAAGACAGCCAGTTAGTGTTTTTTCTGTCATAAGACAAATATTGTACTATCTTGTAATAAGGCTGGAAATGTTACTCAAATGACTTAAGTGAAACATTTTAAAATCTTTATTTAGTAAAAATTGGCCTACGTCACCCTGATGCAGTGGTGGAGACTAGCTCTCTGTCCAGTGTCACTCCTCCTGATGTTTGGTACAAAACCTCCATCTCTGAAGAGACCATTGATAATGGCTGGCTCTCCGCATTACAGCTTGAGGCAGTTACCTATGCGGCCCAGGTAATTAGTTAAGTTCCATGGTTTATGTTGGTACATAAAATTAATTTTTTTTCATTTTTTTTTTTTTCGTTTATTCATTCATCCAGTTAGTTGTCATTTACTTGATCTGTGCTGAGACTCAAACTTCAGGTACTCTGGAAGAGTAGCAGGTGCTCTTAGCTACTGAGCCTTCTTTCCAACCCATATAAAATACAATTTTAATAAAGGTAAATTTTCCTTGCCAGAAAAGCTTGGGAACAGGATTTTTCGAAAGTTCTCTGTTAGTCGGGTAATGGTGGCACACACCTTTATTTATTTATTTATTTTTTTGGGCACACACCTTTAATCCTAGCAGAGGCAGGTAAATTTCTGAGTTCTAGGCCAGCTTGCTGTAGAGAGTGAGTTCCAGGATAGCTAGGTCTACACAGAAATCTTGTCTGGGAAAAAAATAAAAAGTTAATATATTTGGAAAAGAGAAGGTGCAGTAGCTATCTAAAGAGTACCTGCTAGTAGAAATAACAAGTCATGACTTCTAATGTTACATAGGACTATTATTAATGTGGGGCCTGCGTGTATCTTTTCTCTAAGATCTAAGACTGTGCTTCTTGGAATCTGAAGTATATGTTTCCTTTTCCCTGCCTAAAGACTTGAGAGCCTGTACTGTTGCATAGGTACTAAACTGGCAGTCCTGTGCTGCTCAAGTGCTGTTGGTAATGGGCCAGGTGAATGGTACTCATCACTTCAGTTATGCTTGAAGAGATGTTTCAAGTTAATTTCTGTAAGATAAGCAACGTTGTGACTAGCCAACTGTCCCCATGATGTATCACAGGAAAGTTGGCATATTGTCACGCACATGTGCACAGGAGTTGGGGAACCACCTCACCTGTTTGTTGACTTTCTATGGCCTGGTAGAAGGGAAAAGTTTAGTTCCTGTACATGGAGAATATTCATGGTAGGGGTCACTCTTATATGAAATTGCATGAAGGAGGAATGATGACACTTTTTTGTGGTTTTAATTGGGTGGGAGCTTATTTCTTAAAGCATGCCAGCTTATCAAGAGCTGCTTTAATGAGAAAGTGACATAAATTTTCCCAATTTATCTGTTTTAGCAACATGAAACATTCCTCCCTAATGGAGACCGTGCTGGCTTCTTAATAGGCGATGGTGCTGGTGTGGGTAAAGGCCGGACGATAGCAGGGATCATATATGAAAACTATTTGTTGAGTAGAAAAAGAGCATTGTGGTAAGTTCCAAGACTGACTTATTAGTGTATCGGGATGAATTTAAATGAATATTTTTTTGTTGTGTCAAGATCTGACTTTATTCCTTAGTTCTATTCAAAAGTAGAATTAAAGTTTAATTTGTTCATCTTTTTTTTTTTGACAGGTTTAGTGTATCAAATGACTTAAAATATGATGCTGAAAGAGATTTAAGGGATATTGGAGCAAAAAACATTTTGGTCCATTCTTTAAATAAGGTATGAAAACTTCCTTGTTCGGAGGGGCTGTCAATCAATGCATACTGACTTATGTATAAGAATGGGAGTAATTTTCCAGGAGAGTTGGGGAATTGCATTTGTTACAAGGATTAAATAAGCTATTCCACATAACACATGCCAAGTCAAGGCTGTGTTAGTGGCAGACAGTGTGGGCATGGTCCCTGCTATAATGGCGTTGTCATCTTGGTCTCCGGTATTATATTGTCTTAGTCTCAAGAGTTCTTTCTTTGCCTGTATATAGAAAACTAGTGCACCCATCACCATAGTCAACACATTTGTCCAGCCTAGAAAGAATCATTTCTGATATATGAACTGTTGGTATTTGTCTAACAAAGGAGTTAAATGACTTTGCTTATGTTAATGTGGAAACAAGAAAATGGGTGTCTATATTTAAAACACATTTTAACATGATTAGAATTTTAATGCTTGAGCTGGAGAGATGGCTCAGTGATTAAGAGCACTAGCTGCTCTTCCAGAAATCCTGAGTTCAATTCCCAGCAACCACATTGTAGCTCACAGCCATCTGTAATGGGGTCTGATGCCCTCTTCTGCTGTCTGAAGACAGCATACAGTATACTCTTATATACATAAAATAAATAAACCTTAAAAAAGAATTTTAATGCTTACCTAGCACTTTCTATTGTTTTTAAGATAGTTTTACTACATATATTAGCCCATGTTGGTTTCTTAACTCACAGCTATCTTCCTGACTCAGTGTCTCCCTAGTGCTAAGATAAACAGGTCTGGCATAAATCTTGTTCCTTTTATTTTTTGAGACAAGGTCTCACAATGTAGTCCTGGCTGTCTTGGAACTTGTTGACTGTCCTGAAACTTAATATGTAAACCATGCGGGTCTCAAACTCATAGAGATCTACCTATCACTGATTCCTGAATGCTGGGTTTATAGGCATGTACCACCAAGTCTGGCCTTCTGGCATAAATTGTAAATATTTACTACGTGCCTTTTGATGGTTAAGAAGTTTCCTACTAATAGCTCTCTACTAGACATGACAATCAGAGGATGTAAATCTGTTTTTTGTATGTTTTATATGTGATCCATTGTTGAGATTCATGTCCTCACTGGCTTTTCTTCTGGTAGGTCATTGACTTTTCTGATTAGGTTGTATTTAGTTGAGTAGGTCTGTAGCTAATGTGTTATGTTTTGAATGACTGGAGTGTAAACCTAAAATGTGCATCTGACATCTAGGTATGTTTATTTCTGAATAGTGTAACCTATGGGCAAATTACTCAGAATTCTCTGTTTGGAGGTGCTGGGGATAGAACCCAGCGAATGCTTGGTGCTGTGCTCAACCTGTTCTCCCCACCTATCTGCTCATAGTCCTCTATTCTTCAACCCAGTCCTAGTTTTGCTTATGATATAATGAGTGCATAGCCTGTACCCGCGGAGCCAGTGCTGTAACCTCCATAGGGAATGTGATTTGATAGGTTTTTGTTTGTTTGTTTGTTTGGTGGTATTTTGATTATATGTGTGCATCTCTGTAGAGTAAGTTTCAATATATATTGATTTTTCAGAGTCTGTCATGAACCTGTTGAATATTGTAAATTTGAGTAGATACTACTGCAAGGAAGGTGTACTAATTAAATTCTTCTGGTTTTTCTCTTTTTTTTTTTTAGTTTAAATATGGAAAGATTTCTTCCAAACACAATGGCAGTGTGAAAAAAGGTGTTATTTTTGCCACCTATTCTTCCCTTATTGGTGAAAGCCAGTCTGGTGGTAAATATAAGACCAGGTTAAAACAGCTTCTGCACTGGTGTGGTGACGACTTCGATGGAGTGGTATCCTTCATTAGAAACTGTCAAGTTTTAATGGCATGAAAAGTTACATGTAGTTAGACCTTTAGAAAAAATGAGATTGAATGAGTTTTTTAGGGGGTGATCAATTTAATAATTAGAGTCCTGAGATTCCAGTCCCAGGAAACTGGAAAGTCATTGTCAGGTGCTGGGGGATTGCTCTACCCTCTGTTCCCCACTGGGGTTCATAATATCTGCCCCCATGATGGGGCAGTGCTTGAGGAGACGGAGGAAGCAGCATTCATATAGTGCTTCCCACCTCATTTGCTTACAATAGAGCTGCTGTTGTCCTGAGAACCCTAGGTTCTGAAGTGCTGTTTAACTTAGTTGCCAGTTGTTTATAGTTTCCTGAAAATCCCCCTGTAAAGCATAGCTCTTGCCCCAGTGGATCCTTCTCTGCATTTTGTTAAGAAAGAAATTTGCAGCTGAAGTGAATACCACATTGAGCGAATGCCTCAGAATTTTCAGTATTAAGGGAAGGGAGTAGAGATGAGGCAGAGATGTCTTCATCTATGTATGGAATCTAGAGATCCCTGTAGGTTCCTATTCTATAAACCACACTCCTGAATGGTTCCTGCCCTGTGATACGTTCCTTAGCTCTTAACTACAGATAGTGTTTGATGAATGTCACAAAGCAAAAAACTTGTGTCCTGTTGGTTCTTCAAAGCCAACCAAGACAGGCTTGGCTGTTTTAGAACTTCAGAACAAATTGCCAAAAGCCAGAGTTGTGTATGCCAGTGCCACTGGTGAGTATACATTTAATCAGAAATATATTTGCTTGTTACTTTTGCAGCTATAGTATTTTTGGATGTTTACTAGGTGCTTCTGAACCACGCAACATGGCCTATATGAACCGTCTTGGAATATGGGGTGAGGGAACTCCATTCAGAGAATTCAGTGATTTTATCCAAGCTGTGGAACGCAGGTAATGAGACTTGTGGCACTGTTTTTGCCAGAACCGTTTCTGTGTGGGAAGTCCTGCTTTGTGTATCGATAGTTACTGTATGTTTTAATTTTGTTCAGAGGTGTTGGTGCCATGGAAATCGTTGCTATGGATATGAAGCTTAGAGGAATGTACATTGCACGACAGCTGAGCTTTACTGGAGTGACCTTCAAAATTGAGGAAGTTCTTCTTTCTCAAAGCTACGTTAAAATGTATAACAAAGCAGTCAAGCTGGTGAGAAATGTTGTCAATGTATTTAATGTGCCTGATAATTGTTTTTAATGACTGTTATCCCTTGAAAAATTTCAACATAGAGGAATGTTTTTAGGCTGTAAAACAACAGATGATCACAGTTGCTTATTTTACTGTATTTTCTGTCTTGTTATTTTTTATGGTAATTCATATTCAGTTCAGATTAGACTCACAGTTACAGGATAACCATATCCTAAATGACAGATGGCCTTAGGGAGTGTACTTTCTGAGACAGTTATGTATAAGCATCCTAATTGTCCAGGCATTGTCTGTCCCAAGTGACTGTACATTATTTTGGTTGAAGGAGTCACTTTTAGTTTTTTGTGAAGATGGGGTCTCCCTGTGTTGTTGTGGCTGGTCTGGAACTCCATATGCTATGTAGTCCAGGCTGCCCTTGAACTTACAAAGATTCTCATGCCTCCTTAGTGATGGAACTAAAGGCATGTGCCAACATGTTTGGCTTAAGGGATCACTTTTAAGTAACACCATTCAAAGATTCATGTAAAATGTTGTCTATGTGTTTTCAGTGGGTTATTGCTAGAGAACGATTTCAACAAGCTGCAGATTTGATTGATGCTGAGCAGAGAATGAAGAAATCTATGTGGGGTCAGTTCTGGTCTGCTCACCAGAGGTTTTTTAAGTACCTGTGTATAGCGTCCAAAGTGAAAAGGGTGGTGCAGCTGGCCCGGGAAGAGATCAAGAACGGGAAGGTAAGTTGGAGGATTTTTGGTGTAGTCTGTGCTCAGCTAGCTAGTTTTTGTGGAATGAGGTCTTTTACTTGGAATACACTTTGGAAGTGGGGAGCAGGGTTTTTCTGTGAAGCTCTGTTAAAAAAATTCACTCTGTACACCAGGCTGGCCTCATGCTCAGAGATGCACCTGCCTCTGGTTCCTGTGTGCTGGGATTAAATGTGTGTACCACTGCTACTTGGCTAGAATAGTCTTTTGTATGTTTATTTGGTTGATTTGTTGGTTGGTTTGGTTTTTTGAGATAGGGTCTCATTACATAGCTGGAATTCAAAATGTAGACCAGGCTGGACTCGAACTTAGAGTCTTGGGATTAAAGGCTAAATGTCTGCACCACTATGCCTAGTTTTGGAATAGTCTTTAAATGGATGTTACTAAAAATACTATTGCAGTAAGATTTTATGTTAATTTATTTTATCATTGGTTTAGTTTTGAGACAGTATTGATCTGTAACATAGACTGGTTTGGTATTTGGTGGGTTGTCTAGGCTGAACTCGTGGCATTCTTCCTGTTTTAGTATCACAAGTAGTAGGATTGTAGATATTTGCTACCATAACTTGTTTTGTATTAAAGAGTTTGAGATGTCCTTAAACATAAATTCTGATGGGCTGGAGAGATGGCTCAGAGGTTAAGAACACTGACCGTTTGTTCTTCCAGAGGTCCTGAGTTCAAATCCCAGCAACCATAAATTGCCTCACAAGCATCTGTAACGAGATCTGATGCCCTCTTCTGGTGTGTCTGAAAGACAGCTACAATGTACTCATCATATATGTGTATGAATAAAATAAATAAATAAAATCTTATAAATAAGTAAATAAATAAATTCTAAACCAGGCAGTGGTACTGCAGACCATCAATTCTAGCACCGGGGAGGTAGACATAGGCAGATCTCTTTAATATGACGCCAGCCTGGTCTACACAGTGTGTTCCAGGACAGTTCAGGGCTAAACAGAGAAAACCTGTCTCAAAAAGCCAAAAGACTGACAAGTGCCAGGTAGTGTGTGTGTCTAGTTCTAGCACATGAGAGAGACACTAGAGGATCTCAAGTTCAAGGTCAGCTGTGGCTATATCAGAGTTTGAATTGGGCTTCAAGGATGACTGTCTAGAAAGTTCAGCATAGAATATAATATAATAATATAATAGAAGTGCTGTGTAGTTTGTTCTTGAGTGTTCTTTTCCTGAACAACTTTAAGTATTACCCTAAGCTTGCCAGCTTTGTTTGATTATGTATCTGCTTAAAACACAAAGGGTTGCCTTGCCAGTGGTGACAAACACCTTTTATCCCAGAGTTTAGGAGGCAGAGGCAGGGATATTTATTGAGAGTTTAAGGACAGCCAGTGCTACAGAGAGTGAAACACATACATACATGCACATGCACACACACATGCACACACACATACACAAAGCACTAAGCATTTTGAATTACATGAGGTCAGGGACATTTGTCATGTGCCACCATGCCTGGGTTTCTCCATTTTTTGACACATAACTCACATAGAGTAAATGAAGCCCAAACTATTTTAATGTGTTGGGTCATTTTTTGAGATTAAAAGAACTTTTTTTTCCTAGATATTTAGCATGTGCCATGGGGAAAAGCCATAGTATATTACTCATAGTTGTGTATTTTGTGTTTTCCAGTGTGTAGTAATTGGTCTGCAGTCTACTGGAGAAGCCAGAACTTTAGAGGCCTTGGAAGAGGGTGGAGGAGAACTAAATGATTTTGTTTCAACTGCAAAGTAATGTCCTCACATTTCTTTTTTGACTATTAAATTAGATGAGCCTTTAGCATTTCCTTTAAAAGTTGTCCTTCTCTGAGTTTTCACGGTTCTGTGCTTTCCTTCTTCATAATAAATCTTCTGGGAAATAATAGATAACTCATGGTCCTGATGCTGAGCATTTTGGTGACTTTATGTAGAGACCAACAGCTGGATTTTGTTTTATAATTCTTGAAACTGGTTTAGCTTCAGATTTAGGGTTGTGTGTTTCAAATAACACTTGCTTTTTTAAGTGACACTTAGTTTGATATATCATAAAATCTACTCTAAATATTCAATATTGGGGAATGGAAAGATGGCTCAATGTTTAAAGCCCATATTGCTCTCCTATTGGACCTGACTTTAGTTCCCAACACCTGTGTATGACTCATAGCCCCAGGGTATCTTATTCTTCTCTTCTTATCTCTGTGAGTACCTGCTCAGCATGTACCTCATATCCGTATACAGATGTACATATAATTTCTTTTTAAAATAAAATTTTACAAAGATGAAAAGTGGAAATTGAAATTGCAACTTCAGAAAGCTTTAAAGATGATAACTGAAGACTAGACATAGTGACACCTGCCTGCCTTTGTTCCTAGCACTGGGGTGTCAGAGGCAGCAGGTCTCTGAGAGTCCAAGGCCATTCTAGGCCATAGTCACTGTCTTAAAATCATGAAGGAAAAAAATAAGTTAATTGAGAGGACTTGAGAGATGGCTCAGAGTTTAATTAGGAGCACTCAGTGTCTGTTCTTAAAGTGGACCTGCCGCCCGCCCACATGGTTGCTCTCAACCACAACTCCAGTTCCAGGGCTCTGACTCCCTCTTCTGGCTTTTGAGGGTACTAGGCGTGCATCTGGTTAACAGACACACTTGTAGGCCAAAAATAAATAAATAAAATAAAATAAATATTTTTAAATCTTAGAAAATGTTAAGTGATAATAAATCAGCATGATAGCTTTGAGTCTGCTCTGTACCCTTTTGGGGGATATGCCCAAGAGATTTAGGAATTCCTGTCACTGAAAACTGCTTGAGAAATATCTTTCTGTTTTGAATCATTGAGAAACTTCTACTATTCACGTTAAGTTACCTGAGCAGTATATAAGTGCATTTACATTGTTAGTGTAGTGTGAAGCACACTAAGTTTCAAAGACAAGTTCAAATGGAAATGTAAGATATATTATAATTGTAAGACATTTTACTGATTACAAATTGAAGACTGATAATTGAGGTAAGTAAATATACTATTGCTGAAATTAGTTTCAGCAATGTCTTTGTTCATTTTGTTTTATATAAGAGTCTTTCTATATTTCCCAGGCCAGTCTTGAATTTCTGGGCTTAGGATATCTCCTGCCTCAGTTTCCTTACCTTTAGTCTTGATAGCATTTTGTGTATGGATGGTGTATGTATGTGTGCACACCCATGTGTAGTGCATGCTCCTGTGTACATACTTACAGACAACAGCATGTTAAGTATCTTCTGTTGCTCTCTCACTCTCTTGAGGAAGGGTCTCTAAACTGAAGCCCTGCCATTTTATCTAGATTGACTGGCTAGTGAGTGCTCAGTCAGGATCAGTTTCTTCCCCTTCGTATGCTTGGGTTACAGGCACATGCAGCCATGCTGTTTTTAATTGGTTTGTTGGGGATTTGAACTCAGGGCTTTATTACTGTTGCAGAGCAAGCTCTTACTCACTGAGCCATTTCCTTAGTCTCTGTCTTACTGATTGACGTAAGGATAACAAAGTATAAGAGATGGATGTATATCTTGCATAATGCTACTGAACAGGCTTCTCTTAAAATTTTCTTGAACTGAGTTATGAAAGTTGCTCAAGATTGAAGAAAATGTATTAAATATATTTAGTAAGGATTCCACAGGTGCCACATGAAGTAGTAAGGTTCACTGCTTTTTTTCTTACAGAGGGGTATTGCAGTCACTGATTGAAAAACACTTTCCTGCTCCAGACAGGAAGAAACTTTATAGTTTGCTAGGAATCGATTTGACAGCCCCAAGTAACAACAGTTCACCAAGAGATAGTCCTTGTAAAGAAAATAAAATAAAGAAGCGGAAAGGTGAGTGCTTTTCTTTAAGTAGCTGATACTGACAATGCTGTTGGGTCTTTGTTTAGTACTAGCTGTTTGATGCTCCTGTGTTCCCTGAGTAAGAAGGGGTTTTTTCCTGTTGGTTAGAGTTGTAGGAAATTAGAGGGATGGTTAGGATTGTTCTAGGTTCACTTAGTCTTATGTTGTCACAGCAGCCCTCTTGTAACATTGTAATGGCTGACAGTGCCCCATCCTCCCACCCGTTTCTTGGTAGTACTGGACAGTGCTTGAATTCTTCCTGCTTCAGTTTTTGGAGTAGCTGGGCTTGCAGGAATTATGTTTGCCTTGCTGATTAAGGCTTTGGTTAGTGTACTTGTTAATTATTAGGAATTGTATTCATTCATAGTTAGTTAATTAGCTTGGATTGTTGTAAACTAGAATATGTAATTGGATGCTTTCTGTCCTGCTTGACTAATGACCTGACACTCTTGTAATCATTTCAGATATGACAAGGTACACATTCTTCATATTGAAATGTTTTTTATTACTTTTGTTCATGGGTGCACATATATTGCTGTGAGTGTGAAGGTCAGAGGATAACTTGGAGGAGTTGATCCTCTCTTCAGACCATGCAGGTTTTGGGGTCCTCAGCTCCTCAGGCTTCATGACAAGCACTCTGTGTGCTGAACCAATTCAGTGGTTCCCATATTTGTAATGCACCTGAAGTGAGTATGTGGGCTACTGCCACTGTAGCACACACCCTGTACAGTTTAATTAAGGAGCCCAGGAAGTAATGGTGTTCTATGATCAATAGTATCTTAGAGAAGCTGACATGTTGCTGTGTCACAAGAAGTTAGGTTTTCTTTGTTCCATTAGTAAGAGAACTTCTTGGAGTTTTGATTTGTTCTTTTTTTGAGCACTCACAATGTTTTTTTAAATATTAGGTAATTCAAACCAACCACTTAATTGCCTTTGAAAATCAGATTTTATATATCAGGATGTCATCTGTATCTTTCCCCATCCCCTTTATCTGTCAAGACATTATAATCCTAATGTGCCTAGAACTCACTGTAGACTAGGCTAGCTTTGCATGCAACAGAGGCAGACCTGTGTCTGTCTCCCTTGTTCTGGGATTAGAGATTTGTGCCACCATACCTGGCTTATACATTAATTTTTCTAGGTATTTTCTGTTGTTACTATTATTCTTTTCAAAACTAGTTAGTTGTGAGTATGACTTTGATCCTGTTTGAACTTAATCTTGAGTTTTTATGGTTTGAGAATTTTGTGCATGCATATAATGTGGTTTGATCCAACTCCTCATTTTCTTTTCCATCAGTTTTGAGTTTGTATTCCTACATCTAGTTTCTTGTTGAGTAGCTGGCTGTACCTGAGTTCTTGGTTCTTGGGAACTTGCTTTGCTCTTCACGTGTCCACTCTTGCTGTCTGCACTTCTCACTAGACTCAACTCACAAACTGAAATATGACACAGTAGGTATTTAGAAACACTAAATTTAGGCTGGGCAATTATGGCACCCGCTTTTAATTCTAGCACTCAGGAGGCAGGGGCAGGTGGAGCTCTCTGAGTTTGAGACTAACCTGGTCTACAGAGCAAGTTCTAGGACAGCCAGGGATATACACATACACAAAACCATATCTCAAAACAAACAAAAGCAAAAATACACAATGAGTTTCTGGTTAAGTCTTTGTTTGTGGCTTTTGAGGGTAGGTGAAGAAATTACTCGAGAAGCCAAAAAAGCACGAAAAGTTGGTGGCCTTACTGGAAGCAGTTCTGACGAGAGTGGAAGTGAGTCTGATGTCTCTGATAATGAAGAAAGCGACTATGAGAGCTCTAAAAACATGAGCTCTGGTGATGACGACGATTTCAATCCCTTCAGAGATGAGTCCAGTGAAGACAATGAGGATGGTGAGTTAGTTCACTGAAGTCTTGCATGTGAGCAGGAGACTGAGCTGTTGTGTGGGAAGCAGAGGTAGGAGGATCTCTATGAGTTTTAGGCCAGCCAAGGTTACACATTGAGACCTTGTATCAAAGACAAACAAGAAAGACAGCCTTTTCTAGGTGCTGGAGATATGGCTCAGTGGTCATACTGTTCTAGCAGAGAACCTGAGTTCATTTTCCAGCGTCTAGGTCTGAGAACTTGTTACTTCCTGATACTCCAGGAGCATTTGACCTCCAAAGACAACTGTACCAATCAATCTCCATATAGATACATACAAATACCTGTGATTAAAAATTAGACAAATCTTTAAAAACATAAATGAAGCTGTTTTATATACTTAGTATTTGTGATCCAGCAGATTCTAATCTTTTCTTAGTGTAGAACAAGCTGGTCTGTCTACTAGAGGTTTGACCCTAAGATAAAAAGAGATGAGCTCAGCTTTGTGCCTTTTTTTTTTAATGTCAGGAGAGGATCTCACTATGTAGCCCTGGATGATGTAGAACTGTGCATTCATTTCTTTACATTACATTTTAGAGATGTGACTTTACTCTGGATGCTATTCTTCTCCCTCAGAATTCTTGAGTTCTGTGATCAAGGGATTGCAAGACCAGGCCATCCATGGGCTTCCAATTTTTAACTTCCAAATATGGAATGGTAGCTCTCTGTGTGTGAGTGCGTGCATTGGGCACTGCTGGTTGATAATACTTCTACAAGTAGTCAGTTGGCAAAACTAAATTTACCTTCTGTAAAGATTCCATAATGTTCTAATAAGTTCTTTAATACATATTTGCCTGATCTTTTTAGATCCATGGTTAATTAGGAAAGACCATAAGAAAAGCAAAGATAAAAAAAAGAAGAAAAGTATCGATCCAGATTCCATTCAAAGTGCCTTGTTAGCATCAGGTCTTGGATCAAAGCGACCTAGTTTCTCCTCTGCACCAGTTATCTCACCTGCTTCCAACAGTGCACCAGGTACCACACAGAAACTTCTTCTTTGGAAATATGCTATTGATGAAATCAGGTATTGAAATTTGACCGATGATTAACAAATGTTCTTTATCAGCCAACAGTAACAGCAACAGTAACAGCAGCCTTATAACAAGTCAAGATGCTGTTGAAAGGGCACAACAGATGAAGAAAGACCTGCTTGATAAACTAGAAAAATTAGCTGAAGACCTCCCTCCTAACACCCTTGATGAACTTATCGATGAACTTGGTGGTCCTGAAAATGTGGCTGAGGTAAATAGATGTGGTTAATGCTGTGTTCCCTCTTGATAACATTTTTTTTTACCTTTAAAGTTTTTTTTTTAATTATTTGTTTATATACAAATATGAGTGCTTTGTTTTCCTCTATGACTGCATGACAGATGATGGTTGTGAGTTACCATGTGGTTACTGGGAATTGATCTTACAGCCTCTGGAAATACAGCCAGTGCTCTTAACCACTGAATCATCTCTCCAGTCCCTTTCTTCACTTTAAATTCTGTGAAATGAATGTCCTTAGGAGCCTTTTTCTGCTTTATTTCTCATGATATGACTACAGAAATCCTGTCCTCGTTGTCTGATTGTTTGGTCTGTGCTTGGTTCCTATACTGTTGTGCATCTTTTGTGATTGTGACCATGTACCAGTTTCTCATGTTGCAAATGTTTCTTTGTCCCCAGTGACAGCTTGTCGCATCCACGTTTCAAGCTCCCAGCCAATTTCCTTAAAACCCTGTTGATGTTTATTCTCAGATGACTGGCCGCAAGGGGCGGGTGGTGAGCAACGATGATGGAAGCATATCCTACGAGTCGCGGTCTGAACTTGATGTGCCTGTGGAGATCCTGAACATAACGGAGAAGCAGAGGTTCATGGACGGAGACAAGGTATTCTTTCCATGGTGCTGCTCATCAGAGGGCGCCTGCCTGTGTGTTTTCAGCATCAGCTTCAGAAGGAGCTGTTCTCCATTTCCTCACACCCGCAGCGTCTGTTATATACTTAGGAATAGTCAGTTATGTTATTAGTAATTGTACTGATTGTTTTACATATTTGAGTTTCTATATGGTGAATGGTTGTTTGTAGACTCTTCATTCATATCTGACATTGAAGACATTTTGAATCCCTAGGGCCCTTCTTTAGACTCCTTTTCTTTTGTGTGTGCTCTGGGTAGGGTTCATGAATCTCCTCAAAAGAAAGGGGGAGGGTTCTCAGATCCAGTCCATCCATCTGCTTCCATAATTCTATACATTTTGCTTATGACATTTTTTTTGAAAGAAATAGAATTTTAAAAAAGATTTACATTATTTTGCCATACTGCAAAATAGTGGTGCACGCCTTTAATCCCAGCACTCAGGAGACAGTCAAATAGATACTTGAGTTTGAGACAAGTCTCAACTTCTGAGTGAGTTCCAGGACAGCCAGGGATTATCTCAAAAAGAGAAAAACTATTTATTTTACATGTATGAATGTTGTGTTTGTGTGTGCTCTTAGCGTCTAGAAGAGGGCATTGACACCCCTGGAACCAGAGTTATAGATGGTGGTGAGCCATTGTGTGTGTGCTGAGAGTCAAGTCTGGGTTCCCTGCAAGGACAGATGGTCCTAACCACTGAGTTCTCTCTAGCCTAAAGAAAGAAATTGCTTTCTTAAAGTTGTATGTTTATTTTCTTTGTGTATGAGGATTTTTTTTCTCTCTTTTTAAATTTTATGTATATGAGTGCTTTATCTGTATGCACACCTGCATGCCAGAAGAGGGTGTCAGATCCCATTACAGATGGTTTCGAGCCAATCTGTAGTTGCTGGGAATTGAACTAAGGACCTCTGCAAGAGCAGTCAGTGCTCTTAATGGCTGAGCCATCTCTCCAGCCCCGTCTCTGTTTTGTTTTGCTTTTTGAGACAAGTTTTCTTTTTGTAGTCCTGGATAGACCAGGATGGCTTACAGTTCAGAAATCTGCCTCTGCTGTGACAAAAAGCTGAGACCACACTTCCTGACTTTCTCCTCCTCTCCCCTGCCTTCCCCCTTCCCTCCCTTCCCTTCCTCTTCCACAGTTTTCACTGTATAGCCTTTGTTGGCCAGGAGCTGTCCAGACCAGGTTGACCTGTAACTCAGAAGTTCACCTATCTCTGCCTTTCCTTCCTCCAGTTGTTGGGATTAAATATTTATGTCACCACGCCCACTTGTGTGTGAGTGTATTACTTGAGTAATACACATGCACCAAGTGTGTTCTGGATGGCTTTGAACTCATTTTTTCTCCTATGTCAGGTCCCCTGGGATTTGAGTTAGAGTTTATGGGATTATGTCATGAACCTAGGCCTAAGTATGAAAGGAATTTGTCAAAATCAGTAGGTTGCTAAATCACATTTGTAAAAATTACTATTTTTTTTTAATCCTGTAGACGTACGTTTGTGAATAGGCATGTTATGGCATTTGTGTCAAGGTCAAAGGATAACTGGGAAACAATTCTCTCCTTCTGCCACATTGACTCCTGGGATTGAACTGAGATTATTAGACTATGCAGAAGTTACTTTTCCCTACTTATGGTTTAAACAAGATACTACTTCTCTTGTGTACATATTTCTGTATTGACTAAGTGTTTGACGACATATGCCTGTAATTTTGGAACTTTTGGAGTTTGGGGTGTGTGAATCCTGAGTTTTAGGCTAGCTTTGCCTACCTAGGAGACCGCCTCAAAAGGTTTTTCACTACTTCTCTTTCTTTTCCTCTTCTCTATTCCCTTTCTTTAGACAGGACCTTCCACTGTCTAGTCTGTCTTCATTTTCTTCAGTTTCTAGTTTAAAGTGATTCTCCTGCCTCAGCCTCTGGAATAGGCAGGACCACCACTATTTTTGTCTTTTTGAGTCTGGGTCTTGCTGTGTAGCCCAGGATGGCTTTGAACTCATTTTTCCTCCTGCCTCAACCTCCTGCACACTGTGATTACACTATGCACCATCATGTCCGCACCCTCCCTGTTCTGGTCCTTAGACTGCGGGCCTCGTGCTTGTTAGGTAAGCACTCTCTACTGTGAGCTGCTTCACTAGCATTCCCCCTGCTTAAGTCAGCATTGGTGGTGACTACTTGCTGTGCAAGCCCTGGAAGGCTACAGGACATGTGGCCTTGTCTTCTTCAGAGTTGTTTCCTGCATATCATGTCTCCCACCTATCCTTCACTGGCTGCAGCTTGCCTATGTGCTCATCATGCTGGAGCAGCTAATCTTGACTCTGGGCAGCACATGCCCAGCTGACACTGGGGCATCTTATTACTATGAGAAGAGAGCAGAGCCATCACTGTCCGCTGAAGTTCTCTTTTCCCTTTGCTCAGAGGTGATTTTTGTTTCCTTTTTTAATTTGATACAGAATATTGCTATTATCTCAGAAGCTGCCAGCTCAGGTATTTCATTACAAGCAGATCGGAGAGCTAAAAATCAAAGGCGAAGAGTTCACATGACTTTAGAATTGCCCTGGAGTGCTGATAGAGCGATTCAACAATTTGGTAAGTGTCTCCACTGGATCCCATTGGGAGGAAAGGTGAGAGTTTCTGGGAGTCTGTCTGTATGAGATACCAGGAGCTTATGAAACTCTCAGATTCTATACTGGAAGTGTGGTCTCTGTATACTGTGGTGTGCAATGAATGGTGATCTCCTTTTTGCCTGTTTTCAAATGGTATTGAGATCTCTGATAACATTGCCAAGGGGTCCTGGCCTTTCAGAACAGGGTTCCTCAGAAGTATCTTCATTGTAGATTCGTTGTACACTGTGAGTCTTCCACAGCAGCCCACTATTTCCACAGTCATGTCGGCTCTTACTAACTACGTGTGGGGTACATTATTACTCTTCCTTTTCATATCCATGATCCTATGACCTGGTGATCTACACATGACATCCAAAGTGGCTATGTAGTAACACTGGCTAACCAAATGATGTCAGCGTTTGGACAGTTATGGCAGGTTCTGATGCTTGAGTGGCAATGCCAGTGATTAGAGTTTAAATTGCTGTTATGGCGAGCTGGGAATAGTTGTCTTATATTTAATTTTCTATTTGAGGGTAATTTTGGTGCTAGCTTGGCCAGGTTGATGTGCGCAGGCTTGTACTCTCAGCATTTGATTGATAGACACAGAAGTACCAAGCCTGACTTGAGCTGCATAGTGCATTTGAGGCCACCCTGGACTACATGAGACCTTGCCTCTTTACCTATTAAGTATTAAAGCTACGAATTAAGGTCTCAGAATAGCGTATTTGTACCTAATGAACATGATCATTGAACTGTACAAATTTTTGTTGCAGGAAGAACACACAGGTCAAATCAAGTGACTGCTCCAGAGTATGTCTTTTTGATTTCGGAACTGGCTGGAGAACAGAGATTTGCATCTATTGTTGCTAAGAGACTTGAGAGTTTGGTACGTTTTGAGTTGTGTTAAATGTGTTTCACAGGTGATTTGTGTTGGTTGACTTCTGGGAAGGGTTGATAAGGGTTTGATCAAAAGTTCTGTGTTTTGACAGGGGGCACTTACGCATGGTGACAGAAGAGCGACAGAATCTAGAGATCTGAGCAGGTTCAACTTTGACAACAAGGTACATTTCAGTGTCTCTAATGATGTGGAGCTAACCACTCTACTTACTTGCTGTTGTTAGTTTTGCCTTCTATATCTTCATGTGAGACAAGATTTGACACATCAGAGATCTGTATGCACATTTTTTATTCCTATTGGAAAACACTTCTAGAGTATTTAGAAAATCATCAAGATGAGTTATTAGAAATAAAAGAAGTCATTTACGTATTGAATGTCTGCTGTCTGAAAAGGCACAGAATAGGCAGTCCTAAAACATATGTCCATGGTTCCTGAATATTTGGTACAATTATAGTTTATAGTATTTAATTGGTTAAAAAATTACCCAAATGTTGAACCTGGTTAAAACGTCTTTTTTTTCCTTTTCCTTTTTCTTTTTTTTTTCTTTTTTTAACAGTATGGAAGAAACGCTTTAGAAATTGTTATGAAATCCATTGTAAACTTGGATTCTCCTATGGTATCACCACCTCCAGACTACCCTGGAGAATTCTTTAAAGGTAACTTAAAAATAATTTTAACTTGGAAAAAAGATATTTGGTTGGTACACTATATGCCTTGCATTTGTGAAGGCCTGGCTTCTATCCACAGTATCAAACTAGGCATAGTAGTGTATTCCAGTAATCCCATAACTCACCTTAGTGAGACAAGAAGATGATGACTTCAGGATGGGCCTATAGTGAGTCCCTGTCTATAAAAAAAGGTGAATTTGGGGCATAGAGAAATGACTCAGCAGTTAGGAACATTAGTTGCTCTTGAAGGAGACCTAGGTTTAGGTCCCATCACCTAGTTGGTGACTCACAACCATCAGTAACTCCAGTTGCATGGTATCCAAAGCCATCATCTGGCTTCTATGGACACTGCACACATGTGATGCCCGACAGAACACTCATATAAACAAATATATCTTGAAAGACTGACATAGTGACACAAACCTTTAATCTCTGAGTGTGAGGCCAGCCTGTTTTACAAGAGTGAGTTCCAGAACAGCCAGAGCTACACAGTGAGACTCTTGTCTTGAAAAAAGTCCAAAACAGTAACTTAATCTTCAAAACAAAAATTTAAAGACAAGTAGCAATAAGACACATCAACTGGGTGCTGATCACATGTTGTTCATAACATGTCTTTCTCCTTTCGTGTTTGTTTGAGAAGTCTTTAGTAAAACTTCTGGGTGAGTGTTCACTTTTTCAACCCTTTTTACAATGTCAAGATTTCACAGACAGACAGACAGACAGACAGAGAGTTATACTTAATATCCATATGCTGGAAAGAGGGAAACAGCCATTTAATTGTTTGAGTTTCACATGTAAAAGTGTCTATGCTCATGCATACAAGTGAAATAAAAATTTACTTTAAAAATAATACCTGGACTAGAGAGAGAGAGAGATGGTTCAGCAGTTCAAGTATTTTGTAAAATACTTGGGTTCAGTTCTTAGCACTGATATTGGGGCTTATGATTCTCTAACTATTTCTGGAGGGTGTGCCATACTATTCTGGAACCAGAAGGTATCTCTGCACAGAGTGCATGCATATAGACAAACATTCATCCTCATAAAATCAAAAGCAATAATCTTTTATTTATTTCATTTTGTTTTCGTGAGTGCCTCCATGTGTATGGGAGCCACGTGTGTGTGTTGTATGCAGTGCTTGTGCGGAACAGTTGTTTTCATGATGACGGTAACCTGGGGGTTGTTTCTTTTTTTTTGTTTTATTTTGTTTTTTGTTTTTTTGTTTTCTTCTAAGACCGGTCTCATTACAGTCCTGTCTGGTCTGCAAATCCTAATATAGATCAAGTTGGCCTTTAACTCTCAGTGAGATCTCCTGCCTCTGCTTTTAGTGCTGGAATTTATAGCAGTGTGCACCACCATCGTGGGTAACATGGTTTTTTATAGTTTCATGTGAGGTTTGGTCACTTGCTGACATACAGATGATTTCTAGAAAATGGCTCTGAGCTTCCAAGGCATCTTGACAAGTTATGTGAATTTTTATTTTTAACCCAGTAGGATTCATTCCTGAAACGAGTCATGTTGATCTATATTGATCCTATTATTTTATTTGTATATCTTTGTTGGAGACCACACATATTCCTATCTCTGTCTTTTTGGTCTTTTTAGTTCTTAGGATTGAAAATGGTTTTGGGCCTACTATGCCAGATGTCTAGCACTCAGCTATACCACTAGACCTATCTTTTATAAAAGTCCCATCAAGCCAGTCATTGCTGCTGGACAGCAGTAATCCTAGCACTGGGAGGCAGAGACAGGTGGATCTTTGTGAGTTCTACCGAACAGACTTTGTTACACGAATACCTGGGCTATATCACAAGACCCTGCCTTGGGATGCCAAGGGAGGTCTGTCAGGTCTCACTTGTGACAAGTTGACTGCTTATTCAACATTTACCCTTTTTAGTGTTTTGCATTAGTTCTAGGTAAAATGTGAATGAAAACATTATGATGTCTTTATGTAATCACTAGTCAGCTATTATCCTACTTGTACAAAATTGTTGCAGTTCTGTGTCTGGGCTTAAAGATAAAAGGATCTAGAATATATACAGGGTGTTCTCGTTGGAAGATAAGGGTTTTTTTTAATGTTTTTTTTCTTTATTTTAATTAATTGAGTGTTGGGGCTGGGCGATCAGTGTTCATAGCATATGTAGGGGTCAGAGGCTTGGCAGCGAGCATTCTTACCTACTGAGCAATCTTGGCAGCTCTATTTTGGTTTTTTGAGACACACTTAAACTCAGGTTGGCCTGGAACTCACCCATGCTGAACTTTTAACTTGAAGCTATTCTGCCTCAACCTCTTAAGTACTGTTTTAATAAAGGGCTAATGGGGATTTTAGTGATAACAGCCTGGAGTTCAGTCTCCAGTACTACCAAAAACACCAGAAAACAAAGAAACCAGGCACTCAAAGTGAAGTTTAGTGGTTTAGGATCAGATAGAGATTATTGGGTACATTGGTTACCAGTTCAATTTAGGTGATTGGAATAGAGCAAGATACATAGGTTAATTTATTTTTATTTCATGTGCATTGATGTTTTGCCTGAATGTATGATTGTGTGAAGGTGTTCAGATCCCCAGTTATGAGTGGCCTTGAACCTTGAACCCTGCCTGGCCCTTTCAAAGAGCAGCCAGTGTTTTTGATCACTGAGCCATCTCTCCAGCCTCTGTGCGTTAAATCTTCATGCTAGATCATTGCGTTATTTGGTTTGAGAAGATTTTTCATAATTTTGTTTTCTTATAGATGTTCGGCAAGGACTGATAGGAGTTGGCTTGATTAATGTAGAAGATCGCTCAGGAATTCTTACTCTTGATAAAGGTAATGTCACACTGTATGTGCATGTAACTTGGATTAGTGGGGCCTTCCTTATGCTATAATACACTAAAGAAGCCTCAGCTCATATGGATGACTTTGGGGAAATCTGGCTTTTTCCTTCCACTTTGCTTTTGAGACAGAGTCCATTTCTCTGACTGTACTGACTAAGCCACTTGACCCTTGAGTTTCTAGATGAGTTTCCTGTGTCTGCCTCCTCTCCCGCTATAGAATTTTTTTCTTTTTTAATTTTTTTTTTTTTTTTTTTGGTTTTTTTCGAGACAGGGTTTCTCTGTGTAGCCCTGGCTGTCCGGGAACTCACTTTGTAGACCAGGCTGGCCTTGAACTCAGAAATCCTCCTGCCTCTGCCTCCCAAGTGCTGTGATTAAAGGCGTGCGCCACCACCGCCCGGCTCTTTTTTAATTATTTATTATGTATACAGCGTTTCTGTCTTCATGTATGCTTGCAAGCCAAAAGAGGGCACCAGATCTCCTTACAGATGGTTGTGAGTCACAGTGTGGTTGGTGGGAATAGAACTCAGGACCTTTGGAAGAGCAGCCTGTGCTCTTAACCTCTGAGCCATTTCTCTAGCCCCCACTTTAGAATCTCTGGCTTTTTTACACGGTGGATTTGGTGATCACACTCATCAGGCTTGGATGGCAGGCGCTTTGATAAGTTGAATCATTGCATCAACTCTTTGGTTTTTGTATTTTTGTGACACAGTCACACTCTTGGCTAGACTGGCCCTATTCGTCTCATAGTAATACCTTTGCCTTAGACACCCTAGTACTGGGATTACAAGTAGTTCTAGAATGTAACCCAGAGCCTTCTATATACTAGTAAAATATTATTCTGATGAGTTATCTGAAGCACTCTTTGGTTTTGTTTTGTTTGTTTTTTGCTTTGTTTTCCCAAGACAGGGTTTCTCTTTGTAGCCATGGCTGTCCTGGAACTCAATATGTAGAGCAGGCTGGCCTTGAATCTAGAAATCTGCCTGCCTCTGCCTCCTGAATACTGCGATTAAAAGTGTCAGCTTGAAATCTCCTTTATACTTTGTTGTTTATTTGCTCATTTACTTTTAACATCTGTTTCTATGCATAGGGATAGGTAAAACTAAGTATCCATGCAGATGTAGCAGGTAAAGGCAGGAAAGAGTGGAGAAAGACAAACGCTCCATGTTGGTCCTTTCCTGGATATTGTGATCTCCCACACACAGACGTGTGCTCACAAATTATGGGTCATCTTTCTTAAGAAAAGTAGTATTTCAATGTCGTTTTAACAAATTCTCAATCTTTCAATTTTACCAGTGAAGACTTGGGATCCAGATGCTGTAGTGAAAGCCTGTTAGCTCAGAGAGGCAGACAAAGCACCCAGCCTTCCAACTGAATGTCCTTCCCTTCTACTTTCTGTTGTCTATCTCTTCTCTTGACTCCCCCTTACACTCACTCACTCATTCTTTCTCTTTTTCTTTTTTTTTGTTTTGTTTTGTTTATAATCATATGTTTACTACCTTTAAACTGATTGCTTTGCTCCACCTTTTGACCCTATGGTTGACTTTATCCAGTTTACAGTATTCAAACAGAAAGCTCTTGGATTAAAAGTGTGTGCTAAGGCCGCACCATGCCACAACTAAAAGCAGTTTTTTCGACTCAGGTACACATACCCTAAAACACAACATGCTTTTATTCCCAGCGTTTAGGAGGCAGAGGCGGCAGGTGGATCTCTGAGTTCAAGGCCAATCTGGTCTATAAGAGTGAGTTCCAGGACAAACAGGAATACAAAAAAACCCTTATCTCTAAAACGTAAATAGGGTTGGAGGAATGGCTTAGTGACTAAGAGCACTCACTGGCTGTTCCTCCAGTCAAAACTTACCCATATGTGGAAAATAAACATATGGTAAATTAAATCTAAAAGACTTGATATTGGTGAACCACTGTCCTTGGGCTAAATTATGTTCAAGGAAAAGTAGGAAGTTGGACTGTCTTGTGAGCTTGTGCTGCTTTGCTGGTGGCAGGTTGTAAGTACTGCAGCCCCACAGTAGGGGCACTGCACACAAGTGAGGCTTTGAAGCTTTGCTTAGCTGAAGAATAAATTTTTAATTTCCCAAGGGAATTCATGGAATTTTTCTTATAATCTTGTCTTTGCAGACTATAACAATATAGGAAAATTCTTAAACAGAATTCTGGGCATGGAGGTGCATCAGCAGAATGCGTTGTTTCAGTATTTTGCAGACACACTTACTGCAGTTGTTCAGAATGCCAAGAAGAATGGAAGATATGACATGGGAATCCTTGGTGAGTGAGGACACTTAATTACATATACTCTGTGCTCCTGGTTCACAGTATTTCTCCATTTACACACTTCTCTTTCTGCCTTAAGATCTGGGTTCTGGAGATGAAAAGGTGAGGAAGAGTGATGTCAAGAAGTTTCTAACTCCAGGATATTCAACCTCTGGCCATGTAGAGTTATACACAGTAAGTCTATGTATATTTACATGTTCCATACTAGTGTTCACATACATGAGCTCCATTTAAATCTCTACATGTCTTTCACAGATTAGTGTGGAGAGGGGAATGTCCTGGGAGGAAGCAACCAAGATTTGGGCAGAGATGACTGGACCAGATGATGGCTTTTACTTATCATTGCAAGTACGAATTGAATTTTCTTTAATGCTTTTTCTTTGTTTCTTACTTATTTTTATGGCTTCAGGTCTCCCCTCACAATGTATTGCTGGCTGCCTTGGAAAACTTTTGTTGATTAGACTAACGTTGCATTCACAGTGGTCACTCTGTCCTACTCTGCAGCACACCGTCATGCCAGGCTCACCTTAGCCATTAAATTTTTTTTTTTTTTTTTTTTTGGTTTTTTCGAGACAGAGTTTCTCTGTGTAGCCTCGGCTGTCCTGGAACTCACTTTGTAGACCAGGCTGGCCTCGAACTCAGAAATCCTCCTGCCTCTGCCTCCCAAGTGCTGGGATTAAAGGCGTGCGCCACCACCGCCCGGCCATTAAAATTTTTTTAATAGTTCATTTGTTATTATGTATATGGGTATGTATGCCATGTCAGGCTTAATGTTATTCTATGTTTATAGACTGTTTTGTTTGTTCGTGTTTGTCTATACAGACTGTGGGCCTTGTACACACAAAGACCAGAAAGGGTATCAAATCTCCCTTGAACTGAAGTAGTTGTATTTCTTTGTTGTGGAAGCCTGTAGCAGTTATAGAGTATACTCTTTGTTTAGCCTTTCGTCTTAGTACTGTGGATCGATGTAATCTCTTCTGAACCACTTCCTGCCTGCCTTTTGTTTGCTTTGTCTGCCTAGTGTTCATTTTGGAGTAGAACAGGCCTTAGGAAGGCCTATGTGAACTTGACTACTGTTGAGTTTGTGCCTCTGGTACTTCAGAGACCTTGTTACTGCAGTGACACCAATGGTGGTATACATTTCCTTGAGTACATTAAATGTGTCCCTCAAGTTCTAGAGATTGAACCTGTAGCCACCAACTTAACTCAGGTTCTCACTCTGTATCAAGGCTAGCGTTAAATATGCATCAAACTCCAGAGTATCAGGTTACAGGCATGTACTGCCTACCATACCAGGCCAGCCTTTCCCAATAGTTAGCTTTTTGGAATATTGTAGTAATCTCATAATTTGGTGGTATTCTAATTTTCTTTTATTTTTTTAATGGTAGAATTATTTGCTTTTGTCTCTATGTTAAAAAATTTCTTGTTGGGCAGTGCTGGCGAAACCTTTGATCCCAGCACTTCAGAGGCAGAAGCAGGTGGATCTCTGAGTTCAAGAACAGCCCAGCCAGGGGCTACAGAGAAACCTTGTCTCAAAAGAAGTTGTTGGTTTTTGTTTTTTGTTTTTTCTTTTCTTTAACTTTTGAGGCTTCTCTGCTGTGACTTCATGTACAAGGAACAGAAATGTTCGGTGAGCACTTGGGCTTATTCTGACAGTTTCTAAGGTCTCTGTGGATGAGAAGGGAGTTACAAAGTCACACCTTGCCAGAAGCTGTTGGCAGTTGATGGCTGTGTGAGAAAGAGACTCAACTGATAAGTTGGGCACTTTCCAGTAAATAGTCCCACACTCATACACATTAGGTTAGCACTGATTGGAAATATGGTTGTTTTATAACCATAGCAAGACATGGAGTTGACAAGGGAAATGTTTTAAATTGGCTCTAGGGGTCTAGGGAAAGATGGGGTGACTATAATAAAAAACACATTAATACATAGCGTGAAATTCTCAGTATGAACCAGGCCAATGGCAGTGGTCAGTCCAGTACATACAAGTAAGATGGACTGGATTGGGCAGGCTGTGCTTATATTTTTAAGAATATGTATGAGAGAACAATTTACAAAATAGAGGCCATGAATTTGAGAGAAGTTGGGGGTATGTGGGAAAAGACAAAGGAAAGAAAAGAGAGAAAAGGATATATTTAATTTAAAAAATTCATACTGGGTGGTGGCTCACACCTTTAATTCCAGTACTTGGGAGGCAGAGGCAGGTGATCTCTGAATTCAAAGCTAACCGGGACTACACAGAGAAACCTTGTCTCAAAAAAAAAAAAAAAAAAGCTAAAAAGAAGGAAGGAAGGGGAGAATGTTCTCAATAAATAAATGGATATACATTAAGACTTGTGTGCTTACCAGCATAGGAGCTCACATTGGAGGTTGAGGTAGGAATACCCTGAGTTCAAGGCTAGCATGGACTGAGTGAGGTCCAGCTTTGGTGGGAAGTCTCAAAGCATTCTCCCCTCAGGTTAAAGACTGGACCCGTGATTATGTACTTACTTACATACCTAGCTAATGTATCTTTGGACTGAATTTGCTGCTGTGATATTATGATAGAACATTTTTAATTATATAGGATCAAATTTTAAATGTTTTCTGTTCTTTTAATAGATAAGAAACAACAAAAAAACTGCTATCTTAGTTAAAGAAGTAAACCCTAAGAAGAAACTCTTTTTAATTTATCGACCAAACACTGGGAAGCAGCTCAAATTAGAAATTTATGCTGATCTGAAAAAGAAATATAAGAAGGTATTTTCTCACTTATATATTGTACTATGTCAGTGCTTGCATTCATGATAGGAAGCTGTGTTTTCAAAGCTTCTGGGTTCGATGATGATTCTTGTACAATACCAAGTTTTTTTGTGTTTTTTTTTTTAAGATTTATTTTATTTATATGCACTGTACCACTGTTGCTGTTTTCAGACACATCAGAAGAGGGCATCACATCCCATTACAGATGGTTATGAGCCACCATGTGGTTGCTGGGAATTGAACTCAGGACTCTGGAAAAGCAAGGAGCCAGTACTCTTAAGCTCTGAGCCATCTCTCCAGCCCGAGCAAGTTTTTTTATATACTACTGTTGCAGTTTTAAGGTTACTGCCCATTGAGATAAGATAAGCATGTGATCTTCAATACCCAGGGCCTGCAACAATTTAGTAAGGGACAGTCCTTCCAGCCACCTTATGATTTGCCATGAGTGTACTGCGTGTTTTCATCCTATAAATTTCCAGAAAATAGTCAATGCTTTCCCCAGCATTATTTCTGCAAAGTATTGTCTTAAGTTTCTGGGAACTCTGATTTGGAAGTAACTATTCAACTAGCTCTCAGCAAAGCTCATCCCACAAGGGGCTTTCTTGGTGATATTTCCATTCTGCTACACATGGGAACTGGGCTTCCTGATGAAGATGATATCGTTGTCGCTGTTGACTGCCTCTGGTGTTAGTGACTAGGCCAGCTATCCAGTTGTTGCAGTATAGTTTTCTTGTCTTTGCAGGTAGTCTCTGATGACGCCTTGGAACACTGGCTGGATCAGTATAACTCCTCTGCAGACACCTGTACTCATGCATACTGGTTAGTGCTTCTTATCGCCTCACTTACTTCTTTAAGTGTAATTAAGATTTTTTTTTTCCCCGCCGGGCAGTGGTGGCGCACGCCTTTAATCCCAGCACTTGGGAGGCAGAGGCAGGCGGATTTCTGAGTTCGAGGCCAACCTGGTCTACAGAGTGAGTTCCAGGACAGCCAGAGCTATACAAAGAAACCCTGTCTCGAAAAACCAAAAAAAAAAAAAAAAAAGATTTTTTTTTTTTTCTATTTTGTGGGGTGAGGGTGCTTGTGATCCTATTGTTTTTACCTCCCAAGTTCACGAATGGTAGACCTGAGTCATAATGCCTGGCTAAACACATTTTCATTCTTTATGAATATGTGATTGTGAGTAAATAAACAAGTTACCTATTGGTAGGCACAGTTTGCTTCATCAGAATTATATGTAGAGACTTGCCATGGTAGTCATTGCCTATAATCCCACACTTAGGATGTTCCAGATCATCCTAATCTCTGTAGGGAGTGGAGTCCAGCCTGGGCTACATTGAAATCCTGACTTATGGCCTTAATTGCTGTCCCTCTGGTAAAACTTGCATCCACTTCTTTTCTCTCCCTCATTCCCATTGTGTGTGTGTTGAGGTGTTTAGTCCATACAAAACTTTGTAGTTCAGGCCTTGAATTTGACGCACTCCTACCTTCATCTCCTGAGTACCGGGATTGTTAATGCTTGCATCTCTATCCCTTTGGCTTAAAAAAATCAGCCTTAACTGCTTGGGCCTCATCACTCAGGAACATTCAGACCTGAGGCCAGAGTGTGCAAGGTCAGGCCTCAGAACAAACAAATGAGAAAGAAAGGAGTTGGCATGCCAGCCCACACCTTTAATTTCTGCATTCATCAGGCGGATCTCTGAGTTGCAGGACTAGGACAACTAGGGAAACCCTGTCTTAAACAAACTAAAAGACGGGGTGGGAGCTGAAGAGATGGTTCAGTGGTTAGGAGTATCTTCTTTTTTAGGAAGCTCAGGTTCAATTTCTAGCCTCCATGTTAAGTGACTCAGCTACCTGTAACTTAGACTAGTCTAGTGGACCCCATGCCTTGTACTGACATGCCCCACGAGCCACTGACATAATGCGGTTATAGCATCCATATCCATAAAAGTAAAAGAAAAAAAAGGTGTGTGTACATGCATGAGCATACTTTGATGATCCTTTTTTGGGACACACAGGGGGAGGTCAGAGGACAGCTCTGTTAGGGTCCACCTTATGTAGATTGCGGGAATCAAGCTAGGTTATTGGGGAGCTAGTTCATATTCTGGAAGATCCACCTACTCACCTGGTTTGTTTTTCTTGTATTAAATTTATGTTGCTTTGGTGGTAACTCAGATATGTGTCAATGAATTTGCAAACATTTGACTAGTGCTATGACCTTTTGTTTCTCAGTTTACATTTCTCTGTGGTTTGGTTGCTCCAGTTATCCACTAGTAATACTTGAAGCAGGCCAAAGTAGTTCAGTGACACAGCATCAGCTAGTGGGTAATTCTCACAGCAGGCACTAACTACCACAGTGAAGAAACAGGGTATTGAAGTGTCAAAAGTGAATAGATATTAACACCAGTAACCCAGTGTCCAAGTGGGCCGTCTCCATGCACAGCTGAACTTGCAGAAGTAATGTGACACCCTAGATTTGGAAAGGATAACCCAGGAAGCCCAAAGGATTTTCTAGGAAAAAAATCAGTAACAATTTTCTTCTTGAAATATGGCTAGGCTCTACAGATTATTCATGTATGTATATCTATATATCTATATCTATCTATCTATCTATCTATCTACATATATATATAGATATTTCCTCCTCAATGTTTTCTAGGCGTGGCAATTGCAAAAAAGCAAGCTTAGGATTGGTGTGTGAGGTTGGTCTCCGCTGCCGCACGTACTATGTACTATGTGGCTCAGTACTGAGCGTCTGGACAAAAGTGGAGGGTGTTCTGGCCTCTGTCAGTGGCACAAACGTGAAAATGCAGATAGTGCGGCTAAGGACCGAAGATGGGCAGCGGATTGTAGGTAAGCTTCATTTTTGTTTTGGTTGGTTGGAAAGAATCACATCCTAACCAATATAATTTTTCACTTCTAACATCAGAGATTTGTTGTCTCACATGTGTTCTAGTAGTGAGCACAGCGCATGCTACTCATTCTACAAGAACAGTCGAGCCTGTGTTTTTGGCTTCAGACTTACTTATCTGAGTTATCTGGCTGCCTCTCTTCAAGGAGATGGGATTACAAGCAGGCACCTGTTAGCCAGTTGTACTTGACCCTTGTAGTGGACATTGTGATTTGACAGTAATTACCCTATGAATGTCTCTGGGCTGCTCTCAACTCCTGTTCTTATTACTCGCTGCCCCTCTCTGTTCTCGAGACAACCTATTCCTTTCCCAGGCTGAGCAGTTTCAGGCTTTGAGTCGTGCAGAACCTAGGACAGCAGGATAGCTCAGACCAGTGTGTAGTCAGCTCCAGATAATTTATAGCTCTAGATGTAGCTAGTTGCTACACTGTTCCTTGCTGATAACCTGTAGTGGGGAGACCAATAGACTTCCTTGCCAATTTAGTGAACTTTATTTGAACTCAGGTTGTGATTGTAAAAGTTTCATATAAATGAGTTTCTATCTGCTGGCTTTAAAAAAAAAAAAGGGCGCACTTAGCTGCTACATTGAGTTCAGATCCTCCACGGTCAGAACTGAAGTTCTGTAGTTGGGACCAGGACCTCCAATTGCCCTTACAGTCTGTGTGTCCATCTCTGCTGTTTCTGTTGACTAAGATATTCATGTTTACCCTGTCTTAGAGTCATTTTGCATCTTACTGAGTGGCAGAAGGGGTGGTGTCTGTGAGGTTTATGAAGCTGGTGCGTGTAGATGGGAAAGTGCTGTACTGCACACTGAGTTTCTTCATCAGGAGCTGCTGTTACACTGGTTGCGTGTGTTCATGCGTGTGCATGGGCACATTCATGCAGAGGCGTCTGGGAGCCTCCTAGGAACAGCTTGCTAGCTGGTTTCTGGGGGAACTTGGTTTACAGTTCTCTGTAAAGGTATAATGTGCAGTGGTTTCTACAGGACAACTCTACTTCAGATATGTTTTTTCGCTGATTACAGGTTTGATCATTCCAGCAAATTGTGTGTCTCCTCTTGTAAATCTCCTGTCAACTTCAGACCAGTCTCAGCAGCTCGCAGTCCAACAAAAACAGCTGTGGCAGCAGCATCACCCGCAGAGCATCACCAACTTGAGCAACATGTGAAGAACAGCGGCGTGCACGCGGTGCTGAGCGCTGTGAGAGCATACCACTTGCATAAAGATCAGGGACAGTTTCCAAAGAATCCTTTTTTATTTTAACTTCAGTTGTGCTCTCTTGTTAACTTGGGGGGGGGGAGGGGGGTTAAGGACAAACCTGGAAATAGGCAGCAAAGCTGACAGCAGATGGAGCAGAGGGGACACGTGTCTTTCCTCCTGCTTCCTTGGGGCTGCCTGTGCGCTTTTACTTTGGGTGAGGAGAGCGGATGTGTGTGCGTGCGCGCGGATGTGTCTGAGAGTTTGTTAAATGCTACAAGGCCACAGTTGGTTGAAAAGGCTTGGAACTTCCCAAACTGGCTTTACTTTTCCTTTCTACAGTGCTCAGGGTTAACACAGCACATCCTTGTCTTTACTGTGGGAGTCTCCGGATGCATGTGTTTCAAGTCTCTAGATACTGAATATATATATTGGTTTCTTTTCCAACTTAAACAATGTTTCCTACAGCATGAAGTGAAGGGCTGCGTGCCATGCATTCAGGTTCATTTGTAGCTTTTGTTGATGGTGCATGTCTTTGAAAGCATGTGTAATCAAGATTACCACAGAAGTCACATATGGAGAGAAACATTGGAGATGTACAGCATTGGGTACCGCATTTCTAGTGTTGATACCTGGGTATTGCTTCTAACTCTCAGCCCTACCCGCTCCTCCCTGTCCTAAGTTTCTTGTTAAAGTAGGAAGTATATACTTTTTTGTGAGAAAACTCTTTAAAAGTTCATTTTAATATGTTAATAGTATTTCTAATTTGTGCTGCAAAAATGGCTATGAGCCTTATCATATAAGTTACATTTTCCTTAACTTAAGCATAGTTTTAGAAAGAAGTATAATTGGCTTTTGTCTTGCACACAGTCTTTTTTACTTCCTTATCTGAATCTGCTTTGTCATTCAAACCGGAAACCGTACTTGAGTTGTAAACTAGACAGTGAGAAAACACTTGGCTTCTGCTGTGTGTGTTGTCATCGTTACCCAGTAACTTGAATATCGTTTAATGTGCTGTAAGACATTGTAGAGATTATCTCCAGCTGTTTAAAATGGTAATGTACAAATGTGAATAGACACTTATCTATAACATGGGTAAGTTTTGTTTCGCCTATAATAGATGTTTATAAAAAATTCAGTGAGGGGACAATTGGTCTTTTTGGTTTTTTTCTCCCAACCTCCCCTTCCCCCATTTTTTTCTATCTTTTTCTTTTGTTGTTGTTGTTGGGTTTTTTTGTTTGTTTGTTTGGGGGTTTTTTTTTGTTTTTGTTTTTTTTTTTTTTTGCTTGCACAGGTTGCACTATTGAAAAATTGAGATTGTATAAATCTGGTTTAAAACTACAAGATAACAAAGTCTTGTAGATATTGAATAAAAAAAGTTATTATACTAACGAAGTGGACTCTTGTTTAGGCCCTCACTGGGGACTCCAGGCATAGGATAGCAGGGCTCTGTAGAACTTGGCGTTGCCTTAGCCTTCCAGGTAGCCTTAGAGTCTGACTGAGCCCCTTCCTGAAGTCTTAGGTGATCTTAGGGATTGGGTAAATGATGGTACTTTTGAATGTTTTTCAAGTTGAATTGTTTTCTTTGTAGCTTTTTAATCTTCTCAAAGAGTTGGGTGAGGTGTGTTTAGTGACAGAGACCTGATGGAGTGCTTGGGGCTCTCATTCTCTCCAGTTTCTAGGATTAAGTTTACCGTAATATTGCATTGGATTTATTTATTTTTAGTGCCTCAAAGAACAAATGGTGAATGGTTTCTGTTCTTGGGCACATTTCGCCCAGTGGATGCAACTTTTATCCTCATTCCATGATCTCAGGCAGTGATCTCGTGAACATCAAGCAGTGCCCCTTTGTGGCCTAGATCCAGGTGGCCACTCAGAGTAGAATTGGGTCCTCCTTTACATAGCCTCTGAGCTTTTGTGTTTGATGTGGCAGACCATTGAGCTTCCTTTGGCATGTTAAAGTAGAAGCCTGAGGAAGAACTGTGTAACTTAACTAACTTTCTCCAGGAGACCAAGTCACAGAGAATGAGAAATGAGAAAAATTCTGTGTGCTAGGTGCCACCCCTTGTTCTGTGTGTAGATCCTGTTTATGCAGGTCCTGGGGTATCTGGAGCTTTCAGAGCAGCACCTGCAGGGTTTCTCGAGTCTGTGCTTGATGACGCTGTGATACTTGCTCCTGTAGCAGACGAGTATCTGTGTGTCTTATTCATCAAAGAACATTTCTTTGCGTTTTTATTGTTTAGTAAGGAAAAGTCTACAGATACTAGGCATCTGAAAGCCCTTTCAAAGCAGTCTTCAAAAGGCAAGTAGTGTGGCAGAAGAGACAGAAGCTGGTTAGCCTCCACCCACGGTGTGTGTGTGTGTGTGTGTGTGTGTGTGTGTGTGTGTGTGTGAGAGAGAGAGAGAGAGAGAGAGACTGAGAGACTGAGACTACTCCTGGTATTGGTGCCCAAGCTCTTTGTATTCTGCTCCTACAGAAGTCCCAAGGCAAGCTTTAGCATTCAAGAGTTTCTTGTGTCCAAATCTTTTCAGTCACTGTCATGTAAAGTAGGTTCAGTCTCCTGCAGGGTCTGAATGCCACAGGCACACCCAGGGCCTCACTTAACTATGTCCAGCATAAGGCCGCCAGCCTCTGAAATGCCTTCTCCCATTTGATCGATGTAGCTCTGAGCAGCAGACCCGAGTGTTGGTCCCATCAGTGTTTTCAGAGTTTACAGTAGTTTGTGCTGAAAATCACTCCTAGGTCCCATGCTGCTCAGGCGTGCTTGCTGGGGAGAGCATGTTCCTCCCTTGGCAACCTCTGTGCCACAGCTTGCCCTCTCTCGATCTAGTCAGATAGTAGTTGTTGGTGCAGTCAGAAAAGCAGTGAAAGTATTTCTGTAAATGCAAGTTGGTGAGAAAGCGAGGCAGGCTAAGCAGTTTTCTTTCTTTCCTACTAAATTGCAGGTCTGCTTTCAGTGTCTTTTTTCCTGTTTGTATAGACTAGCAAGAACTTGTATCCAAAGCACTGTAGACGCTGTAGGTATGTACATATGTGTATTTATTCTTACTCAGCACTTAAGAAACCTTTTGAGTTGCAATAATAATTTGCTGTCTGTGTAGAGAGAAGTTCTAAACTACCAAACTCCAGAAGAATTAATTAAGCATTTTAGACCCACAGTTTTGGCAGTAGCCTTTTTATTTGCTGGTTTTTGTGCTGTCATTAGAACAACTTCTGAGAAAGCAGAGAAGGGGTAGGAGGAGCCACCATTTATAGTTTTGTCATGGGAGGTAGCCTCATCCTGTCTGTCCTCTTCCCATATTAGCACTAGGGCCACTGTGACTCGCTTTTGAAAGCAGATGGAGAGGTTCTTATCCTGTGAGACCATACCCAGGGATCCTGGTCTTAAAGAAGGACCCTTGTGGGCTCTTGCACTTCCTAGGAATGGAGTTTCAGAAAAGCTGCTATTAAGCCAGGATCCACATGTTGAATGTTAGTTGGGGCATTCCTATGGCAAAAGAAACTGCTGTGATAGTTTGTTTGAGTCTGTCCTGTGGATATGGGCTCTGGTGAACAACACACACACAACACAGGTACTTTGGTCCTCCGGTGCTGAAATGAACCAAGCATTCCATGTCATGGCTGCAGCTGAGTAGACAGGAAATATTTGCAAGAAAATCCCTCACAAGGCTAGCTTCTAAATCTAATGAGTCCTATAAGGGAAAGAAACAAAGAGATACAAGCTGTTCTCTGAGTGCCCATCTCTTCTATGCTATCCTTACACATGTACATAATGAGTGTATAGACAAGTGTGAGTTCTTCTACATTGCGAGTGTAAATCTTGTAAATCAGGACCCTGTTCACTTGGTTTTTTGCTCCTCTTCCTTTCCCTTCTATTTATTCTTTTCAGACTCCCATCTCGGGCATCTTAGTACTTTTTTTTTTTTTTAACTTTAGTAAACTGTGGAAAACTTCTTAGCTGAGTTAATAGTTTTGTGATTAAGAGTTCGTTGTTGCTTCACAGCTGTGGGGGTCTTGTTGCCTACATCTCCAGCACACACTGCAGTGCTGTCTTGGGATGCATCTGAGCGCCACCCCTGATCCTGTCACCAGGTGACTGGTTATGCTCATTTTTGTTCTCTGGAAGCTATAGCGAGCCTGATGCTTTTATATTTGAAAAAAGAAAGAAAGAAAGAAAAGAAAAT
The DNA here is from genome assembly GCA_036184795.1 of Tokudaia tokunoshimensis. Lineage (NCBI taxonomy): Eukaryota > Metazoa > Chordata > Mammalia > Rodentia > Muridae > Tokudaia > Tokudaia tokunoshimensis. The sequence goes on along the minus strand of BTHU01000006.1, from coordinate 14,466,987 downwards.
GCCTCCCTGAACTTCCCTTAAAGCTCCTCTAACATCTTCAGTAAGCCAGATGCAGCTCCTTGGAAGCCTGACTCATTCTTGCTTTCAGTTGAGGCCCGTTCCAGTCCCTCCACTCCTGCTGTTTGCCTGATGGGAAAACCTTGCAGTAGCTTATAGCCTGGCTGCACACTATGGTGTGTACAAGAAATTGGATTTCTTTGACCCCCCCCCCACAGGTGACGATAAGAGATTTACTGTATAACAAACATCAGTAATCTGTTTTTTAGACTGTTGGTCAAAAATATTTATAGGAGGGCAGGAGATGAGCTTAAAGTACATGACAGGAGACCTTAAAGAACAGTTGTCATCCAAAGGATGACAAGAGGCCTACTGTGGAAGCTACCACATGCACGCAAGGCAGGTTCAGAGTTAGGGGCTCATCTTTTGCTGAATGAGTTATAAGCAGAGATGCTGAGCTCTGGGGAATTGGTATTGGTGCTGAAGGCCCAGTAGGGCAGTGGAGATGGTGCCTACCCTCACCCAGGACACAGGAGTGGGGTTTATTCATAGACAATTACACACTCAAAAGAAATGTCCTCTGTAATTCTCAGGAAAGATTTCAATGAACAGTCAGCTTGGTAGACTTGATGACACGTTGAAAATTGTCTATATTTGGTTATCTCTAGAAGTTAGTTGTCAAGAATGAGGGTCTGTCACAGATTGATTGCTCCAGCAGAAATTCCCTCCTCACCCCAACTTCTTTCCTCTGGTCCCTGAGATAGAGTTGACCTGTGGCTTGCAACAGTAACCAGCCATCTATGGGGTTGTGGCAGAGCACCGTTAGGCCAGGAAACCTAAGCAAACAGTTAACTATGATGTACCCCCATTTAGTGCAGGGCAAGAGGAGATGGGATGGAGACTGCTTTTTGCACTGGAGGCTTCCTCAGGGCTGAGTCAGCATGCCAGTCTCCTGGGGAGAGTCAGCATGGCCTTTCTGATCCTGGCCCTCTAACCCAGACCTGCTCAGGTGTCTTGTAGGATTGCTGCTGCTGTAGTGACTGTGGCACTGAAGAGGGTAAAGAAGCTTGAGCCACTCCTGGCTCTACTTTGTGAGACCCAGGGGCCTTTTTCTTTTCTTTTTTAACATAGCACAGTACAGCCTCACCACTAAACTAGTCACCCTGTTCATATTTTTTACTGAATTTGCAAACTACTCTTACTTCTTGTCATCACCACTTTTATCATCAACCACGAGGGGTGGAAGAGGTGCACCGTGTCTCTGCAATAAACTTGTGCCAGGTTCTACCTCCTTGTGCAAAGGGTATTTTATATGCGGGCGCTGGGCTTCCTTCTTGATCTGACATGGTGCATCTGGAGACATCTGAAGGAGTCCAAAGACCTTTTGAAACAAAGTCAGTGTAAACTTTCGGGTGGCTTCTGTTTTCTTCACTTCCCTTTTGTGCTGCTGCGCTGCATAGGACTGTCCATCTGAATGAAGAGTACATGCTGTTCCCACAATGCCACGTTGCTGCCTTCAGCCTTTCCTGGGAACCTGCTCCCAAGTGTCCAGAACTCAGTGCTGCCATCATTTTGATATGTAACTTTCAAATTCAGTTTCATGCAATACAAGTGTGTCAGCTTCACTGAGCAGGGTTCATTTGCCCTCAAGTAGAAATGCTCAATCCTCACACGGAAAGTACTCTGTATTTAGTTTTTGTTGTGGTTTTGTTTTTTCATTTTTGTTTGGATTTTGTTTCTGTTTTTGTAAAATTCTTAAATAAAGTTAAACAAATACCCTTTGGGTTGTGGTGTTGTGGTCTGGATTTGGAACACCTGCTGCCTGGGTCATTAACCTCACTCACCTTAAGGTTCCTTGGCAAGGGTTGAAGTTGCTATGTTGGCACTTGGTTTAAAATGGGGTCTAGAGGGCTGGGTGGGTGCAGCTGGTGATGAGTACTACCTAGCATAGCACAGAAAGCACTGTGGGATGAGTGGGCGTTTCCCACACATTGTCTTTTCACCTCTGCACATGTAGTAAACACACAATAATAGCAAAGTAGTCGTAATGGAAAAAGAAGGGAGAGAGTTGAATTGCCTACGTGCCAGCATTGGTTGATTCTGCGGGCCTAGGCTGTGTCTTGACATTGGCTGCAAAGGCTCAAGGCAGGCAGCAGCCATAAGAGTTTGGGGCTTCAGATGTCCATGGCTAGAATGCAGAGCCCTTCAGTCTGAACCAAGAAAGTGGACAGTGAAGTGACATGAGCACGGAACAGGCAGTGGCCAGTGGGTTCTATACTGTTTACTTGTCCATGATCTGGAGATGTCAAGGGAACTGTGGTTGATTTTCAGTATCTAATTTTTATAAAATTTGGTGTTCCTAATCCTTTAAAGTGTTTAATATTAAACAATTGGGATGGTTTTGGTTTGGGACCCTGTGCTGTTCACAGTTAGGGTTTGTTCCTGGGACAGTGTGCAGGTAAGACTTCATAGGAAAAGCCCTCAGGAATGCCCACCAAGTGACCTTGAAAGAGATGACTCGTCATTGAGTTGCCATGAGAACTGAGTGGGGTGCTAGGACAGAAGGGACCGGAGATCACTGACATGCATGTGGACCCAGGAGTCTAATCTCACGTGGCCAGTGGACCTCTTGTGTTCTGTGCATGTGTGCGTATCTGTATGTTACCCAAATCGGCATCTTAAAGTCCACATAGAATCCCTATGATCTATAAGTAGCACTTACAGATAAGGCAGGCACAGAGGTCAGAGCCCACTTAAGTCAAATGTACAGGGGCCAGGACTAAGTTCTGCCATTTACCTCCTCTGGTAAGCGTGAAAGGGAGGAAGACTTCTGTCACATGTCACAGCATTAATTGAATGAGGGAGGGCTGGAGAGATGGTTCAGCGGTTAAGAGCATGCACAGCTCTTCTGAAGGTCCTGAGTTCAAATCCCAGCAACCACATGGTGACTCACAACCATCTGTAATGAGACCTGATACACTCCTCTGGTGTGTCGACAGCTACAGTGTACTTACATATAATAATAATAATAAATCTTAGAAAAAAAAGCTTTAAAAAGTTGAGTGAGGGAATATTAAAGTTTTTGCTGAAAACGACTAAATTCTGTCAGTGAGCTTGAAGAACAGGGAGGAAATGTTGGTGTAATGTAAATGTTTTACTACATTTTTTTTTTGTCTAATTTAGAAGATCCATGTGTGAGTTGGGTTATTTCTAGGTGGCTTAAGAAGTTGCCCACAGGAGGCTGGAGAGATGGCTCAGCAGTTAAGAGCACTGACTGCTCTTCCAAAGGTCCTGAGTTCAAATGCCAGCAACCATATGGTGGCTCACAACTATCCGTAATGAGATCTGATGCCTTCTTCTGGTGTCTGAAGACAGCTACAGTGTACTTACATATAACAATAAATAAATCTTAAAAAAAAAAAGAAGAAGAAGAAGAAGAAGTTGCCCACACCTTCCACAGAAGTAGGCAGTTATCAGTGTTTGGCCAGCCTGCTCTACATAGCAAGTTCCAGGCCACTAAGACTGACAAATGAGAGCCTGTCTGCCCTTAGTAAAGCCAAGGATGGTTCAGCAAATAAGAGGTACATGCTAGAGATCCCCAGAAAATTGTCCTCTGGTCTTCATTTATTGGGCTATTCTCATGTGTACACGGCCAATTGATAAATTAATAGAAAGATTAATTTTAAACATGAGGCTAGAGAGATGGCTCAAGGCCCAAGAACACTTGTGCTTGCCGAGCACCTGGGTTTGGTTCCCAGCACCCACACGGTGGCTCATACACATCCAACTCCTTTTCCAGGAGACCCAGTGTCCTTTTCTGAACTCAGGCCACCAGGTATGTATTGGTGCATTTATACACATACAAGCAAAACATACATGTAATATAAAATAAGTTTTTCAGGGGGGAGGCAGGTTCAAGACAGTTTCTCTGTAGCTCTGCTTGTCTGCTCTATAGACTAGTCTGGCCTTGAACTCAGATCTGCCTGCCTCTCTGAGTGCTGGGATTAAAGGTGTGCACCACCACTACCCAGCGTAATAATACAAATTAAAATGTAGCCAGTGGAGCTGGTGAAATGATTCAGTACATAAAAGTACCTGCATTCAATTCGCAAACCCATGTAAAGGTAACATGGTATCCACATGACCAAATTCATCATACATACACAATTTTTCTTTGGTTGGTTAGCTTTTTATTTTAATTTCTTAGTTTTGGTTTTTTCTTTTTTTAAGTACTTATTCTTTGAATGTGAGTACACTGTCCTCTCTTCAGACACACCAGAAGAGGGCATCAGATCCCATCACAGATGGCTGTGAGTCACAATGTGGTTGCTGGGAATTGAACTCAGGACCTCTGGAAGAGCAGTCAGTGCTCTTAACCACTGAGCCATCTCTCCAGCCCTGTTTTTGGTTTTTCAACGTAGGTTTTCTCTGTGTAGCCATGGCTGTCTTGGAACTTGTTCTGTAGAGCAGGTTGGTCTTCAGTTCACGGGGATCGGAGTGTCTTTGCTTCCTAATTTCTAGGACCAAAGGTGTGCGCCTCCACTGCCTGGCTAAGAAATTATTTTTGGAACGTGCTAGCTAATAGCCTTATTACCTTTTAATTCATGCCAAAGAGGTAGGAGGAATAGTAGTTCCAGAATCCTTTGAGCCCAGTTGCTTGTAGAACTGCCTGTTCTGCTTGGTTGGGAAAGCAGACTTCTCTCTTTTCTATGCACGTTTCCCAAGGATCACTGCTTCTCAAAAGCTACCCTTCCCCACATTTGGCTAAACGGCATGGCTTTCTACTGTTTCTCTGTTGCCCTCTTCCAAGCAGCTTGCTATGGGTTTTTCTTTCAAATACTAATAAAATTGTCCTTGAGCTTCTTTTAAAAATAAAATAAAAAGTAACAGTTATGCTTGTTTGATTCCCAGCACTAAGGGGACCTTACTGAGCTACATAGAGAACAAAGAGTTAGCCTGACTATATAAAAAAAAAAAGCCCTCTCTTTTGGAGATTCAGGACATCCAGAGCTACACAGAGAAGTTCTGTCTCCAAAAAACAGAAATAGGTAAATAATAAAAGGTATCTCTTGGGGATAGAGAGATGACTCAGTGGTTAAGAGCACTGACTGCTCTTCCAAAGGTCCTGAGTTCAATTCCCAGCAACCACATGGTGACTCACAATCATCTGTAAAGGTATCTAATGCCCTCTTCTGGTGAGTCTGGAAACAACTGCAGTGTACTCCTATGAATAAAATAAATCTTTAAAAAAGAAAAAGGGATACCTCTTTTAAACAAACTTATAATTGAATGCTTGCTTAGCATATTTGAGGCCCTGGCTTCAACCCCTAGGACTGCTGAAACATTCAACTATAGCAATAGTTAAACTTTAATTAAAATATTCTAGCCCAGTCTTCATATAGAGCCTGTTCCCTTAAGTTTTTTTCCAGCTTGATTCCTGTGACATTTTCTGTGTCCCTCACTTCCACTTTGGGCCTCATCCCAGCGGCCCTGGCCTGGGTGTTGTTACTGGCTCTGATGGTTCTTGGTGCCGGTCGCTAAGTTGGAAATTAGTAGGATGTTTGATAGCATCCTAGCCGGCACTCCCCACGTCCCAGCAGTGACACGATTCTTCAGCTCCAGTTGTGAAAGCCCAGAATATCTACAGACACTGCCAGATATGTCCTGTGAGAGTCGAGATCACCACTGATTGTAAAGCACTACTGAGGACAAATTAGCCATGAAGGAGAAAAACTGTTTTTGAGGTGGGTCTGCAAGTCCTTGTGAGTATGCATTCAGGAGGGCAAGGCTCCTGAACAAAGGGCACCACCCCTGAGAGGCGAAACGAAAACCAGTGTTATTCTACTGAGGGTTTGGAATGTGTACAATACAATTTCCATAAGTATGAATATTTATCAGCTAGTCATTTGAGAGCATGATGTAAAGAAGCCATCTGTGGAGGCCTTTATGGAGAGAGAGAGAGAGAGAAGCTAAAAGAAATGTGCAAAATACTTATTTTTGGAGTCCAGTTCTCTGAAAGCTGCCCACTCTGGATGGTGAGTGCTCTCTGGGTTAGGAGAGGCAAGAGTCCATGGTTGGCCCCAAGAGAATGATGGGAAATACCAAACCAGCATAAGATGGCGAGGCAGGTCTTCAGCTTGTCTTGTTTACTGAACTTAAGTTTTGATTGGTTGGAAGAGAGACAGAGACAGTCACTGTTTGCTTGTGTGGGCCCATGGTGTGAGGGGGTGTTACATGGAAGTCAATTGACAATGGGTGTCCCTCTCTGTTGCTTTCTGCCTTAAATATGGCGGGTGGGGAGGAGTCCTTCACTGAACCCAGCTGACTCAGGGATCCCTTCTTTCCACTTCCTATGAACTAGGATTACAGATGAGTTGCCACACCTACCCAGCAAGGTTTGTTTGTTTGTTTGTTTTGTTTTGTGAATTCTAGGGATTCAATATCTCAGCCTTCAGACAAGCACTTTTCCCTTGGAGCTGTCCTCCAGCCCTTATTCATGATAGAAGACAAGAAGAGAGCACTTGGGAACGTGGCTTCTTTTTAGGCTCCTGATGCCAAACCCTTGTCCCCCTAACCGCCCTGACATTCCAATTCCACTAGAGGAACTTCAGAGGGTAGATTTTGCTGTAACACCAAAAATGCTCTACCTGACACCTGTTCATCTTTGGGTCCAGGTAAGACTGGCGTTCACAAAAGTTGTTATGTGAGCCGTTAAGTCACCAGAGAAATTCGGTAGGGTAGTTAGTTGTGAGAAGTCCCACTGTATACACTGAGTCACAAATGACTGCTTGGGAGAGACAACCCCAAGTAGGAATACTGATTGCCCTTCCAGAAGACCCGAGTTAGGTTCATGGCATCCACATCTGGTGGCTCATAGCTGCCTTTTAACTCCAGCTTCTGGGCAGCAAATGCCTCAGGCCTCTGAGTAGCTGCAGTAGTGTGCACATACACATATCATACACTTAATTAATTAAAACTAATAAGTCTAAGAAAAGAAAAAGAGAGGGAGAAGCCAGTCTGCAGTGCCTACCTAATCAATGATCCAGAGACCTTGAAGTAGGTCATGAGGGCACCACCTTTGGTTACCCCATGGTTATATGAGTCTCCTTTTTTCTTCCCTATGCTAGGGCAAGTCCACAAAGCAGACTGCCCCAGAACATTGGATTGTACTGGAATCCAACTATATGATTTCAAACTCTAGGAGGGCCTTTCTGGTCTGTTTTTTTTTTTTTGTTTTGTTTTGTTGTTTTAAGTCTTTAATAGTGTATATATGTGGCCGTCTGTGTGCATGTAAGTGCAGCACCCACTAAGGTCAGAGAGGGCAACTTGTCCCCTGGGGCTGGAACTACAGGTAGAGAGCTTTAGGAGCTTGGGTACTGGGAACTAAACTCAGGTTCTTTCAAAAAGCAGGAGGTACTCTTAATCACAGCCATCTCTCCAGCTCAAAGGTTGAAGTTGTCAAAAAAAAAAAATCAGAACCCTAGGTACTGGAGAGGTAACGGGTGCCCAGAGTAAAAGCAGCAGCCTGGACTCCATAAGGGTCATTTTGTTTCTCTAACCTCCATCAAGAGACATAACAATTTTTTCTTTTTTTCTTTTTCTTTTTTCTTTTCAAGACAGGGTGTTTTGTGTAGCTCTGGCTGTCCTGGAACTCATTCTATAGACCAGGCTGATTCTTGCCTCTGCCTTCCTAGAGCTGGGGTGAGCTTAGTCACCATCACCACCTGGCCAAGCCATAGCAACTTTAAGAAAGAGCTCTGTCAGCCGGGCGGTGGTGGCGCACGCCTTTAATCCCAGCACTTGGGAGGCAGAGGCAGGCGGATTTCTGAGTTCGAGGCCAGCCTGGTCTACAGAGTGAGTTCCAGGACAGCCAGGGCTACACAGAGAAACCCTGTCTCGAAAAACCAAAAAAAAAAAAAAAAAAAAGGAAAGAGCTCTGTCTTCGTTAGGGTTTTACTGCTATGAACAGACACCATGACCAAGACAAGTCATTAAAAATGACAGCATTTTAACTGGGACTGGCATACAGGTTCAGAGGCTCAGTCCATTATCATCAAGGCAGGAACATGGCAGCATCCAGGCAAACATGGTGCAGGCGGAGCTAAGATTTCTATATCTTCATCTGAAGGCTGCTAGTGGAAAACTTCCAGACAGCTAGGATGAAGGTGTTAAACCCACGCCCACAGTGACACACCTACTCCAACAGGGCCACGCCAGGGCTACACAGAAAAACCTTGTCTCGAAAAACCAAACACACAAAAAACTAGAAAACAAAAAACAACACAAAACAAACAAACAGACAACAAAATAGCATTTGGTCTTAACTGAACACACTTCCTTTAATCTGAGTCAAATTTAGCCTGGTCTATCTCTATAGTGAGTTCCAGGTCAACTAGGACTACATCGTAACTCTGACTAATTAAAAAGGAAAACCAAACAACCTCCCTGCTTTCTGAGCGACAACAGGATGGTGTACCAAGCTAAGAAGAATCGTCCAAGCCCTAGAGAGGGTTCTGACAGGTTCAGAGCTGAGACTTGCTTGTCCCCTGGTGTCTACTTTGCCTCCCATTCCACTCCACTCTCTCCATTCTCCCCTAACCAACTCCAGAAGCCTCACTGCTCTCAGCAGTCAAAAACATGTTCTGCTCTTCCAGAAGTCCCGAATTCGATTCCCAGCATCCACGTCAGGTGGCGCACAACTTACCTGTAATTCCAGTGCCAGGGGACCTGATGCCTCTGGCCTTAGGAGGCGTCTACACTCAATGCGTACGCGGACCCACACACAGACAGGCACAAGTCATTTTAAAGCGTGTATAGAGAAGTCTACTTTATAAGCTGAAGGAAATAATAGTATTTCCCAAAAGAACTAAGGACCAACAAATTGGCTTAGCTGGTAAAGGCACCTGTCACTCACGCTGACAACTTGAGTTCAGTTTCCAGAACCTGGATAAAAATATGTGGTGGCTCCAGTGTGTAATCCTAGTCTTCCTGGACTGGGAGACAGAGACGGGAGAATTGTCTGAAGTTCGTGGGCATAGCCTGGCATATGCAACACTGCAGAGAGAGCAGGAGAGTTCATTAACAAGGTGGAAAGAGGGCCAGCGGTATGCTGAGGTAGGACAATAGGTGGAAGGGTCTTTGGAACCAACTTATGACTTGAGTTTGATCTCTAGGTCCCGCATGGTAAGAGAAGAGAACCAACTCCTATAAATTGTCCTCTGACCTCTATATGAGTGTGGTGGCACTCATACACACACTCCCCTCAATAAATAAACATAAAAAAGGCAAGGAGTGGGGGGCTGGAGAGATGGCTCAAAGGTTAAGAGCACTGACTGCTCTTCCAGAGGTCCTGAGTTCAATTCCCAGCAACCACATGGTGGCTCACAACCATCTGTAATGGGATCTGATGCCCTCTTCTGGTGTGTCTGAAGACAGCTACAGTGTATTCATATACATAAAGAAAAAAATCTTAGAAAAAAGGGCAGAGGGCGTGCAGAAACAGCTAGTGGTTAAGATCACTTGCAGCACTCTGAGAGAACCTGAGTTTTATTCTGAGCACCCACGTCAAAGACTCACAGATAGATATAGATGCCTGGAACTTAAGTTCCAGGTGAGCTGATGCTCTCTTCTGGTCTCCAGGGGGTACCTGCATCTCTGTATACATATTTTTCCTACCTCTACACAAATACACACATCATTAAAAATAATTTTTTGAAATGGGGGGAAGGTAAGAATCTACACATATTCTGTGGCATACAGATGCACATTTTCTTTCTTTTTTTTGGAAGATAATTTTGTAATTATATTTATGTACAGAAAACTTAGTGTACATTAAACCCAATTTAGTGGCGAGTTCTTTAGCCTTTGCCCTTCCAGCTTGGCAACGCGAGTCACAGACTTAGGACCCAGGACGTTGCCTCCCCAGTGGCGGCGGATCTCGTCGTATCTGTCATTCTGATTGGTCCTGACAGCTCCCACCAGCTGAGCCAGAGCACCCTTGTCTTCCGCGTTAACCTGTGTGACGGCAACAGTGGTGCATGGCTTCCTGTGGACCAGGCGCCCCAGCCTGGCCTTCCCCTTGATGATGCAGTAGGGTACCCCCATATTTTGACACAGGGCAGGCAAGAAAACCACCAGCTCAATGGGGTCTACACCATGGGCGATCACCACCAGCTGAGCCTTCTTGTTCTCCACCAAGGTGGTGACTGTGTTGACTCCTGCTCGGAGGACAGGTGGTCTCTTAGTTGGGACGTCCCCTTTGCCAGTGGCTTTCTTCTCAGCACGGCCAGTAGCCTTTGCTTCTTCTCCTGCTTTGTCTCTGGCCTGTACTTGTAGACAAGCTTGAGCAGCTGAGTCGCTGTTTGCCTGTCCAGGGTCTGGGTGAACCGGTTAATGACAGGAGGTACTTTGAGCCGCTTATAGAGGATGGGTCTTTGCCGCTGCAGTCTGATGTAGCGGGATCATTTGACAAGGCGTGTTAGGTTTCTTTTGGGCTGGATGTCCTGCCCAATGCCGAAGTTCTTGGGCCTTTTCTCGAACAAAGGATTGACCACCTTCTTGGCCTCCTGTTTCTTGATGATGGCGGGGTCGAGGCCACCTTCTTCCCCTTGGCCGTCTTTCCTTTGGGCATCTTGCTCAGCTGGTGGAGAGAGAAAGAAGAGGGAATTGTGGGTGATAAGTAAGCTGTTCACAGAAGCACATTTTCAAATTTAAGAAGTAAAAACTATTCTCACAGGACATATAATCTTACACATGCCATATCCCAAAAGTTCTACCTACATGTTTTTAGTGTTAATAAGTGACTATAAGGGGGACTGGAGAGATGGCTCAGTGGTTAAGGGCACTGACTGCTCTTCCAGAGGTCCTGAGTTCAATTCCCAGCAACCATATAGTGGCTCACAACCATCTGTAATGGGATCTGATGCCCTCTTCTGGTATGTCTGAAGACAGTAACAGTGTACTCATATACATTAAATAAATATCTTTAAAAAAGTGAATATAAGATCAACACATGATTCGTTATATTTCTTTTCTTCTTCTTCTTCTTCTTCTTCTTCTTCTTCTTCTTCTTCTTCTTCTTCTTCTTCTTTTTTCTTTTTTTTTTTCAAGACAGGGTTTCTCTGTGCAGCCCTGGCTGTCCTGGAACTCACTATGTAGAACAGGCTGGCCTCAAATTCAGAAAACTGCCTGCCTCTCCCTCTCACGTGCTGGGATTAAAGGCATGCGCGACCACTGCCTGGTGGTTGTATTTCTATGCACTAGAAACAGTGTATGACAGGCAAGATGGCTCCTGGGGGTGAAGCAGCTTCTATATGAAGATTGGGCTAGTGTAAAGTTCCACTAATTAATGTTATATATCTTTTGATTCAGTACCTGGAATCCACATAAACTGGGAGAAGTTGTCCTCTACCCTCTAGACCTGGGCTGTGGGATACTTGTTGCTCATGCCTATGATAGAAATGTTTTTAGAAATTCAAACATAAAAGAAGACAATTCCAGGGGCCAGAGCAGCATCTCAGTGGTTAAAGTCACTGACTGCTCTTGCAGATGACCAGGGTTCAGATGCCAGCACCCGTGTTAGGTGGCTCACGACTCCAGCTCCAAGGGATCTGATGCCTTTCTATGTTCCTCAGGCACCTGCATTCCTGCATCAGTACCACTCACAGACATGCTTGCAGTTAAAACAAACAAACAAACAAACAAAAAACATTTCTCTCTTTAAAAAGGGCTGAAGAAGCCAGGTGTCAGCACGGGAGAAGCAGAAGCAAGTGGATCTCTTGAGTTTGAGGCCAGTCTGATCTACAGGGCTAATTCCAGGAGAGCCAGGACTATTACACAAAGAAACCCTGTCTCAAAAACCAAAACCAAATAAAGGGGAGGTTGAAGAGATGCGCAATGTCTAGGTGCAGAGCGCTGTGCCTGAGGACTGGAGTTTTGTCTCCAGCACCCACACCAGTAGCTCAGGAAGACCTATTACCCCCAGCACTAAGGAATCCAATGCTGCCTTCCAGCCCCCATGGATACCTGTGCACATGTGCACCCACAAACTCAAATCTTCCAAAGAGACGATGATTCCACTTACAATATCAAAGAGGAAATGCTAAGCAGGTGTGGAGCTGGGTGTGCAGCGCAAACAAACAAAACCAAACACTGCCTTGCCGGGGAGCTGGCTCTGGGTTAAAGGCACTTCTGCTCTTGTAGAGCACTGGAGTTTGGGTCCCAGAAGCCATGACAGGCGGCTCACAACTGCCTGTAACTCCAGCTCCAACGGTGTCCAACCCCTCTGATTTCCATGACATCTTGACTTATGTATACACATCCATCTATGCACTACACACACACACACACACACACACACACACACACACAGACACACACACACACAGTTAAACATTTAAAAACAATTAAACCTTTAGAAATAAATTCAAAGTCATTGAGATGAAAGGAATTAAGTTTGAAATAATTAGAACGCCATCTCTACCAGATGTGGCTTATATTTCTAATCCAGCACTCAGGAGGCTGAGCCAGGAGGATTATGAATTTGAGGCCAGTCTGGTCTATATAGAGAATTCCAAGACAGTTTGTAGTAAAAGTCAACCTATGCAAATAAATATGTTTTTCATAATATAAAATAAAGTAGAAAAATGAAAGAAAGTGAGCTAAGGGCTGCAATCTCAGCTGTCAGGAGGCAGGAGCAGGGGACACAGGTTCAAGGTCAGCTTGAGACATGTAATGAGACTGTCTCAAAATGGAAAAAGAGTTGGACAGTGGCCCACGCCATTAATCCAAGCACTGGTCGTGGAGGTTGGGAACAGAGGCAGGTGGATCTCTGAGTTCAAGGTCAGCCTGGTTTACAGAGTGAGTTCCAGGACCACCAGAGCGACACAGAGAAAACCTGTCTCAAACCCCAACCCCCACCTGGTAAAAAACGAGTAAAAGATGAAAAAAAAAATTACATGTCCTATGTTCGGGTTTGAAAGAGGTGCTATTCCAATTAAGGAACGGAAGGTGGGGTCCAGTAGGAGGCCCCTCTCAAGACGTGGAGGCTCTAGCAATGTGTGTGTGCATGTGTGTGCAGTGTAGCACACACACAAGCTACAAGTGAGATAGCGGGAAAGAGGGAGTGGGAACCACACCAGAGCTGGAGGTGTCCTTCAGTGGTACAGAGCTTACCTGGTTTTCCAGGACCCTGTGCTATCTATACGTTGGTCCTGCTGCATGAACCAAACAGCTCGGTCGCTTTCATCTTGCAGAAATGCACGGGTAGGTCCTGAAGCAGAGACAAATGCATGGAAAGGCCAACAGAGGAAGTCTCGTAGGAAAGAACAAACTTGGGCTAGGGGCGTGGCTCAGACGGCAGGGTTCTTGCCTAGCAGGCGGGTGGTCCTGGCTTGGGTCCCTAGCACTTCGTGGATTGCGTATGATGGTCTATATCTGTAATCCAGCCCTTGAAGGGGACAGGCAGGGGCATGAGCAGCTCACAATTATGGCTAGCTACACAGTGAGTTGAAGAGCAGAGTGGTCTCCACGAGACCCTGCCTCACAAAGAATCCTGGAAGCCCACCCCACCCTTTTTTTTTTTTGAGACAGGATTTTTTTCTAGGTAGTTTTGACTGTCCTAAAACTTAGGTAGACTAAGCTGGTCTAAAAGTCACAGAGATTTGCTTGCCTCTGCCTTTGTTTAAAGGCAGGTGCCACCTTCACCATTTTTTCTTTTATTAAAAGAAAAGTTTATTAACTGGGTATGGTTGAGGCCATCCTGGTCTACATAGCAAGTTCCAGGCCAGTGGGGACTCATAGTGAGACTTTGTCTCACAAAACAAACAAACGGGGCTGGAGAGAGAGCTCAGAAGTAGGGAGCTCTGGCTATTTTTCCAGAGGACCTGGGTTCGATTCCCAGCACCCACATGGCAGCTGTCTGTAACTCCAGTTCCATGGGATCTGACACCCACACACAGACACATGTATTCAGGTAAAACACCAATGCACATAAAATTAAAAACAAATAACAACCCCAAAATGTTTATTTCTGTGATATGTATGCACCTGAGTATCTGTGTACCATGTGCACATAGATCCCTTTGGAGGTCAGGAGATCTCCTGGATCTAGAGAGCTGTGAGGGGTGACATAGGTGCTGGGAACCAAACTCAGGCTTCTGAGAGAGCAGAGCTACCTCTCCAGTCCCCAGATTCACACTTGCTGATTCCAGACATCTGGCTAGGCTCCCTATTGTAAAAGGGAGCTCACAGAGAGACTCTGTTAAAGGAATAAGGTAGGCAATGATATAGCACAGTCCCACCGTCTTCTGCTGGTCTCTGTGGGTATGTGTGCAGGCATGCACATGTGTGCATAAGTATACATCACACATACACTCAGAAGGATGCACGGGTCTAAGCATGTGGCTCAGGACAGTTCTTATCCCCAGGATTGTGAGGTGGTACACATCTGTAATCCCAGCACTCAGGAGCTGTTTGTAGAAGGATCTTAAAGTTCGGCGTGGTTTTCTGCTATACAGTTGAGCTTGATCCCATCCTGGGATACATTACATTGTGTTTCAAACTTTAAACAAACAGACAGCAAAACCAAAGTTGGGGTAATGTAGTTCAGTGTAGGGACTCATGCTAAGCATGTATGTGAAGCTCTGGGTTCAATCCCCAATACCACAAAAGACATTTAAAAAAATACTTTTTTGTGTGTGTGTATGTATGTGGATTACAGGACATGAGACTAGAAATCTGAGCAGAGTGGCTGAGGCAGTAGGATTGTTTCAAGTTCCACGCAAACAAGAGCAAAAAAGTAAAAAACTAAAACCCAACCAACCAAGCTAACAAACAAAAAACAACAGGCAAATGATATTTGGTACTTTAGTGCATGCTGGTAGTTTTAAGTAGTTGGGAATTTGAAACAGGAGGACCAACAAAGCTTAGACATATAAAGCTAGCCCAGGCAGTATAACAAACAAAAAAACTAACTAAACAACAAACCAGGTAGGTAGTGTGGCGCATGTCTTAACTCCAGAACTGCAGAGACAGAGGCAGGTAGGTCTTTGTGAGTAAAAGGCCAGTATAGTTTACACTGCAAGCTAGTCATGGAGAAATAAGTGAGACCTTGTTTAAAAAGAAAGCGTCGAGGATCTTATTGACGAATTTCTGTGTATTCATTATGATTTAAATTGTCCTGTTTTAGATTTGGTTGTGTTAAATACATTATTAGAGTTAATTTTATGCTGTGTTGTTTTCAAAAAGTGATTAGTGAAACATTTAAAATTATGTATAGTGCTTGCTTTATATTTTTATCAGCCATTGAAGAATGGGTAGCATTCGTTTCTTTATAAGATAAAAATGTCACCAAGAAGCGTTTGCCAGAGGAAGCCTAAGACTGATGGCAGGGGTGTTGGTGGAGCCGGGGGCAGGGGTGGTGGTGGTGGTGGAAGAGGAGGTCTCCTCCTCTGCACCTTTAGTCCCAAAGAAGGGGGGGGATAAGATCCCGGTGGTGCCCCCCCTTTTTTTCTCTAGCGGAGAGACTGACGCCGTTGTCACCAGACCCACAGATGATGTCTAAATATGACTAATTTAAAAAAAAAACCTGCAAACCATGGCGATTAAAAACAACAGAAAAGGGTGGGCGTTTTATGTAATTTGATGAGCATTACTATTCAGGCAGAACTCCAAAATATAGTACCTTCGGAAGGTTATTCATCAGATCCCAAATACGTTTGGTGATGACGTTTCAGTCAGTTTAGAGATGGGCGGGGGCGTGTGTGGGGCGGGGTGGGGTGGGGTGGGGAGGGGAAGAGGGGGTCCAAAAAATGGAGTGCAAACTCCGGGGAGTCGAAACTTTGCCAAGTTCATTCTTGCTTCCTTAGCATATAAAACCGTGTCTGGCACACAGTAGGTGCTCCGTCGAAATATTCCAAAGAGTTCGTGTGACAAACGTCACCGATGCAAGAGCCAATTTTCTGGAGGAGGTGTCTCTCCATCCAGCTTTTGTCAGTCTCTAAGGAGTCTTGGGTTCCCAAAGGGTTAAAAAAAAAAAGCTCACTTAATCCAGGCAGAGACATGACATTCTCCCCCCTCCCCCCGAAATAAATGTCAAGAATGGGTTATTCTAATTCTGGGATAGAACCAGACGTGGGCATCTGGAATGATTTCCGTGAATTAAAAAAAGACCAAACAAAACCAAACCACCCCAATCGCCACCATTTTCTCCAGGTAATTTTCCATCCCTGCCCCCACAGTCAAGAGACACAGGGAAAAAAAAAAAGTACTTCTTCCATCCTCCCTGGCTGTTTAAGAAAGAGGAAGGCGCGGGCCAATGAGCGGCGCGCGGGAGGCCGGGGCGCGGCGGGGGCGCCGCGGGGACCGCAGCCCCCCAAACTTTGGCAAGTTGCGGGCGGCGGCGCAGCGCGGGGCGCGGCCGCGGGAGGAGCCGCCCCTCGACGCCCGCCGCCCCCTCCCGGTCCGGGCCGGGCCCAGCACCGGCTGGGCTCAAAGTTTGCGGCCGCCCCTGCGCCGCGCGCCCGATGTATGGGTGATATACTGCGGCGGCGGCAGGGTGAGGGACGGCCATATTTGCCGGCGCGGCCCGAGCCGGCGACAACAAAAAGTGCGCGGGCTCCCGGCAGGCGCTCGGACGGGTGCGGGGACGTGGGGCCGCCCGGCCCGGGCCTCGGCCTCGGCCTCGCCGCCGCGCTCGCGGCCTGGCCCGGCTCTGCCCGGCGCGCCCTCCGCCCGCGGGGATGTCGTACAAGCCGAACTTGACCGCGCACATGCCCGCCGCCGCCCTCAACGCCGGTGAGTGAGCGCGGGCCGCGCGCGCCGCGCCGCAAGTGCCGCCAAGTTGGGGGCTCGCGCTCCCGGCCGCGGCCCGGGGCTCCCCGAGTCGCGCGGTGCCTCGGGCGGCGAGCTAGCGGAGGATGGCGGTGGTGGTGGTGGGGAGGTGTCCCGGGCCGGGGCAGCGCGGACGTCGCTGCCGCCGCCTCAGCCGCGCCGCCGCCATGATTCCGCCGCCTCAGCCGCGCTGCCAAAGTTCGCGGTGCGCCTGGAGCTCGGCGGGGCAGCGGCCCGGGCTCGGGCGCGAGCGGTGGAGCGGCCGCGGATGGCGGGGAAGCGAGGGCGCGGGCGGCCGGGCGAGGAAGGCTTTCTCCCCAGCTTCCCCCCCTTTTTTCCCCCTTCCCTTAGGCTTTTTGGGCGGCTCGGCGAGGGCCCCTGCCGGCGGGAGGCGGGCGGCGCAGGGAGCAAGGCGCGGGGCTCCGAGGGTCGGGGGAGCGGGACAGGCCGGGGCCGGGCCGCGTGCAGGGCGGCGCGAGGGGGCCGGGCGGCCGCGGGCCGGGAGGGAGCCTGGCCAGAGTTCCGGGCGGCCGGCGGGCAGGGGTTGTGGCCTGGGTATGAGAGCGTCTCCCGGTTTCCTTCACCCGGCCCTCGGGAGGCCCCTTGGAAGAAGTTGAAGTGCCGGGGCCTCGTGGGCCCTGCGGGCGGCGTGCTGCGGCTCGCCTGTCCCGAGGGTCCCCATCTCAGATCTCCCACTTGGGTACGTGCCCGGAGAGCCACGCCGCGCAAGCCAAGGGGACCCGGTCTCCCTTCCCCTCCGGGCTTGGGCGCCGCCGGGGAAACTCTTGCAAAGTTCCCAGGCAGCTTTGGGCTGTGGCTAGGGGCTAGCTCCGGACCCCGAGGGAACCCGGAATAGGGGTGTGAAGCTGACTTGCAGAGGCTTTGCGTCCAATTCCAGTACCCTCTCCTCCTAGACATTTGGCTGTGAATAGACCTCCCCCCCCAAAAAAAAAAACAAAAAAAAAAACCCAGATGCGAAGTAGTGGGGACCAGGAGGGATAAGTCCTTCAGGGGGAGTTGGGGAGGTCTAAGTTGGTTATGATCGCTGGGTGTTTAAAATCCCACCCGCATTGGCATTTCCAAGTTCGGGGTCTTGTGTTCAAATGTTGATTCCAGAACTCCAGAAACCCTCAAAGGGACCTGGAAAAGCTCTGGGCGTGCGTTTTAAACTTCTTCTCTGCTCTTTTGGGGTTTGGAAAAGGTTGAGATTTAGGGAGCCGGCTTGGGAGAGTTGAAATGCTAACACGTGGGCACAGAGACACCCCCTCCCCCGAGCGTGCAGCCACTGTATCATTTCAAATGGTTTCACCCGCCTTTGGGTGACAGGATTTGTTGTCAGGTAGGATTTTTGCCTCCCAGCCTTCTTGGTCAGTGTTTAAGATGGAAGGGCAGTTGGATTGCGTTGCCAGTCTCAGGGAGGCCAGAGACGTGGGCTTGATCTGGGCTAGTTCCCGGTGGATCTCACACTGAGGACCTTTTGGGGTGTGGGTCACAGTGGCAGGCCGCCCCTGGGACTCTGAAGCCCTGCTCTGGGCTTGCTAGGACCTGTCTCCAGCTCTCGTTATTTTTCCAATGGGGAACACCAGGATGCGTGCCGGGGTCTCCAGGCGTCCGGCATTTTGGTGGGGGCCCGCCCGCTTGCCGGTATTACTTTGCAGAAAGCCCTTCTCTCCCCTGCCATCTGCATCCAAGATGGACTCTCACAGTGGCTCCTCCGCCTTCCCTGTCATCATCTCTCACGCCCTCCAGGCCTGCCTCCTGCTCACTGAGTTGCCAAGCTGCGGCCTGGCCTGCAGTGGCAGTGGCGGAGTTAGACAAAGCCCCCGCCTTCCCCGCCCGAGAGCCCCCCCCCCCAGGGCGCCCCAAGTGGCGGGAAGGCCGCCAGCTCCCCAGGCCCAGGCCGCTCTTTGTCTGGCGTGGGGGCGGGGAGCTGAGCGTGGCCCCAGGAGCTTCCTGGCCTCTGCCAAGCCCTCTCAGCTCTCTGCACACTGGCTCATTGTCTGAGATGCTCCACACCGGCTGAGCCGACGTGGAACCGCCTCCCGGGCCTCCTTCAGCCCAGGTGCCGGTGTCTTCCGGAAGGAGAGGGCATGATTGGCAGAGGAGCACCCTTCCACCCCACTCCCCAGGGGCAGACACCTTCCCTAATACTGAATATGGTGCTGGCTTTGACACAAAGTCAGGTTCATCTCCACTCCTCCAGGGTGATGGGAAATAGGCTTGAGGTCCTCCACCTGTATGGGGGTACTTCTCATTCCTTCTGTACCCCCACCCCCAAAGGCATTCCCAGTGCCTTTAAACCTTCCATTGGGGAGCATGGCCTCAAACAAGTGGAGAAACTGAGGCCAGGAAGAGCCTTGTCAGGTCCCACAGCCAGGAGTGGCACTGCTGGGACAGACCCCCAAGACCTGGAGAAAAGATGTGACAGGGAGGTGAGAATTAGTGAAAAACTGGGGGAGCACAGAAGGTGCCCCGGGGAGTGAAGGAAGGAAAGCCAGGCTACTTTCTACACGGTGGTGCTGGAATCATCTACAGGCGTCCATGTCACGGCACTCATCCCTTCAGCGCTTCGCCCCTACCCTATCCGAGCCCAGAAAGGGCTTGACAACTGACAACCTGTAGTAGGAAGGATCGGAACCCACCTCCAGGCCTGTAAGGAGCCATCTCTGGTGGGTGGCAAATGGAGTTTTGCCACAGTGGTGGTGAAACTAGGGTTGCTCAAGTTGAGTGGCAGGTCCTTAGTATGGCTCTGCTCAGGGGCCGCATCTGTACCTGGTGCCTAAGCCTGGGCACTCTCTACCGTTCAGTGCTGTCCCCACTCTCGGACAGAGAAAGGTGTTGGGGTCTCCAGCGTGCTGCTTAGCCACTTCCGCCCCCTGTGGCTCAGCCCTCGGCCAGGCCCTGGCCAGGCCCTGGGATTCACGGCTCCTCCCAGCTCCAGCAAACCCAGCTCCAGAAGTTACTTCCTCCTGCCCCTCCCCTCGCCCACACCAAGTGAGCAGCTGGTGACTTGGCCAGCCTGGTACCAGCTGTCCATCCCTGGGGCCAAGTCTGCAGAGCCGCTGTGTGCGAGAGAGACAGTTGGGCTCTGGGGGCGGTGTCAGGCAGCTGCCGAGGAAGACTAGGTAAATTCTCCATGGTTACTGCTGTTTGTAATTCGAAGGACATCCTCTGCCCGCCTAATGGCCACTTGGTTGCCATTATGGGTCTGCATGCTGCAGCCAGAGGCCTCCTCATTGCATGTCTAGGATGTGACATCCTGTGCTGGGCTCTGGGCCCTGGCTTTGTTCTGACTGCTGCACCTGGATGGTGTCCTCAAGTGCTATGGTCCATCTGTGGGCTCTTAAGCCTCTTTTTGGAGTGTAGAGCGTGTCCGAGTGTGTGTGTGTGTGTGTGTGTGTGTGTGTGTGTTGGATAGTTAGGAGTTCTGTCTTTCTTCGGAGGGGATGAGGGGCCCTGAGAGGTTGAGGGACTTGTCTAAGGCACAAAGGCTGTTCTCCAGAGCCTTGCTCTGTGCACAACACACCTGTCACTCTAGGGTTCTGTGCCCTCATGCCTTTGTGGGTTTTCCTTGATGTATTTTTTCAGCAGAGGTGGGTGCATAGGAGCACCGAGGTGGCTCTGTGTAAGAAATTCTAGCCCAGGTTAGACCAACCTTGGTAATTGCCAGTCACAGATGTAGTTTGGGTTCTTAGCCTCAAGTAGGAGCTGGGATGGGGTCAGCAAGAATTAGTCTGGACACAGCTCTCAGTTTCAATCCTGGTATTGGCCTGTGGGCGGGCCAGGCTGGGTGGTCTTCTGAGGTGCTCGGTGTGTGGCGTGGCTGCTCTGTATGCACTTGTTGCATTCGTCTAGATGAGTGTCTGGGCCGTGTCCATGAGAGGTTGAATTGAGGTGTCTCTGATGTAACACAAAAGTTCACAGGTGGGGGTGGGGCCTGTAGGGGTGTGTGTGTGTGTGTGTGACAATGATGACCTTTTGTAGGACCTGGTGCCCTTTGGTACAGTTATCCAAGTCTGGGGGACCTCTAACTTCTCCCTCTTCCTTGCTGCAGGAAGTGTCCACTCACCGTCTACTAGCATGGCGACCTCCTCCCAGTATCGCCAGCTGCTGAGTGATTATGGGCCTCCATCGCTAGGCTACACCCAGGTATGCTAGTGCGGGTGATGGGAGGGCCATGTGGGCAGTTGCTGATAGAAGGGATTGCGGGACAAAGGTTCTCTGGGTTTCCTTAGCCATGGCTGAGGCTTGCCTCCCATTCTTCACTTGAGGGATTACAAGGCAGGGCAGCTGGGACTATTTCAGGGGGACACGAGGGTGTGGGGATGTAGGAGAGGGCCAGTGAGTCACCAGGTCCATGTCTCTGTGGGTTGCTTTGCTTGTTTTCTGGGCAAATAAGGTCAAAGACAGAAATTGGGGACAGTGACAGTATATTTGGAGCTGGTGGTTATGAGTGTGGTTCCAAGTCAGCTGCTTGATTTATTGCTGGTTCTATCCTTTATGAGACCATGACCCTCTTACAGACCCAGATCTCTCATTAGTCCATTTCCTTGAACCCAAGGTCATGGTCAGAAGGCAACTGGCTGCTACTGTAGCTTTAGGTGGGATCTGCAGGGGACATGTTATACCTGAAAAGATTTCTTGCAACCCCGGTTGCCAACAGGAAGATTCTATGAGTCAAACCCCAGCCAGTGTTCTGGGGTTGCCATGGAGGTCTCTCTTTGGCTAAAGAGGCTGTGCACAACCTCCAGCCATGCCCCGACAGCCTATCCTATCCCAGGAGGAGAAGGAGGCCCGGGCCCGGGAGAGGGATAGGCTGAAGAAGCGGAGGCGGCGGGAGGATGGGCTGAGGCGCAGCTTGGAGCGGCAGCGCAATGCCCTTGCCATGAGGCGCCGGCGATGGGAGAAGCGAGAGGCCAGGAGGCAGATGTGCCAGGAGGCTGAGCTCCAAGGCCTGGCCTGTAGGCCTGGTGGCGAGGCTTTGGAGTGGAGGCAGCAGAGGCGCGAGGAGCAGACCACAGCCCCGGACAGGGAGCTGGCCACCATGGTCCAGCCGCGGCAGGAGGAGGAGAGGCTGGAGCCAGGGCCCTCGATGATCTGGGTGCTTGCTTGGGCCATAGCCTGGAGATAAAGGCTGTGGGGAGGATGTGGCGAGTTCGATAAAGTTCTAGGCCCATCCTGGGTCCCTAGCAATTGTTGAGTTCCTCCAGGGGTGACTTCCGTCTACATTCATTGTGGACACTTGATTCCCAGGAAGCACTCCCCCTTTGTCTCGTGGATCTAGGTGCTTCCTGTGACTTGTCACTTTGACAGATCTTTTTTCCTGTGTGGATGGTAAAGTGGTTTTTCTGGATAGAGTCTGGCATGAGGAGGACCTTTTACCCTACTCAGGAATTGTCTATGGGAGGGACAGGCTTCAGCTGGGACAGCCCTGGGAGCCTAAGTCTAGGTCACTGTCCCTCTCTCCATGGTGGCCACAGTGGTGGGTCGGTCTAACCTAACCCTTGTCTTCTGACCCTAGGGAACTGGAAATAGCCAGGTGCCTCAGAGTAAATATGCAGAGCTTCTGGCCATCATTGAAGAGCTGGGGAAAGAGATCAGACCCACGTATGCAGGGAGCAAGAGCGCCATGGAGAGACTAAAACGAGGTGAGCATGGTTAGGGGGCTGAATGTTGCCCATCACTGTTGAAGGACTTTCTGAAACCAAGCATACTGCTAAAATACCTGTAGTCCTAGGTATTTGGGAGGCTGAGGCAGGAGGATGCCTTGAGCCCAGGCAGTAGAGGGTAAGGGGTTTCCTAGGGGAAGCACTAGTTGGTCAGGAAAAGATCACTTGATCCATGGGTTGGTCCTTTAGAAATGTGTACTGTTTCAGGAGGTGATTATGGTGGGGGATGGGGCTCATGGGGTTTCTGAGGAGGGGATGGTAGTGAGCCCTTCTCACTCCTCTTCCTCACCAGAGAGGCTCCACTGGCTTAGTAGAGTTCTTGTATCCCTAAGCTGTCTTTGCTGTCTGTGTTCCTGTGGGACCACAGTATAGGCCCCTGGTCTTGGGGTCAGGGTTCCTTGGTGTCTATACTGCCCACTGCTGTCATGTCTTTAGTGCAGCCTGTCCTCTGATCTGGGTAGGGGAGCATCTTGAGATTTTTATTTTTTATTTTTTTAAATTGTGGCAAAGTATATGTTGACATAGTTTAACATGTTAAAAATTGAATGATGTTCATTCATATATTATATAATCATCACACTATTTGTATCCAGAGCCTTTTATCTTACAAAATTGAAAATCTGTGTTCATTAAATCAAACTGCCCCCACCCCCTTGAGATTCTTGAGTGACTTAAAAGGGAAGATGATGTCACAGAGCAGGGCTCCAGGGTGAGGTGTGAAGGGTGCTGAGAAGCGCGTTGCCTCATGACAAAACTGCCGAGGTGAGAGGAGTTCTATTTCAGAAGTTGTCACAGGAGCCCTGCTGGGCTCTAGGTTCATTCATGACCTGGAGGGACTTGGTTGGTTAAAAACCTCACGGAGTGAACTTGGCAGAGAATGGAGATGGCCTGGATCATGGGTTCCTGATCTGTGGCAGAAGGCTGCACTGAAGTCACATTCCCAGTCACAGCCAGGCCAGCTGAGGGACAGGCTGTAGCTGAGAGCCAGTCTTTGCCTGAGTTTATGGGTCCTCTGTTGAGAAAGTGACTGAGGTTAGTTAGTCTGGGTACAAATGGGGACAGGACTGGAGATGGCAATTGGCAGAAAGAGAGATGGGATCCCTGGTGGCATTGATACTGCTGCTTCCATGGCAAAAGGAAGCGAGATAGTTCTGGGAACTGTAGAGTTGGTTCCACAGATCGAAATTCTCAGGAAGATGCTAACCTACGAAGTCTTAAGTAAATTCCATCCACCCCAAAAGCCAGTGGATTGAATTATATATGGCCATTGCAGGAAACATTCTGGGGAAGCTGCTGGCCCTCCAAGAATGAGAAGAGTTCATGTCACCCCAGTCATCTGCTGAGCCCATACAATCACGTCACACTAGTGCGAAAAACTTTGAGGCTGTCCTCAAATTCAAAACTCCTGATTCTGCCTTGAGTTACCAGTATTGCAGGTGTGAGCTGCCATCTGTGCATTGTGTTATACTTTTTTTTTTATTTTGGTTTTTCGAGACAGGGTTTCTCTGTGTAGCCCTGGCTGCCCTGGAACTCACTTTGTAGACCAGGCTGGCCTCGAACTCAGAAATCCGCCTGCCTCTGCCTCCAAGTGCTGGGATTAAAGGCGTGCGCCACCACCACCCGGCTTTGTGTTATACTTTTTAAAGAGGGAGGGGATAACTATGTTGCTGACTTGAACGTCTTAGGTTCAGATGACCTTCCCCCATCACAGCCTTCTGAACAGCCTGGCCTTTTTAGGTGTTTGGATGTAGAGCCTCCATTGCCCTCCAGAACTGGGACTTCATGGCTGGGGTCTAGCCAGCCCTCTTCCTCCTGCTCTGTGATTGGGCTGACGCCAGCCTCTGCTTCTCTTGCAGGCATCATTCATGCCCGAAGCCTGGTTCGGGAGTGCTTGGCTGAAACGGAACGTAATGCCAGGTCCTAGCCCCTGGCCAGTCTGAAGGCCCATCTCGCTATCCTGAGGAGATGAGAGGCTTTGTTCAAAATGGCAGTAATTTTTCTACCACAGTCATTAAGCTCTGAACCCACACTCAAAAGATTGGGAAGACATTTTGCAGTAACTGACGATGTGCATTTTAAGTAGTTAGGAATGACCCAGCTCTTTTTTCTTTCCAAACATTTGAAAGATGTTTGTGAAGCCACTTCACAGCAAGCTATTGTTTGTCCCCAAATACCAGTGTCCACTTTAACCTCCCTTTGGATGTCTTCCATTTGCATCACCCCAGTTGACTTCCTTTCCATGAGCTCACCTGCATCTGAGGAGTTGAGTGCAAACCACAGCCCGTTTGCTTAGTAGCTGGCCCGCCTGTGTACAGTGTAGACCCTGCCTCATGGAGCTTCTCTGCTTAAGTGTTTGCATGACTGAGTGCTTTGAAGTCAATCTTTGAAATGCACAGGTTATACATACAGGAGAAAGAGCAATCTGCCCAACCTACCAAGCACCCTGCAAGTGTCCATCCTGAGACGGTAGATCTCAGTTCTGTGTTTACTGTGAGCCCATCACAACATCTGGAAGAAAACGACTGAAACTGTTGCATCTTTGTATTTATTACTTGATGTAATAAAGCTTATTTTCATTAACACTTTGTACTGAGATGTGGAATCTTTGGGGTCTTAAGTACATGTTTTTCTTTGGAGAAGGACAGAGTCTTGCTAATTATAGTGACTTTGGCTTTGAACTCAGTCTTTGTCTTGGTTTCTCGAGTGTTGTGGTCACCACTGAAGCTCCTGAGGGAGACATATGAGGGACAAGTCTGCTAAGGGATCCCTGTCTGGCCCAGAGGCACCTATGTGATGATAACCACTAGCACAGCTGGTTCCGAAGTCTGCTTATATCTCAAGGATGACAGATCCATTGTGGGATTTAAGTGTGGTGTGACTGGTTTGGTGAACTGCTGCTGTTCTCTGCCGTCACAGGTAGGTGTCACTCCAAGGATCTCCACCCTGCACTGGGTTCTGCTCTGTGCTGGATGAAGATCAGTATCAGTTGTGCAGTCAGTGTTCCAGGTAAGAAGCAAAGAGCCCAGTCACAAAGAGTTCAAAGGCTGGCTGGAGCCATGGCCTTCTCTACATCACCATGGCAGAAAAACCAATGTACCAAAGGAGACAAACTGAAGCTGCTCTTGGCTACAGTTCCAAACTTGCCATCCTGTGGGTTTCTTCCATCCCTTTCCATAAATGCCTGCTCAAGAGAGGCTGATAAAGGACCTAGGTGCTCCAACAAAGGAAGCCCTGCTTGGGAGTATCTCAGGTCTCACTTCACAGTGCCCCTTCCCCCCCATCTCGAGACAGTGTCTCACTAAGTAGTTCTGGCAATCCTGGAACTCACTATGTAGACCAGGCTGGCCTTGTACTCACAGAGATAAGGCCTGCCTTTGCCTCCTAACAGATGCTATTAAAGGGGTATGTTATCTGTGGAGTTCTAACAGACAAAGCTATTAACTGTGGTTTAAACAAATGAAAACTCATCTGTAGCTTTGGGTGGTGGTAGTCAGTGATCCTTGAATTTGGGGAGGCAGCGACTGGAAGATCTCAGGGTTAGCCTGGGCTATCTCTAAAACCAAAGACTAAGGTCCAGTGAGTGATGATAGAAATCAGGTTCTGGTACCTTATCTCAAATCTGCTTGCTCATAAACAGGGAATGAACTTCTGACATTCTTGACAAGTTCTGCTTGCATTTCTGTTGCTATGATAAAATGCCATAGAAGAAAGCAACTTAGGGAAGAAAGTTCACTTATTTAGCTTACAATTTTAAGTCATAATTCATCATTTTGGGGAAGTCAAGGAAGGAGCTTAAGAAGCTAGCCATTATCACATTCACAGTCAAAAGCAGAGAGTATAAAAGCCTTGTTGCTGGTTCTTTTTTTAGCTAGTGCTCTGATTGGTCAGGACTCCTGCTCAGGGAATGCTGCTATACACACACAGTGGGCTGGTCTTCCCACTTCAGTTAACAAGACAATTCCCATGGCATACCTACAAGGCAACCTAGTAAATTCTTAAGACTTGCCCTGGGGATTCTAGGTTGTCTGTGTGACTTTGACTGTTAAAACTAGTAAGCACAGTGGGTAACTTAGTAACATTCCACTGTCATTTTCCCTGTACCAGAAACTAAGGATAAAGGATCCTTAAGACAGCTCAGCAGTGGCCCTGGAGTTGAAAGATAGTTACTCAATGCTATTGTTTCACTCAACTTGCCATAAAAGGGGCTTATTTAATATTAAACAATTTTTAAAAAAACAATTTTAAAAGTTTTTATCTTAACTTTTTATTTGTTCGCTTACTTTTGTGTTTGAGTGTGGGCACATGTAGTCACAGTGATGTCAGTGGACAACTTTGCAGAGACAGTTCTGACCTTTTATGTGGATTTTGAGGATCAAAACTCAGGTCAGGCCAGGCAGTGGTGGTACATGCCTTTAATCCTAGCACTTGGGAGGCAGAGACAGGTGGATCTCTGAGTTCGAGGCCAGCCTGGTCTACAGAGTGAGTTCCAGGACAGCCAGGGCTACACAGAGAAACCCTGTCTCAAAACAAACAAACAAACAAACCCCACCTCAGGTCAGGCTTATGACAAGTGTCTCTGGCCTCTGAATCACGCCGTCAGCCCTATTTCCTACCTTTTTAGAATAACATTGTACTACTAGGTCAGAGGTACATGCAAAATCCTAACATTTGGGATGATCAGGCAGGAGGATTCCCTACAAATTGGAAACCAGTCTGGGTTATAGTAGACTGTCTAAAAAAACCAAAACAAAACCAGACATGTTACATAAGCCTGTATAATCCCAGACTATGGGAGGGAAGCAGGAAGATCAGGAATTCAAGATTATCCTTGACTCCATAGTGAGTTCAAGGCCGGCATGGACACATGAGATTCTGTCTCAAAACCAAAGAAGCATAAAAGGAGATATTTTTGTAACCACTGCCAAAATCAAGGAACTCTGTCCATGAGACAGTGGCAGCCCACAAACTGGCTACTGTGCCCTTACTGTAATGGCTTTTTGGGTGCCATACAGAATCATTCTTTACATTTTCTTACCTTTACCTTTGTATGTATTCATATGTGCCCATGTGGCACAGTGCCCATAGGGGTCAGAGGACAACTCTGGGTCAGGCTTGACAGCAAGTGCCTGATGGTTTTATTCTTGGAAGTGTGTATTACTACTTGCTGTTGTCAACCAATTAAAATAGTGATGGCTGGGGGCTAGAGAGATGGCTCAGTGATTAAGAGCACAGGCTGCTTTTTCAAAGGACCTGGGTTCAATTCCCAGCACCTACATGGCAGCTCACAACTCTATAACTCCAATTTCAGGGGATCCGACACTCATACACATACAAGCAGGCAGAACAACAACGTACATAAAGTTAAATCGTTAAAAAAAAAATTGATGGCTGGGCCTGAAGGGATGGCTCAGTTGTTCAAAGTGAGGACCAGGCTCAGTTCCCAGCACCAGGGTTGAGCAGCTATCTCCTGTACCTCCAGGTCCAGGAAGACCAGACTCCTCTGGCCTCAGTGCACACCTGCACTCATGTGTACATTCCACACTTACAAGTTAGTTAAAAATAAAAATCTGGGGCTGGAGAGATGGCTCAGTGGTTAAGAGCACTGGCTGCTCTTCCAGAGGTCCTGAGTTCAAATCCCAGCAACCACATGGTAGCTCACACTATAATCGGATCTGATGCCCTCTTCTGCCATGCATGTGTACATGCAGATAAAACTTTTGTTAGATCCATCAGAATGATATTTTTAAAAGGTTCTTAAAATTTATGTGTCTATGTGACTGTATGTTATCCTGTGGAGGCCAGAAGGTGGCACTGGATCTCCTGGAGCTGCAGTTACAGGCAGTAGGTTGTGAGCAACCCCATGCTAAGTACTGGGAACTGAACCGGAGTCTTCTGCAAGAGCAGCAAGCCCTCCTAACTGCTAAGCCAACTCTGCAGCTCCTACTTTGAGACAGTCTTACCATGTAGGAAAGGCTGCTACAGAACTAGCTATATAGGGGAGGTTGTTCTGAATCTTGCAGCAATCAATCCTCCTGCCTTAGCTCTCCCAAGTGCTAAGACTGCAGGTATACACCACCATGCCAAGTTCTAGAATGTCCTCTTTAGATGTTATAATGCTGGAGCCAGGCATTGCCACCTTTATTCCCGGAAGTCCCTTGGTATGTCCTCAGCATCAGCCTTTTTCTCGGTGTTTTGACTCGCTTCCCACAGTTCTTTCAATAGCTTCTTCTTTTCTAGAGTCTCCTTTGCTCTTTTCTTCCTCTCTCGCTTTCTCCTCTCAGCCTCGAGCTTCTCTTTGTTAACAGGGCTGTTTTCACCGTTGTAGAAAATATCCACCTTCTCCTGGAGGACTTTCCGAGCTATCTTTCTGTTTTGATCCACAGATCGTGTTTGGTGGCACTGCAAGAGTTAATGGGCAGGGATGTAAAACTCATGAGTGTCAGGAGATGGTCAGGGATTCCTCTTCCCTCAATCTACCCTTTCCTGTCACATAGGGAAAGGCCAAGAGGGTGGTGGTGGCACATGCCTTTAATCCCAGCACTTGGGAGGCAGAGGCAGGTGGATTTCTGAGTTCGAGGCCGGCCTGGTCTACAAAGTGAGTTCCAGGACAGCCAGGGCTACACAGAGAAACCCTGTCTCGAAAAACCAAAAAAAAAAAAAAAAAAAAAAAAAAGAAAGGCCAAGAGCTCCAGTGAGTCACACAGTGAAGAGCACAGCCTTTCTGTATGTGGCTCACGGTCTCAGCGGCACACACTAGCTGTATTGTGGGACTCCCACTTGGATAATTATGAATGGGATTTTTTGGCCCAGGCATGGAGGGAGAGACAGTGGATCTTTGAGTTTGAGGGCAGCCTGGTTTACATAGCAATACTCTGTCTTTAAAAAAGTAAAAGATTTTATATTTAGAAGCAACAATAGCTTAAAATATTAGTGTATTTTATTTGTATGAGTGTTAGCTTGCATGTTTGTCTGTGTAACATGCTCATGCTTTGGGCCCATGGAGGCCAGAAGAAATCAGATCCCCTGGGACTAGAATTACAGCCAGTTGTGAGCCATGGGAATGAAACCCAGGTCTTCTGGAAGAGCAGCCAGTGCTTTTAACCACTGAACCATCTCTCCAGCCCAACAATCACTTTCAAACTGACTTAAGCCCTTCCCAAGTAACTATGGAAACACTGACTAGAGTCTAGCTTATCTGGGAGCAACTGTGCAAAATTCACATGCCATTCATAAGTGGAGCCATCTGAGACTGGGACACACACACCTTTACTAACAGCTTCTCACAACACTCAGTATGTGAAACTGATGGTGGCGAGGGCCTGGCAAAGCTGACGGGCAAAGGAAATGTGGCCGGGGGCAGAATGCCAAAGGGGAATGGAGTTAGTGGCAGGGTCAACAAAACTAGCGTTTGGGATTTTTGTCATGAATGAGTTTCTCAAGGAGGAAGAAAGCAAACAGGATTTTAATTCATGTCTTGGCTCAAGAAGCAGCTTTCAAAGGACTGAGCACGTTTGCTGTCTGCCTCAGGCAATGAGCACCAGCTTACCGGACTCAGTTAACCTGAATAGAATGGCTTGGAGCATGTTCGCCCCTAGTGCTGAGAATCAGTTGCTGGGTTAGCTCTACCTGGGAAAATCTGTCCTTGGCCTTCGTGCTCCCTCAGGCTGCATGTGCTGCTTGGGGCCTCTTGTGTCGTGTAAGTGGCAGTGCAGCGGCTGTGTAGCAGCTCTACTGGCCTGGCATGTATTTCAGAGGCAGTGGGTCTGGGCTAAAAGTCACTTGGCCACGCCATACATGTGCATTTAGTTGGGAGCTGGTGCCACCCTTGACCAGAGACTGCCTTTAAGGGAGAGTCACACTGGTGGCTGGCCGTGCAGAGCACGTTGCCTTCTGAGTCTGTGTGTTTTGCCCCCACAGAAGAGCATGTGTTAGAGGCATCAGTTGCACAGGGCAGAGGGTCGTGGAGGAGACCGCCCATCAGCTGAGGACTGAGATAGCTTGCCAGCAGCAGGGTTCATTAGCCCATGCTGGAGACCAGGGGTGGGTTTGAGAACAGCAGGCTACAAGGAGATCTGCCTTAGCCACAGCTTCTCTTCTGGTGACACAGAGAGCTACATTCAGGGACAGCAGCAAGGCCCCGGCTCCACAAGACTCCACCATCAGGCTCCTGAGACTGGGCAGGAGGTTCATCTACACTGGAACAGCTGGGGGCTTAGTATATCTGCAGTGCCCTAATTATTATCCTGGGTTGGCAGTGTGCCAGTGCCAGAATGGGCATGCCCCTTGGCTGAAACCTGCTGTGGCCACAGACCTGGATGCCCCTCATCTACTTGGCACTCCTGACCCGGTCTCTACCTTGACCACAATGCCGGAGGGCACATGTTTGAGTACCACACAGTTGCTGGTTTTGTTGGTGGCCTGGCCCCCTGGGCCATGGCCTTTCACAAACTGTTCTTCGAGCTCACTCTCGTTCAGGGGAAGCAGAGCAGGGTAGTCCTTCCTGCCTGCCGCCTGTACTGCACTGGCAGCCATTCCTGGGAAGAGCAGTGCTGGCTTCTCCTGAAGCCTGAGCCCCCACCTCCCAGAGCATATCCTGCTCAGTGGTGCAGGGAGACGGAGCAAAGCCCAGGTGCTCGTGGAAGACATGGCTTGGTGTGGCAGGACCTGGGTGGAGAAAGAATTGAGATTGACTTTTTACTTTGCTCGCAAGATGACACCCTGGTTTTAAATACAGGTTTTTTGTTTTTTTAAGATTTATTTATTTAAGTACACTGTAGCTGTCTTCAGACACACCAGAAGAGGGCATCAGATCTCATTACGGATGGTTGTGAGCCACCATGTGGTTGCTGGGATTTGAACTTGGGGCCTTCAGAAGAGCAGTTAGTGCTCTTAACAGCTAAGCCATCTCTCCAGCCCCTAAACAGGTTTTTAATCCAATCCCAGGGATGGTCCTGCATGCCCAGGGCCCATAGCACCTAGTAGTCCCCATCCAAGAGTCCTGAACAGGCCGGACACTGCTCAGCTCCCAGAATCACATGAGAAATTGTTAAGCTCAGGGTGGCATGACCATAGACTACACAGTTTCTTTTAAAACACCAAAAATACTTTCAGTGCACCTGGAGGTGCTAGCTCCTCAGAAAGAGGTGTCACTTGGAGGTGTGGGGCCCGAGGTCTGATAAAGACATAAAGGAGGAGAATTAGGACCCCAGTCAAGGACAGTATTTAAATGTGAAGCCTGCATTTGTATGAGGATGTCAGCGTGAGTCTGCTTTATAGCTGAGTTAAAGCTGACACAGGAAATGTCACCATCCATCAGTTTCCCAACTGCTGTGTTGTATGTAACGCTGGCAGTTTCACAGGTTTGAATGGGAACATCTGTTCCCTGGGATACACTGCCAATAATGGGATCCAACTGGTTTTCTTACCAAGTCAAGCAGTTTCTACTAAGGTGCCTGTTAGGCTTAAACACAACTGATGTGTGCGAGTGGTGTCAAGATGAAGGAGCTGGACTTGTGTGCTAGTCAGAGAAGATGTTTAAGAACACAGAGAGAGACTGAGCTGCACCCTGCATGTGCAACCCATTCTTAACAAGTTACACCCCCAGGTTCATAAGTCTTTTGTTTTTTAAACAGTGAAAGACTTAAATAACCACCCTAGGTTATAAGACCCTGTCTAAAAGTCTAAAAGGTTTAACTAATGATTAAAGATCCAGCATAAGCAGCCAGGACTATACAAAGCAATAAATACTGAATTGAAAAACAAAAAACAAACCTAGCAAAACAAAAAATATACTGCATAACATTGAAATCACTTAGTTGACAATGCATTGGACAGGGAGTAGTAACTACCTGGACGTGGTCAATCATATGGGCCTTTGAGGTTTTCAAGGGGTCAAAGGTAAACTAGTTCTCCTTGTGAAAGGGTGAGTCACAAGACACTCATCAACTGGAAAACTGGTGAATTTGCTTTTCCCTACTCAGCTCACACATGATAGAAAAGATCAGAGAAAAAGAGTTCTGGGGATAGCCTTTGCTAACGACTTCTGGGGCTCAGAACTACATTGTAGTAAAGTGTTCAGCAGCCAGGCTATCTCAGAAACACAGCTTCCTTGCGGACCATGTCTCTGCTATGGCGTGAGCAGGCGCCAAGCGTGGGGTGCCACTTTTATACTGCACCGAAGGCAGCCAAAACCTGGTGACATAGGTTCCTGGCAGTGGTCTGTACACAGGGAGGGGCTAGGTCCTAAGACTAGAGCTCCAGGACAGAGCTACCCAGGTTTGCTCTCTGCTTGCTCACACCTAACCCACTGTCATGCACTGACTGCCCACAACTGTGATGCCTACCCCAGTGAGTACAGGTGAGAATCCTTGAAGACACAATGTCAGTTACGTAACTCTGGCTGTCCCGTAACTTACTCTGTAAAACAGACTGGCCTCAAACTCCTAGAGATCAGTCTGCTTCCTCTCCTGAGTGCTGGGATTAAACGCATATGCCACCACACCTAGCAATTTTCTAAATTTTCCATATGAAGTGTTTTGCCCTCATTTATGTTATGCATGTGCATTATATGTGTGCCTGGTACCTACAGAGGCCAAAAGAGAGTGTTGGATCCCTTGATGCTGGAGTGACAAACAATTGTGAGCACCATATGTGTTGGGAACTGACCCCAGGTCTTCTGTAAGAGCAGAAAATGCTCTTAACAATGGAGTCATCTCTCTCTAGGCCCTATTCATTCATTCATTCATTCATTCATTCATTCATTCATTCATCCAATTCTGAGGCTGGGCTTGACTCTCTCATCATCCTGTGTCCACCTTCTGAGTTCTGGGATCCTAGGTGTGCACCCCCATGCCTTGCTCCTCCTCCTTACTTCCTTGCTCTCCCCCCTCCCCTTATTTCCCCCCTTCCTCCTTTATTTTGAGGCAGGTTTTCATTATGCAGCCCTGGCTGGCCCAGAACGCTTATGTAGACCTAGGATTAAAGGTGTTAAGTCACAGTGTCCCACTTTCCTAAAGCTTGAAGTGCAAGCTTCTGAGTAGGCAGAAGGGTTGGCACTGGGAGTCTTTTGAACCCTCTTCTTCTAAGTGAATTGAATATGATGAATTGTGACACAGTCTTCTCCAGCCTATAATACTGCCCCTTTTCAATTCTGTGACTGACAGTGTGGTCTAAACCCATGGCTTCTTTTTATGACAGTCAATGAGTCCTGCCCGTACCAATGGGTGCTTTTTTAAGACAATAGTGTAAGGTGTTCCTGTGGAGGGGTGTATTATCAAAATGCAGAGCAATGAACAGGCATGCTTTAAGGTGCGCACCTTTAATCCCAGCACTCAGGGGTCAGAAGCAGGTGCAGGCCAGTCTGGTCTACAGAGGGAGTTCTATGACAGCCAAGGCTACAAAGAGACACCTTGTCTTAAAAAGCAACCCTCCTCCCCAGAAAAACCCAAAACCATAACAACTGTTTTTGCAGGGGAGGAGGCTAGAGAGATTAAGAGTTAAGTGTTAAGAGTGTATGTTGCTCTTGCAAAGGACATGAGTTCAGTTCCCAGCACCCATACTGGGCTGCTCCTTAGAATTCCAGTTCCAGGAAATCTGGTGGGCTCTTGTGGCCTCTGATGGCACTGCACACACACAATAAGCAAGCAAGCAAACATAATTGGTTTCTGACTGGTGAGCTAGCTCAGTAGTAAAGGGGCTTATTATTAGTGTGATGACCTGAATTTGGTCCTGGGACCCTTAATAGGAACTGACTACTGAAAAGTTTTGCCTTCTGATCTTCACATACATGAGCACTGTGGTGGAACGAACACACACACACACACACACACACACACACACACACACACTGGATGTGAAGTATATTAGAATTACCCTTACAAGCTGTGGTGGCCCTGTGCCTGTAATCTCAGACCTTGGAAGTAGAGGCAGGACCTGGCGTTTAAGGCCATCCTGGGAGTTATAAGATTCTGCCTCAAAACCACATCAAAGACAGGCAAGATGGCTCAGTGGATAATGAGGCTTGCCACCAAAAGTAATGACCTGAGTTCGATCCCAGCAACTCACAAGATGGAAGAGAACCAGCTCCTAAAACATGTACTCTGACCTCCAGATATGGCATGCACCTCTTCCCCGACAAATAATAAAATGGAATCAAAACAAAACAACCCCAAATACCCAAGGACGAAAACGTGATGAACCCAGACACTATGATCAGTGACAGGGCTACGTTAATGTCCCAAATGGCCCTTTTCTGATTTTTGCTTTCAATGTACAGAACAAAATTCCTTTGTGTAACAGAAAGAAAGCTTCAAGCCCATGGACTGACCATGGAATTTGAGCCCAGGGTCTCTTTGGGTTTCTCTTCCACCGGTTAGTGAACTAACCAAGCAGAGGGCAGCAGTGATATAGAGCGCTGTGACAAAGACAGGAAGCAAGTCTGGGACAGGCCAGACTCCAGACAAGGACAGCAGGAGAGCGCTTTCATCGGCAGCTGTCACAGCCGCTGGTTCAGGCTCTGCCCTTCTGTCCTGGCTCAGAGCTGACAGACACCCTGGAAGCTCTCCCACCCAACCGAGTTCAAGAAGGTCCCCAGTGCTCAGTGACTGGCTGCTTTGTTCAGTGGTGGATTCCAGCA
Organism: Tokudaia tokunoshimensis; assembly: GCA_036184795.1. Taxonomy (NCBI): domain Eukaryota; kingdom Metazoa; phylum Chordata; class Mammalia; order Rodentia; family Muridae; genus Tokudaia; species Tokudaia tokunoshimensis. The sequence goes on along the minus strand of BTHU01000006.1, from coordinate 14,431,857 downwards.
GCCAATCAGACAATGCTAGACACTTCTAGCATCTCCTGGCGCTTTGGATCTACTCCAGTGACTGCTAAAAATGACAAACACACCCGTGGCTCTGCTCCCTCACACCCAGAAGACAGACTGGATTTCGGGTTTTGTGATACCACATTGCAACCTGAAGTCTTTGGGGACAATAAAAGCAGCTCGAATTATAGCTCACTGTAACATTACAAAAACACAAAAGAAAAATGACAAAAGGACGCGCTAGTAAGGGGAGACCAGTGGCTGGCAGCTCTGTTCTGATTCCTTCCTGGGAGTGTGGGCTTACATTTAGGGCTGGCTCTGTACCCGGACTTCCCTGGCCCTCTTTTCCTTTGAGCATGGCTTCAGCTATTTATGAGCTGGTGAAGTTTGGGTTGATAAGTCTCTCACCATCCAAGTCCCAACTCAGTCAAGTGTGGAGAAAATAGGTCTACTAGACCTTACAAAAGAGGACATGAATTTGGTGAAAAATTTCAAGATCTACTAAGCATCAAGGGTAGGCCTCAAGGAGCACAAATAGTTTGCACATCAAAGAGACATGAGGACATCTATAAGTACAATAGCTCCGATAGCCCAGGCTGGACCACAGAGATAGGCCCCAGATTTCTCACAGGGCTCTTGTTAGGATTTGGAACTTGCAGTCAATTTATGCCTCATATCACCAATTCTGGCTGACAAACATTCCTTCCCTCAGCTTCCTAAATAAACCCAAAACTGATGGGATGGCCCCCTCAGCTCTGCAGCAAGTCCTAGGACAGAACAATCCCAGGCTCAAGTGCTGTGTTTTGAACAGTCCTAAGTCCTGTGGATGGGGGCAGAGGATTGTTCTTACATCTCTGAGAAACAGAGTCAGCTGGGTGTGTGGGTATGGTGGCACAGGCCTCTAATCCCAGCACTCAGGAGGCAGAGGCAGGTGGATCTGAGTTCGAGGCCAACCTGGTCTACAGAGTGAATTCCTGGATGGTCAGGCCGACAAAACTCTGTCTAAACACCCCGCCCCCCGCAATGTTGGCTGGGAGCTTGCTTAGTCATCAAGAGCATGCTTCCTTAGCCTAGCCTTGAGTTTTAGTTCCCAGCACTGCAGTAAGAGGCAGACGATTACAGCCAACAGCAGGACTAGTGTCACGGCTCAGCATGTAAAGGCACGTGCCACCAAGACTGAAAACCTGTCTTCAATTCCTGATGGAAAGAACCGATTTTTTTTAAAGACTTATTTATTATTATATGTGAGTACACTGTAGTTGTCTTCAGACACTCCAGAAGAGGCCGTCAGATCTCATTACGGGATGGTTGTGAACCACCATGTGGTTGCTGGGATTTGAACTCAGGACCTTCGGAAGAGCAGTCAGTGCTCTTAACTGCTGAGCCATCTCTCCAGTCCAAAAGAATTGATTCTTATGAGCTCTGTTCTCTTTCTCCCTCTCTCTTTCCACACTCATACACTCATAATTAAAACAACCCATAAAGGATATTTTGTTTATCTGAAGACAAGGTGGTCCTGAATTTTGCACTTCCTGTGTTAGACTCTTGAGTGCTAGGATGACTGCCACTACACCTACACTCAGCAAAGTTAATTTGAGTTTAAATTCATCTTAGGAAAGCCCATGGGTGGGTTTCAGTCTCTAGAACGGCTGCTTAGTTAAACATTTACTACTTTGGTGTTTCTTTAGAAAGGTAAGGCACCGAGTCTAGTTCTCCCTGGCCACCACCGTCATGGTGTATCAACCTTGCAGAAACTTCAATAAAACTTAACAGAAAGAACTCATGGCGAGAACTCCACAGGGCACTCTAGGAGAGATGCTCTCAGCAGAGTCTGCCCACTCCTCAGTGAGCACACAGCCCACCTGGGAGTCTTATTAAATCTGATGCTAGCACCTTGGGCGGGCAGACTCAGTGTTTCTGAGTCTCTGTCTTCTGTATTTTAAGTCCCAGTTAGCCTGGAACCTCACTATGTAGCCTAGGCTGGCCTTGAACTCAAAAGAATTCTACCTGCTTCTGCCTCCTCAGTGCTGGTATTTAAAGATGTGTGCCACCATGCCTGGCAGACTTTTTCTCTAACTAGCTCCCAGGCAAGGCCTCTACTATTCATTCAGGCAGGGACCACACTTGGAGCAGGACTATTGCCTTCATCCTGACAGCGAGGATGGCAAGAGCATTTGATGAGAGGCTTGGGATCATGATGGCAAGGACAGAGAAGAGACAAGAGGAGATACAGGAGCGTGATGGGAAGGGAAGGAGGCCCTCTAGAAAAAAGAATGAACTGAATATAGATTTGAGCTCTTGAAGGTGACATGGCAACAAGGACACTGAGGATGCCAAAGGGTGCCTGCTCTGGAACAGTGCTCCAGCGGGGGCACTCTGTTAGGCGCACGTGAGGCTCTCCACGGGGTCAGAGGGATTGGGGGTGTGGGCTCAGGGAGCAGTGTTTGCCCAGCATGCACGAGGCTCTAGGGTCTATCTCCAGCAGAGCATAAACTAGGCATGGTGGTACATGCTCATAATAACTACACTAGAGAGGTGGAGGCAGGAGGATTGTAAGTTTGGTTTTACAGCAAGCTTGAGGCCAGCCTGAGATACACGATCCTGCTTTGATCTGGGGAACGGTAGCCAAGGAGACTACTCTGGGTCTGGTCTGAACTTACTAGGCTTGCTGCTACCTAGGTCAAGAGACAACGAACGAAATACAGTAGCTAGTTCACACGATACCAACATCCCATTCCTCTTTTTAGAGTAGAGCATTCCGATGCACTGAGAATTACACCTGTCCTATTTGTGGCATCTCACAGGAAGCTTCCAATTTATCAACCACACTGGGATCACAATGGGAACATTAAGAAAGCAGAACTCACAACATATCCTTTTCTCTTAAAACTCTTAAAGTCTATGTACCATTAATGGTGTTTAATATGTTTAGTACTCAGATGTCTTCACAAAACCCTTCATAGTACAGCACTTGGGCTGGCTCTGGTAAAGCAAACCTGTACTTTCAGCACCTTGGAGATAGAGGCAGGAGAATTTCAAGTTTGAGGTTAGCCTGTGCTACACAGACCCAACTCCTTAAAACAAAAAAGCCAAACCAAAAATGATAATATAAAGAAAATAAAGAAGTGGGGATTCTCTAAAGTTTGCTTACTGTGGATGATCATTAGTTTTTGTTTTTGTCTTTTTTTAAAGCCAGGATATCATAGCTTAGGACAGCTTCAGACTCACTACAGAGCCTCAGCTCATCTTGAAGTTCTGATTGTCCTACTGAGTGGGTATACAGGCCACCTGTTTTCAAGGTTTGTATTTGAGTCAGGGTCTCATTATGAAGCCCTGGCTAGCCTGGAACTTATTATGTAGACCAGGCCAGGCTGGCCTCCAATGTGCAGAGATCACCTGCCTTTGTATCTTGCTGGAATTAATTTTAAAGGTGTGTACCACCATGCCTGACTTTTTTTTGACCAGGTTGGCCTTGAACTCAGTGATCCATGTGCCTCCTGTGCTGGGACTAAAAGCACGTGCCACCACACACTGGCCATGCTTGACTTTTTTAAAAACTAAATTTATCTTTGTCTCCAGCATGTTTCATAATACCTCCAATCTGTTCTTGCCTTCTATTTCTTTAAAAAAAAAGTTAGCTCGCTTTGCTTACGTTTCTCTTTTTGAGTCTTCCTCTCCTTATTTATTGCAGAGAGGCTATACTGCAGAACAGAAGAGACTTTCTTTTTCCTTTCCTTTTCCATTTTCCCTTGTGGGTGTGTGAATATGCGCACACAGAGGACCAAGGTCTATGCGGGAGGAATCCTCCTCCATGCTTCTCCACCTTATTGAGTCAGGACCTCAATCAGACCAGAGCTCTCTGACATGGCTACCCTCTCTAGGCAGCTTGCTCTGGGGACTCCTGCCTCTGTCTTCCCAGGCTGGAATTACAAGCTCGTCACCAAGCTCACTGGGCATTTTAGGTGAGTTCTGGGGACCCAAACTCTGCTCCACACACTTGAGTGGCAAATGCTTCGACTGCGGAGCCACTCTTAAGACAGCTTCTTGTGTAACCCAGGCTAGCCTTAGTCCCTCGGTCCTGTGGCTCCAGCATCTGAAATTATGGGACTACAGGCCTGTGCTACCATGAAGGATGCGCGTGAACCCTGCAGCACTCATGCGCAGAGCTGTGATTTACTTTCCAACCATGGTCACACCTCCTTATGTGTCAGATGAAGATCATACCACGTAGGGTGAGGACACAGCCAAGTATGTCACCACAGACATAAAGCTTTTAGTGCCTGTTAGATGGTATCACACTAGCTCTTAAATTGCACAACTGAGGAGTCTTTGACTCACGAACCACTTAAGCTGCAGTCTGATGGCATAAGCCCAGCCTGCAAAGCAACTACTTCCTGGGTTCTTGAAAGTTGAGAAGAGAAAAGGCATCTAGAAGAGTGACCTGCAGGTTATTTTGCTTGGTTTGGTCCAATTTAAGAAGTATCTGGAAACCATAAAAATGCAAGAGAGGCGCTATCTGCTCAGATCATAATTCTGCTCTATGAAATCAGGTGCCAAGGAGATCATTATGATGCCAAAATTACAGCTGGTGTTCTCAGCAGGCTCAGGTGTCTTGATCAAACCGAGCTCTGGTTAAACATGACTAACTTTAGGAAGAAGAGCAGAAAACTCATACAAAGCAGAAAGTTCAAATGCAGGGTTAGACATGCAGCCTCACAGCAGAGTCACTGCTTAGCTGTGGGTTTTCAGCACCACAGAATGAAACAAAACCCAAATAAAAATCCGGTCATTTTTCCATGCCCACTAGGTAAGCTACAGATTTCATTTTATTGCCCCCTCCCCAGACAAACATTGTAATAAAAAAAAAAATCAATGACACAAAGTAACACCATGAAACAAGTCATACCAGGAAACAGGAGGGAGAGCTAATCCCAGCACTGGGGTGGCAGGAGGGTTGACGGAGGTTCTAAGCCAGCAAAAGAAAGAACAAATGAATGAGACCTTATCAAAAAGCTATATCCAAGGTAAGAAACATTTATCTGTGTCAGTTAACAAACCAGTCTAATAACAATGCTAGTTCCTGAACATCTGACTCAACATATGAACAGATTAAAAAGGAATTCTCTAAAATATAAATATGACCTAAGAAGGATATACAGAAGCTGTCTATGGTGGTGCACACTGGTTGGCCATCCCAGCATTTGTGAGATAGAGGCAGGAAGATCAAGAGTACAAGGCTAGCCTTGGTCACATAATGAGTTTCAGGTCAGTCTGCGATACAAAGGAGGCCCTCTCTCTCAAAAAACCAGCCCAATACTCAATAAAAATGCTGCTACTCAAAATCATAATATGGAAAGAAAAGAACAAAATCCTCCAAAATTTACAAAGCATTGCTAGTTTTGTGGCCATACCTTCTCTATGGTTAGGACCTAGTAGTAGCTGCTTTTGGATTTTATATTCACCTGTAGGAAGAACACACCTTTCTCTGACTGGAGTTGTCTGAGGAGTTCACAATACTCACTTATTTGAATGCAAGATTCTAGTGTCTCTAACTATTAGAGTCTAATAGATTTATTGCTAGATTAATTATCAAAGTAATAGATTAGGTTTATTAGAGTTAAGAGATTTAAGGAGCAACTGAAATAAGTGATAAGACATTTTGAAATATGAGGGTCTGCGCTTAAAACAATTGATTTTGGTTAGTGTACAGCCACTATATTGATTGATACGTGAATGAATCAGTGGAGGCTTTAGATCTGGTATACACCTCAGAGTTTGGGATCGCTACTTAAGTTTCACTGTTGAAAAATATCTGCCTAGCCAGGTTTGAAAGCACAGGCCTTTAATCCCAGCCTTTGGAGGACAGAAGCAAGAGGATCTCAGTGAGTTCAAGGCATCCTGGTCTACATAACGAGTTCCAGGGCAGCCAAGGCTATATAGTGAGACCGTCTAAAGTAGTAATATTATTACCGTAAGTGGTGGGTATTTGAAGGAGAGGACGGAATGGGATGTTTCTCTTGTGGTTTGCCATTTCAAGGGCAAAAAGGTCTCCTGCATCCGCGCACTTACATGACAGTGCCCAAGCACTTGATTAGGCCAGGATACGATGTGCTACCCCCACCCTAGTGTTGCTACACTTGCTGCGTGACAAGTCCCACTGAGTAAGTAGATAAGGATGACCCGTTTCTCCTTGGGCCTTTGTGGAACTATCTTGTCCAGAACAGTGAACTCTCCTCCTCTCCTCGCGCCAAGTGTTTAGAGAGACACACAGCCGATCTCCTTAAATTTCGGATAAAGTGAGTCCAGACAACTCAGGTCAGGGGTCAGGCTGGAAAAGACCTTAGGTAAGTGACGGAAGTCGGAAGTTGGTCTCGAGTTCCAGCCTCAATGTCTCATTCCAGAGCCTCTGACAGTAGTAAGCAGCCCTAGTCCCAACCTGGCTTTGCAGGCGCTTACCTGTTTCAGCACCGGCCTCCGGCCGGAAGCATTCAGCAAAACTGTAAACCCCGGTGGACCGAGGATGGGAATCTGAATTTTCCAGGTCTGCGCATGCGTCACACTCCGCCCACGGCTTGCCCAGCCTACCAGAGGCTCATTCTCACCAACTGCGCACGCGAGAAACCGAAGCGTCTTTCCCTCTCACGCCTCCGGTGTCGCTCTGCCATCCTTGGCGCGAGCTGCGCGTCAGGGAACTAGGGAAGGTGCGCGCGGTGCGCTCGCCCGCTCGGCCCTCTTCCGAGCAGCCAATCGCGGTGAGACGCCGGGCGCGCGCACGCTCCTTGGAACTTAATGGTCGCGTGAGGCCAATCTCCCGGTACTGGCAGAGGTAGAGGCGAGGAGGCTAGGTAAGTGGTCGCGGCTTGTGGGGAACTGCGTGCCGCGAGGGCTGAGGGCTGAGTCCTAGACGACTCCATCAGAGTGGAACCCCTGGGTGCGTTGACAGGCTAGGGTGAAGGTTGCTGGCTACCGCGGGGCTAGCCGGAGCCCACTGGTCAGTGCAGCTCTGCGGGTGCATGCGCCTTTTCTAGACTCGTTCCCCTGAGTGACATCAGCGAGGCCCAATCAGATTGCTGCCTTCTCAAGGGGCGTGAGTGTCCTGCCCTCCCCCTCCCCTCCCCTCCGCGGTAGTGGTAGTCGGACTCTTTTTGGAAATCTCAGTGGTAGTGACTGGTTCTCCATCATCCCTATATCCTCTCTCCTCCGGCCTTGAATCAATGTTCTCTGCCAGCGACTAGCGTCTGGCTCCAACACCTGAAACTATCTCATGCCGGTTCCTTTCAGCCTCTCTGCAAAGAGGAAGCATAATGAACTTTAAAATTGTTAACGCAAATCCATCACTTTCTGCCTCCAATCCCAATGGGTTATAGGGTGAGGGACAGAAGCACCTCCCCCCCGCCCCCTTGCAATTATATTTATATAAGAATGCCTGTTCCGATATTCCTTTTCTGTCAAGTTTATCTCGGATTCCCCTTTTGTTTTCTCCTCGACCTTCCCGGTGACTGGAGAGGCGTCATCGAGTTTCTAGTGGTGTTTATCTGAATCTCCCGCATCCGGATTACTTCAGCGGAGGTGGGGCTGGGGAGAAGAGATGGGACTGTAGATCCACCTCTCTGGAGGACTTGTGGTCATTTGAATCCAGGTATTTTCGTTGCCAGTTGGAAGAGGCAGCCCCTGGCTTTTTCAATACCCCATTTATCATTGGTGATAGGCTTGACGCTGGGGTGGTGAGGTGGGGGAAAGGAAGCAAATCCTATTTGCTTAGGTCTGGTTACCCTTGGCCTCTGTGTCTGTCCTGAAGGGAATGTAGCTTTAGTGAACTGATTGCGTTCTTTTAAGCCCTGGGAAGTGAGAGTTGAGTGGAATAGGAGCGTGAGAGAATTCTTCTGATGCAGCCTCTAAACTTCCCATTTTGTAAACAGCATGGGACTTTTTTTTTTGTTTTTCTCCACCCCTTCCCTCCTTTTTCTCCCCCCCCCCATTTTTTTAAATCAACAGATTCTGGAAGGAGGAGGTATGTGATTGGGCTTAGAGCAGCAAATTTATCTCTGTTTTTATAGTAAGATTGTAGTTAACTTGTCAGGTAATAGTCTATCTTTCAAGAAGTTAATACACAGGCAGAGAGTACAAAAGGCTCTCTGTTGAGAAGTGTACATCCCACTATTTTTTATCAGTTAAATAGCTCTTCCCCCAACCTCCAAGACAGGGTTTCTCTGTGTAGCCCTGGCTGTCCTGGAACTCACTGTGTAGACCAGGCTGGCCTTGAACTCGGGGTTCTTCCTGCCTCTGGGTCCTGAGTGCTGGGATACAGGTGTGCGCCACCACAGCCCTGCTAGTGGCTTCTTAAGTCAACAAGCACTTCTGCAATGTAGGACTTATCAAAGAGGTGAAGCAGGCCTAGAAGTACTCCCATTTATTACATAATAGAGTGCATTTAGAACCTTGATTATTAAACACAAAATTCTGAAAGATTGCCTCTAGGAGATAATGGACTCCTACAAATTACCTTAAAAAAAGTATGGTTCCTGTATATAAAACCCCATCCTTTTTAAAGTATATTATTTAGAGGATTTAGGGAAAAAAGCTAATTCCAGAACTTTTTATCACCCTAAGCTGAAATGTGACTACAGTGCAGTGACTTCCTTTCTCTGCTAATTCTCAGTGCTTCAGACATAGTCCCTTTTCTGCCCTGTGAGTTTGTCAGTATTAAATGTTTTGTACAAGTGGCCTCATGGAGTAGTTCTTTTTTTTTTCTATGATTTTTTTAAAAGATTTATTTTTAAAGATTTATTTATTTATTTATTATATGTAAGTACACTGTAGCTGTCTTCAGACACCCCAGAAGAGGGCATCAGATCTCATTACGGATGGTTGTGAGCCACCATGTGGTTGTTAGTATTTGAACTCAGGACCGTTGGAAGAATAGTCAGTACTCTTAACCGCTGAGCCTCTCACCAGCCCTAAGATTTATTTTATGTATATGTGTACATTGTAGATGTCAGACACACCAGAAGAGGACATTGGAGCCCATTACAGATGGTTGTGAGCCATCTTGTGGTTGCTGGGAATTGAACTCAGGACCTTTGAAAGAGCAGTCAGTGCTCTTAACCTCTGAGCCATCTCTCCAGCCTTTTAAAAACTTATCCTTGTGTTTTCTGTGCTTCTCCTTGTGGTAGCAGCATCTAATTGCTACACCCCTTCTTTGGACCAGGAATATTCCATCACATGGATGTATTGCTTTGTCCCTTCATCTGCAGAGGGGCCTTGTGGCTTCTACACTTTGGCCATTATATATAATATTGCTATTCTTTTACATTTGTGTCTCTGTATGTGTGTATTCACATGTGCTACATGGAGAACAGAGGAGTCAGTTCTCAGCTTCCACCATGCATTCTGGGGCTTGAGCTAGTCAGGCTTGCCTGGCAAGTGCTCTCAGCTAATGAGCCCTACCGAACATTGCTGTTCTTATTGTAGACGGATTTGAGAGGGTCCCAAAGTCATGAGAAGATAGTGGTTACATTTAGTGGCCATTTACAGCAGTTCTCCCCCGTTCACTTTCAGACTCTTTGGAACTACAGCCGATTTCACAGTTCTGAATGTCAGCCACTGAGGATGCTGGTAGAAGATGATGCGGCTGAAGAGGACTCGGAAGCAGTGTCCTCCCGAAGGAGAAGCAACAGTATTTCTAAATGACAGAGCTTAACAAATTTTGTACGCTATGGAAGATTTTGACTTGGTGGAAACTTTACAAAAAACGTCACCTTCTATAGAATCTGATATCAAATGTGCTCCCCATTCTCTTGGGTTGAGCTTACCTGCTAATAGGTAAGAGTTGGTTTGATACTATTTTCATGTGTCAACAAATGAAAATAACTTTTGTTGGCAGAGCCAACCAGTTAATCTAATTAATAAGTAACATAGTTGCTGATTTCCCTTAAAGAACTGACCAACCTCTGAGAAACTATTCAGGTACGGTTGTCAGTTGAGAGCAGTGTCCACCTGTCTCTCTGCCAGCCCTTTCACTTCCTGCAGAGGACGGGAACAAGGAGAGCACTAGAAAAGAACTTCTTAGCTATGTAGCAACGTCCAGGCCACCCAGGGCTACATTGTAAGACAGTGGTCTCACAAAAGCAAAAGCCCCAAATTGATTTTGCTTATTATACTATATATTATATATATATATATATATTTTTAGTTTGACAACTTATAAGGATATCTTTAAAAATTGGTAACCTAAATACGTACATATACTTTTTTTTTTAAGGTTAGAGTCTCTTGTAGCCCAGACTAGCCTGTCTCATAATATAACCTTGAACTTTTGCTTCTCTACCTCCTGATAATTTCCTAATTATTTCTCCTTTTTTTTTTTTTTTTGGTAGCTCAGGTTAGCCTCAAACTCAAGGCAGTCCTCCTTCCTAGTACTGGGATTACAAATGTGAGCTATCATACCCAATTTTTTTTGCTACATTTTAAATTAATAATATAATATTTTATAAAGCAGAAGCATTGCACCAATCTGGGAAGTAGCAATTGAAAATGTGTGTTAAGTGGGGATGGAGAGATGGCTCAGTGGTTAAGAGGAACTGGGTTCAATTCCCGGCATGCACATGGCAGCTCACAATTGTCTGTAACTCTAGTTCCAGGGGACCTGACACCCTCCCACACAAAAAGACAGAATGCCAGTGTACATAAAATAAAAAATAATTAAAAAAAAAAAAAGAAAATGTGTTAGTTACTACATAAACAACAGCGAAACAGACTATGAACTGACAAAATAGCCAACCAAATGCTTTATGTGTATTTAGTTATTTATTGATTGAGTCAGGTCTCTATGTCCTTGCTTGCCTGTCCTGAAGCTCACTATGTAGGCCAGGCTGGCCTGGAATTTGTGGCAGTCCTCCTGATGCTACCTCCCAATCTGGGCATTAAGCCTTGGCTTTGTACAGCCACATAGATATAGATTTGGCTGCATTTTCTTTTCTTTTCTTTCTTTCTTTTTTTTTTTTTTGAGACAGGGTCTTTCTTTGTAGCTCTACCTGTCCTGGAACTCACTCTGTAGACCACACTGGCCTATAACTCACAGAAATCCACCTGCCTCTGCCTCTGCCTCTGCCTCTTAAGCGTGCTGGGATTTAAGGTATGTGCCACCATACTTGGCAGAGGGTCAAATAGCTTTAGGTACAAAGATTTTGAAGAAATTGTATATCATGAATAAACTACTTTTAAACTGGTCGACTCTCTGCCTTCCATGTGGGAGTGTGAAGTAGCTGTAAGATTGTATAGCACCACTTAGCATAAGGGAGAGCAGAATGTAGAGAGAGAGAAATGACCCAGAAGGAAAACCTGCTGTGGGGCTCTGCCTCAAAAGCTGCATGCTGCCCCACATTTTACTTCCTGTCTCATTTGATGGCCCCTGTGAAATCCACTTCTGGAAGAATCTCCCATTAGAATGTAGTGCTTGAATTGTCTGGAGGAACCTAAATGTGTTTTTCTCATAAAATTTATGTCATTGAATTTGCATCCTTTTTCCTTGTGACTGATAGTTAGATACACCATGAAACCACATAATTGCAACTCTGTAAAGTTCTTATGGACTTATATATTTTTAAAGAGTTTCTTGCTCTTGAATTCTTATTAATATTTTCTAGTCCTAACTTTTATTATTTTAGTATCTTCATTTTGGGGGGGGGTGTGTGTAAGAAAGCTCAGGGTCTGGAAATGTAGCTCCGTTGGTTGAGCGTGCGTGCGTGCATGTGTGTGTGTGTGTGTGTGTGTGTGTGTAAGAAAGCTCAGGGTTTGGAAATGTAGCTCCGTTGGTTGAGCGTGCGTGCGTGTGTGTGTGTGTGCGTGTGTGTGTAAGAAAGCTCAGGGTCTGGAAATGTAGCTCCGTTGGTTGAGCGTGCGTGCGTGTGTGTGTGTGTGTGTGTGTAAGAAAGCTCAGGGTTTGGAAATGTAGCTCCATTGGTTGAGCGCTTGTCTGGCATGCAGGAAGCTCTGGGTTCTGTTCCTAGCACAGCAAAGATCAGACATCACATCACGGCTCATGACTGTAATTTTTGCACTTGGGAGGAAAAGTCAGGAAGAACAGAAGTCCAGGGTCATCTTCTCCTATAGCGAGTGAGGCCAGCCTAGTATATTTCCAGCTGAATAAAACAAAACAAAACATACATTTGGAGAGAAATGACTTTGTTAAGAGCACAGGCTGCTCTTCCAGAGGATCTGGGTTCAGTTCCCAGTATCCACATTGTGGCCTGCAACTCCAGTTCCAGGAGATCCAACACCCTCACACAGATATACATGCAGGCAAAATACTAACACACATAAAATAAAAAAATAAATCATTAAAAAAAAGTTTCAGGGCTGGAGAGAAACCTCAGAGGTTAAGGGTACTGACTGCTCTTTCAAAAGTCCTGAGTTCAGTTCTCAGCAACCACGTGGTGGTTCACAACCATCTGAAATGGGATCCGAGCCCCTCTTCTGGTGTGTCTGACAGCTACAGTGTACTCATATAAATAAAATAAATAAATCTTTTAAAAAAAGTTTCATTAACCCCCCCCCCAAAAAAAAACCCAATAAAAATAAAAATGCCCCTTCAGCTGAATTGAATTGTGCTTGGGGTATTTATAAAAAAATCTGCAATCAACCCACATTTTGAAAAGTCTTCTGGAAAGAATTAGTGTTCTATTACACACCATACAGGCTCAATAAATCCTGAATATTGGCTGCTAATTGACTTGACAGAACTTTCATTCAAAGGTAGTCCAGTGATAAGCTTATCACACCAAATCAGGGTCTACTTAACTAAGACTGGACTGTTCTGGGCAGTGGAGAGAGAATCCTTAGTACACAATGAAGGACTGTTTAAAGTGGGCCAGATGATCCTTTAGAATAATTCAGAGAAGCTAGGATGTTTCCCTGCGGATTCCATTGGGCTTTGGGGCATTCCCTCAGTGCTGGAGAAGGTTTTTCTGTGGAGAAGGTCTTCCTGTGGTGCTCGTAAAGAAGTGAATGTGTCCTGTCGTCTGTGCTGTCCGGCCTTTGTGGTCAGATTTTCAAAGGAGGTTGCATTCTAATGGAGGGTTAGGTATCAGTGGTTGTGTTCTGCTCTGCTAAATCTTGAACTGCTGAATTATTCAACACTTCAGTTGAATGAGGAAAACCATCTGAATTATTTATGTTTCAACAGAAGTAGTCCCCACCTTAGTACAAATGGGGTATCCTCTTTCTCAGGGAAGACCGGGCCTCCTGTCATTCAAGGGACAGTGGAAGTCCTCACTGCTTTAAGACAAGACCTACAGAACAGTTGCTGGACTGACTCGGAACTTTGGAAGAGTTGCGAGGTATCTCATTTTGTTTTATTTTGGGGGTCTTGAAAAGATTTCTATTTCTTTGGGGCTCGATACTTAACTTTAGGACTAAAGTCAAATGACTAAGCACCGATACTGAAGGAACAAAAAAAAAGAAAACATGGAGGGAAGATGGTGGCCTCAATAGATAGACTGGAATATTCCCTGTAAACTGAAGTCTTTGCTCCCAGCACCCTCCGATTGTCACAATTGTTATGAGTTACAATCTTCTGCGTAACTCCCACAGTTTGTCCTTGATCTACTTTGCTTGAAATATTTTGAAGGCTCTGATTATAAACACATTCTTCATCATGATGTGTTGAGCTGTTTGCTTTTCATGACAGCGATTTCTTTGGTTACATGGTGATGGAAATTTAATTTTTATGAACATCTCACAGTTGAAGTTTGGTGTGGAAGCTGGTGGTGGTGGCGCTCTCCTAGTCCTGCAAAAACCAAAAAGTGGAGTCAGGAAAAACAAACAGAAATGAACTTAACAGATTGACATTTAAGAGGATACCCACAAGATTTGTTTTGGAGAATATTATCCAGGATGGCCTTTCCTCAATTGGTGGTTTTTTTTTTTTTTTATTTTTTTATTTTTTTTGAGGCAGGGTCTCATTATGTAGCTCTGGCTTGCCCAGAGCATACTGTGTATATACCAGGCTAGCCTAGGACCCATAGAGATCTCTCAGAGAGTCTCTTGACTGTGTCTCCCAAGTGCTGGAACTAAAAGTGTGAGCTGCCAGGCCAGGCCTCTTTTTCCTCTGTTTTAAGTTTTAAGACTTATGTTAGAGGTTGTAATGCTTTATAGAAACGCAAACAAGATTATCAAACTCTAAGCAGTAGATGGTTTTGTTTCATATTAATTGTACTTTTAGAACCAAAACTTGTTTTTAGACTATAAAATCTCCTGGTTTAAGAATTCATTAGCAGCCATACCCCAAATGTAATCTCTTTAAGGACTGTTGCTATATACTAAACAAATGAATGAGCTTTTCAGTTTTTTTGGGGGCGTGGGGGGGCAGTGGTGGTTTGAAGCAGGGTCTCACCGTAGCCTAGAATGCTGGGACTCATTCCATAGCCCAGCCTGGCCTTCCGTTCATGGCACTCAGGCCGTAGCTCCCAAGTGCTGAGATTTCAGGTTTGAGCTTCTGTAATTGGCAGCTTTTCAGTTTTCTCACACACGTTTTGTTTATCCACCCAACAATCACTGAGTTAAAGGGGAAGACCTATAAGATGTCCTCGTGGTATGATGCTATTACGACATAGGATGGCCTGGTCTGGGATGTAGCTCAGCGGCATGGTGCATGCTTAGCGTGCATGAGGCCCGGGGTTCTAATTCAGCATCTGGGAAAACAAGTTCCATGAACTGTCATTCGTTAGCTTGTGACCAGAAACATGGGATAAGAGTGAGAGCAGCTTCCACAGCACAGCTTGTTTCTGGCACTGTGTTTGACTAGAAATTATTACTTTAATACTTTGAATCAACACCTCAAGTCAGAGACAGACTGTATGTATGAGTTTAATGTATTTATTTAAGAACACGATCTTTGCAGATGATCTCCTATAGCCTGTCGATTCCAGGCTCATGGCCTGACCCTGAGCTCTCCTCCTTGACCCTAGGCTCAACCTCCTTCAGGTGCAGAGCCAGGGGAAATCTGAGGAGGGAGGCGGCCTGGGGAAAGTTTTGTAAGACTGTTTCTGCTCTTGTATCTTCAACGATGTAACGTTTTGCTGTATTTAGTGAACGCCCACCTGACTCTAAAGTTTAGCTACTCAGTGAAGAGCTGTATACTGCACTGCCTTGGTGGAAAGGGCAGTGCACTTTGTGGTCACTAAAGTAGAGTTTCCTTGATTTATTTAAGGTGCTTTCTTAGAGTGTAAGAAAACGACAGAAACCGCCAACATTTTAGAGTGGTGCTTTAGGGACAGAAGGTCAGGTGTTACGCAAGCCTGAGTCTGATGGCTTTCCTTTGCAGTCTCTGGTTTCCACCTCCCTTTTGGAATAATAAGATTGTTTTCTTCTTGTCACTCAAAAGAGACTAATCTACTTTGCTAGGCACAAAGCCTTCCTTATTCTGAGCAGGCAGAGTGGCAATTTTCTTAGTTTGCTTTTTAGCATTTTACCACTTGGTTACATATACAATAATACTAGTTATAGGATAAAATAGGATAAAAATAATAAGTTTGCAATTTATGGTCTCTTTGCCAGGTAGTGTACCAGACACTTTGCTTGTAACATGGAAAGTTATTAGCCCTGCAGACTTCTTTCTGTAGCTTTTAGAGTAAAAGCAGTTCATACTATTCTGAAATGGAATTCACAGATAAAATAACCTACTAAAATTAGCATAGGTGGTGGTGCACTTTTAGTCCCTTTAATTGAGAGGCAGAGGCAGGCAGATTTCTATGAATTCAAGGCTGGCCTGGTTCACATAACAAGTTCCAAGACAACCAGGGCTACACAGAGAGACCTTGTTCCCCCCCACACCCAAGGGAAAAAAAAAAGAAATGAAAAAAAGAAAAAAGTATGGGCAGTAGAATGCTAGTTTATTATTCACCGTGGCCTAATGTCAGTCTGCAGCAATGCATGCCATGCCTGCTGATGTGCTTGGACAGACACACACACACACACACACACACACACACACACACACACACCCTGGTTAAATGTGATTTAAAGGAAATGGAAGTTGCTTAGTTGCTTATAGCAGTGAGTATTACAATATGTAAGTTCCTAGTATGTCTTTGAAGTTCTCTGGCTTTTCTGCAGTCTAGGTACTATACACCGTGAGGGGCTCAGCTCCAAAAGGACTCTAGTATTGATGCCCATGACTGAGATACGTACGGAGTGACGTTTTCTGAGCTAGTAACTGGGTTCATTTCTGAAACAGACTTAAGGTTGTTTGGAGCAATATGCACAAAATTGCACAAATTACTTATTTTTCTGATATAAAAGGAACACAAGACAAGAAAGAGAGACATGATTGGGATGGTGGGAGAAGGAGATGGTCTGTGATTGTTGGTTGGGAGGATGGCTGTCGTGTGAAGAGATGGGGTGGAGTGGTCCAGGTTGAGGGCAGGGCTCTTCCAAAGCTGGGAGGTGGAAGGCAATTCTGCTTGCCCAGAGACTTAAGAAGAGGCTGGTGGATGGCGAGGCAGCTTTACAGAGGGGTGTGAAGTCAGGAGGAAGGAATCAGCCGGGCAATACAAGGCAGTGATAGGGTGGAAAGGCTGAAAGGCTGTAAACACCAAAGCTGGTCTTGAGCGAGGCTCCTCACCCATACTGCGTGTCGATTGGCTCAGCAGGTACCAGACTTAGGAGGGGATTGTCCTTCTGGAGAATGTGTGTCCCTCTAGGGAAGTACTTACTGCTCTTAGTAGTCAGAAGAGTCATGATCCAAATGTGGGCTCTGAAGGGAAGCAGAGGCCAAGTCCACTGGGCTCAGAGAGTCAGCTTTCCATTCTCTGCACTTTGAGCTCTGCAGAATTTGGAACACTTTAGTGAAAGTGAAAATATTTAACTATTTTATTTCTATTTTGGGATGTGAGATTCTTCTGGGTACATTTCTGTACTTAAGGAAGTCATCAGCTTTTATGAGAGGCAAGGGTGAGGAACTGAAGACAAGTGTAGAGACATGAGAAGCTCACGTTGATCCCTAGCACCCACAGAGACGCTGGTAGCTTAGTGGTTCTTGCAGTCCTAGTGCTTTAGAGGTACAGGGGGACTCATGGGCTAGTCAGCTTTGCATGATAGCCAAGCCTCAGGTCCCAGTAAGAGATCCTGTCTCAAAAATCAGGTAGGCTGCTGACTGCTGGTGGCAGCTGCCTTCAATACCAGCACTCAGAAGGCAGAGGCAGTCAGATCTCTATGAGTTTGAGGCCAGCCTGGACTGTAGAGTGAGTTCCAGTATAATCAGGGCTACACAGAGAAACCCATTCTTGAAAAAACAAAAAACAAAAGAGGGTGGGTGGCTCCTGAGGAATGACACTAGAGGTTCACCTCTGTGTCTCTCTGTGTTTCCATATATGTGTATACATGCATGAGTGCATATACACACATGTGCACATATATACATGTACACACAAAGTGCAGCTCTCAGGTGGTTGTCTCCATGTTTAGTCCAGGCCAATTTCAACATCCTCCTGCCTCAACTTGCTGAGTCCTGGAACTATAGGTGTGCACTATTGCACCTGGTACTACCTAGTACGTTATTAATCAGAGATAAAAGGCCTGCTGAGCTGGCTCAGCAGATAAGGATGCTGGCCTCTAGGCCTGATGACCTGAGTTCACCCCCGGGTACCACATCGGAAAGAAAGAACTGCCTTCCATAAGATGACCTCCGACTTCCACATGTTTACCTTGGCATATTCCCTTGTGTGTGCATAATAAATTCTTAAAAGTATATAAGAACAGAGCTGGAGCGATGGTTCAGTGGCTAAGAGCACAGGCTACTTTCCAGAGGACCAGTGTCCTATTAGTAGCACCCACATGGTGGCTCATTAGCTGAAACTCCAGTTCTAGGTGATCTGATGCCTTCTTCTGGCCTCCACAGTACCAGGCAACAACAGAAGACAATTTAAGGTTCCATTTGAAAAATAAGGCAGACTTTCAGATTTACCCAGATTGCAGGTTATATTAAAAAAAAATTCTTTAATCTCTGCTTTTAATAGTGTTGAACTAAATATATAAATTTACCTATAAATTTTGTATTTAATAAAAAAGTGTTTTTGCTAGGCTTTGTACCTGTAATCCCAGAATTTAGGAGGCTAACGCAGGAGGATTGCTCTGAGTTTGAGCCTAGCCTGGGTTGCGTAATGGGTTTCAGGCCAGCCTGGGCTACAGAGTGTTTCTCACTGGAGCATTTTTCTTACGACATTTTAGGTTAAGATTGTGCTCAGTGAAGATTCTTTATAATTTCTCAGGCCAGGTGGCTGCAGTCCTTCAGTGCGGTTGAGCAGCATTGGCAGCAGCAGGTTGTTGCCCAGCAGGAGCAGTTCCACAGGCAGATCCAGGTGAGGTGCCCTGAACGCCTATGCTTTTTATCTGTGAGATTTGCCATCTAAACAGTTTATGTGTTAATTTTGCTTATGAAGGTATCACATTTAGAGTAGTAGCATATTTTGAAGCATGACCTTTTCTTAACATTAAAAAAAAAAAAGTTTAATGTACTTTTCTTTACCCTTTTTGCTCTCAGCGAGTACAGGCAGAGATCCGGAAGTTAGTGACACTGCGGGTCGGCAGTACTTCCTGGCCGTCCTGCAGCAGCCGCTCTGCGAGTGAACAGGCATCTTCAGAAAGCCAAATGGGCTTCTTTTCTGAAAACAGCGAGCGAAATGAGTCTGTCGTCAGCTCCCCAGCGTCTAAGGAACCCGAGACACAGCCAGCATCGTCCACATCCCACCCAGACTGCAGTGTGGACAGCAGCTCCGTGAGTAGTGGCTACGGCACCTTCTGCATCCTGGAGATGAGCACCCACAAGGCTAAGGAGTCCACCCAGCCTACTGAGCCTGAGACAGCTTCCCAGGGGCAGCGCACAGCCTCTGCAGTGCAGGCACATGCTCCCGCCCCTGCAGGAGGCACAGCGGCCATAAACTTTTTCACACACACCCCTGAAGAGCTTTGTGCCTCTCTAAAGGAAGACGTCTCCACTTTTCCGGGTGAATTTGAACGAAGTTTTCTTGGTGAAAACAAGATTTCTGAAGTATATAGTAGAAAAGCAAATAGGTAAGTAGATTTCTCTGCTCTTTGGAAGGTTTTATTCATCTATTAGTGGCATTTAAAGTGTAATAAATATTTGGTCCACAGTAGAATGAGATGTATTTGGAATCAGATCAGTTTTACCATTAAAATCTGACTCTAAAATGTTACAGGTGGAGAAATGAAATAAACAAGCCTTGTATACTAATGACTTGTGACTCTTTCCATGTGCAGTGTTTAAAACTGTTAAATGCAGGGCTGGAAAGAGGGCTCAGCATTTAAGAGCTCTAGCTGCATTTTTAAAGGATCTTTTTAAAAGGAGTTCCCAGCCGGGCGGTGGTGGCACACGCCTTTAATCCCAGCGCTTGGGAGGCAGAGGCAGGCGGATTTCTGAGTTCGAGGTCAGACTGATCTACACAGTGAGTTCCAGGACAGCCAGGGCTACACAGAGAAACCCTGTCTCGAAAAAACCAAAAAATAAATAAATAAATAAATAAATAAATAAATAAATAAATAAAAGAAAAGAAAAGGAGTTCCCAGCACCCACAGGGCAGCTAACAACTATAACCACAGTCCCAGTTGACCCAGTACATTCTCTCATTCCCTTTGGGCACTATGTACATGTGATACACATATATATCATGCAGGCAAAATACCCAAACATAGGAAGATAGAAATCAACCTTTAAAATGCAGGAAGATAGAAATCGACCTTTAAAAATGACTCTTAAGAGCTGGATGTGGTATTGCACACTTTTAGTCCCAGCACTGGAGAAGCAGAGGCAGGGGGATCTCTAGGAGTTCCTCAGTGTAAATACAGGACAGCCAGAACTCTACCGGGGGAAAATAGACTCTTATCTCAGGCTGTGTATGGTGGTGCTTTCCTTTAATCGCAGGACTTGGAAGGCAGAGGCAGGAGCGTCTCTGTCATCTGGAGTCAGCCTGGTCTATATTGTGAGTTCCAGGACCATCTCAAAAACAAAAAAACAAATATCCCCCAAATCAAAACACAGTAAATTTTGTGAAATTTTGTGGTTTACCCTAAGTTTTCAGTTTTACACATCTGCAATGTGTTATAGAAGCTGAGCGTGGTGTTGCATGCCTTTAACCCTAGTAGAGGCAGGTGGATCTCTGTGAATTCAAGACCAGCCTGGTTTATATAGCAAGGGCCAGGACAACCATAGCTATACAACAGAGAGTCCTGTCACAAAACAAACAGCAGCAGAAAGCAAAGAAAAAGAAAGTTAGGAGCCTCACGGCCAGTGGGCTATCCCGGGGTAAAGGAGCTTGCCCATGCATGCTTTTATGACCAGAGCTCTGTCTTGAAGGACAGAACTGACTCTACAGAGTTGTCCTCTGACTTCTGTGTGCACACTGTGTCATACATGCATCATGTATGTACACAGAATTAAAAAAATACATAAATGAGTAAATAAATAAAAAGTTAAGGAAAAGAAATTTGCAGTTGGAGAGAGGGTTTAAGATAGCTTGCTGCTGCCAAGGCATGGTGGCGCATGCCTTTAATCCCAGCACTTGGGAGGCAGAGGCAGGCGGATTTCTGAGTTCGAGGCCAGCCTGGTCTATAGAGTGAGTTCCAGGACAGCCAGGACTACACAGAGAAACCTTGTCTCGAAAAACAAACACACACCCAAAAACAAGATAGCTCGCTGCTGTTACAGAGGACCTGAGTTCAGTTCCCATAACACACACAGTATCTGGCAATGGCCTGGAACTCCAAATGTAGGGTACCAATATTCTCTTCTAGACTCTACAGGCACTAGACATACATGTGGTACACAGACAGACATGTAGGCAAAATGTTCATACATACAAAAGTCTTCCACTTTTAAATCTTATGTGCATTGGTGTTTTCCCTGAACATATATCTGTGTGACGCTGTTGAGTCCCCTGGACCTGGAGTTACAGACAGGTGTGAGCTGCCGTGTGGGCGCTGGGAATTGAACCCAGGTCCTTTGGAAGAGTAGGCAGTGCTCTTAACTGCTGAGGCATCTCTCCAGCTCTGATAAAAATAAATCTTTAAAAATAATAATAATTAAAAAAAAGATTTGGGGGGAGGGACTGGAGAGATGGCTCAGTGGATAAGTTCAAATCTCAGCAACCACATGGCGACTCACAACCATCTGTCATGGACTCCGATGCCCTCTTCTGGTGTGTCTAAGAGAGCAACAGTGTACTCACATACATAAAATAAATAAATCTTAAAAAAAAAAGAAATTTAGGAAAATCTATAAGACATCCTTGTTTTGTTGTTTTGAGTCAGGGTTTCTATATAGCCCTGACTGTCCCACAACATGCTGTGTAGACCAGTCTGGCCTCAAACCTCCAGAGATCTGCTGAGTGCTGGAACACGTGGTGCACCACTACATTGGCCCCCTTTTACTAGCAGAAAAACAGAGCCTTGCCCTCTAAAGCACTAGGTAGTATGCTGACTTTTATAGATAAAGGATGGCTTCTAATGGAAGTAATTTTATTTTTTCTCTTTTTAAAGTAGTAAGTCTATAACATCATGGGCACAAAAGCTGAAGCAGAACCAGCCAAAGCAAGCACATACAGAAGATGACTGCTCAAGGCCAGGGAGCGAGCTAAACCGGAAGCCTCCAGTTGACACAGTAGGTGACAAGGAGCTTTTCCGGCATGCCTTGGCTCCTGTTGGTTACACTGAGATTGCTGTGTTTTTGCTCATTTGTTTATTTACATTTTCTTAAAAAAGACTTACTTGCTTTTGAGTGTATGAGTATTTGCTTGCACACATGTGTGTGTACCCATATGCTGCTGGAGGCCGGAAGGGGGCATCGAATCCTGTGGAGTTACCGTGGTTGTAAGCTACACTGTGGGTGCTGGGAACCAAGCCCCAGTCTTCTGCAAGAATAGATGATGCTATTAGCCACTGAGCAGATGTTCTTCCTCGAGCCTCACAGATCTTCTTGTCTCAGGATTGACTGTCATTTGCTGTAAATCCAGCCTCTTTAGTAGGCTGGAAATGAGAGCTAATGAAGGGCAGAACTGTACAAAAATGAAGGAGAGTTGGTAGGGGTGGTGGCTTCCCTTCCAGAGGACCTGAGCTCAATTCTCAGCACCCAGTGACAAGTACAGCAGACTGCATTCCAGGTGCAGGGGTGTGATGCCCTAGTCTGGCCTCTGAGGGTACTGCACCCACATGCATAGGCATACACGAAGGTAAAATATACGTATGCATACAATTAAAATGTTTGTAGAGCGTTTATTCTCTATGTTAAATGTTTACATTTAGTAAGAAAGTGATCAACTAAAAAAAAGGAAGAGTGATCATTAAAAAAACAAAAAACTTTGAGAGGATAGCTCGGTGGTTGAGTATTTGTCTGACATGCACATGAGCCCCTGGGTCTGTCTGTTCCCCGCATCACAACACATACCTTCAAGTAGTAGATGTTAGTAGTATGTTGCAACAAGTAATACCGTATGTGCCAAGCACAATCTTAAAGTTGTGAAAATTTGGACGATTATGATTTTATAATTTGAGTTCTGAGTTTGTAAATAATGGATTAGTTTTTTTCCTTGTGGCTACGTTTGCCATATAGCCCAGGCTACCTCCGCCTCTTACCTCTCAGCCCCTGAGTAGCAGGGATTGCGGTAGAGTGTCACCATGCTTTGCAGGAATAAATGTTTACGCTCTATGTGGACCTTTTGCTAACACAGCAACTCTGTTCATTAAAGGGCCACAGACAGAAAGTGCCAGTATGTGTGTGTTTCTGTAGTGGGACAGCATACTGCTTAGTGTCATATGCACAGGTTCCAATATTAGGTCTTTGTAGAAGCTGAACATGGTCCATTATCCTAGGAAAAATTTTGAATTAAAAGGTTGTAAGAGTTCCTCAGTTTTTAAATTTGTTTGTGTTTATCTATTTCCTTACTCTTTATTCTAATGTGGGTGTGCATGTTAAGTCCGCACGTGGAAGGCAGTGGACAGTGTATGAGAGTCAGGGGCTGGAGATGGAACTCAGTCTGTCAGGCAAGCCGGTGAGCACATGTACCCCTCCACTGCCAGCCGTCTCACTCTTCTTTCCCTCAGCCTTTTAAAATTTTTATTTTTTATTTGTATTTTTTTGAGGCATGGTCTCTCTCTATAGCCCTTGCTGGCTGGAATTTTCTATGTATACCAGGCAGGCTTGGAACTCACAGTGATCCACCTGCCTTTGCTTTTGAGTGCTGGGGTTAAAGGGACTCACCTCCATGCCCAGCTTCCCTCAGACTTTTAAAGAAACTGCTTATTTCTCTTTTAGTAGCGTCTTTCCACCACCAACCCCCTTTTTGAGGTAGACTCTCACACTGTAGTCCAGGTGGCATTGAAGTCATGCTAATCCTCCTGCCTCAGTGTTTCAGATAGGGAGATTACAGAAGGGATCTTTCTACACATGGAACCCCAGTTGGTGTTGAAGAGGATGGGGGTGAAAGTCAGTGAAGCTTCGAGAGCCTCCAAGGCTTCTGAATCCTGAGAGTCTGTGTTGGGGCACTTCGTGTTAGGGAAAGTCCTGTGATGAGCTCTTTCTGCAGTTGCAGTCTGGAAAGGCCCGTTCATGCCCTGGGGGCAGATCTCTTATTCTGAACTATTTTGCCATCAATAGTGGGATATCATTTTTGGAACAATAGTCTGAAACTAATTGTAGATTGGGACAGAAAATTGCTGTTTTCTTTATAGTTGTTTGGGATAAAGGGAACATGTTCTCCTTCCTGTATAATCGTTTCTTCTGTTTTATAAAACTTAATACTTAAATGCTGTCTTACCCCTCACCCCCCACCCCAGAGACAGGGTAGGATCTCCCTGTGTAGATCAAGCTGCCTCTGTCTTCTGAGTTCTAGAGTTCCATGGGTACATAAGCCCCGTACCATGCCTATCCCCCTTTTTTGTGTGTGTACATACTGAGTGTCTGTCTACTGCCACCCCAAGACTTTTCTGCTTCTGGTTTGTGGTTTTACTCCTGGTGGAGTCAATGGGTTCTTGTAGACAACTGTGGGTGTGACTCATGCTGTATTTGATGCTGCCTTGGCGTGCGTGGTTCCCAAACTTTGCTGCAAGTTGGGGTCATCTGAGTTTTAAAAGTCTATCCAGACTGGCTGCTTTAGCTAGGTGTTCTGACTGCTGGAGGGGTGGGGCTGTCTGTAGAGGGTGTTATATTTGTGGACATCGGTGCGGGGGGAGGGGGGGCCTCTAACAGGTCCCTGGGAGGATTGGTGCTGTGGCGAGTCTGGAGCAGTAGCTTTTGCCTGGCTGTTCTCATCAGGGCAGCTGCGAATCAGGCCAGCAGCCAGCACCGTCCACTGCTGTCCATGCCTGGCAGGGCAGTCAAAGGAGGGGTCCTGTCCCATCTCCCGGGCAATGCGAATTCTTCCTCATGGATGATACATTAAGCATCAAATCATTTGAGGAAATCAAATTTCTGTTGTGTCACTGAACTTTTAAGGGATTTTCGAGGTGGTATTGACTGGTGACAGAGGAATGGCATGACCAATGCATTTCCTTGTTGTAGAATTCTGGACTCTCAGAAAGAGTTAGAAAGTCTTTACTGAGCTTTTTTCTCTGTTCCTAATGTTTTCGGTTCATTCCACAAAAGGGACTGCTTATCAGAGTTCTCTGCTGATGAGCTTTCCTTTCGCACAATGCTGGTTTATTCTTGGAAATAGCTACTCTGAAGTCTGTTGTGACTTTGTGCATTGTGTGGCACAAGCATTTTCCAGGGCCAAGTTGTTCTTTATTTCTTTGGCCCTTTGTTTCCATTTCATGGACTGAAGGACTTGGGTCTTTAGACCAAGCTCATCAGTAGGTCCTTCAGCTGGGCTCAGGGGAACATCTTTGGCTCAGAGAGAGGACTTAGGTTTTTGTTGAATCAGGCTTTTACTTTCAAGTGGCGTTTTTCTTCAGTGGATGGCCTTTTACAGCCAGCATTGTGTATAGCAGTATTCTAGTGTACAGTGTATTTACTCCTGTCCTGGGGCTCGACCCTCAGAAGCTCTGTGAGATCTATTTTTCTTGGGAGTGTTTGACTTGGTCCCTGATAGTCACTTTCCCAGTTGAAAGAGTCAAGAGTTCTTCTTTTTTTGTTGTTTTGTTTTGTTTTTCGAGACAGGGTTTCTCTGTGTAGTCCTGGCTGTCCTGGCCTCGAACTCAAAAATCCGCCTGTCTCTGTCTCCCAAGTGCTGGGATTAAAGGCATGTGCCACCACTGCCCGGCTGAGACTAGAGTTCTAAGAAACAGATGGTGACTTAGGAATTTGTGCCTTGATAGAAAGAGGTGGAGTGGTTCCCTCACAGCAGACTTGCGAGTAGCTTGTTCCTTCTAATAAAGCACTAATGCTAATACTTTTCCTTCTGGAGGGGGGAAGATGAGGAGTGCCCAGAAGTCAAGGAGAGCGGGTGATAGCTCATGTCTTTAATCCCAACATTCAGGCAGGCAGAGGCATGTGGATCTCTTTGAGTTTGAAGCCAGCCTGGTCTATAGAGCAAGTTCTAGGACAGCCAGGGCTAAAACAGAGAAACACTGTCTTGAAAAAACAAAAACAAAAACAAAAAATTAAGAAAAGAAGAAAATGTCCCTGTCATATATCTCTGAGACAGCTTCCCTTTTCTCTGTAGTGGTGAGCATGAAACCTGGCAAAGGTTTTTTTGCAGCAAGCGTTCCACTTTCCTATACCCATTCCCGGAAAATAGAATGAGGAGTGGTGACTCGAAGGTTTTGTTTCTTTAAAAAGGCTTTTTTTATTTGCGCGCATATGTACCTGAAGACCCCTGCAGAGGCCAGAAGATGGCATTGGATCCCTGAAGCTGGAGGAGTCACAGGTGGTCGTGAGCCATCTGATGGGAGTGAGGACTGCCCACTAAACTAGGATCCTTTGCAAGAGAAGTACACGCTCTTAGCCTCTCACCCACTGGGCCACACCTTTAACACCTTGGTTTGTTTTTTCAATCAGAATAGATGATAAGCACTTTTAGCCTTTGCTGGGATTTGTATATGAGAAGTAAGAGACTGAGAGCCTGGTGGTATACACCTGAAATCCTTGCATTTAGGGAATAGAGGGCAGGGTCATCAGGAATTCAAAGCCAGTTTGGACTGCATAGTTCACTCTAGACTAGCCTGGGCTATATAGCAAGACTATCTCAGAAAATGAAGGGCTGGGGGCTGGGCCGATGACGCTGTGGTTAAGAGCATCTTCCAGAGGATCCGGATTCCATTCTCAAAACCCATATGGTGGCTCACAACTGTCTGTATCTCTAGTTCCAGGTGACCTGACACTATCTTCTGGTTTCCTTGGGTACCGAGTATGCAAGTGGTACACAGGCATACATGCAGGCAAAAGACCCATACACATGATGATGATTAAAAAACTCAAAACGCCAAACCAGGCCTAGGGAATGGAGCTTGTGGTAGAGTGCTTTTCTAGCCTGGCCACCCTGGGTTTGATCTCCAGCTCCAACACATGCACAGAGCATTCTGTTATCCAGGGAGCAGGAAGATGCTGAGGGTTAGGTCATCCTGGGCTACATAGCAAGACCCTGTCTCAAAGAAACAGAAGAAGGGCTGGGTGGAGCCTGTTGCCTAGTGTGTCCGAGATTCTGGGATTAATGTTGTCTACAAATAACCCAAAAGTAATTTATTATTTGCAGTTCATGTTACTGATTTGTGGTTTTGAGTCATTTGATTTACTGAAGTTGTGATGATATAAACAGATTACTAGTTAATTTTTTTTTTAACTGAGTGACTAATTCCAGATTTCTCAAATTCCTTCCGGAAATTGATGGCAAACTTTAAATACATTTTGGTTCTCAACTCATATATTACACCCACCCTCAGCTTTCTCTCTCCTTCCAAGTACCCTCTAGCTCCACAGTGACCAAAACAAACAAGAAAGCCTTTGAGAGATGATGCGGGGATGATCCTCTGCATTGTGGTTTTACAACCATGGAGGAGTGACAGTCTCTCCTCACTCCCGGCTGCAGCCTCTGCCTGGATTACCGCCGGCTCAGCAGCGTGTGCCCGATGCGCGTAGCCGGCCACCAATCGTCCTCTTTCGTCTCTTGCAGTCTGACCTTGCTGCGGACGCTGCACAGCCTTGTGCCTTTTACCTCGCTAAGCCAGCCGAAAGCCCAAGTTCTTGGTTGTCTGATTCAGGAACAGGTATGGAACATCAGTGATTTTAAAACATATTTTTGGAGACAGGTCTCCACTATGTGGTTCTGGCTGGCTTGGAACTCATTCTGTAGACCAGTGTCTGGCCTCAAACTCACAGAGATTTTCCTGCCTCTGCCTTCCCTGTGCTGTGATTAAAGACTTGTGCCAGCACATGGCCTGAACTTACTTTTAAAAGAAAAAAATGTTTTCTTTTAATTTATGTATATGAATGTTTTGCTCACACATGTAACTATGTACCGTATCTGCCTGGTACCCTAGGAGGCCAGAAGAAGGTATTGTATCCCCTGGAACTGGAGTTACAGATGTGAACCACCATTAGGGTACTTGGAATTGAACTGGGTCCTCTGCAAGAGCAGCAAGTGCTCTTAACCACTGGGCCATCTCTATAAGCCCCTAGAACTTTAGAGAATTTATTTTACCCCCACTTACTTGCATTTCCCACTGTGTGATTAGAAGCATGTGCGTGTCTGGCCTCTCTAGAAGCCTGTTGTCTGTTTGCTGTGAATTTGTTACAAGTTCTATGAGGACGGGTTGAAGCAGTGCATCCGTAACAGTTCCAGAGAGCTGCGGAAATCTTCGCAGCCTTTTTCCATTACTCTGCAAGGATTCAGCGAGTTTGGACTCTCTGCAAGCCATGGTCAGCTGTTCTGCCTTTTTTTGCTGACTGTTTTCCTGTGCTGACTCCCCTGTCTTAGTACAGTTTCCCACATGGCACATCCATGTATCTGTTTGAATTAGCTGCTTTAACAGAAACCGTGGGGTTCAGCCTCCTCTTCCTATTTCCACTGCTCCCGCTCCTGTGGTACTTGCTTGCTCTGCCTTCCACCTTCTGACCTGCCTCCCTGCTGCCATTGCACCGTCACCCTTTCGTCTGTGGGCGAGATGGCAGCCAGAGTGCTCCTTCTGTACTTAGGGCTCCTCCACTCAGAACTCTGCTGTGGTTCCCATTTCCTCAAAATAGCAGCTGGAATCTCTACAGAGTCCCACATGGCCCAGCAGGAGGGAGCTGATGGCCTCCTACTTGTGCTTGGTCACTTCTGCCAGGGACTCATTCGAAGACTTCGCCTTAGCCACCTTCTCTACAATGGGAGACTCTCTCCTAACTGCTACTCTCTCAGTGACACAGGCCTTGGCTGTTTGAAAATAGTTTTGAAAATAGTTCCTCCCCCGACCCCTCCCTGAAATAACAAAGTCAGAGACTGGGGCAGAAATGCAGCTCTAGGAGGGACTAGGTGATGCTAGACATTCACCTCACGAACCACATCTGTAGCCGGGCGGGCACGGTGGCACACACCTTTAATCCCAGCACTTGAGACACAGAGGCAGGTAGATCTCAGAGTTGGAGACCAGCCTGGTCTACAGAGTGAGTTCCAGGACAGCTGGGGGTACACAGAGAGACCCTGTTTTGAAAAGAACCCAAAACAACAACCAAGTGGCTTCATGTAGCCCAGGTTGAGCCTTTTGCTATTTAACTGATGATGACTTGATCTCTTGCACCTCTGTGGCTACCAGGGTGCCCTCCTTGTGTAACTCTAGTGCAGGAACTCAAGGCCCTAGCCTTGTGTGTGTGTGTGTGTGCTTGAGTGTGTATGAATACATGTATATCATGTATGTTTGCACATGCTTGTTGAAGCTAGAGATCAGCCTAGGGTGTTGTTTATTAGGATCTGTCTACATTTTTTCTTTTTTCTTGAGGGACAGTCGCACTGTGTAGTCCTGGCTGGCCTAGAACTCAATATGTAGACCAAGCTATCTTCAGACTTATGGTGACCCTCTTGCCTCTGTCTTCTAAGTGCTAGGATTATAGGTATTTGTCACTATACCCATATTTAATAGAAAACTTGAACTCTCTACATTGATTTTATGGAAATCTGTGTTTATAAATAAGATTCTCTTCAAAATACATAGTTATTACTAATTCAGTTTGGTTTATAGTTTTGACACAAAGTTTTACTTCATTGATTGATTGATTGATTGATTGATTGATTGATTTGGGAGGAATGATAACAAGGGCGTACCACGGGTGTGTGTGGAGGTCAGAGGACAACTTGTGGGAGTCAGTTCTCTCCTTCTATCATGTAAGTTCCAGTGATAGAACTCAGGTCACCAGACTTGGTGGCCAGACTCTTTAATCCACTGAGCCCCGTCACTGACCTGTGACTGAGCTGTCTGTCTAGGACCCTTCCTCACTCCTTTATGTTCTCTGTGTGTGCACATCAGGGCTGACTTACTGGAAGCTGGAGGAGAAGGACATGTATCACTCTTTGCCGGAAACTTTGGAGCAGACATTTGTACCATCCCCTGCAGAGAGATCCCTGAGCCAGGTAATGCAAGTACCCCATGCATGCGTGGGTGCTTGTGAGTTAGGATTATAGATAACTTTGCCATCATAGACTGCATTGTTTGAGCTTCTGAAATGCTGGGGGAAGCTTAGGCTTGAGAGTCAAACTGTAACTCATCTCATTTCCTATACGATCTTAATAAGGTTCCTTCAAAACAGAAGTAAGCTAGGTGTGGTGGTACCATCATTTCCTCAATCTTAGCACTAAGTGTGTTGAGGCAGGTGGATCACTGTGAGTTGGAGGCCAGCTTGGGCTACATAATTAGACCCTATCCCAAGAAAACAAAACAAACACAAAAATACAGGCTGGGGAGAGCTCAGTCAGTGCAGTGTTTGTCTTGCAGTCATATTATTACCCAAGCTTAGTCTCCAGGGTCTGTATGAAGGGCCTTGAGCGGTGGTCCTGCTTCTCACCGCAGCTCTGAGGGGCTGGAGCAGGTGGTCTACACTACTAGGCAGGGTCCAGGCCAGTCTGTTCCAGAGTCTGTCTCAAAACAAAGGTGTATGGAGCAAGAGGTTGTCCTGTGGCCTTCACATGAATGTGCACCTGCCTGTGGATGGATGGACGGACGGACGGACGGACACACACACACACACACACACACACCCCAGACTAATATACAAAACCAACCAACAGAAGTAAAAATACTGAGCTAATGTTTTAGAAATTAAATGCTTCTGTGCCTACTGTTTTTTTTTTTTCCGTGTGTTTGTGTGTGTGTGTGTTAGGTTATTGGCAGTTAATTTCTTTGTTTTCCCTCTCTCCTAGATCTGATGATGATCTCTGTCCTTTTAAAATTCCCATTAAATGCATTTGTAACATAGTTTGAAGCATTTAACTTACAATATTTTCTTTAAGAAATATATATTTTGTTTCTTTTACTTTGTTTAGACAAGGTCTCTCATGTGTCCCCACCTGACCTTCACTTTGTAGCCGAGAGTGACCGTGAACTCTTGGTCCTTTTGCCCTTACATCCCGGGGTTTGGGATCACAGGTGTGTGCTGTCCTCCCCTGCCCCGCCCCACCCCTCCCCACCTCACTTGTAGGCTCTGATCAAGTAATGAGGAGAACAGCCTGGGAAAGGGAAGGTTCAAATAAGCAGGGGCGTTTGGGGATGCAGCTCAGTTGTAGAGCTCTTGCATGTGTAAAGCCCCTGGGTTGATCCCCAGAACTACAGAACAAAGAGCCCTCAAAATACAACAAGGAAACACAGCCAAAAAAAAAAAAAAAGTAAACACACGCACACAGACATGAAAGTGGGGGGAAAAAAAAAGCAAAAAACAACCCATGT
Source organism: Tokudaia tokunoshimensis (assembly GCA_036184795.1). Classification (NCBI taxonomy): domain Eukaryota; kingdom Metazoa; phylum Chordata; class Mammalia; order Rodentia; family Muridae; genus Tokudaia; species Tokudaia tokunoshimensis. The sequence continues at coordinate 14,401,002 of BTHU01000006.1, read as the reverse complement.
GTGATTGGTGGTCGAGACAGGTGGGTCCCTGGGAGCTTGATGGCCAGCTAGTCCTGCCTGCTTGTCAGAACGGTAGCACAATGAGAGACTCCGTCTCAAACAAAAAAAAGATGCTTAAGGAATGATGTCAGATGCTGCCTCTGCTTTTTACATACATGCACATATGAACCTACAAACATGAATGAACACACAAATCCTGACTTCTGCTCAGTTGGGTATATTAGTGTGTGCCTATGGTAGTAGCTAGCTGCTTGGTAGGCTACAGTAGAAAGATCACATAGGCCGAAGAGTTTGAGACCAGCCTGGGTAACAAACCCATATGCAGCGTGTAGTTTCTAGTCTCCGGGTGGACTGTGCTACCAGCCCCTGCCCTGGTTCCCTTGGATCCATGGTTGAAAGATACCCATACACACCTGCTCATTTTTAACCTGCCGTACAGCTCAGTGACTGGGCTTTTCTAAGCCTCCCGAGGCTAGTGTGACCCCTTTACTCCTTGCTCAACACTCCCAATCTGCCCTCAACTTAGTTTCTCCGTTACCTTTTCCTTGCTCAGTCCCCTAAATCTGCCCTCAGCTTAGCTGTGTTTCTAAGTGTGTGTGTGCTACCCCAGACCCAATGGCCACTCCACCCAAGATCTCACATGGCTGATGGCTTTCTCTCCCTCTGAAGAATGGTGAATTCCCTTTCCTCTTCCTCTTTTTCCTCCTCTTCCTCCTCCTCCTCCTCCTCTGTCTCCTCCTGTGTCTCCTGGCCTGTCTGCGGGAACCTGAAAGTCCTGCCTTTTCCACCCAGCCATTGGTCACTGGCATCTTTTGTTGTTTTTTTTTTTTTTTTTTGGTTTTTCGAGACAGGGTTTCTCTGTGTAGCCCTGGCTTGTCCTGGAACTCACTTTGTAGACCAGGCCAGCCTTGAACTCAGAAATCCTCCTGCCTCTGCCTCCCAAGTGCTGGGATTAAAGGCGTGTGTCACCACCGCCCGGCACACTGGCATCATTTGATCAATTAAGAATCAATTGGGGAACAGGACCTTCACCATTCACATACAGATTCTTGATCAAAGCATCAGAACCACCCCCTACACCCATTCCCTCAACAAAAAGGCCCATGGTGCCTTTGTGGGCTTTAGTAGGGCATACTTGGGGGTTGGGAAGATCGCTCAGTGAATAAAGGCACTTGCCACCAAGCTTGACAGCCTGAGTTCAGTTTCTGGGTCCTATATGAAAGAGAGAGCTAACTCCTCACGTTGTCCTGGCACATGTGAGTGGACACACATAAGTAAGTATGTAAATATAATATAAATTGTAAAGATTTTCTAAATGTGTGTGCGTGTGTGTGTGTGTGTGTGTGTGTGTGTGTGTGTGAGAGAGAGAGAGAGAGAGAGAGACAGAGACAGACAGACAGAGAGTTCACCTATATTTGTGCCATGTGGGTAGGTGGTCCTGGAGCCTGTATAGGCTAGAAAAAGATGTCTGGAAGTGGAGTTATGGGTGGTCGTGAACTGCTCTGTGAGTGCTGGAAACTGAACCCAGGTCCTCTTCAAGAGCGACAAGTGCTTTTGGCTACTGAACTATCTTGCCAGCCTGTTTTTGTTTTGTTGTGACAGGATCTCATATGGCCTACTATGGCCTGCCATTCATTATATAGCTGAGTATGACCTTGACTCCTGATCTTCCTGTCCCTCCTTTCCCTGTTATGGGGTTATAGGTATTGCTCAGCTCAAATTTGGTATTTTAAAAAATATGGTAGTTTGGACTGGAGTTAGCTCAGAGTTCTGGCTCTTCTTCCTGAGGATCCAAGTACAGTTCCCAGCACTGTATGTCAGTTTACAACTGTGTATAACTCCACTTCCAGGTGATGATGCTGTATTGTGGCCTCCACAGGGGCGCCAAGGATGCAAGTGATGCACTAAGGCAAAACACCCATGCGCACATTAAAAAAAAGGCCCCCGCACGATAGGGTTCTGCAAGAGCAGCTAGTGCTCTTAACCCCTGAGCTAGCTCCCGTCCTCAAACAGTTGTTCTTTTGAGTAGTCGGTTTTCCCATTGCTGTGAGAGTGTGTAAAGTAAGCAAAGGACAGGAGGCTTATTTTGGCTCATGGTTTCAGTCCATTGTCACTTGGTCAAATTGCCTTTGGGTCTGTAGTGAGACCGGAGATCATAAAGAGATCGGAGAAAAGCTGTACCTCTCGCGGAGGCTGTAATGCAAAGAAAAAGCGAGGAAAGGCCAGGTTCCTAGGGTTTCCTTCAAGGACATGCCCCTAGTGACCTGCTTCCTTCTCCTAGGCCCCCCCTCTTTGGGGCTCCAGAGTTTTCTGGTGGCATAATCAGTTGGGAACCAGCTCTCATCTGAGCCTTTGAGGGACAACGAAGACCCAGACCACAAGGGTGGTATTGTGCACTGCTAGCTGGGTTCCAATATCCCCTTAGTCCTTACTGTTGGGAGAGAAGCAGTTTTCTATTCTGGAGAAAACATAACTAGAAAGCCAACAATATTAATCTGACAGTTTAGATTTTTCAGTCTAGTTAAAATCGTTCACAATTTTTTTAAGGTGCTGATCTTTTTTTTTTTTTTTTTTTTGGTTTTTCGAGACAGGGTTTCTCTGTGTAGCTCTGGCTGTCCTGGAACACACTTTGTAGACCAGGCCAGCCTTGAACTCAGAAATCCTCCTGCCTCTGCCTCCCAAGTGCTGGGATTAAAGGCGTGCACCACCACTGCCCGGCAAGGTGCTGATCTTGATAGGGATTTTTTCATTGTTGATTAAATGACTGTTTCTTAGCCGGGCGGTGGTGGCGCTTGTAACAAATTGATGCTTGTTAATTTTCCTTCTAGGTCCTGACTCCTGATGCAGCCATACACATGAAGCCAAAGGAGCAGGGTGCCGGGACTCATCCCCATGGCATTTCGAATGCTCTTGATGACAGAATATCCTTTTCCCCAGACTCCGTTCTGGAACCAAGCCTGTCTAGTCACTCTGATACTGACTCGTTTTCACAAGCAAGTCATAATGCTTCTCAGGTATCTGGGTTCCCTAAATACCCTTCAACCATGAAAGTATCACCTGTGGACACTTGGAAAAACCATGCATTCCAAAGTGAAAGTAGGACCAGTTCCACGATCCCTTCACGCTACACCATCACTAGCAACGATATCTCAGTCAAAACTGTAAACGAAGAAAACAATGTCACAGTGGCCTCAGTCAGTCAGACCCAGCTTCCAGGTACAGCCAACAGTGTCCCAGAATGCATTTCATTGGCTTCCCTGGAAGATCCTGTGATATTGTCTAAGTATGTATTTCAGCGACTGGCTTATATTGTTACTAGACTTGTGATGTCTGATTGAATGATGAACGTGATTTCTATTGGACCACAGCAATATAGAAAATCTTAATGAAATATAAGTAATGTGTCTTTTTTTTTTTTAACTATTGGCAGCTGTGTTGACGTGAAAGATAAGATATTGACAAAGGCTGGGTGGGTATGGTGGCACATGTCTATAATTCCAGCACTTTGGGGGGCAGAGGCAGGTGGATCTCTGTGAGTTCCTGGTCAGCCTGGTCTATATATTGAGTTCCAGACCAGCCAGGGCTACACAGATAGACCCTGTCTTAAAATCAAAAACAAAGGTGTTGACAAAGGCATCTGGTAAATGGGAGCTAATGAGAATGCTTCTGTGGCTAGAGCACAAGGAGCATCTGCTGTGTTTTCTGGGGTGAATGGAGGAACAGGCTGTACTCCGGCTATGAGAATGACTGTGGTGTGTGTGTCAGCTGCTCTTCTCATCACTGTGACCAAATACCTGGCTATAGCATCTTAAAGAGGACGGGTTTATTGTGGCTCACAGTTTGAGGGGATACAGTCCATCCTGATGAGACGGCGTGGTGGCTGGGTGGCGGGTGCCTGCAGTCAGGAAGCACTGAGAGACGACACTGGTGCTCTGCGTGCTTTATCCTCTTTGTCCTTGATATTTAGTCTGGGACCCCATCCCGTGGATTGGTGCATCCCCCCTGCCTCCACATTCAGCGTGTGTCAGTTAAAGCTCTCTGGAAACACCCTAACAGACACACCTCTGTGTCTTCTAGGTGATTTCTCTCAAGTCGACAGTGAAGATTAACTGCCACTGGTCCACCCCTTTCAGTCGACTCTGAAACACATGGCTTGAATCATAAGGCTGTGCCCTTGCTTGTCTTAAGGGGATGCACTGTCCTAAGAGTGTCTTTCCTTTTAACTGACAGAATCAGGCAGAACCTCAAGGAAAAGCATGCACGCCATGTAGCGGATCTTCGAGCTTATTATGAGTCAGAGATAAGTAGTTTGAAACAGAAACTGGAGGCCAAAGATAATTCTGATGTTGAAGAGTGGAAAGAGAAAAATGAAATTCTTGTGGACAGGTGAGACTCCCATGGAGCTAATGTTTTCTAACTTGGGTAGATTTCTTCCATATAGTATATCATGATGCGGAAGATGCTTGAAAAATATGTACTTTGCATCTGAAAATTCAACACAAAGACATGTAGACCAGGACATAGCTAGAGACATGAGAGATTATTTTTAAAGATTCGAACTTACCCAATCAACTCTCTCTAATAACTGACACAAAGCCATGCTTTTCTTTTTTTTTATATATTATTAATTTCTTTATTATGTATAGTGTTCTACCTCATGTATACATGTACACTAGAAGATGGCACCAGACCCCATTATAGATGGTTATGAGCATGTGGTTGCTGGGGCTTGAACTCAGGACCTCTGGGGGAGCAGCCAGTGCTCTTAACCACTGAGCCATCTCTCCAGCCCCCAAGCCATGCTTTTCATATGGTTAAATCGCTGAAGAAAGTGGAGCTAGCAAATGGAGAGTAATATCATTTGTGGGGTAGTTAATACTGTGGAGTTCTTGAAAAAGCAAGAATCCTGGGATGTGGGCTGGTGAGATGGCTAAACAGGGAGCATGCTTCCCACCAAGCCAGTGACCTGAGGTTGATCCTTGGGACTCATATGGTAGAGGGAGAGGACTGGCTTTAAGTTGTCCTCTGACCTCCGTATATACTACACACACACACACACACACACACACACACACACACACACACACGCACTCAGACACACAGACATGCACACAAATAAGAAATTTGGGATTTTGGGGGCTAAGAGTGTATGTAGCTCACTGGTAGAATATTGGGCTTAGTGTCATGAGGCATTGTGTTTGAACCCTAGCTTTATAGCAAGAAGTAAAGGAATGGAGAGAAAGAGAAAGAGAATGGTCTAACTTTTACTTATATCATTATTTTATTATTTTTTAAAAAGAATTATTTATTTTTTATAAATACAATGTAGCTGTCTTCAGACACACCAGAAGAGGGCATCAGATCCCATTACAGATGGTTGTGAGCCACCATGTGGTTGCTGGGAATTGAACCCAGGACCTCTGGAAGAGCAGTCAGTGATCTTAACCGCTGAGCCATCTCTCCAGCTCCCTATAGGATTCTTTTAAGTTCTAAACTTATTTTTTATGTCTTTGTCATGAATAACTTTACAGTACTATTGTTCTCTTGAACCTATGGAGGCAATTTTGCTACTCAGAAAGGCACAGAGATGGAGGGGAGGATGCACATGGACTTGCCTTTGGGACTGCTCTGCTCATTCTCATACGTGCTTTACTTCTTAGAGTACTGTTTAGTATTAGAGACCGGGTGAGTACATTTGCTTAGAATTCAGTGGTTTGTAAACAGGTAGAGGTTTAGATGAGCTATGAGAGAACTCTCTAAGGGGAAAAAAAAGACATGCCTTGAAAAGGGAATGTGGGGAAACCACAAATACTTAGTGAGTAGTTTAGCACTAGGCCATATGATAAATAGTTATTAGTTCTTGTGTTTGTTAACATGGGTGCTTGAGGGGCCAGAGAGTTGACTCAGTGGTTAAGAATGCATACTGCAGCTGGATGTGGTAGTCCACACCTTTAATCCCACCCACCCCTCCGGAGACAGACGGATCTCTGAGTTCCAGACCAGCTGATCTGCAAAGTGACTTCTAGGACAGCCAGGATTACACAGAGGACTACTGCCTGGAAAGAACCAAAACCAAAAAGAATGCATATACTGTTCTTCAGAGGATCTGAGTTCAGGTGTTAGCACCAGTGTCAGGTGGCTCAAATTGCCTTTAACTTCAGCTTCAGAGGATAATGTAATGGGGAGCTCACCAGAGGTGAGCACTCAGACACTGGGTAGCCAATTGAAAGTCTTTATTCAGGCTGGCTGGGACAACACTCTAGTGTTCCTGGACCTCCCTGTGGCCTTGAGTGTCCAGAACAGTGGGCTTTTAAGGGTAGAGACCTCCTCCAGGCAGCTCCTCCAGCCAGCTGCAGAGTAAGCAGTTTGAAGCAAGCAGTATTAACAGAAGCTAAGATAAGTGGTTAGCTGGAGGAGGATCCACACAAGCAAGCAGTTTTAACAAAGGCTAAGATAAGTTAGCTAGGGCATCCTGACCTTTGATTCCTAGGATAGAGTTGGGTAGTTTTCCATGGGACTTTCAAGGAGATCAAATTCTAATTAAACCTGGAAACAGCCTCAGCAAGAATAAAAGATGGAGGAACCTCTGCACTGTCTTTCCCCATTTTAATCTGTACCCTCTTCTAGACTCTGCATACCTGTACTCACCTCCCTCCCTCCCACCCTTCCCTCTCTCTTCCCTCTCTGTCACACACACACACACACACACACACACACACACATGCGCACACACAAATATTGTAAAAGAAAGATTGTGGTGTTTAACATAGACCTGGCATATAATCAGTGCTAACCCATCCCTCCTACAGTTTACTCATTAAATACCAGGTCAGATGGTAGCTGAGTTTTGTGGACGTTGTTGGCGGTCTTTGATAATTTGCAAAAGAATTCTTCTTTATGAGAATCATAATTTAGGGGCTGGAGAGATGATTCAACAGTTAAGAGCTTATGTTTCTCTTCCAGAAGGATCTAAGTTCAATCCTATCACCCATGTCAGGCAGCACACAGCTGTCTATAACTCTAGCTCCTGGGGATCTACTGCCTCTGGCTTTCAGTGATTTACACACACACATGCACACACGTACATACAGCACACACATACGTATATACAAGATTAAAGATAAAATCTTGTGACTAGAGATGGCTCAATAGTTAAGAGCATTGGCTGTTCTTCCAGACAACCCTGGTTCAACTTCCAGCACTCTTCTAGCAGCCGATAGCTGTCTATAATTCCAGTCTCCAGAGGTCCGTTGCCTTCCCAGGCACTGCAGTACCTATATGGCATGCAGACAGTCACACAGGAAAATACCTGTACACATGAGATAAAATCTCAAAGGATTAATTAAAAAAATAATAAAATTGCAATCTTAAAAAAGGATTCACACTTGAGGGCTGGGGAGATGGTTCGGTTGGCCAAGTGCTTACATTGTTGAAGTGTGAGGATGTGCAGTGTAAAGAAGAGCTGAGCATGGTGGCACACTAGTAATGCCATGGAGGGGTACAAAAGGACACCAGGGCTCACTGCACTAGTAATGCCGGTGCCATGGAGGGGGTACAAAAGGACACCGGGGCTCACTACACTAGTAATGCCAGTGCCATGGAGGGGGTACAAAAGGACACCGGGGCTCACTGGCTTGCCACTCTAGAGTAGCTGGTGAGCTCCAGGCCAAAGAGAGACCCTTTCTCAGAAGAGATGGGTGTCGGTCCTGCAGATGATACCTGAGATCCCTCTGGTTCCTTCACATATGTATACGTTCAAAGAAAAGAGCAGCGCATCAATGTTGAGTCTGAAATAGCTCAGAAAGGGTGCTGTGTCCTGACTTCAAACAGCCCAGTTCTTTATATCCTTCCAGAAACTGTAATGTGCACTTGTATGTCCAGGCAGATTTTTCCATATTAACATCAAGCCATTTTGTACAGTGTTCTCTATTTTAAAAATACAAAATTTAAATATCAAATTATGTATAACGAATTCACTGTTTTAAGTGTGCAGTTTGGTGGCTGAAATCTGTTAACATTGTTGTGTAGCCATCCAGCTCCAGAATCGCTTTCGGATTACAAAGCAAACTCTGGGTAGCGGTACCTGATGCCAGGCCTGGCAACCTGAGTTTGATCCCTGGAAACTACATGGTGGAAGGAAAGAAGGAGAGATTCCTGCAGGTTGTCTGCACACACACACACACACACACACACACACACACACACACACCCCAGCATGTATGCACCCCCATCCCTCATTGAATAAATAAGTAAATAAAAAAGAAAAAAAGAACCCCTGAAATTCTGTCCTGGAGATGTAGCTCATTTGGTACAGTGCTTGCCTAGCGTGTGTGAGGTACTAAGTTCAATCCCCAGCAGCCCCCCCCCCCCCAGTGCAAATGTATAAATGTTGGAAAAAGAAAAATGAAAAACAAAAATCAATAATGAACTAAAACCCTGTGCTTGTTAGACCGTCACCCCCTCCCTGCCTCCTTTTCCCTGACCCTGGTCACCTCTGTTCTCCCTGTCTCCGTAAACTTGCACAGTTGCAAGTGCAGTCCCAGTGTTTATCTTTCCTTTTTTTTGGGGGGGGGGGTATTGGGAGTGGAAGCCAGGCTCCTTCAGAGGTTCTGTATGTGCTTTGATGCTGACATACAGTGACAGACTTACTTCGCTCTGCACATCCTCAAGACTGGGCCATGGCATCTGAAGTTCTTCTCCTCTAGGCCTAGTAATGTTCATCATCACAAATGCTGCACTTGGGTCTCTGCTGAAGGGAGGACACAGCTCTCAGTGTCTCTTCGAAGCTAACGTTCTCACTTTATCCTCTGGTGCTGATAATTGAATTCAAGGTCTCATGCTGTGTTCTAAACTAAAACCTTCCCCTTGCTGTTTCCTAGGGATCGTTCTGGTCATTGCTTTACCCTCTTATCTTTAGATACCAGATGATCCGGGATGCTTGTATGAAGGTGGTGTCTTGGGTGTTGGCTAACATGGGGGAGCTTGCTTTACTCTACAGACTGGCAAGCTTCTTGGGTTTGTTTAATGCTCTTAAGAGAAAGTATTTTGTTTTCTAACTGATCCTAAATTTCCGTTTCCTAGATGTGGCCAGCTGGATAGTGCATTGAATGAAGCCACTAGCCGAGTGCGGACACTTGAGAAGAAGAACAGTTTGCTAGAAATGGAAGTGGTACGTGCTTGTTGGAGGGGCTGGCTCTAGTGCATGACGTTTAAACTGTGTGGATCACTGTAGCTTGAGTCTTACCGACTGGGTGTGTACCTAGGAGTGCAGATGGTGGGTTTGTTCTTTGTTTTGTTTGTTTTGTTTTTTTGAGACAGGGTTTGTATGTGTATCCCTGGCTGTCCTGGAACTCGATCTGTAGACCAGGCTTGTCTTGAATTAAGAGATCCATCTGCCTCTGCCTCCCAAGTGCTGAGACTAAAGGTATGAGGCACTACACCTGGCTGTTTCATTGTTTATATATTACCTTATAAGCAAAATTTTGGTGAAAAGTACCTGTTTTGTTCTATACATTGTCTCTGCCTTAATGCCTGGTCCCCTTTTGGGTAACATTCAGGCCCTTGCTAAGCTATGCCAGTCTAGAAACTGAGTCACCTCAGCCTTTGTTGCTTTGTTTTAGTGACTCTGACTAAGTGGTAAACTCCAGCACGAAGTTAGGGATTAGTATCTCTCTTGTTAATCTTCCTTTCTGTTGTTTTGTTTAGAGATGGATCTTGCTGTGCTATAGCTTAGAGTGGTCTTGGACTCGTGGGCTTAAGCAGTCTTTACAGTTCAGCCTTTCAAACCAATTGGGCATGAAGTATTGGACCCAGCCTTAATCTTACATTTGACATTCTGTGGTCCGGTACCTATATGGTATTCCAGACATAACCATTGAATGATTGCTAACATGTGAAATGCATTTTTAATTTTGTATTTTCATAGAGTCTGGTTAAAAAGCCCTAGTCCTGGGCTGGAGAGATGGCTCAGCAGTTAAGAGCATTGCCTGCTCTTCAGAGGTCCTGAGTTCAGTTCCCAGCAACCACATGGTTGTCTCGCAACCATCTGTAATGGGATTTGAAGCCCTCTTCTGGTCTGAAGATAGCTACAGTGTAGTGTACTCACATACATAAAATAAATAAATGCTTTTGGGAAAAAAAGCTCCCATCCCCCAGCATACTAGTTTTGAGCAGTGTATTTTAGGACAGTTTCATAATTCCTCTGATGTTTGTGGTTATTTATTTCTTCATTGGGGTGATCCACAGTCTTGAGTCTATGTGGGTCCTGGAATCATTGTATCCCCGTGTAGTTTTTTTCTGTGTCCACTTTTGGTTAATCTTGTGGCGTTGTTTCATTAGAGTGGTCCTTTCTAGACTCTGTCCCCAGACACAACAAAATGTTCAAGTAGCTTATTCCCATCTGTATGTTGTGTTCTAATGTACATCATTTTTTAGCTCATACCAAGGCACCTTCACTTAGAGTGGCTTATCTCTGTCTTTACTGTGTAGAATGACTTGAGAGAACGCTTCAATGCAGCCAGCAGTGCCTCCAAAATTTTGCAGGAACGAATTGAAGAAATGAGAACAAGCAATAAAGAGAAAGACAACACTATCACTCGGCTAAAGTGTCGGCTGCAGGATCTGGAAGAAGCCTTTGAGAATGCTTACAAGCTCTCAGATGATAAAGAAGTGAGGCTAAGACAAGAAAACAAAATGTTTCAGGATGTAAGTAGCCAGCCCAGGACTTCCTCAGACAGAAGCAGCTTACGGGAGAAAGGGTCGATTTTGGCTTACAGCTCAGGAAGGATTCTCTGTCATGAAGGGGAAGCCATGGCTGCAGGCAGGGGGCTGCATGGACACATGACAGTCACACTTGACCTCAAGACTCACTTCCTTTAGGAAGTCTCCACAACCTTCCCCAACAGTGCCAATAGCTTGGGTACCAAATGCTCAACCAGAAGCCTGTGAGGGCCATTTCCCATTTAAGCCAAAGCTGTCTGAAAGTAATGTGTTAGCTAATGTACTCTCTGAAGCTGTGATGACTTTCCTAGGCACATGTCTGTCTAAGCCTTAGACTCTACAGTAACTGCTCACAGCTCCAGATACCCTCTTGATGGAAGCGCTCACAGGAAGTGGCATCCTGCCTCAGGAAGTCAGCTGCAGAAGGCTGGCTGAGCCCCTCTACTGTGTCTAGTGAGTCAGTGTTTGAGCTGTCATAGCTGTGTCTGGCAGGAAGAATGATGTAAGCCAGATTCAGAGCAGAGTTTTTTGTGAGGGAGGGTTTTGCCATGTAGCCCAGGCTAACCTTGAACTCATGATTCCCCTGCCTCAGTCTCTTGAGTGCTGTACTTACAGGTGTTCACTCCCATGCCTGGCTGTTACTGTTGTTTGTGTGTGTTGCCACCTGCTCCTATCATTGCACAGATAGAGTCTAGGACCCTAATGATGTCATTGTTGTTTTGAGTGTGTGTGTGTGTGTTTACTGTCTGTAGTGTGTCATAATCATCCATTTCTTCTTCCCTGTCCTGGGTGCTGTGAATAGAATCCAGGACATTGCAAGCTATATTGCTAATATAGCTGTATCTATGGTCCTTTAGAGTCAGTTTGATTTTTTTTTTCTATTTTTTTTTTCTTCGAGACAGGGTTTCTCTGTGTAGTCCTGGCTGTTCTAGAACTTAAGGTCCGCTTGCCTCTGCCTCCAGAGTGCTGGAATTAAAGGCATGCACTGCCTAACTTAGTTTGAGTTTTTTCTTTTAAATCTTATTATGTTTGTGTGTGTACGATGCATGAGTGTGGGCACTTGTGTGTGGACATCAGAGGACAACTTTCAGAAGTTGGTTCTTCCACGGTGGTGTACAAGGATCAAGTGCAGGCTTGCACATCAAAAGCTCGTACCTCTTGAGCTCTTTGTTCAACTCAGGTCTAAATTTATTTTTTAAGATTTATTTATTTTTATTTTGTGCGTGAGTGTTTTGCGTGCATGCTTATGTACTGTGTGCTTGCTTCATATATACAATAAAGGCCAGAAGAGAGTGTCAGATTTTTTTGTGGACTTAATTTCACTTAAAGTTGGATTCATAAAACTTTGGTACTGGATTGGGGTTCCAGGTTGTCTGTTTTTTTTCGTAAACTTTCTTTTACATTTGTTTCACTTTATTTATCTGTTTGTATGTTTGTTTATGTATGTGTGCACATATCATGATGTGTAGAGGTCAGAGGGCAACTCTGACCTGGGTCCTGGGACTAAAACTCATCTTGTTGTCTAGGCCAGGGTCCTCATCTGCCATCTTGCTGGCTTTCTTAAAATTTTAATATCTAAATTCTCGTTATGGTACTTAAGTGATCTGAAATCATCTTGACGTCCTCCTGGTAGCCGAGGGAATTACACAGACATGGTTCTCTGAGTCCGAATGGAAGCTGGACTGGTGGCGAGATCCTCCCATTGCCTGTGGTAATTCCACAGGCTGCAGTTGTGCTGATCTGTTTGATCATGGCCTGTGACTTCTGCCTCCCACCTCTGTTGTGGGCAGTGGTCTTTGTCACTGGTTTGGTTCCTCTTTCTGGAAGTGTTGCAGTCTTGCCCCACCTGAAATGATGCAGCATGGTTCTGTCTGTGTTCCTTGTTTTGTCGGGTGTTCACGAGACTGTTCACTCTGGGAGTTTTCTGTTTTCTTAGTCGTTGTTATTTTCTGTTCTTGTTAGAATTCTTATTAGACAGATGTTGGATTTCACATTGATTCTTTAACTTTTAAACCTTTTTCTTATTTTAACTTTGTGTTTTATTTGTTGACTTGTTTTTAAAAGACAGAGTCTCTATTATATAGTCCCTGGTTGTCCTGGAACTCACTGTATATACCAGAATGGCCTCAAACCTACAGACATCTGCATGCTTCTGTGTCCTGAGTGCTGGGATACAGGACGTATGCACATCCATTCCAGCGTTTTAATAGATTGTATTTTTTTAAATGTGTACTGAAGTGTTTTGTCTGAATGTATGTATGTGCATCATGTGCATGCAGTACCTTCAGAGGCCAGAAGAGGGTGGTTTATCTCCTGGGACTGGAGTTGTGAGCCACTGTGTAGGTGCTGAGAATTGAACCTGGGTCCTCTGGAAGAATAAACAGTGCTCTTACCCGCTAGGCCTGGCTGTTTTTTAAAAAGCCCTCTCAAGGCAATGACTCCCCTGAAATACTCTGTTCTATTCTAATGACTTCCCACCCCACCCACGTCCATCATTTTTTAAAACATACTTTTATTTTCAGCCCTGCCTTCTGTTCCTCTTGTTTCCTTCTTGTGTTTTAATGTTAGGGCCTTTTCTATATTATCTGTTAAGATAGACTTTTTCAAAGCTGACTAGAAAGTAGCTTTGCTGGGAACAGACCTTGAGTCCTCTGGAAGGGCAGTGAATGCTCTTAATCTCTGCACCATCTCACAGAATTCCCTGTAACTCAGGCTCCTGGAGATACAATGCCCTCCTCTAGCCTCTTCAGATCTCTCTCTCTCTCTCTCTCTCTCTCTCTCTCTCTCTCTGACACACACACACACACACACACACACACACAAACAAATTAAAAAGAGAAAAAGGTAGCTTTGTAGCCCTGGGCAGGGTGGCTTACTGGTGGGTGGCATCCTCGGAATGGATGTGTGAATGAGGACGAGCCTTCCCAAGCTGCCTTAGTTCCTGTAGCTCTGTTCTCTTGGGCATGTCAGTCTTTGTAGTGACTTCTCTGCCACTTACCTTCCAGGCCTAGCACCCAGGATCCAGTGTCAGGCAGAAGAGGGCAGGAAGGCTCTTAAGCAGGAGCCTTAACCTAAGCCCTCTTTCCCACAGTGCTCTATATGTGCTTTCACTTGTGCCGAGTGGCCCTGCATGGCAGCTGGTTTGGGCAGTCGTCTAGTGGCACAGGATGTGGCAGGGCCTGGAATTCCCTTGCCCTTTTAGACATGCCTCTGTTATTTTAAAAACCATTTGCATACTTTCTGCTATAGCAGTGTGTTCTGTCCTCATCTTGGGCCCTTCTGGGGCGCACACTGTGTTAGGTCCAACCAGCCTCAAATTTGCCATCTTCCTTCAGCCTCCTGGATGCTGGCCTTCCAGGGCTGTACATCATATGCAGTTTTAAATAATTCTAGGCATTTTGGCATTGTATTTTTATTCTATAAAATAAGTGTAAGAAAGTCTAATAAAAATTTAAAAGACAGCACAAACACATTTTACTTTTATGTTGAGGGCTTGTATTGCTCTTGTTTTGTTCTGCTTTTAAAATTGTTTCAGGGCTAGAGAAATGGCTCAGTGGTTAAGAGCACTGACTGCTCTTCCAGAGGTCTTGAGTTCAATTCCCAGCAACCGCATGGTGGCTCACAACCATCTGTAATGGGATCCTACATCCTCTTCTGGTGTGTCTGAAGACAGTGACTGTGTGCTCATATAAATTAAATAAATAAATCTTAGAAAAAAAAAGAAGGTTTATTAAAAAGAATAAATAAAACAAAATAAAATTGTTTCAGACTTAAAATGCTTTCAAACATTCTATCAGGAATCATTTTATCCCCTTCCCCAGAACCATTGCTTCTCTGTCAGCCTTTCCTTACTGACCTTGGCAGTTTGAAGAGTGCTGTTCTTTTGTTCCCTGTCTAGTTCTGTGTACGATTCTCTGTTTTCTTTGTAGCTCCTAGGAGAGTATGAATCCCTTGGCAAAGAACACGGGCGAGTAAAGGTAAGGGTGAATCTGGGTTTTACATCGGGTTTTACATAGGTACTGACTTGTGATGCAAAAGGGCCTTCTTCCCCTTCTCCATCGATAGCTATTGGAAACAGTCCACGTGTTTGCCCTTCCTGTGTTGATATCTTTATTTTCAAATATCTGCCCTACCTGACTGACACGTTTGTGAGGTCTGTTAATTTACCTAATACTATTGCATGGCTGTTGCATTTGATATGGGTTGAGAAGAAACTGGGCAGAAGTTTATTGCATATGCTCAGGTGACCATCTGCTCCCTGTAAGTGTAAAATTAGAATTCTCAAGGCTGTAGTTTTGATGGGGTAGTAAAAATCTATACATTGTATCTGAATTCTTAACTGAAGCTCTGTTTGGAGTTACCTATCTGGTCTCAGTGAGTCTCCATAGTAGTGCTATACACAATTCCAGCCAGTGAACTGAATGCAATAGGGGATCATGGATTTGTAAGGTTAGTGGACCCTCTGTAGCTACAGCTAAGACTGAGTTCATTGTGCCTGCACATCATTGAAGGTTTCTGTTGGGCCGTTCTGCTAAGCCTTCAGTCACCTTTGGACCTAACGTAGATCCCTCTTACTGTGAGTTTGCTACTAATTAGGCAGCCATTGGGCTGCATCTGTTAGTCCCTGGGACAGCACAGTGTTAGCGCTTGCTCTACATCTGTTAGCCCCTGGGAGAGGACAGTGTTAGTGCCTCCCCCTTGAGTTGCCCAGATTGGTTCCATGGCTCATGCCATCCTTGCCTAGTTCCCTTGAAGTTAACAGCTGGCTGTTTAGCCTTACATTTGCTTTATATTTCACATTTTGAAATAAAAGATTCCATCTGCATGCTCATCTTCCGTTATGTAAATTCTTTCTCCCCTTAGGATACATTAAACACAACTGAGAACAAATTGCTTGATGCACACACTCAGATTTCTGACTTGAAAAGGTAGGTGTCCTACTAATAAAGTGCACTGCTAATTGTCCTTGTGTTTGTATTGACAGTGAAAGAAACTCGCTCGAGGACTTTTAAAGCCATTTGAGATCTAGTTGAATCTTAATCGCATTACATTTTAGCTTAGGAGATTTTTTTTTGTTTTGGTTTGGTTTTTTTGGTTTTTTGAGACAAGGTTTCTCTGTGGAGCCCTGACCATCCTGGAACTGTAGACCAGGCTGGCCTTGAACTCAGAAATCCACTTGCCTCTGCCTCCCAAGTGCTGAAATTAAAGGCGTCCGCCACCACTGCCCAGCAGTTTAGGAGATTTTTAAGTGATTAGAATATATTGGTGGTTGAGTCTCAGGTATGTGCATTTCTCCAGGCATTGTACTTTGTTTTTTTCAGTATAATGAGAAGTCTGAATGAAGACTGATAAATGATCCATATTACGAATGATTAGAAATATCTAAACTAGGGCTGGAGAGGTGGCTCGGTGATTAAGAGCACACACCACTCTTCCAGAGTACCCAAGTTCAGTTCCCAGCACCATGGGAGGTGCATTGCAACCCCCTGAATAACGTGTACAGGTACATACTATTAAAACTAAACCCCTTGAAAAGGAATATCTAAATTGGCCTCTGAGCATACCTTTTATAGTTGTGTTCTCTAACCCCAAGGTTACAGAGTCACTTTAATCTGAAGGATTTACACAGAAAAGAGCAGCAGAGTATCTGAATTTGCCACCTGCCTGATCCAGTCACTCCTTACACATTGGAGGACGTACCTGTCATGTCAGAGCTGTTCCTTCCCAAGCCTGCCCCCATACACAGTTTTAAAGAATGGAAAGAGGGGCAGTGAACCTGATGACTCCCGCAGATCCCACAAGGTGGCAGGAGAGAACCGACTCCTGAGAGTCAGTTGGCCTCTGACTTTCACATATACATACACACACACACACACACACACACACACACACACACACACACACACACACACAGAAATGAATTAAATAAAAGAAAGGAAGGTTATGCTAACTGGAAACATTTGAGGTTGGCTGGGGTAGTCATCGTCTCATGAGGAAATTGAAAGGAGCTTTTATTCTGAATGTAGTGCAAATGAGATGAACTGCTGCCTCTTCTCTGAGATGAAAGTTTTTTTATTTTTATTATATATTTAATAAATTATTTATTCTAATTAAAATATTAATGGATATTTTTAAAAGAGCCTTTGCCTCTTTTAAAAATCAAGATTCTGTTTTTTTTTAAAGTTTAATTTGTGTCCTTCAAGCTTGACAGAATCCTGATTGTCCTTTTGTCTGTAGTTATAGTCTGTGCAATGCTGCTGGCAGAGCCCAGTGTACTTGCTGACCTGATTATTTTTGGTTTTTTTGTTTTGTTCTTTTTTTGTTTGTTTGTTTGCTTTCTTTTAACTTTTCAAAGTTTAATGGTGCCATTTTACTGTGAAGAAGGTTTCTGAGCAGCAGGCTGTCATAGCCTTCCAGAAGAGGGACAATTATGTAACATCTGGTAGTTGAGCTGTGTTTTTAGTCTGTGTTGATGTGTTTAATACTCACTGCTTTTGACCTAGGATGATCTCAAAACTTGAAGCTCAGGTGAAGCAAGCAGAGCGCGAGAGTGTGCTGAGTCTTCGCGATGGCGCCAAAGCTCCCACGAGGCCCTCCCGGGCTAAGTAAGTGACTCCACTCAGTGTCCCTGCAGCATGGCCTTCGGTTACTCAGGAAGCCAGCGGTACATTGTCTATAGTCTTAGATGCATATTGAGGTCACAATGGCTGGATGTCATTCACATCCCTAGGGAGAAGCATTTTCTAGGATAAAAGCGGAGTCAGGTGACCTGAGAGCCTTGGGCAAGCGTTGTGTTCCTGATGTGTTCCCAGTACTCTCCGTGTGACCATAAGCATAGCTCCTGCTTTTTTTTGTTTGTTTGTTTGTTTGTTTTTTGTTTTCTTTGAGTTTCTCTGTGTAGTCCTGACTGTCCTGGAACTCACTCTGTAGACCAGGCTGGCCTTAAACTCAGAAATCCACCTGCCTCTGCCTCCCAAGTGCTGGGATTAAAGGTGCGTGCCACCACTGCCTGGCAGCCCCTGCTTTTTTACTCTGTCTTTTTCATGTAAGTAACTTTCAAAAAGACTTACTTCTTTTTGTGTAGGTATATAGACTTAAGTTGAGAAGCAGGTGTGGGATTCCTGGAGCTGGAGTTACTGGCGGCTTTGAGCCATTGGATGTGGGTGCTAGGAACTGAACTTGGGTCTATTGCACGAACAGTGAGCTCTGAGCCATCTCTCCAGCCCTACTCAAGTTTTAATGAGAATTATATATGAGGTTATTCTTTCCAAGTGTTTCTTCTTCATATTTGCCATCGTTTTCCTGCTTGGCTTTCCATTCCAGAATCTTTTTGTTGGCTTTGTTCTTTTACTGAGGTAAATGGCTATGTGGACAGTTGTGCATTTAGTTCATCCCTTCCTCTCATCCTCATTCAATGTGGATGACAGCCAGGCATGGTGGCACACGCCTTTAATATCATTTAGAGACAGGAGCAGTTGGATCTCTATGAGTTTGAGGCTATCCTGGTCTACATAGCAATTTTCAGGCCAGCCAGGGCTACATAAAGATACCCTGTCTAAAACAAAACAGTACCGAACACCAAGGTGAGCCACTTATCCCTTCTATAAACTAGACTTTGCTAGTCTGCTGACCCCTGTAATGTCCTCCCACAACCTGAACTCCATCATCTCTCTGATGGGTGTAGTTTGACATTGTCCTGTTCTCTGAATCTTTGAAAAGAAGGGAAACAGTCTCTTGAAGTGGCACACACCTTTAATTCCAGCACTTGGGAGGCAGAAGCAGGTGGATCTCGAGACCAGCCTGGTCTATGCAGTAAGTTCTAGGACAGCCAGAGCTATATAGTGAGACCCTGCCTCAAAAGAAAAAAAAAAGAGGAGGAAGACAGAAGAAGACAAGGAGGAAGAGGAGGAGGAGGAAGACAGAAGAAGACAAGGAGGAAGAGGAGGAGGAGGAAGACAGAAGAAGACGAGGAGGAGGAGGAAGACAGAAGAAGACAGGAGGAGGAGGAAGACAGAAGAAGACGAGGAGGAGGAGGAGGAGAAGAAGAAAGAGAAGGAAGACAAGAAGTGTGAGAAGCAGCCTTGAATTCTTTTTATGGTTCTTGCTTCAGTTAGAAGTTGCAAAGGGATGGGACTTCATTTTAGCAGCTGCCTCTCTAGTGACAGTTGCAAATGGAGCACAAATAATTACCTATGAGGACAACATACTAGGCTGGAGCACATTTTAAAATTTTACCACTAGAATCCAGTCTATATATAAAATTTTTCTATTTATTTATTTACATTCCAAATGTTGTCCTGCCTCCCGGTCCCCTCATCACAGACACCCTCCCCCTCTCCCCTTCTCCTCTGAGAGGGTAGGGCACCCCCTGGGTATTCCCCCACCCTGGTGCGTCAAGTCTCTGCCAGGGTAGGTGCATTCTCTCTCTCACTGAGGCCAGACAAGGCAACCCTGTTGGGGAATGGATACCACAGTCAGACTACAGCTTTAGGGAGAGCCTCTGCTTCAGTTATTGGGGAACCCACATGGAGACTGAGCATGCCGGGGGGCCTTGTTCCAGCCCATGTATGCTTTGGTTGGTGACTTAGTCTCTGAGGGTTTCCAGAGGTTCGGGTTATTTGACTCTGTTGGTTTTCCTGTGGGGTTTCCATTCCCTTCAGGATCTTCAGTCTTTCCCACAGCTCTTCCATAAGTGTCTCCAATCTCCGTCCAATGTTCTGCTGTGGGTATCTGCATCTGCTTCAGTCAGCTGCTGGGTAGAGCCTCTCAGAGGACAGTTATGCTAGGCTCCTGTCTGCAAGTATAACAGAGTATCATTAATAGAGTCAGGGATTGGTGCTTGCCCACAGGATGGGTTTCAAATTGGGCCAGTTACCGGTCGGCCATTCCTTCAGTCTCTGCTCCATCTTTGTCCCTGCATTTCTCTTAGACAGGACAAATTTGGGGTCAAAAGGTTTGTGGGTGGGTTGGCGTCCTTATCCCTCCACTGGGGGTCCTGCCTGGCTACAGGAGGTGGCCTCTTCAGGTTCCATGTCCCCACTGTTAGGCTTCTTGGCTAAAGTCATCCATATTGACTCCTGGGAGCCTCCCCCTCCCCACTTCCATCCCCACCATACCAGGCAGACTTCCTAAAGATTCCTCCCATCCCCCAACCCCAGCAGCTGCAGGTTTCTATTCATTCTCCTGACCCTCTGGGTCTCTCTTCTGTCTCTCTACACACCTGGTCCTCCCTGCCCCCCTTCCCATTCCCCTCTCCCTCCCCTTTCCCACCACTTCCCTTCCCTCCTCCTCCTCTGATTATTTTGTTCCCCCTTCTAAGTATGATTAAAGCATCCTTGCTTGGATCTTCCTTCTTGTTTAACTTCTTTGGGTCTGTGGGGTATCATGGGTATTGTATACTAACAGTGAGTACATACCATGCATGTCCTTTTGGATCTGGGTTACCTCACTCAGGATGATATTTTCTAGTTCCATCCATTTGACTGCAGAATTCATGGTGTTCCATTGTGTAAATGAACCCCATTTTCTGTATCCATTCTTTGTTGAGGGACATCTGAGTTGTTTCCAGTTTCTGGCTATTATGAATCAAGTTGCTATGAACATGGTGGAGCATGTGTCCTGTGATATAGTGGAGCATCTTTTGGGTATATGCTCAGGAACGGTATAGCTGGATCTTCAGGTGGAACTATTTCCAATTTTCTGAGAAACTGCCAGATTTATTTTCAGATTGGTTGTACAAGTTTGCAATCCCAGCACCATTTGTTGAAGATGCTTTCTTTTTCCATTGTATGGTTTTGGCTTCATTTTCAAATAATTCTACCAGAGAACTACAGCTGATAAACAACTTCAGCAAAGTGGCTACATAGAAAATCAGTAGCCTTCCTTTATACATATGACAAACAGGCAGAGAAAGAAATTAGGGAAACAACAAGCT
Source organism: Tokudaia tokunoshimensis (assembly GCA_036184795.1). Taxonomy (NCBI): domain Eukaryota; kingdom Metazoa; phylum Chordata; class Mammalia; order Rodentia; family Muridae; genus Tokudaia; species Tokudaia tokunoshimensis. Next base: position 14,380,349 of record BTHU01000006.1, on the reverse strand, counting down.
ACAAATAATATAAAATATCTTGGTATAACTCTAACCAAGCAAGTGAAAGATCTGTATGACAAGAATTTCAAGTCTTTGAAGAAGATCTCAGAAGATGGAACAATCTCCCATGCTCATAGATAGGTAGGATTAACATAGTGAAAATGGCCATGTTACCAAAAGCTGTCTACAGATTCAATACAATCCCCATCAAAATTCCAACACAGTTCTTCACAGACCTGGAGAGAGCAATTCTCAACTTCTTATGGAAAAACAAAAAAACCCACGATAGCCAAAACAATCCAGAACAATAAAAGAACTTCTGGAGGAATCACCATCCCTGTCCTCAAGCTGTACTACAGAGCAACAGTGGTAAAAACTGCATGGTTTGGTACAGACAAGTTGATCAATTGAATCGAATTGGAAACCCAGAAATAAACCTACATTTTATCTTTTGTTAACGATAAGACCTTTAGGGATTGATCTATATTAAGCTATGGTTTTCTGCTTTAGTTCTCTAGAATTATCTTACTGTAATCTTTGGTTTAATTTTTGTTTTTGAGACAGTCTTTATTATGTAGCTCTGGTTGGCCCAGTACTCACTCTGTAGCTCAGACTGACCTCAGACTTGCAGAAGTCCTCTCCCCTCTGCCTCCCAAATACTAAGATTACAGGAATGCACTGCCCAGACACAGTGTCAGCTGGATGGCACATCTACAGAAGAAGGGTTAACTATTAGAATTCAGATTTTAGTTATGACTTTGGCATAGAGTATATTATTAAGAAGTTCATTATTTTGTAATGATGTCTGTCAGAAAAATGAAGTTATAATTTCTAACCTTCCTAAGCTGTAATTGTCAACACACTTTCTATATCTTTGTTGAGTAATCGTAATAGAATATAATGGATCCTTGTATTTAAAATAACAGTTGAGAGATGATGTGGTAATTAAGGGCACTCCCTACTCCAGAGGTACCAGTGCTCAACATTTATGTTGACAGCAAACAATCGCTTGTACCAAATCACTTTGGAGGATATGACACCCTCTTCTGAACTCTGGGAACTACACTCATGTTCACAAGCTCCCACTCACAAACACACATATACCTGTCATTTAAAAATAAAATGATTTTAAAAATCCAATATTATTTTAAAAATCCAATATTGCTATATCTCAGCAACTAAAGACAATTGCCATAAAGTATGAACACCCGGGCTTGAGCCCACATAGGGAAGGGAAGACCCAATTCCTGAGAATTGTTTTCTGATCTCTGACTTCCACATGTCAACCATGACATACATGCATGCCTACTCTCACAATAAAAAGAAATCAATAAATCTTGAAAAAGAGAATTTAGCCAGATGGAGTAGCAGTTCTAGCTCTTGGGAGATGGATGCTGGAAGATCAGTTCAAGGTCATCCTCGGCTACACAGCCTGCTTGATGCCAAGCCTGGGCTTTGGAAGACCTTGTCTCAAGCAAAAAAATAGAAATCAAACCAGTCAAAAGGAACCAAAGGTAAAAATGAATTTTTGAGAACAAGCAAAAGAGGCATAAAGTTTGGGGTTTGAGAGCCGTTTGGCATGCAAGGCGTTTGGCATGCAAGAGCGGGTTGGCATGCAAGGCGCCAGGGTTGTAAGGGTGCTGGTCGTTTATGTTGTTCTAAGCAGGAGGCAGAGTGAGCACATGACCTGCAAAGGCCTGACCCCAGTGACCTTTCCCACCCGCTAGGTCCCGGACCCCTAAGGTCCTGTAATCTTCCCAAACAGTACCAGTATCTCAGGATCCAATGTCAAAACACAGGAGCCTGTTGGGGACATTGCATTTACACCATGATACATGGTTTGGATCGTCACAGCAAGAAGTCATGTAGCTCTAGGTGACAGTGTGGGTTAATCATAGATAGCTTTCTAAGTTATTGTTAGGCCTTTGGATTTTAACCTTTAGTCCACTGAGAATTCTCTTGAAGGTTTGATTTTACTTTAGGTGTTTTTTGTTTGTTTGTTGAGACAGGGCTTGTCTCTGTAGCCTTGGCTGACCCAGAACTTCCTCTGTAGTCCAGGCTGGCCCCAACCTGATCTTCCTACTCCTTTATCCCAAGTATTGGGATTAAAGGTATGTGCCATTATACCTGGTGTAAATTTTAAAGATTTGTATGTGTGTGTGTGTGTGTGCGTGCGCGCACGCGTGCGTGAGGTGTTCATTTGCCATGGTATACATGGAAGCTAGAGGAATTCTTTCCTTCCTTCTTTATAGAGATCCTAGGAATGAAACTGAGTCATTAGTCTTTTGGTGTAAGTGCTTTATCCACAGTCGCCTCCCTGGCCCCTGAAGGTTTTTGTATAATAAACAGGGCCACCTGACATGTATATGTACAGTTCCTGCCATGAGGAAGAGATGAATTAGACAATTTTAGTGCTGGGAGGGCAGGTTTCCGGGTATCCGATATCTGTAAGAATGATGGTTGAGGGTCAGGGAGACAGCTCAGTGTACAAAGGTGCTTGCCACCAGATTCCACGACCTCATGGCTGAAGAAGAGAATCAACTTCCAAAAGTTGTCCTCTGACTTCTACATACACATCACGGCATGTCTGTGCACACATAAAATAAATAAATTTAATATGAATTTTTTTTATTATTATTACAAGAAAAAAAGAGTTTGGAAGGTTCTGGAGGTGGAATCCACAGAACATGGTTATGTATTGTCTGATGAGACAAGAGAGGGACAGCTTGGGCTGGAGAGATGGCTCAGTGGTTAAGAGCACTGACTGCTCTTCTAGAGGTCCGGAGTTCAATTCCCAGCAACCACATGGTGGCTCACAACCATTTGTAATGGGGTCTGATGTCCTCTTCTGGTGTGTCTGAAGACAGCTACAGTATACTCATATAAATAAAATAAACAAATAATTCTTTTAAAAAAGAGAGAGGGACAGCTTAGAACACATAAAGAGATCAGACTGTCATGAAGATTTTTGCTTGTGATTTACATGGACTTGAGGCAGAAATCAAGCGGGCAATTTTAAATGCAGGCTTGGAGCTCAGAACTCCTAGCCTATGAGTCACAGTGTTGGAGCCAGTTATTTCCGAGTGGTGCTTATAAGGGTTGATAGGAGCTGAATGTCAGTAGGAGCTGGTGCAAGACAGAGCTCTCAGGAGCCCTGCTTTCTTCTTGTGGGTAGAGGAGTTTGGCAAGGAAGCCATTGAAACAGCCGCTGTCTAAGTACGGGGGAACTGAAGCAGCCAGTCACTGAATGCTGCTGAGACACCGGGCAGTAAGGACTGAAACGGCCTGCTGGATCTACAAGCTGGAGATTGCTTTGACTCAGAGGTGTGGAGAGTGTGAGACGTGTTTGTAGTGTGCTGAAGACAGCCTACATGTCTGGCACCTGGAAATGCATATGTGTGATGTACTTACTCAGTGTGGCCGTGTATGATGGGAAAGGCTGGCAGGTTGCAGCCTTTAGGTCAAAGCCTTCCTACACCATCATTTTTTATGCTGTGTAGGACTGAGGAATTTTTAGTGTTTTGGCATGACTGAGGCTTTACAAGCTCAAGCGCCTGAGTTCGAGCCCCTAAACTTATGAAAATGCTAGGTGTGGTGTTAGAGAGGTGGCTCATCTGTTTAGAGCACTGGCTACTTGGTCTTCCAGAGGACCTGGGTTCAACTCCAGCACCCACATGATGGCTCACAGCCACCTGTAACTCCAGTTCTAGGGGATCTGATACCATTTCTGGCCTTCAGGGACATTAGTCATGCATGTGATGCATAGACATACCTGCTGGCAAAACATCCATACATATAAAACAAAATAATAAAAAATAGTAATAAAAAATATCCCAGCACTCAGGAGGCAGAGGCAGGCAGATCTCCATGGCCGGTCTGGTATACAAAGCAAGTTCAGGACAGACAGCCAGGTCTATTACACAGAGAAAGCCTGTCTCAAAAAAACCTAAATAAATAAATAAAAAATTAAAAACGCCAGGTATGACTGAGCAGTGGTGGTGCCTATCTCAGCGCTTGGGAGGCAGAGGCAAGAGGATCTTTTTTTTTTTTTTTTTGGTTTTTCGAGGCAGGGTTTCTCTGTGTAGCCCTGGCTGTCCTGGAACTCACTTTGTAGACCAGGCCGGCCTCGAACTCAGAAATCCTCCTGCCTCTGCCTCCCAAGTGCTGGGATTAAAGGCGTGCGCCACCACCGCCTGGCTGGCAAGAGGATCTTTAAGAGTTTGAGGCCAGCCTGGTGTATAGATAGAGTTCCAATACAGCAACCGCACCCCCCCCCCAAAAAAAAAGCCAGGTTTGATAGTTTTAATCCTAGCACTGGAGATTTGGAGATAGGAGGATTCCTGTTATTCACTGGCCGTCAATCTAGCCAGCGAAAGACCCTGTCTCAAAGGAGGTGGACAGCCTCTTCAGAGGATGATATCTGAGCTTGTCCTCTGGCGTCCATGTGAACACACATGCATAAGATATTTGGGACTGGACATTTAATCTCAGCACTCAGGAAACAGAAACAGGTAAATCTCTGAATTCGAGATCAACCTGATCTATACAGTGAGTTCCAGGCCAGCCAGGACTAAAGGCCTATATTGTGATGTCTTGAGGGGGTGGGGGTGGGGTGGAGCAAAGCAGGTTAATTCATTTGCGTATTGCCCTCCTGCTTTTGCATGGCAACAACAAAGCTAGGTAGTTTTTATTCTTTTGCCTTTTGTAGATAACAGTATGTCTCGTCTGGACTGTCAGTTTGGAGTAATTTTAATAGTGAAATATAGAGCAATAAAAAACTAGTTGAGAAAGAAATAGAATTTTTTTTTTAAGTGCTGGTGACTGGGGCTGGCAAGATGGCTGAGTGGGCAAAGGCCCTTGCTCAAGCTTGAAATGAGTTTAATCCCTGGATCCACCCAGCGGAAGGAGAAAATCGGCTCTGGCAAGTTGGGCTCTGAGTTCCACAAGTGCTCCACGACACGTGCATACCCCTCATAATAAATACATGCAGACATATATAGACGAAGTAGATTTCTAAAAAGGAAAATCCAGGAACATTTATTTATCTGGGAAGTAGTTACTAGGACCTTTATATTGTCAGTTATCCATTCATGTTATAAGATAACCACGCGTTCCTTTAAGTCCATACCAAGTCGAGCCGTTGTACTCTCCAGGTAAACTGTAACTGTTTCTTGGATTATCCATGAAGTAATCTGGACCCAGGCCCTGGAAAATGCTAGATAAAGTGTTACCAATGAGCTACACCTTCCTGACCCTCAGCAGGAAAGAATTAACACCAACTTCAGCATAAACCATAGTTCTGATCTTACAAATGCAATCAAAGTCTTAAAACTGCGAACGGGAGTGCTGATCGCGGTTGAGAACTTTGTCTGCTGTGAGCAGGGAACTATGGGACCAAAGAGGCTCAGCAGGGCTTTAGCAGTTCGTAGTGGGAGTCTCAGGGTTGTGGGACAAAGTGGAGACCTTATGCCCAGTAGCACATGCTTGAACCTTTAAAAGAAATGTATACATTTTTAGAATGTGTGTGCATGAACATGTACTTGCCACTGCGTATGTGTGGAAGCCAGAGGACAACTTTCAGGAGTCAGTTCTCTTTCCATCATGATTTCCAGGATCAAACTCAGGCGTCAGGTGGGTGGCAAACATTCTTACCTACTGAGCCATTGCAAAGGCTCATTCTCTCGTGTGCATGCGCCTGTGCGTGTGTGTGTTTAGAATACAAAAGATCTACCATAACTCAGTAAGGAGACAATTTCTTCCCCAGATAAAGGAAAAAGAGATGTGAAGCTGCACAGAAAGAGAAATTCAAACAGCTGTTAGCAATGAAAAGAGGCTCATTTTCCTAAGAAATTGGGAAAATGCCAGTTAAAATAATAGCATGTACCATTTTCGCCATCAGACAGGCCAGACTTAATTCTTTCCAAAGTTTGGCAAAGATGAAGAAAGGACATCACACACACCAGGGGCCACCTGCAGACTGATGGCCTTGTCTAGAGGACTGTTTGGCAGTAGCCAGAAGACTGAAGGTGATGGATACATCCCAAATTTCATAGCTGTGCTTTTAGACATTTGCTTTAGGTTAAGTCTCCCACGTGTTAATTGTAGCGTCGTTGAAACAGCATCCCCCAGCAAGAGACAGAATCAGCAGAGCACATTCAGACTAGAGAAGTGATTGACAGCCCCGCACGCCAGCATGAATAAACCATGAACATACTGTGGAGGAGAAGCATTAAAGGGTGTGGATAGCATGCCCTTGTTTAACAAATGCAGCTATACATATGTATACAATGTTATGTCTCACAATTAAAAACAAATATGGCTAAGATCTAAGCATCTGTTAAGACTGAGAGTAGGTAGGTGGGCGCTTGTAGTATTCTCTGTAATTTCCTAAGAATGTTTGAAATGTTTCTTAATTTAAAAATTGAGGGAAAAGGGCTCTGTTCTGTTGCTCAGTGGCAGAGAGCCTGTGTAGCAGTGAACAAGACCTGGGGACAGCTCCAGGCTCACCAGAAGATGGTTTCTGAAAGGACAAGAGCAACCTGGGGTTGAAGTGAAATCCAGCCTAGCGGTGAACTTAACCTAGCAGGTGAAGTGTGCTGTAAGCGGAGAGGAAGACGGCGTGTTCTCTTGGGGTTTGCTTCTTCGTTGAAGTTGGACCTGAGGTTATCTTCAGACTGAAGGCCACGGTGAAGGGCTGTTACAGAGTCAGAACTTGCTGATCAAGGGGAGGAACGTCCAGGATGGAGTTGATTAGTAGGCTCAGGCAGGTGACTGTTCAACCAAGCTCAGACACAGAGGGTGCACAGGAAGTAAGGCCACTGTCGTCCTTCAAGCTTGAGGTTTTACTTCCGGACAGATAGTGAGAGTTGGAGTCAGGTTGTGAATAGTTGACGTGGTGGCTGTGCATTCCAGAGTGGACAGAGGAACTGGAGAAGCTGGGATTGATCGGTGAGCTGAGGGATCCTGGGCTTGCTAGCTGCTTGCTGGGATGGTGCTTGGCGGCAGCAGGGACAAAGGTGGGGGAGGAATTGGGGTGTTTCGTTTCCTTAGAGCTGTGACCTCTGATTATGACAGAGTCTCGTCGTATCCTTGGAGGTAGATGACTTTGTAGACAGAGTCACCGGGTCTAGAGGTCAATGATAGCTCTGGAAGTTGCCTAGTGTGGTGGTGACGGCAGGCCTGGAGATGAGATAGGTTTGTGCTGGTTAATTTTGTCAACTTGATGCAAACTGGAGTCATCTGGGAAGAGGGAACCCCAACTGAAAAATACCTCTATCAGATTGGCCTCTAGGTGAGTGTGCAGGGCATTTTCTGATTGACGTTCATGTGGGAGGACCTGTGGGCAATGCCACCCTGTGCAGGTAGACCTGGAGTATAGTAGAGAGGAAAGCTGGCTGTACTGGAGCCTGGAGAGCAAGCAGTAAGCAGCACTCCTCCATGATCTCTGCTTTGTTTCCTGCCTCCAGGCTACTGCTCAAGTTCCTACCCTGGCTAAGTAGACCAGGCTAGCCTGGCACTCAGAGATCCATGTCCTCGGCATCCTGAATGCTAGAGTTTAAGGCATGGGCTACCACTCCCTGCACTGTATCGAAGGCTAGTATAGGGCAGGGTTTGACTAGATGTAAACCCTGACAAACTGAGTTTTGAACATGATTACTATTACATTTTATTTTTTATTTGAGTAAGTGATAGGAACCTTGGGGAAGCAAGGTTTTAAAAAGTAGTTTGTGTTTTATTTATTGTCATCATCACATGCATACATGTGTGTGTGTGTGTGTGTGTATGTGTGTGTATGAAGGTCAGAAGAAGACAACTTGCAAGGGTCTGATCTCCCTTTCCACCATATGAGGCCTGGGGACTGAACTCCATATGCAGACAGAGGAAGTGCTAGTATAGCCCTGTGCCACTGGCATTGTAACTACTCTGAGAAGCCGGATAGCAGTATGATGCTTGTGACTGCTATACGGGAGAATGCGGGTAGTGTTTGTAGGGATGGGAAAGCAGCCGTGCTTTATATATTTACTCTGAACTAGTATAGAGAGAAGGGAAAGTTAAGTGTGCTAGAATGCAGGTAGGGGCTGTGCAGAGCCGTGAGCACCTGACTCTTCTTTGTCTTAGGGGAATGTTTAAAGGTTCAGTTGAATCTTAAAACCTTAAAATAGCCAGGTGGTGATTGTGACAGCACACACCTTTAATTCCAGCATGTGGGAGTTAGAGTTTGAGACAAGCCTGGTCTAAATAGCAAATTCCATGACAACCAGGGCTTCCACAGAGAAAACGTCTCAAAATCCCTTACCCCTTCAAAAACAGACAAAAACCACAAAACAACAACACAACCCCATAAAATAGAATTAATTTTTAAAGTATGAGTTGTCCATACTTGGTTTCTAAGTCACTGTGCAAATGTAAATCAAACTTGGAGATGTGTTGATATAAGTATTTGGTCTAAATTGAAGTGCAAGGTGCTAGATAGTTGGCTTTGTGACTTTGTGGTCTTCTCCCAGCATCCCCACATGGGGGCTTATAGTTATGGTTAACTCTAATCCTAGGGAATTTGACATCTTCTTCTGACTGTGTTGGGTACCACACACACATATGGTACACAGACAAAATATTCACCCGCTTTTCATATATATAAATTTTCTTTAAACTGAAGTGCAAACTTTGTGATGCTGTGGAACATTTCTTATCCCTACAGCACACTAGCCACCTCGGATGTCAGCAGGAGGAAGTGGCTGATTCCAGGAGCTGAGTACTCCATCTTTACTGGGCAGCCTCTGGACACCAGGGACAGGAAGATAGATAAGCAGCTGGAGGAAACCGGTTCTCCTGGGTGAGATAACGGCAGAGGTCAGCTGAGGAATGCTTTTGTAGAGATGCAGCTGTCTTGGGTAGAGGAAATAGTCAAAAGTAGACTGTGAAAGGGACGGGATGGGGGAGGTTCGGGGGACGGACAAGAAACAGTTCCTGTCTTGGGATTCCTGCCTTCTCTTTGAAGTTAGACCCAAGGTTCTTTTTCTGGATTGTGAAAGCCAGGATGGAGGGCTAGTGGAGAGTGGACAGGGTGTGAATCAGCTGTCTTACAGAGGTAGGGATTGCTAATTATGGAAAGGGGTGGGGTGTCCACTCAAGATAGTGTTGATGAGTAGATACAGTTGGGTGACTGTCTTCCAGCAAAGCTTAGCTGTGAGAGTGTAGACAAGATGCCTTGATTAAACACTTGATCTTCTGCTTTTCACCCCCATGTGCTGGGATTCCAGCAGGCACCACCACATCCACTTGTTGATGTTTTACTGTTTTACCTTTTAGAGCCTAATTTGTGTGGTTTTGTTTTGTTTTGTTTTTTGCTTGCATAGTAGCTCTCTTAGCAGTGGATCCATCTCCTCGGTCCCGAAAGGCTAATGCTTTTAGGATGTTTTACCTTCCTAGGCCTTGCAGCGCTTCTCTGCCTGTGCTCAGGGACACAGTGCAGACTTGTTGTTAGGACAACAGGATAATCCTTTCACTCGTGGGATAGCCTGAGCAAGCTCAGCAGTGTACTCTGGGTACCATATAGATAGAAATGTTTGTATATGCTAGCTGTTTAAAGGACCATGAAGCACTGGCTTGCTATGTGCAGGTTCAGTTTTAATTACTTGAATTATAATAGCATCTGTATGGAGATAAATGGGCAACTCTCCTGTTAGTCCCCTGACTGTACTAGTAGACTTAGCATGGTTTGCTATAACTAGTGAGTATAGACTTAGACACATTTATGGATTTCTCCAGTTCGGGTGCCAGCATGGCAGAGGTCTTGTCGAGGGCCTTCCTCCTGGCTGTGTTTCACATGGCCTATTCATGGTGTCTCCAATTTTTCTCTCATTTTAAATGTATTATTTTCATTTTTAATTTGCACATGAGTGTGTGTGTGTGTGTGTATATGTGTGTGTGTGTTTATGTATAGGCACCTCCTGAGACCAGAGATTTCTTTTGTATCTCTTTTTTTTTTTTTTGAGGCAAGTCTTGCTGTGTGTCCAATGTTGGCCTGGAACTCTTGACCATCCTCCTGCTTCAGCTTCCTGAATACTGGGGTTACAGCCTTGTGTGCACTGTCCAGCCTGTCTTCTTCCCATCATGGGGCTCCTCTCTCATGACCTGTACAGTCTCCATTTCTTGTTAAAGGCCCCAACTCTGAATACTTGCTGCTAAACTAGGCTGTTATCTGGGCATTCTGTCTGGGCTAGGGGGCATGCAAATGTTCAGCCCACAGCAGTTACAATTGCAGCTACTGTTTTAGATACGATTCTCCTCCAGAAAAGGACTCTTCACTTGAAAGGTCACCAGCAAGCTTATTGATTAAAAAGAAGAGAGACGCTTCAGACATGCCACCAATCATCAAGGCTTTAAAGGAACTCGATGAAGAAAGAATATTTAAAAATTGGGGGACACAGACAGAGAAGGAGGATTCTTCAAGTAGTAAGTATTTCTTTAATTTTAAGATTGATTTTATTTTACGTCTGTGAGTGTTTTACCTGCATATATGAATGTGCACCACATGCAAACCTGGTGCCCATGGAAGTATCGGAGTTCCTGGAACTGGGGTTGTAAATGTTTGTATGATTTATGACACTGCTCCAGCCCTGTTCCATAGACAGTTTACCCTTAGAAATAATTTATAATTGTCTTAGTGTACCTTTTATATAAAGCAAGCTATTATCATGTTCTGATTATTTAAAGAGTCCTACACTGAAATAGCTCAGTGGGTAACAGCGCTTGTTCTTGCAGAGGACCTGAGTTCAGTTCCCAGCACCGACACAGTAGCTTACAACCATCTGTAAATTCTAGTTCTAGGGGATCTGAGGCCTCTAGCCTCTGTAGACACCAGCAGTCATGTGCACATACCCATATGCTGACATACACACCTACATGTAGTAATAATAATAATGATGATGATGATGATGTCTTGATGAGCTGGGCTGCACAGGCATATAATCTAGTTCTTTGTGCTATATAGGAGGATTGAAATCACACCCTTCCTGGACTCCTGAGTGTGTCTCCATCTGCTTATCTTACTTGCACATGTTGGAAAATGGTGACAGTCATTTGATATTAATAAAACGAGGAATTAAATGGGCAGCGGGGGTACATGCCTATTTTCCCAGCACTTAGAGGCCGAGACAAAAGAATCTAGAGTGTCCAAAAATATAGAGAAACAGTTTTGTTTTGTTTTTAATTTTCCTTCTTTTTCGTGATTCTGAACATCTATAGAGAGGAAGAGGAATATCTTTCAAGGTGTGCTTTTCCCCACACATCTAGGTCAGTAGTACACTCTCTCTCTCCTTCCTCCATCCCTATCTCTCCACCCTCCATCTTTTTTTCTGTCTGTCCTCCACCCCTCTTCCTATCTGAGACAAGATTTCATGGAGCCCAGATGAGCCTGGAATTCACTGTGTTGCTGAGGGTGACCCTGATTTCTGATCTCTGGCCTCCACCTCCCCAGCGCTGGGCTCCCCTCACCAGGCCTGGCTCTTTTGCTCTCTCTACTTCCTACCATGCTCAACTACCAGGCATACCTTCAGCTCTGAGGAGCTGCATCCCACAGCAGCATCTCCTCGTAAACACTCCCTGTGAGCACTCACCTTGAATGCCAGTTGCAACCGGAAGCCAGGATGCTTCATCATAAACTCCTCCTCAAACAGTTCATCCTCATAACGCAGTGCATTTGCAGATCATTATTACAGCCTGGATAGCAGTGCTTTGAGCAGAGCATGCACTCTGTGGAGGACCTTGTGCCACGACAGCTTTGAAAAGCAGATGGGGAAACCAGGTCTGGCTTATTTGTGTGTTTGTCTGTCTGATGCAGAATTAGTGAATCCTCGGCAAACTGAGCCTTCAGTCAATACAGGCCGTTGCCCAGAGAAATGTGCCCAGCAGAGACCAAAGAGACAGAGTTCGGCTTCACAAAGGTCGTCGTCTCTCCCACCCTCCAATCGGAAAGCCAACACTCCAAGTAAGAGATGTGTGTGCCTTGGACTAGGGGGAGTGACTTCCCGTGCACTTTTATTGTTTCACTATGCTGTCAACCTCAGCATGCATGCAGAGCACAGCCAGAAAATGAAATTGTCTGGATGCACACAGATACTAAACATAACCTAAGAAACCTCATTATATGCCAGGCCTGGAGTAGAGGTCTGTCATCCCAGCTGCCTGGGAGCCTAAGAATTAAGGTTCACGGCCTACCTGAGCTACCAAGTGAGTTCAAGGCTAGCCTTCAACTTAGCAAGCCCTATCTTAAAAATAACATGTTAAAAGGGCTTAGGGTGCAGCTCAGTGGTGGAGCCCTGGCCTAGCATGGATGGGCTAAGAAAAAGAAGTTGGTTCAGAAAAGCCAAAAGCTTTTGAGCGTTTGGATCACGTCGATAGCTGTTAAGCACTAATTGAGGCAGTTTCCGGAGGTCAGAGAAGATGCTTTTCACATATCTGCCCTGTTCCTGGCACCGGTAGCTTTTCCTCCCACGGTTCCCACTGGCTCTAAAGCTTAAGCATGGCCTTTCCATGTCCTCGCTGTCTACACTCCCACCCGCCCAGGGAAGTCTATCTCCTGTGTTCCAGGAACACTCTCTACTGCACTGGTGTTTCTGCCTTATTTCCACTCGACTTCTAAAATCTTGAAAAACCAGTTTTGAGCCAGAGTGCTGAGACCATAGTCTGGTATGCTAACACATCAGCAGGGGTTGCCCTGGACATTAGAATTACGGGTTGTTTGATTTTCACTTTGTGTCCTCTGCAATACTGTCAAGTTTTGCTGTGGAATTTCATTATTTGTAAAATTAGGAATAAGTTCTGCCAGCATAACACAGATGAAAAATTGCATTTCTTCTTTGCTTTCTTCTTTAGCAAAAAGAGAGATTATGTTAACGCCAGTGACCGTGGCTTATAGTCCTAAGCGGTCTCCTAAAGAAAATCTGTCCCCAGGATTTAGTCATTTCCTTAGCAAAAATGAAAGCAGTCCACTTCGGTGAGTTCTATAAAGTTGTGGGATTAAAAATACATTTAAAAAACATTTTATTGATTTAGTGTGTGTGTGTGTGTGTGTGTGTGAGAGAGAGAGCACACGAACAAGAGAGAGCAAGTGTGTGCATGCATGTGTGAGCGTGTGTGCCATGGCGAATTTGTGCACATCAGAGGACAGCCTGTGGAGATGGTTCTCTCCGTCCATGTGGGTTTGGGGTATTGAACTCAGGACATCAGGTTTGGCGGCAGGTGCCTTTACCTACTGACCCCAGTGATGATTCTGAGCCATCAATGTGGCTCCAGCTCTTGACGATTGCTCAGCTGTCAGTGGGGCCCTGTGGCTTTAGGTCCTTTATGTGAGTATCATATGGAAAATCAAGTAATGTGTGAAAATAGTTTTTAACTATGGAAACTGCTGTTGCTGGATATTGTCACCTCAGCACCTCAGCAGAGTTTAGATGTAGAAGAGGCCTTCTGTGCTCCTGAGGAGGAGTGTGATATAGGGACGCTTTGGTGCCAGGTAGTGGGTATGAGGGTGGCAGGCGCCTGTCTCTATCCACTCCTGAAGTAGACCAGCCGTGAGTGATGAACTGGGAAGGACCTGACCTGAGTTCTAGCTGTGTGGCCTAAGCACGGGGACCTCACTTCCGCCTTCCGAGCAGCTGGGTGCTGTGGCCTGCCCTCCTGCTCCAGCTTGTTGTGGAGGACAGAGGGTGCACAGCGGCAGCGCTTTAAGTTTCCGATGTCGGGATAGAACTTTGTGTCAGGAAAGCCAGAGTCAGTGTCAGCTTTGGAAGCCATATGACTAGCTTTCTTTTAAGAAAACATGCGACTATGAGTTCACAGGGTACCAGCTCAGCTCTCTAGAGAAATAGGAAAACTCACTTTACGTTTTTCTCACGAGTAACTTGCTTCATTCACTAGATTTGATACCCTTTTGGATGATTTAGATACCGTTCCTGTGTCCACGTTACAACAAACCAATTCAAGGAAACAGCTCCAGTTTCTTCTAGATGACTCAGAAGGTATCTGTTACTAAAAACTGCTAGTTATATCTAGAGGCATTTGTTTCCCAAAATTCTGGTGTCTTTGTAAGGCTCTGAAGATGGTGTCTACCTGAACACTCACTCTGTGCTTGCTCTATGGGTGTTGCTGAGCAGGTGGGGAAACTGAGGCGTGAGGTGCTGATTACCACCAGGACAATACTGTCCAGCTCCCCTCTTTACACTGTCACTGAAGTAAACTTATAAGATATATGAAGTCACTTCATCTAACACTGTTAAGTGTTTCAGGGTTTAGAGCGTGTCTCCCAAATGGGATAAATCATTGTTTTTAAACTTTTCTTAAACTAAATTATATTCACATAAAGTTTATTTGAAGTCACTAAGAGAACTTTAAAACTTAGTGAGCCGAGGGTAAGCCTTTCAGAGTTCCTGAATGATAAAGCACAGAGTGCGAGTTCTTCAGTTGGGGGTGGTTCACATCTTCTATCCCAGCTCTCGTGACTACAGCAGGAGAGTTACTATGACTTCAGGGCCATTTTGGGCTACTTAATGACTTCCAGGGTAGCCTGGATTAGTGTGAGACCCTGTCTCAAGAAACTGGGAGGGGAAGAAAGAAAAGATGCTTCCCTGTTCATTACGGTCTAGGCATCTAGCAGTTCCTTTCAGGAAGTGAGGTGGAGCTGAATTTTTAATGAATATTCAGTCTATTGGAAAAATTAATAAGAAACATAAGAAATTTCTTTCTTTTTTGACAGAAAAAAACAGCGATGACCCTGCTAATCCTAGCTCTTGTCCTGAACACTCACCAAATGCATTGAAGGGAGTGCCCGCAAGACAAGCCTGGGAGAAGAGTAAATCAGTTAGCCTGGAGCAGTGTAAGCTGGTGTCAGCAACACCACAGGATAACGATTTTGAATATACAGCAAAGATTAGGACCCTAGCTGAAACGGAGCGATTTTTTGATGAACTTACAAAAGAAAAAGACCAGGTAAAACAAATAAATATATTTCAAAATACTTAAAAAATTGTTTTTCTGAACCTAATGCTTGTGTCTAGGGAATAGTCAGAAGGGAACGGCTAAGCTGCTTGTAGCTCAGGTCCTGAGAGGCTGAGGCAGAATGATCACAAGCTAGTCAGCTTGGGCTGTATTGTGAGACCCTCTCTCCAAAAGAAATAGCAAATCATGCCGGGCAGTGGTGGCGCACGCCTTTAATCCCAGCACTTGGGAGGCAGAGGCAGGCGGATTTCTGAGTTCGAGGCCAGTCTGGTCTACACAGTGAGTTCCAGGACAGCCAGGGCTACACAGAGAAACCCTGTCTCGAAAAACCAAAAACAAACAAACAAACAAAAAAAGAAATAGCAAATCAAACACACAAACATAAACCACTACAGAAAAAAAGTCAAAAGAAAGAATGCCCTAGTCACTGTTCTATTGCTGAGAAAACACCATGACCAAGGCAACTCTTATAAAAGAAAACTTGAATTGGGGCTGGCTTATGGGTTCAAGTGTCTAGTCGACCATTATCATCCTGGCTCGGAACATGGTGCCATGCATGCAGACATGGTTCTGGAACAGTGGCTAAGAGCTCTGCATCAAGATCTGCAGGCAGCAAGGAGAGCTGCTCTGACCTTGCTATGGGCTTTTCTTTGTTTTTAAAGATTTATTTTGTGTATATGAGCGCTCTATCTGCATGTACACCTGAATGCCAGAAGAGGGCATCAGATCCCGTTATAGATGGTTGTGAGCCACCAGATATAATGAATGGGCTTTTGAAGCCTCAAAGCCCACCCCAGTGACACTTCCTCCATCAAGGCCACACCTTTTAATCCCTGATGACTAAGCATTCAGATATGTGAGCCTGTGAGGGCCATTCTTATTGAAACCACCGCAGAGGATATCATTGTGTCAGACCTGTCATTGGGAATTTGCCTTGTGTGTGTAATACCATGGGGTATCAGACTGCACTCGAGTGTCTGCCTTGTGTATGTGTATAGTACCGTGGGGTATCAGGCTGTGTCCTTAAGCCACACTATTGAGGCAACTTAAGTCAAAAGGACAAGAAAATGCTAAGCTGAAATCTTTTCTTACTTTCTGTCTCAGAAAGCTCAGTGCCAGTAATTAGAATTCTTTTGTTCTCATTTGAACGATTTCTCTTGTTAACAGATTGAGGCTGCACTAAGTCGAATGCCTTCTCCTGGAGGAAGAATCACTTTACAAACAAGACTAAATCAGGTGAGACAGCTTAGTGTGAGCTGCATAAGACGGTGGCTAGGAGGCAGTGCTCCAAGAAGAGTCTCACGGCATGGCCCACCGTGTTCGTTACTTTTCTGGTGCTGTGATATAATACCATGACCAGTGCAACTTACAGAAGGGATTGTTTATCTTGGCTTATAGCTCCAGAGGGTTAGAGTCTTGTGAAGGCAAAGTGAAATATAGGTGGCTGAAACAGCAGCTGAGAGCTCACATCTCAACAGGAAGTAGAGAGTACTGTGGGGAGAGCAGGAAGCTTTCACAGTTTTGTGTCTCCAACAAGGCCATGTCTCTTGATCCTTTCCAAACAGTTCCACCAACTGGAGACCAAGTATTCAAATGTCTGAGCCTATGGGAGCCATTCTCATTCACACCACCACAGCTACTAATGCAGCAATCAAAGCTGCTGCTCTTTGTAGTCAGTATTTATAGTTATAGTTATGTCATAGCTACATTTGCTGTCAGGAATAAAATTAAGTTTTGCCTTTAGATGTAAATAATGGTGTTTGTTCATGGTAGCAAATAGCATCCATTTTGTTTGTTCGGTAAGGCACTGGTCACAAAACCCAGGGCCTTGGCATGTTGAGGAGTTCCCCTCAGCCCAACAAAAACCTGTGACAGAGTTTACATTGCTGAGTAAGTGCTGCCCCATGTCTGATTGCTTGTCGTCCTCCACCGCCATCTGTCAATGGCTTCTGACCTCTCCATCTAGCAAGCCCTGAAAACAGTTGTGCTTCACTAACGGAATGGCCATTGTGATTGGAAAGACGGCTAGAGAGACGCGATTCCATCCTCAGGAGCAGAGCTTACAGGATGAGTCAGTCTACCTGTGCGTTCTTATGCGCACTATATCAGTGCCTGACGTCTCTGGATCAGTTCAATCCCAGCACCCACCTGGCATTGCTCTTGATCCCCGAGCCATCTCTCTAGCTGATGGAATTGCTTGTGAGAGCTTGTTTGGAGGTTGTGACAGGAAACACAGCTACTCATATAGCCTTGAGAGAAACCTGGCCCTACTCTGTTTGGGAAGGTTGTCCTCTTTGACTAAATGTACAGCTTTGGAAGGACGGCACATAGAGCAGTGGGGGAGGAAGGGACCACATGCTTAACCAGCCGATCATCCTCACATCCATGAAATCTAATTTTTAATAATTGAATTTTTAATTGTTATATTTGTATGTATATGATGTTGGGGGGCATTCATGCTCCGTGACATATATGTAGATATCAAGTGTGTAGAGTTGGTTCTCTCTTTCTACCTTTTCTTGGAACCCAAGGATCAAACTCAGGCTGTGAGGGTTGATGGCAAGTAATCTTACCTGCCAAGCCCTCTCACCATCATTTTATTGAATAATTCATAAAATTCAGCAGGTGAAACTTGTGGTACTTTACTAGGAAAGCAGAGGGAAAATGTGGCGATACTTCAATTCTAACTCATTAGGAAATCCTTAGTGTGTTTTCCTTAACATCAGTGTTTTATTCTTATAAGATGTCTGAAAAGGCATTAGATTCTCTTCATGTATGACATGTCACTAAAAAAGAAAGTATGTGGCAGCGAGAAAGGGACTGAGGATGTGCGTAAGGGAAAAGGCAGAGCTGGGTCCGGGAGAGGTGTCCAGCCTCACTCGAGCAGTACTGTGGAGGTTACCTGTATAGCACACAAGGCCAGGCCTTCATCTCCAGCGCCACTGACAGATGCTTAGCCTGCTCTTAGGGACCACACACCGGGGCAGAGATGGTTGCTAGCATATGTCATCGCTACACTCAGCAGGCTGAGGCAAGAGGATCCTGATTTGGAAGCAGCCTAGGCTGTAAGACCCTGTCTCAAAAAATAAGATGGGTTGGAGCTATAGCAGGTTGGTATTGGACTACCATGTAAATCCCATCCCAATTGAATTTAAGGTCAGCATGGACTACTTCAGACTTGTCTTTGTTGTTGTTGTTATATATTTTTAATTAATTAATTTTGGTTATTCCAGACTGGGTTTCTTTGTGTGACCCAGGCTGTCCTAGAACTCACTCTGTAGAGCAGGCTGGCCTTGAACTCACAGAGATCTGTGTGCCTCTGCCTCCAGAGTGTTAGGACTAAAGGTGTGTGCTACCACTCCTGGCTTTATTATTTTTTAATATTATTTCATGCATATGGGTATTTTGCCTGCATGTATGTCTGTGCCCTACATGTGTGCCCGGTTCTTGAGGAGGCCAGAGAGGGCACATACCCCTGGAGTACAGCCTGTTGTGAGCCAACATGTGGGTACTGGGAATCAAACCTGGGTCTCTACAAGAGCAGGAAGTCCTCTTTACTGCTGAGCCATCTCTCCATCCCCTACAGAGACTTCTGTTAATGAAAAGAGAAATGTAGCCTGTTAATATAATTTTTTAAGGTCTTTTTTTTCCCTCCCTAATTACATTAGTAGGTTTAGTTTTCAGTTTCTTTGAGACATGGTGCTAGGCTGACTGAATTTCTCAGCTTCCTGCCTCCGCTTCACTAGCTCCGAGATAATAAGCATGGATCGCCACATGTCCAATTTATCAGGTGTTTTGTTTTGTTTTTCAAAGCAACTCATAGAATGTAGACAATGCAAGTACAAATCATCACAGACTTTCTGGAATGCAGAAATCTGCCTTTCTTTGAACCAAAGTGGTTTTTTTTTTCTGTCTGCCAGTGATTGCAAAGACAGTATTTATAGATACTCAAAAGAGATATGTTTAAGAAATGTACTGTAGCCTTATTTGTAGTGTCTAAAATTAGAAGCAACCTAAACTTCTACAGAAAGATTCCTGGTTAAATGTGTTACTTGCAAAGGAATATTGTACATTAATTTAGGAGGATGTTGTTAGAAGACACTTTATAACTTGCCAAGAAAGTTCAAAGGGAACAATATTTGAAACCTTCCATACTAGGTTTCCCCCTTCTAAAAAGGATGTGCATATATGCAAGAGAAACAGGGAAGAAGTCCTTCCCTTTGGTCATCTGTCTTAGTGTTTTACAGCGGACATTCGATTGTTTTATTAAAATTGTTAAATATAACACGCTTTATTTCAGGATACTATTTGAATCCATATGGAATATATTATCTAAAATGATAAATATATATTCCAGGTATTGTTTGCTGCATTTCTTCATCGTTAATTAATTGTTAAATCCTTTTTCCTGAGGTCTCCGCTAACGTTTTAAAGGAGAAGTTGTCGTCAGGTTATTTGGCATGTATGTCCATGGCCAAGCCACATCCAGTATGCTCACTTCTCTGCTGACCAGTAGAGAGCACCTTAGGCTCTGCACATATGGCCTCAGGTCACCACCCCCTCTCATGACTGCTCTGCTGTGCAGAATTCCCATATGGCAAGAGTACCATGCAGATGGAGGATACCTAAATTGCCCTGCTTATTTGGAAGGGCTGAGAAGCCAATCCATTGTTCAGTTTAAGAAAAATAATGTTGGCTGGGCAGTGGTGGCACATGACTTTTATCCCACCATTCTAGAGGCAGAGGCAGGTG
This sequence comes from Tokudaia tokunoshimensis, assembly GCA_036184795.1. Lineage (NCBI taxonomy): Eukaryota > Metazoa > Chordata > Mammalia > Rodentia > Muridae > Tokudaia > Tokudaia tokunoshimensis. Next base: position 14,360,621 of record BTHU01000006.1, on the reverse strand, counting down.
GATCTCTGTGATTTTGAGCCCTGCCTGGTCTATAGAGCTAGTTCTAGGACAGCCAAGGCCACACAGAGAAGCCCTGTCTCAAAAAAAACAAAACAAAACAAAAAAACCCGATGATTTGTGTGATTTGTGTAGAAAGTAAAACCTGCCATTTTTTTAATGTGTGTAGTTGCTCTCATGCTGCAACCTAAAGGTCTGTAGGGGCAGTTGTTGACTGTAGACCCAGAGGATTTGATGCGGATTCTCATTACACCTTTTCCATTACTCTTACCTAGGAGGCCTTGGAAGATCGTTTGGAAAAGATCAATCGTGAACTGGGTTCAGTTCGAATGACCCTCAAGAAGTTTCATGTTTTGCGAAGCTCTGCAAATCTTTGAGACTGGTAGCCATTAAACTTGAGACATTTTTGTTTGCACTAATGTACAATTATGCACTGGGAAAAGGCAAGCTCTTTTCTACTGTTTATAGCCTTCAGACAGTAGTTTTACAATCATGCTTTTCTTACACCTGCTATTTTATACTTAAAATGGCCACATATTTTCGAGATATTTTTGTTATGCTCAGGAACCTCTTGTATATTTTACTATTTAAAAAGCATTATTTTTAAATAGCACATGTCTCCAATTTCTATCAACAAGAAGGAAATGTAACTGGGGAGGCAGCTTGTTTCTAAGGAAATAATGTTATCCTTTTACAATGAACTTTGCACACTGGTTTTATAAACTTGTTCTACATTGTAAATATAATTCATTTTTAAAATAAATGCTTAGCAGCTTCCATAAGGATAGATTAACATGCTAGATATTTAAAATATTATAGGATAGTTCGCATGTAGGTTCTGTAGTTTTTAAGAAATGATAACACAATTCCTATGTGAAACACATGCCTTGAAGTGAATAGTAGAATAATTTGGGCCAGCAAGAAGGCTCAGCAGGTAAAAGCGCTTGCCGCCAAGCCGGAAGACCAGTTTGAGGTCCAGGACCCACATGTTAGAAAGAGAGAACTGACTCCCACAAGTTGTCTTCTGACCTCTACATACACACTGTGGCACATTCACACCCTTTCCCACACCAGTAAGTAAAAGATTAAAAAAAATAGTAGTCCTTGAGCGCTGGAGAGTTTAAAAACTATGTAAATATAACTTCTCTAAAATAGTTTTGTTGGTGAGGGAAGGAAACGGTCAGTGCTGGGAAGCGGCAGGCAGAGAGCTGCGGTGTTCTGCCGTCGCCCATGCTTTACGTGCAGCACACCTTGGGCTGTTCCCAGAGTGGCTCCAGTTTCCAGTAAGCATAAAGCTTCAGCTCCCAAAGTCATCGTGGAAACATTTTCACCCTCTTAACCTTACCTGACCCACCACCCCCACCCTTGCCAAAGAGAAAAATATTTCCACAGTAGCTGCTGTAAGAACCATTGGTCTGCGCTCAGAGCACTCTACCTTGCCTGATAATGGACAGGGGGTGTGTCCAGATAGAGCTGGCGTGTTCCCCAGGGCCTTGCAGCAGGCTGTAGCCCATCACCTGGGTGGCATTCCCTAGCTCTCTCTAGGAGCACTGTGTGGGCAGGAGAAGCTGTTCTGATCTAGGAGCAGCAAGTATCCTGTCTGTGTTGGGACTGTTGGTGATGTCTGGGCTGCTCACCCACTCACTTTCTGGTGACCAGTCCGAACCCAGCACCCACGTATTTGTGCTCAGAATCTGAAGACAGACTCGTCTGAGCTCTCACAGTTGATTTCCAGAGCCAGGGCTCAGGCTTTTGATTTTGGTTTGCCCGAGTTCTTTCTTCATAATGAGTACTTACAATGAATCAAGGCATCCAAGCAACTCCATTGCAGTGTATATGTCTCAGCCGGATTTCAGGTGGTCTTTGAGCGTTTTTTCACCAAAGCTTCACCTGGCGATAGGTCTATGTCCTTTTCAACTTGGGACTCTCAGGCAGGAGAGGACCCTTGGGATAATACCTAATCTTTGAGCTTATCTTCAGTAACCAGTGAAGACTTACTCCATCAGGATTTCTTATCATTAGAAGCAAGTGCCTTTATTCTTGATTTTTCTTTCAGCCTTTTAAAAATGTTACAGTAAAAAAGGTTCATTTTAAAAAAGCTCTTGTATAGCTTGTGACTAGAGCTTATAAAGGGATAGTCTATTTTTTAATCTGTCCTCCCATGTGACATGCAGAACTAACAAGCTGAGAGTACCGTACACGTGGTGATAGAGTGCTTGCCTCGTGTGTGAGGGAGGGCACGTGCCCTGGCACCAAAAAACAAGACTGCCTGAACAAGCTAACAGTGCTCTCTCGTATCTCATTGTTCCCTCCTTTCATTGTATAGTCAACTGCATTCTTAAGAAACTGCCACTAGCTTTATCTTGCCAAGGAGTTATCTTCTTAGGTGCCTGTAATTGGCTTATTCCAAAAAAGGCATTAAGCACCATCAAAACATCTTCTGTGCTTCTAAGAAAGCATATGCTTTGGTTTTTGAAGTATGTAATAGATTTAAACTATCAAGTACTTATTTGAAAAAGAAATTTCATTCTTTTCTTCTTCATAGCTGTAAAGAAAGACACCAAGGAAAATTCTTGCAGCTGCCTCCCCCCTGTGTAATGCACATCTTATGAACACTCAACTCAAATGCACCTCAGCCTAAAAGTGGGCAGGGTAGCAGTGTTAAGGAGCATCTGTTACCCAAGAGAGGCAAACTGTCCCTGTGCTGGGATCTACTGCAGCTAGTATTAAGAAAAAACAATCTCAGTGAGCCCGTAGCTTCTGGGAAGTGCCTTTTAACATGGACATAGAAAGTAAACTCTCCAGCTGTGGCGATGTGCCCCTCTCTCCTCACAGAGCCAGCCTGAAGGAGCTGTAAGGGATGGCTCCCGGTGAAGCATCGGCTATAGTTAAAGCACTGCTGAGAGAATGGAGAAGGGAGGTTTGGAGCCAGACAAACCCAGGCTTCACCTTGGCTCAGGCCCAATTTCCTCAGTGTAAAGACCAAAGGCTAGGAGAGTCCATTCAGTAGAGATAGGCCAGTGTGAAGTAAGTGTGCACCAAACAGCATGATTCAGATTAACCAATTACTGGGATGTTGAAATAGTGATTTTCAAAAGTGATTTATTTATTTTTATGTGCATTGGTGCTTTGCCTGCATGCATTATCTGTGTGAGGGTATCAGATCCCCTGGAACTGGAGTTACAGGCAGGTGTGAGCTGTCATGTGAGTGGTGGGAATTGAACCCGGGCCCTCTGGAAGAGCAGCCAGCGTGCTCAGCCACTAAGCCATCTTTCTGGCCCCATGATTTTTTGTTTAAAGGGATACTAGGGACTTGCACATGCTAGACAACTCTGCCACTGAGCTATATTCCCAACCCAGAGATTTCTTTTTAAAGTTGATGAGTTTGTTCAATCACTACATTGGGTTGTCATTTGTGTTTGGTGGTCTGTGTTGTCTTTGCTCTTTGATAAAATCAAGGGTTTTCTTGGATTTTAAAATGAATTTCCTTGGTATGTTATTTATGTATTGGGTGACTGAAAATTATAAAAAGTTAACCCATCAAATGTAAATTCAGAAAGCATTTTGATCTTAATGGATGAATGGGATTTATTGAGTATAAATATTGGCTTCTTCCCATTATAGTTTATTGCTGGCTTAACTAAAGTAACTTTTCCTTTAAAAGTCCCATGATTAGACCTCTAAAAGCCATGGGCCACCTGCAAGAGGTGCCTGTCACCGAGTGTTAGACATAAATATGGACTTACAAACATGACTAGTGTTACCCTTTTAACCTAGAAAAGCCAGGTGCTTTGCCAAATGCTGCTTGTCTTTTTGAACCCTGCACCCAAATATGTAGTAAACCCAGATATTCTCATCTTAAGTTTCACATGTCCCAAGAACAGTTTTCACTAATTTTAAATATGCAACTTTGTGCTGCAAGTCTTTAAGAACCTTAAAAAAGTAAGTGACAGGCAGGCAGGGACCTTTAGAAGTCACATTCATCAGTGGATCACGCACACTTTTGTATGTTGCGAGTCTGATTAAACCCCTGGGAGTGCACAGATTCTGCCAGAACTTATTTTCTGCCCTGCCAAGAGCAATGTGGGAGGTTCATACCTTGTTAAACTAGTCCAGTGCTCTTAGGACCTCATGAAAAGCTTTCCCCTCTGTAGTGGCTATTCCTGGTTGTCAATTTGACTAAATCTGGAATGAACTAAACAAGAATTGGAAGGCTCACCTATAATCCTAATCTGGAGGCTCAGAGATACAAGTTTTTGACTTGGAGATCTTGATGCATAGTGACTATGAATTCCAGAAGATTAAGATTAGGAGATCTCTGAGTTCAAGGTCATCTGGGATTAAAGGCGTGGTGGCACCCGCCTTTAATCTGGGCCACACCCTCTGCTGGAGACCTATATAAGGACATTGGAAGAAAGAAGATTCACTCTGGCTTTTCCTGGCCTGCCTCATGGGACTGAGCAACTGTTAGATCATTGGACTTCCATCCACAAGTACTGCTGACTATTGTTGGGGAGTTAGACTACAAGCTGTAAGTCATCAACAAATTCCCTAACTATATAGAGACTACCCATACGTTCTGTGACTCTAGAGAACCCTGACTAATACACCCCCCCCCCATCTGGTTTGCCCTTTATTTCACAAGAGACCTCAGATACACGAGGAATCGAGCCATAACCTTGCACCTGCTGATCATTACCTACCATGCCTTCAGTGTGACTACAGATTTCAAAGATAATTGTTTTACTTACCTTGTACACTTGAACTGTAATAGGGACCCATAATGTGAAAAACAGTTATTACCTTATACAGTGCTGCGGATGGTCAGACAAGTGCTTGTTGTGGAAGTTGTAAGTTCCAGGAGAGCAGGGACCATTATCATCTTCCATCTTGCATTTCGGCACTCAATAAATATTTGTGGATATGAGCTTTCCTGGTATCCGTGAGCTTATTCATACTGTCTGCGAGAGCTGGATTTTAATGATGGTCTTCAAGTCCCAGGACCATGCATGGTTTGGTTAATAGTCATGAGAATATTAAAAGTAATACAGGAAGTAAATTCCAAGCAACCAGTGGCGTAGAGCCTCAACCTAGAGGTGTGTGTGTGTGTGTGTGTGTGTGTGTGTGTGTGTGTGTGTGTGTGTCTATAACAGTGCTTCTAAATGCACCCTAGGGCACCTTTTGGTGACTTCACAGTAGGAGTATTTAGCGAACATCTTCACTTGTCTGCGTGTGGACATCACGTTCTGTAAACTGCCTTTCCGAGCCTTTGCAGCCTCCACTGTGCCCGAGGAGATGAACACCTAGTGTGGTTCTCCGCTCCCTTTGTCTGGATACTGTCTTGGGGGCAGTTTCCAGTGACACAACGGACTTGTCTCTCTTGTTCATATGGTAGTCATCACTAGGTGTTAGTTAGGTTTGCTCTTAGTTCCATGACTTCAAGTTTTAACAAACAGGACTGTCATTGTGCAACCCACAAAAAAAAAATAGCAAAAACCTCGGCTTTTTCTTTGAGTCTCACCAAGTACCCTCTTGGTCTTTTAATGTGGCACCCGGAGCGTCCTATGGGAGAGGAGCATCAAGATGAAGCTTTTTCTGGACCTGATCCTGCTCTCTGGGAGGTGGGGACCTGAGCTGCACCCTGTCAGGCGGCCACTACTCCCTCTGCTGATGGCCAACGGGCGTTCTTTTTCCCGCCCGGAGTCTTGTGCAAAGGACTCGACGGCAGTAGGCAAAGACCTCGGGTTTCCACCAGGACCCAGCGCGGGGCCTGCCCCAGTATTCCCAGCGCCCGGTGGCTTTCGCCACTCCTCGTTCCTTAAGTGTGTCGCCTGCCTCCTGAGCAGTTTAATCAAAAACAAAACCCCGAAGCCGCCAGCTCCCGGGTCCCTCCCCGAGCGCGATCGCCCCTCGCCCTCCCGCGCGCGGGCTCGGCGGTGCGGGGCGAGAGTCGGAGCGGCTCTTCCGGCGCAGGCGGCGGCCCGGCTCCTCCGCGACGCGCCCCCGCCGCTCCCCCGCGCGGCCTGAGGAGGCGCCGCCCGCCGCCGCCGCCGCCGCGACTGAGGGAATGCGAGCCGGGCCGGCGCGCGCGGGAGGCAGCGGCCGCTGAGGCGCGTGGGGCACGGCGGCGCCGCGGGCTGAGAGCGCTCCAGCCGGCCCGGCCCGCGACCCCTCAGCCCGCGCTCACTGAGGCCGCAGCGGCCGGCGGTCCGAGTCGCGCGCCAGCACGTGCGCCTCCGCCGACGGCCCGGAGCATGCCCGCCGCCGTCCGGACGTTCGCGCGGGGCCAGCTGGCGGCGGGGGCGCGCGGGTCCACGGGGTGCAGCCGGCCGGGCCGGGGCCGTGGGGCCCGCGCTGCCCGGGACGCAGCGTGAGGCGGCGGCCGAGGAGCCCGGAGCGCGGCCCGCCGAGCGGGTGAGTGAGCGGGCGGGATGGCGGACGGGCGGGAGGACGGCGGCCCTTCCGGGGCCGGGGGAGCCCGCAGTGCCGGGCAACCGTGCGCGCGGCCTGCTGTCCGGTTGTCGGGCCCACGGGACGCCGCGTGGGAGAACCGTGTGAGGCGCGGGATCCCCGGCCCGAGTATCGCTTAGTGACCATCCCCTCCCCGTCCGGATCATTAATGCTGATTCCTGAAATTCCTCGGTTGTGGAGGACCCCCTGCTCCCCTCCCCCAGAGACAAGTGTCACAGCAGGTCAAGGGGCAGGTGTGTTTGCAGTGCAGGGCTGGTCCCTGGAGCCCCCGACTCTCTGGAGCTGACAGGAAGTGCAGGGCTGAACCATGGTCTGGGTTTCTTCTGCATCCATACAGCAGGACATCCCTGCGGTCTTGCCAGACTGGGTGGGCATTGGGGCCTAAGGATGGGGTGTGGCCCCTTTCCATCCCAAAGCTCCCTTTCCAGATGTCCTGAGAGATCCTAGAATCTTAAGGTCGGGATGGGGTGGGGGCTTCCTCTTCCATGAACCCACATTTTTTCCTATCGGTGGAAAGACTGGTGGGGAGCTAGCCAGAGGGAAACTTAAATGCCCCCTTCCCCCAATATATACAGCTGCCATCTCCCCATCCCAAATGTTCATCCCAAGTAAAAATTCTGTACAAATACCATTTGAAGGCAAGGCCCCTAGGTTTATGCCCCTTTAAAGTAGCCTTTTGGCGTCTGCCTTGAAATCCCGGGATTCCTGCCTTAATTCCCCTCTATATCTCTGAAACTCTTAGGCCTAACTGCCTCCCAAAACTGGATTCTTCAAGAGACCATAACTAAGCATCGTCCTTTGTCTACTGTCAGTTTCTCACCTCTGCTCCATCTGAGAATCACCCTGTTAGGGCAGCCCCTCCCTCAAGAAGTAAATATATGGCCGGCCGGGCCCCAGGCTCCTGTCTCTGCTTTGAACCCCCTACAGCACTTTTATCAGTGTGGCTCTTATCACTGTCTGCCTTATAGATACTTCTGTGCCTAGCTTATCTCCCGGGCTCGCTTGGATGCTCCCAGGTGGAGTTTGATTCACATATGGCCTCCTACTGTGGTCAGCCCCACTGGGTGCAGCCAGGATCCACAGGAGCAGAATTTCGTCTGACACTTTGCCTCCCTGACCTTTCCTTGTTTGGTTCCTGGACTGCTGTGGGCAGATTCATTTCTCTTGTAAAGAAACTGTGTTCTGGGGTTGTAATAGATGCCCAGACCACTCCCGCTGCAGAGAAACACAATGACTTGGAAGAGCTGTTCTCAGAGGGAGTGACTTTGCCAAATGATTGGGACAGCACATTCCCTGCTGTGGAGATGACCAAGGCCTGGCAGTAGGTCGATTCTCCAGGTGGGGAATGTTGCATGGGCAGCTAGCTAGCTTTCCCTTCCCTTCCCTTCCCTTCCCTTCCCTTCCCTTCCCTTCCCTTCCCTTCCCTTCCCTTCCCTTCCCTTCCCTTCCCTTCCATCTCTGCCTGTGAATACTTGAGAGACTCAGGGTAGAGAATGGGAGTTGAGCCCAGGGGGCTGGATTCCATGCTTGCCTTTCCCTAAACTTGCTGCGTGAGTTAAAGAGTTGAGTGGCTTTTCTTGGCCTTGGTTGTTTCTTATAGAATCTAAAATTCCATGTTTGTCTCCCTTCTGATGTGTCATCAGTCACACTCTCAAGTTCCAGCCCTCCAGGTTCCCTTGAGCCAAGTCTCCTTGAGCCTTTTCACCTCTTTCCTGCAGGAGACTGAGCTAGTCTGTCTTCCCTGGCCCTGACTGGAGGAGACTGATCTCTTCTCTTGGTCTTTGGGCTGGCCTGATCTGGAGTTACCAGGTGAAAGAAGGCTTCTGTTTCCATGGCCTCCCTCTTCCCCGTAACTTCGCAGATGGTCAGGGCTAAATCCTATTCCTCTGTCCCCTGTGCCTCACACCCCGTAGGCACGTAGGGAAACATGGTCTAGACGGTGTGAGCCCTCCTTTGCTACAGTTCTTCTTGGTCCCTTCTCTCTCACGCTGCCTTCCTCCCCATCCAGAGGCCTGTTTTACTACCAGGCAGATTTCCTAAACAGCCCATCCGGTTGAGGCTTCCCAGCTTAATCTTTAAGAAGAGCCAGTAATGAAGTATGTGCAGTTATTTGTAGAGATTAGCAGAGAGAGCATCTGTTGCTTCGAGATCGCTGTCTTGCTGCTTTGGGAAGAGCCCAGAAACTATGCGCTCCTGCACAGGAGGGCAAGGACTGGCTCCTGGCAGCGCCATTTGCCACCGGCAGGAGAGGCTGATATAGAAGACCAGGAAGACCACCCCAAGGGAGCCGTGAGGAACCTGCAGATCAGATCTCAGCTCTGCGCAGCAGAGATCAATCAATCCTTTACACACAGTCACCCCAAAACTTCTTAGTAGTAACGTTGCCCCTCTGCTTCTAGGCTCCAACAGCTAGGTGGTCTTTGCACAGCTTCTCTTTAGGTCATGTGATTGATGGTAATTAAGCCTTTACTGGATATCCAGGGATGTTTTCAATTGGATCCAGGATTGATTCTGATCTGATTTGTTCTAAAACCTCATCTTAGGTCAACCCATTTGTTGACAACTCCTTACAATGTTCCATATGGAAAATAATTTTTGTAGTTCCTTTTTAAAGGTTTATTTAAATTGCTTTGCGTGTATGGGTGTTTTGCTTGCAGGCATATCTGTACACCATATGCATGCTTAGTGCTCGCAGAGGCCAGCAGAGTGTTGGATCCCCTGGAAATGGAGTTACAGAGGGTTGTGAGCTGCCTTGTGGGTGCTGGGAATTGAAGCTGGGTCCTCCGGAAGACCAGCCGGGGCCTTACTTGCTGAGCCATCTCTCCAGTCCCGGAGAGTTTTTTGTTTGCTTTTTTTCTTTAGAATTTCGGGAGAGGCACACTTTGTCTTCCCTGAGAAACTAGACACTTTTTCTGTGATAACAAGAAGGAAAGTGGGTAAGGCAGTGGTGGATTGTTTGTGTCCTCTGAGCTACAGTTGTACATGGCTCACACATACACACATTGCACACAGTACCTGCTGTTGTCCCTGAATCCAGAGAAAGAAATTGAGAGATAGAGTGATCAGCTGATTTGGTCAGACTCTGCTGGGATCTATACCACCTCTTTCCGCCTTAATACCACACTGATTTTGGTTTTGGCTTTCCTACTGATTATCATTTTCCTCATTGGCATTCTGCGTACTCACCATACATAGCAGATTCACCCTATGTGGCAATTACACTATAGAGTGTGCATATTTATTTCTACTTGTCTGTGTGTGTTAATCTGTTTATTTATAGTCTTAGTTTTTGTGTATGTGTTCATGTGGGCATATGAATGTGTGTGTGTGTGTGTGTGTGTGCGCGCGCGCGCACACACGCACTGTGCATGTGGAGATCAGAGGATCTCAGTTGAAACTTCTTCAGTGCTTTCCACCTTGCATTTTGAGACAAGGTGTCTTATTGGCTAGAGACGTGCAGAGTAGGCCAGACTGGCTGGCTCAGTGAGCCCTGGCGGTTCCCATTGTCTCTGCCTCCCCAGTGCTAGCATTACAAGCATACATCACCACACTTGGCTTTTTATATGGGCTCTGGGAATAAAACTCAGGTCCTTTTGCCCTATCCTACCAAATTCTGGTGTTAAAGATATGAGCAGTTGCACCTGCATGATCCATATATTCTGTGTGAGCCATCACAATAAATTTCTCTACGAGAGTGGACAGACGTGAACTGGATATGGTGAATAGCATTTCACTTGATGCTTGTGCGGACTCATAGCGTGGTTTGAAGAAAGTCCCCAAGGGATGACTTCCCAGGAGGGTTATATTTGGAGATTTGTTTTTTAAGAGATGAAAGATTTATTTTGGCTTATAGTTTAAAGGATTCATTCCATTCTAGTAGGAAATGTATGTGGCGGGCCAGGAAATAGAGGGAATGGTGGTTAGGTAGAATCTTGACCAGCCATAGCAATGATAAAGACATATATAGGGCTTTGTTTAAACTCTATGGAAGTTACCGTGACCTATCAGAGCAGGGTTTCTGGGCCAGGGAGTGGGAAATTGCTCTGAGACCTGATGGGGGAGACTGGTGGAAATCTCATCTGACAATGCTGGAGGTGGAGAGGGGACTGCTGTTAGGAATGAGAGGCAGGGATGTCCCAAGGCCGTACTACCAGCCTGGTTCCTGTTTGCCAGTGAGTCCTCTTCGTGCCTTTGAGTCGGCCGGTGGCAGCACTTAGTGTGCTAACTAGTATAAGGTGCCGACTTCCTTAGGCCCAGCCCAGCAAACACCGGGACAGACCTCAGCTACACCTTTATGATGTGGACACAGAGAACTGCGAGGAGGGGCAAGGCTGGCGTTTGCTGAAATCACTCATAGCCACAGTTGCCCTTGCCAGAGGACAAAATGGAAGTTAACAAGCAGCAGCCAGGGATCCAGTAACAGTCAAACCCCAAGCTACAACCTTGGGGAAATGACAACATTGAGGAATCAGTGCCGCAGCACCCGCTCCTTTCTGAAGTCCTGCCTGCTCCACACAGCTTTCCTCCGGAGTGACCTCCCTCTGCTACCCCATGTCTGTGTGTGGAGAGAGAACAAGGAATCATGGGTACAGTACAGCAGGGGAGACCCAGAGGCTGATTCTGCACTCCAGGCTGAAACTCTCGCTCCCTGTTGGATGTTCTGACCACCTGCAGGCATGGAAGCAGCTGGCCCCGTACAGTGAACACTGCTGTAAGAGTAGAATCCACCGTGCATCACTGTTACCTGGACAGCTGGGTTGTCCTAGTCAAAGTACTTTTGTTGTCCAAAGTCACACTGGACCCTAAACTGTGAGGACATTGAACCTTTGCTTAGGAGAATAAAGGGTTAGGTTCCTGGGAGCATCTGTTCATGACCTTTTCATCAATTAATGGACACATTAACTTATTTAATGTGTATTTCTTTTTTTTAATTTTCTTCTTTTTTAAAGATTTATTTATTTATTATATATAAGTAGCTGTCTTCAGACACACCAGAAGAGGGCATCAGATGTCATTACAGATGGTTGCGAACCACCATGTGGTTGCTGGGATTTGAACTCAGGACCTCTGGAAGAGCAGTCAGTGCTCTTAACCTCTCTCTCTCCAGCCCTTAATATGTCGTATTTCTATTAGAAAACATCTTGCTTAAGATATATTCCTGTTCACTGACATTCACCTCGCTGCAGCTCAGGCCTGAAGGGAGCTCATCTGCCACGCATTTTCTTTGCATGTCGTACCCCTTGCTCAGGGACTCCAGACAGCGCTTCACACTGTGCTGGGGGCATTTTGAACAACAAAAATCAACAAAACTCACAGATGTGCAAAACAGTGTGGCACTGAACCAACCACAGAAGGGAACTTGTTTACAGTATGAGAGCAGAAACAGACAGTGGACCGTCACCTTGCTCCTCCTCAGTGAGAAACCCACACATCAGCCAAGCCACATTTGCCATCTGCAGAAGTTTGTAAATGATCTTGAAGACATTCGGAGCCTTGATTAGGAGTTACAAGTAGATTTTTCTCTTAAAAAAAACAAAACAAAACAAAAAAACAAAAAGCTGCCCTGCAGTGGTGGCACAAGCCCTTTGGGAGGCAGAGGCAGGCAGATTTCTGAGTTCGAGGCCAGCCCGGTCTACAGAGTGAGTTCCAGGACAGCCAGGGCTACACAGAGAAACCCTGTCTCAAAAAACCTATTTTTACTTATGTTTATGTGTGTTTATCTGTGTAAACATATGCCACATGTGTCCTGTGCCTGAGGAGGCCAAAAGAGGGCACTGGGAGCAGAGTTACAGAGAGTTTTAAGCCAACGAGATGCTGTAACTTTAACTCTTTTATATCTCATTTTTAATGATGGTTTTTAAATGCTTTAACGTTTCTTGTAACCTATCACCCACCAGAGGTAGTGGAAAAGAAAGGATATGGGGGTGGGGGTGGACCTGTTTAGAAAAATTCTCTGGAGCAACTCCTATCTGTGTTGTCTGGCAAATGGCAGTTCAGTTCACAGGTCAGCAGGCGGTGGCAGATCGATCCAATCGCAAACACCTCACGGATACACCAGCAGTCCCGCTCAGTAGAGTCGGGTTAGCAACAGCTGTGACACGACCTAGCAGAGACAGCCAGGCCTCAGCGTTGGCTCATCAGCAGGAGGGACCCAGAGGAACACCAGGAGAAGTTCTCAGCTGTGCCTCTCTCAGGGAAGCAAAGATCAGCGAAGACACGAGACCCACAAGCCTTGCACAGCAGGCTATACCAGCAAGCCAAGCTCTCTCTCTGTCACTCCGAGGAGTCTGATTTCTACCTTTTGAGCATCAGTGTCCTCTACGTGTCTCATTTCAGCCTATGTCTTGCTTCAGTATGGGTCTTCTCTCAGCACAGGTCCTTGGAAGCAGCAACAAGCTGCAGCACACCACCAGAAGTTTTTTGCTGTGTTTTTCTCTCCATGGAGCCCCAACAAATGCAGCTCAAGTACGCAATGTAAGGCGGGCCAATATATGCCTGTCGTTAGCAAAGAATCCTTCATCATGTCTCCTTTCGTGTGTTTTAGAAAAACATCCTCTCTTCTGAGTCTGCCTTAGCCTTTCACACTGTGTCCACTTTAATGAAACATTCCTTCATGTGTTTGCCCCAGCAAAACACCATCCAACTGACCTTCTGAAGAACCCCTGTGTTTCCACATCAGGATATGGCTATTGAGAATCTAACCCAAGTCTTCTGAGCCATCTCTCCAGCCTGAGAAGTAGGTCTTAGTGACTAAATGCATTTACAAGTATGTAGTCCCTCAATAATGGTGGCTCTGACTTCTGGATATCTGTCTACCTCGGGGAATTTTGCTGCTACATAGCCTATGCTTGCGAATGAAGGTTAGGAGTTCAGGACCTGGCTGGTGGCAGGTTCTCATGTGTGCTTCTTATCATAGATGCTGAAGAAAGAAGATCTATCTGCCCTTTTCTTTCCTGTAGCTTCTTCCAGAAAGTCCCACTTTTTGTTGGACAGAGCCTAGTTCCCTTCTCCAAAGGCAGAGAAGGACCAGGTGCTCACACGTGGGATAACAGTAGCCCCGCACCCGCCTGTCACAGAATTGGTCCTTGTTACAAGCTGCTGAGGACAGGCTTTCATCCTCCTAAAGGAGTGGTTTTCCCAAGGAGGCGTTCAGGCCAAGCTAGAGCCTCCACCACTCAGGCTCACAACAGAATTTTCCCAAAGATGCCGTGGACGCCTATTAAAAGTTCATGGGTCTCCAGATCACTCCTGTTCCTAACCCCCAGGACTCCAGATCACTATAGCTCCTTCCCCACAGGGCTTGCTTTAAGAGTGGACCTTGGCAAGGACCTTGCCTGGGTCTGCCCAGGCTGTTCCTCTTTCCTAGTGTTTTCCTCCTAGGATTGGGTGTCAGGTTCTATCTATAACTCCTGGTCCCCCAAGGAGGACTCAAAGGAACATGAGTGTCCTGTCAGAAGTGGGTATTGAGTATAACTGGGTGGACATTCCTGTGTCCTTCAAGAGAAATATTTCTCCTTGGCCCAGGGGTAGGGCTGCCCCATGGTCAGGCCCATGCTTATCTCTCCTGAGGACGGGCACACACTTCCTTTCCTCTGCCCAGGGCCATAATTGCTTTTCTTGCCACTTTGTAAGAACTGACTCTTTACTTCTTTTTTTTTTCTCCCCCAATAGGGAAGAAAAAGCAAACATTTTTTGCAATTAGACTTTTTCTCACTTGGGTAATCACACTGAAAAAAAGCATTTAAGTCTTTAGAAAACCGCACATCAGCGAGGAGGCTGGCGGTGTGGATGGGGAGGCACATTCCATCAGGCAGTTCGGTGGGCTACAGCACAAGGAAACAATGATTTCACGTTTATTTGGGGTTTGCTCTTTGCAGCATATTTCAATTAGTTCGTCAGTGTTGTGCATCTGACAGGCCAAACGTTTATTGTGGTTCGACCATCTGGGAGGTAGGAGGCCCACAGTCTTCCCCTGTGGCAGTCAGTAACTACCAGTCTAAGGAAATTTGTTTGATGTGTTTAAAAACCCAACACTAAAACACCATTAATAACAAAAGCCTCTAGAGTTCCGAAAGCACTCTCCCTTGCTCAGCCATCAATTGGATGTGCGTCACCTAAGACTGCATGTTCCCCCTTGCTTGACATTTTCCAATACAATGAAGCAAGGTCCTGAAGTAATTGGCCCAGAGCACGATTTGTATTAAGGTAGTGAGGAGCTTGCTAATTTACACTCAGGCGCCACAGAGCCTGAGCACTGGCTGCCGGGGTGGCAAGGGATGTGTGTCACAGATTCCTGCTGTTAGCGAGCAGAGCAGCCAAGCTTCTATCCCGTCCAGTGACTGAGAGCTCCAGATTGATGTCCGTTTCCAGTGGCGGGTGACTCACAGAAGCATCGTGAGTTCATGGCAATGACCGCTGACCATGCCGCTCGTCTCATATTCCTTGGGTAGCAGAGAGTCACGTTTCCTGACTTCACTAGCTTTTCTCATTTCACCTTGGTTCTTCCCACCCGACCAGCCTTTTCCTGAAGAATGTTCTGTCTGACTTTCCAGTGGGAGGCCACGGGAGGGGAGGAATTTAGAGTCAAATAAATAGGAGAGCCAGAAGGAGTACTGGGAAAATACAAGAGTTTGACCTTTCTACAAGGAACAATGACATTCCCTGTCCTAGAAGTCCTGGGGTTATAGGGCTGGGCACAGGACAGTGGAGTGACATTAGCTCTCATAAATCTGAGATGCCGCATTCGCTAGAGGCTGTGCTGGTGGTCTGGCACGGTGTGATTGCTACTTGAGTCCATGCTGGTGGCATCCAGACCATAACCCGCCAGGTTACTCTAGGCTCTAGATTTCCTGCTATGGAGATTCCTCTCAGAGGCTGCTGTTCTTCTCTGTCTTGGGAACCCAACCACAAGGAACCCAGATCTGCCCCCTCCATTGCTGTACACACTGTGAGGGGCTGCTGTAGCTTGTCTGTCTTGGGGTCACCCGTGCCTGGTAGAGTGGCTTGGTGCTGATTTGGTATCTTGAGCCTATTTGGGAAGCATCGGTAAGGAACCACTTGCCGATTATCCACCTTTATGTGATGCCCCAGTCCCTGGTACTATGTTTGATTCAAAACTGCCACCAGACCCGTGGACAGCATGAAGGGACTGAGGCCACCAGTGGGTAGTTACTTATACTTTGCCCATGCTATTTCATGTTCAGTCCCAGCACTCAGTGTTAGCCACGGGCTCAGACTCCAGGCATAAGGAGGTCCCCATTCCTTATGGACCTGTTTGTGTTGAGTCACACCTGCTGTAAGTGACCAAACTGTGGGTTATGCTGCTATTGCTTTTAATCTGTCAGTGTTTTCCTATCTGGTTGGGTCTAAACAGTACAAAGAACTTTGAAGTTTGAGTTTGCGTGTGTTGTTTCTTTTCTGTTTTGTTTGTTTTTCTCCAAGAGGGAAATAGAATTCCTCTTCTGTTTGTCCTGAAGCTTGTGCTCTCCAAAAAGAAGCCAAAGGACTTTGGAGCCTGACAGTAGATTCTCTGAGATAGGATCACAAACACTGGAATCTTCTCTATTTATGGAGCTCTGAGGCCAATCCTGATCCTGTTGTTTAGTCCTCTAGACTTGCATCACTGGAGGTCAGAGGTCAGGTACAGAGGTGTGGGTCTAGTGGTCCTGGGAGATGAGTTAATTGGGAGTAAGTGGTTATTTTTCTACCCTAAAGAGAAAACATAGTTGGCCAAGGGATTCTGGTATGTGGCCTCCTTTCTGCAGGGTGGGTAAGGTGGGACTTTGTAAAGGTTCTGAGTGATGTGAAACTTGCTCAGGTGGGAAGGCTATCCCTCTGGAGCCAGGGTCCTCAGTCCCATCAGTCTCCTGTGCTCATTTAGTTTTCTTGGATTCTTCTTCCTTAGAGAAAGCAGAGGACCCAAGGTGTTGTGAAGATAGTAGTGGGAAACCAGCCAGGAGAGGAGGAGTCTGGACCTGACTTCTTAGAGGCTACTGAGTCGAAGAATTCAGGGGTCTGTGGCTGAAACAGAAGGTCATGAGGAACTGTAGACTTGCGCCTTGTCTTGTTTAGCTTTTTTGTTAACTTGACACAAACTAGAGCCATTTGAGAAGAGAGAATCTAAATTGAGGAATTACCTCCATCAGACTGGCTGATAGTCAAGTCTTGGAGGAGGCATTTTCTCGATTGGTTTGAAAGGGCCAGCTCACCATGAGCAGTGCCATTCCTGGGCAGATGGCTCTGGGGTATATAAGAAAGCCAGCAGGAGCAAGCCTCTAAGTAGCATTCTTCCATGGCCTTTGCTTCAGTTCCTGTCTCCAGGCTCCTGCTTGAATTTCTGGCCTGAATTTCCTTCATGATGGAAACCATAAGTGGAAATAAACCCTTTCCTCCCTGACTTGGTCAGGGTTCTATTGCTGTGGAGAGCAGTAGACCTAGGCAACTATTGTAAGAGAAAGCTTTTAGTTGGGGGCTTGGTTACAGTCAGAGGTTTATTCCACTTCCATCATGGCAGGGAGCACGGAGGCATGTAGGGAGGAGCTGGAGCAGAGGCTGAGAGCTGCGCCCTGACCCACCGAAGCCCACTTCCAGAGACACACTGCCTCCAACAAGGCCGTGCCTCCTAGTCCTTCTAACCCTTTCAGATAGTGCTGTTTCCTGGTAGCTAAACATTCGAATATGAGCAGGCCCATGGGGAGGGGGTCATACTTATTCAAACCACCACACTCCCTAAGCTGCTTTGGGTTGTGGTATTTATCACAGCAACAGAAAGCAAACTGGGACAGGCCCCTAAGGCAGGAGTTGGGTGTCTACCTGGATGCCCAGGAACTGTGTTTGGAGCATTGAGGCTTCACTGACCATTTGAAGTCATACTTGCACTGCTGGCCTCATGGTTTAGCTCCTGCGGCCCAAATGTCCAGTCAGATAGGACAGGCTGATATATTATTCAGAGTACCTGGGCTGGTCCTGAACTTGAAATCGAGAGAGTCCTAGGGTCTCAGGACTTGGCCCACCTGTTTTCCCACACTGTAGACTGCCAGCTTCCTTCTTTCCCCTGGACCTGGATGGAGCACTTGAAAATCCAGGGTTCCAGCCTTTGGACCCAGAGAAAGTGGAGTGGGCTCCAACATAAGGCAGAGACATGTAGAGCTCAAGAAAGGGTCTGGGGAGGAGACAGAAGAGAGGCAGTGGGGAAGCTTCCACACAAAGCAAAGTGTGGCCCTGTGAGGTGCTGTCCTTTTAACTCCGGTGTGCCGGGCAGCTTCAGTCTTGAACTGATCACGGCTCTGGTCTGACACAAGATCTTCCTGAGATTGTATCTAATCACACTCTCTATTCAGGGAGTGGGCAGACCCATGCGTGTACCACTGCTGCTCCCAGCCTTCAGGGATCCTCACCGGTCCCTCCCCGTTGGAAGGCTAACTCAGGAGGTAGTGCTTTCTGGTGGGGTTGCTGACATTCCCTGCACAGTGAGACGTCTTCAGTGGTGCATCTTTCTGTGAGTTGTCCATGAGGCAGGTGTGACTCTGCAGTGGTAGTGTTGCCCAGTGGACTTCTCACTGGTGGAGAATCCTCCATGGTCTTGTGACTAATCCCAGTGATTGCTTTTTGGCTTGCGTTTAATCCTCCCGTTGTTGCCCTCTCTGTGTGGGGAGGATAGACGCTTCACCTCTTTATGTCTCTCCAGGGAAGGTCATGTGATGAGGCATGGTGGCATTCAGATTGTGAGACACTAGACACTTTGGAAGTATACAACTGGTGACATTTACTACATCCATCTTCTTTCTCATTCCAGAACACTCTACCCCCTAAAAGGGGAACCTCATACCCATTGGCAGCCCCCATTCTCCTCTGGCCCCCTGACAAATGAATGAATGGGCTTCTTGTTTCCATAGTCACCTACTCTAGACATGTTCTGTAAACAGAAGCACATAATATGTGACCTTTTGTGTCAGGCTTCTTTGTCACTCAGCATCATATTTTCAGTGCCACCAGGTTGTTGTACATATGTCAATGCCTCGGTCCTTTTATCCTGTGGCAGAACACACACAATATGAAATCCATCACTCTGATCATTTTAAGTGTACAGTTTAACAGCCGTAAGAACACTCAGGTGGCTGTGCAGCCACCCCCAGCATCCATCCACAGCATCTTCCTGTGCTGAGACTCCATCCCCATTCAACAGTTCCTCACCTTCCTCCCCAACCCCGGCAACTAGTCTACTTCCTGCCTTTATGGGTTTGATACTATTAGGGATGTCATATTGGTGGCATCATGCCTCATTTTGGGACTAGCCTCTTTCACTTGGTGTCATGGCCTCAGGGGTCACTTATAGTATATACCAGAATTGCTTGCCTTTTTAGGGGCGAACAACATTGTGTAGACAGGCCACATTTTGTTTAGATGTTTCTGGATTAGTGAGATTTTGGCTTTCGTTTACTTTGAGTTGAAAAATGAGCCAGGCAGTGGCACACCCCTTTAATCTCAGCACTCAAGAGACAGAGGCAAGCAGATTAATGAGTTCGACACCAGCCTGATTTGCAGAGCAAGTTCTGGACAGCCAAGGCTACACAGAGAGACCCTGTCTTGAAAAACAAACAAATAAACACCCCAAACAACAGTCAAAAGGAAAAAAATCATACTTGGCCAGGAAGCTGAGAGCTAGAGGTGGGTGGCCTTTGATAATCACACCTCTCTGTGCCTTGGCTTCTGTCTCCACCTCTGGGGATGCTGGACAGGAGATGGTCCACAAGGGTGGCTTTATATGTGCACTACTATCCTGATTTCGTGTTTTTATGTCTCAGGTATGAAGGTTGGTAGGTCTCACCATCAGAGCATTCTGAAGGGTCTCACCTATGACATGGACCTATGAAGGCTCCTTCCCATGCTAAGGACCTGGAGCAAGGTGCAGAAGAAGGCAGGTGTCTTGGCTCTCAGTGGCCTGAGGTTTTATTGATTTCCCAGCAGGAATGGTAGGGAACACAGGGACACATGTTCCCTGGGTCATTGTCCTTTGGTGCTCAGGAAAGGTAGCCAAGAGAATGACATGACATCACTAGCCTGGGGAAGCTGAGTAGGAGCAGGAAGTCAGCCTGGAATTCACAAAGTCACACTTGCTTTCATTGCGCTAATTAACTATCCATGTGCCCGAGGGACAGGCAACTTGGGAAGTCCATTACCAGTGGTCAGTGAGGCCTGGTGTGTTTCCCATTCAGGATTACCGGTACTTAATGATTAACTCAGACCATGAAGAATGGCTCTATTGGAGAATTTTAAGGCTGTTTATAGATTTACCATTATATAGTCATGCTAGGAACCCATGTTAGAGATTACACAGGAGAGGAAGGGGAAGGCAGCTCTGTCCAAGGTCACACAGATGGAGTGGCAGGTTGAGACTAGGGAGGAGGCATCCAAGAGAGAGGAGCAAGTGGCCCCTTTGTTTGGTTTAAAAGTTTTCAGGGTTGGAGAAAGAGCGTGGTGGTTAAGAACACTCCCTGCTCTTGCAGAAGACCTCAGTTCAATTCTTAGTGCCCACACTGGGCTCTACTGTCTATAACTCCTGACCAAGGAGGACCGGCCACATCTGGCCTTGTGGGGCAGCTACACCTACATGCACAAACTCACCCACAGTCAGACACACAATTAAATCATTAAAAAAAAATTCAAAGTAATATATGTTCATGGTAAATTTACAAAGACAATTTAAAAGTCAGATAGTTTTACAGTCTGTCAGTAGATAAAATGGGTAGCCACAGGATGGACATGTGATATAGAACCCTGCAGATTAAACTTGAGGTCATTAACCTAATTGAAGCAAGTGAGTCACAGAAAATACTGCATGTTTCCACTGAGGCAAATATACTGAGAAGCCAGGCTCAGAGAGCCAGAGTGAACAGTGGGTGGGGGTGGGGGTGGGGTAGAGGTTATAGGGAGGTGTTCATAACATGCAGAAAGCTTTGATGACATGGGACCTGAAGTCTGTAACATATCATACATGTGAAAATCTGAGGGGACATGTGAAGTTGTCTCACTCTAAGAATGTTTCTCAGTCACTCTTTAAAGGCTTTAAATAGGGCTTGGGGAGATAACTCAGCAATTAAAGAGCACTGGTTGCTCTTCCTGAGGACCCAGGTTCAATTCCCAGCACCCACAGAGTGACTCATAACCATCTGCAACTCAGTCCCGGGGATTTGATGCCCCCTTCTAGTTCTGAGGGCACCAGGCACATTCATGGGGCACAGACATACATTTAGGAAAAGCATCCATATTATATATATATATAATCCATAGTATATATATATGTATATATATATATATGTATATATATATACATATATATATATACTAACCAACAGAATAAAATGGCTTTAAATAATCAAGTAGCTTTAGAATACGTAAGTGAAAAGTGGTATTTCCTGGCTATGAACATTAAAAAAAAAAAAATCAAAAAAAAAAAATCCTTTCCGTCCCCTCAGTGAGGAGGATGGAGAAAGGCACTAATCGTGCTAGGCGAGTGTAGCGCTGAGCTTTATACCCACCTGTTTGGTTTTTAGTGACACGTGAAGCTGTTGGTTTGCCGTTGTGGTCCTGCTGCTGACATAGGGTCCATCCATCCAAGACATCTCTCTCTCACCTTTGGGCTCTCCTGGACCAGGCTAAGCTTGGTGTCTGTGTGCCATGTTCTGGCTGATCTGGCAGTGTCCAGTTGACAGACAGCTTCCACACATGGGAAACGTCCATTCACAGGGGTCTCCAGGCTAGCCCACTATCACAACATACTCTCTCTCAGTCCTGAATGTGGCACCATGTGATTCTTTGTGCCATTTTCTCCATGCCATGTCCTTACTTTGCCACACAGTTGCCTTTGAAGTCAACCTATTGTAGAGAAGAGAATGCTGGGGCCAAGGGGAAGGCAGTGCCTCAGTTTCTCCGCCTCTTGTTCTCAAATGCTGGCTGCCCAGCTCTGAGCTCCACGCTGACCTACTGTTTTGGGCACCTTATCCCCTTGAGTACCCATTTTGGGGTTGAACGAGTTTGGGGTTACCTACTGAGAATATAAGAAGCAGGGCTTCCTTCAGGATCCGTGAGGAGCACGGTGTGAACCGTGTTGAGAAGCCTGTCACAGAGCGCAGCTGGGGAGAGAGTGCTTCTCACTGTCAAGGCTGAGAGGAGCTGGCCTGCTGAGAAGGGGAGTTTGCCTGCACTAGAACAAGAATGCTGGTGACTGCAGGCCTTCCGGGGCCACCCACACAGAGCCCATTAGCTCAGGACCTTGGCTGAGCTGCGTCCCTGGAGGAGCTGAGTGTGCCGTTGCCTTTCTAATGGCCCAAGGGCCTCTCTTGTGGAGATCTTGGTCCCCAAGCTTTTCAGAGTCCCACGCAGCCGGAACTGGACAGGCAGGGCTTTCATCAGGTAGAGGTGCTATTTTTAGCCCCGTTGCCTGTGTCACTCTGTCACTATGGAGATATCAGCTAGTGGCCCATAAGAATACATGCCTCTACTAGTAGAGAGAGAGGACAGGGGACTGCTTCCTTCCTGGGACTTCTCAGTCAGGACCTTGGTCAGCATGAACAATCTCTCTCTCTCTCTCTCTCTCTCTCTCTCTCTCTCTCTCTCTCTCAGGGAGGGAAGGCACTGGCACACCACAGAGGCAGGCACAGTGATAGAGTAATGGCTGCAGAGTTGCCTCTGGGTGTGGCCCTTTATGTGGACAGTGCCTACAGCTATCTCTTGTATTGACCAGACTGATAGAGAAGAGTGGGGACCCCATTTGAAAGGTGCCCTGTGATCTTGGGGGACTGATTCACCTCTTTACACCTTTATGTCTTCACGGTAAGAATCTTGCCCTACTTGCTTGGATCTGATGACATGATTGGGGAAACAGTTTATGGTAAGGAATGAGGGTCATATGGCTCTGTGTGTGTGTGTGTGTGTGTGTGTGTGTGTGTGTGTGTGTGGTGTGTTGCTATGGTTGTCCTCAGGAGAACATCTAGACTCCTCCAACTCCTTGATTTTTCCTTTATTTTGTCCTATTTGAAAGCAGAGATAGAAGAGAAAATATTCTCGCCCTTTTCGTGCTAATTGTAAAAGACGGGGCAAGGAATGAGGAAACAGCCCACCCTATCTCTTATGTATCATCTTACAGACTTTATGATAAGGCTCTAGGGTCAGTCAATCTTGCTCTATTTGAAAGCAGAGATAGAAAACATTCTTGCCCTTTTCGTGCTAATTGTAAAAGATGGGGCAAGGAATGAGGAAACAGCCCACCCTATCTCTTATGTGTCATCCTACAGACTTTATGATAAGACTCTAGGGTCAGTCAGTCTTGCTCCAGGGGGATGTGACACTTCCACACAAGTTCCTTTCCCATAGTTGGATTAGCTGAGACTCTGAAAAGTTAAAGTATTTGTCAAGAGTCACACAGCCAGTGAGCTCTAAAGCAGCAACCTGAAATGAATCCTCCTGACTATACCAGCGCTGTCCTGCGCTGAGTGGTCACCGGTCGAATGTGGACACCTGACCACCGAGGGCTGTGGAGCCACATCCTGTCGGTTGCATCTGTTCAGAGTCTGGGGCTTGTCTGTGATCTTAAACCTCTAAAAATAAAGTAAAGTGAGTGTTTAGAGAGGATGTGGAGGAGTTGGTGGGATGGAAGATGCTGTAGCAGCTGTGGAGAACAATTACCCCGCGACCAGTGTGTCCACTGCACAGGCCCCCCGTGAGAAGCAGAGGCCCTAGCAACTTCTCTCCAATGTCCACAGTAGGACCGGAGACCATAACCAAGAGGCACAGCTTGGACTTTCCAGCACCAGATAAACAGAACATGGTCCATGCATACGGTGGGGCATTCAGCCATAAAACAGAATGGAGTATTAACACACTACACAGGGATGGAGCTTTGAAAGGGTCTGCTAAGTGAAAGAAGACCACCACACAAGGTCAAGGTGTGACCCCACTCACTGTCAGCCCCCAGACTAGAGGTGGAAAGTAGACTGGTAGTTAGCAGGGGTCAGTGTGGAGGGAAGCTGGGAACTGTTTTAGTGGACGATGAAATGCTCTAGAAGAGCAGCAGTGGCCTCACAGCCTTATGTTTGCACTAAAGACTGCTGGACTCTAAACTTCAAGTGATGAAATGGTAAAAGAAAGAAAACAAGTAGAAATCTCAAGCTCAGGGGCTTGGCACAGATGTTCTTAGAACCCCCAGTGCTCATGGGCTAGCTGATGCCTCACTGTGTTTATGCAGGCATGGGGACAGTGTCCACTGGCCTGCCTGAGACCTCCTGCACAGCGGGGCCCCAGGTTCTTCTGCAAGGGCAGTCCTGGCAGTTAGCAGCCTCTTGCCCGTGGGAACAACATCTGTCTCTGGAGCACTTCTGCACCTGACGTTGGGCATGTCCTTTTATGGCACTCGTGTGCTCTCAGCAAGTGGAAAGATAAATACCTTTTCAAAGAGCAGATGCCAGCTGCCCACGGCCCCTGCCAGGGTCCCCAGCTGCAGAGTGGGTGGAAGATAGCACTGCTGGGGGACACAGGATGCTGGCGGGTGGGGACATTGGATGTGGGTGATGTAGACAGCTTGGGGAGCCTTGCTGCAGACCTACTGGTAGACCCTTCATGGTTCTCTCATAGAACCTTTGTGTTCACTCCCACTTTTGGCTTGGCCTGAGGCTTAAAGGAGCAAGGGAGAGAGTCCTCGGCTGGGCCTGGCCAGGCCACCAATCTTTCTGGGAGTGGTCACAGCCAAGTGAGTCTTCTTTTCTCATGAGAACCTTAGGTACAGGGAAGACAAGACTGGCAACAGAGAGGGGACCATTGATCATGACAGTGGAAGGGCCACTGCATGGAACTGACTCTCCCTGTCTCTTAGAGCCCCTGAAGGGCTAACTACAGCAGCTAGTCTCTTTTGTGTCTTTTTGTTAGCATCTCAGGGCATCATAACTAAGGACCAAAAGTTGGGTGGCCTCCAACACCCTGAATTCATTCCACACAGAAGTCCAAATGCTGGATGAGCTGCACCCTTCCTGAAACTGCAGGGAGAAAGTGCCCCGCCTAGGCCTCCTCCTAGCTGCTTCTGATGGCTGCGACTTGCAGGCTCATGGCGACAGTCTTGTCACCATACAGATTGCTCCCTTTGTGTCATTCTGCCTTGGTTGTTTTAAACTGTATTCATTTATTTGTTGTATATATATGTGTGTGTGCACATGCATGTATGTACAGCCCTATGGCATACATGTGGAGGTAGAGGACAACCTATGGGAGTGCATTCTTCTTGTCCTGGGGATCAAACTCAGGCCATCAATTTTGGTGCAAGTCCCTTTACGGGCTGAGCCACCTTGCCAGCTCAAAAGCTAGTTTTATTTTTAAATTTTTGGCAATATTGGTGGTTGAACCTAGGACCTCATGCACACTAGATATGTGTTCTATCACTAGTATAAGACCAAACCCTGTGTCTGTTTTCTTATAAAGACTAAAGTCACACTTGATTAGGATCTTCCTTATGTGAGGACCTTAGCTAATTATATCTTCTAAGACCTGATGTCCAAAGCTGGGTTTTTAACAGGAACATGATCTTGAGGCAACACTACTCAGCTTGGGTTGTTAGATAAATGACCGCATGAACATGAGCACTTATCCTTGCACAGCTGTTGATGTGTGCTTAAGCAGGTGCATTTCCCCTGACCTGGGTGTAAGCTGGCTGATTCTAGGATCTCCCCATTTTTCCCTTCTCCACCTCGCTGAGCCTAGCATAATGACCACCCTCAGACTCAGTCCTTTTTCTAGCCCCAGCACTTATCACAGGGAATCATGACTTGCAGGATGTTCTTTTCTGTTCATGGCTTCAGAGTCTCACTTATTTCTCATCCCTTCCCTTTAGAGCCAAGGAGATCAGAGTGGCTCTGTGTCCTTTGGACAGATCAGCTCCCTCTTGGAACCTCAGCCTCAGCTACAAATGGCGTCTGAACTGGCTACTGCCCACCATCCCTTACAGTTTGAAATTATTGCCACTGTTTCCCAGCTGAGAAAATTGTAGACAAGAAGTATGCCTCGGGGCCTGTGGGACTGAACTCCAACCCAGAGGCCGTCATTCTTGCTTCTTTGCCCTATCATCTGTGCCACCTCCTGCAGGAAACCTTGTGTGACTAGCCTGATTTATGTGTAGAGTCCTCCCTGTGCCTGGTGGATGGTGCATTGGTTCACTGGCTGGCTGGCTGTCCCCATGGTGTGCAGGCACGTACATGTTTATGCGCCTGCTGTGGTTTCCCTGTGCCTGGTGGATGGTGCATTGGTTCACTGGCTGGCTGGCTGTCCCCATGGTGTGCAGGCATGCACATGTTTGTGCGCAGGCACGTACATGTTTGTACGCCTGCTGTGGTTTCCCTGTGCCTGGTGGATGGTGCATTGGTTCACTGGCTGGCTGGCTGTCCCCATGGTGCGCAGGCACGCACATGTTTGTGTGCAGGCATGCACATGTTGGTGCGCAGGCATGCACATGTTTGTGCGCCTGCTGTGGTTTCCCTGTGCCTGGTGGATGGTGCATTGGTTCACTGGCTGGCTGGCTGTCCCCATGGTGTGCTGGCTGGCTGTCCCCATGGTGTGCAGGCATGCACATGTTTGTGCGCAGGCATGCACATGTTTGTGCGCCTGCTGTGGTTTCCCTGTGCCTGGTGGATGGTGCATTGGTTCACTGGCTGGCTGGCTGGCTGTCCCCATGGTGTGCTGGCTGGCTGTCCCCATGGTGTGCAGGCATGCACATGTTTGTGCGCAGGCATGCACATGTTTGTGCGCAGGCATGCACATGTTTGTTTGTGTGCCTGCTGTGGTTTCCCTGGGCTCTGTCCTCTCTCCTGCAGCAGGAGAAAGGAAGAACCTTTCTTTGCATCTCCCCATGTTTCCCAAGTAGAATGTCCAGCAAAGGACTTGTTACAGCCTCATAAATATAAAAGATGATTAAACATTAGGCAACCTACTAAATGATAAAAGAAAATAAAAATTAAAAAGGAAACAAAACCATGAAGATGATTTGGGTGATAGCAAAGCAGTTGGTGAAGTAGTTTTTACTCTGAAGGACAGAAACTGAGGGCAGGGCAAGCCTTCTGCACGATGCCACTCCTGGGCATTGCAGCAAGACAGGCGGGGTCCCAGGGATGCAGCTAGAGACACGAAAGGACCGTAAATGTCCGTTTTAAGGCAAACACCCTTCTCTTTATTAGTCACTAGTCTAGATTCAAGCAATAAAATAGTCTGGAACAGAGAACCACACATAACTCTTAGAAAGGAGGTTTTAAAAACTAATTAAAAATTAATGTTTTAAGTGGATATACTTGTCTTGGGTTTGTAAAGTAGATAAACTGGAAGATGACCAGCCGTGCAGTAGCCAGACGATATGGCAGCCAGCAAGAAGATAAGTAAACAGTTGCCATTGCGTTCCAGCATGTCAGCAGAAACCGTTGGTAAACCCGGTGGGGAAGAGACCTCCGACACCTGTTTGCTTGGGTGCCAGGAGATGGGGGCCCCATGTTCCAGTTAAGAGTGACAATCAGACAGTTCAGCCAGCTGCTTCCTGGGACTCAGGATCTTAGCAGGCCCAGGGCTATAGTGCAGAGTGCTCCAGATCTCCCAATGGAGTTCTGATGAGTCTCTCAGAATGTTCTAGAACATATTTGTGCACCATTAAGTCATCATCACAGAAGCCAGAGATCCATTATCTCAGTTCTGGATGATGGATGCACTTCTGGGAAAGATAAACCAAGCTCCATCCCAGAGTAGGTCTCAGAATATCCCTTTGGCTTTGAGGTCCCTCCGTTGGCATCCCAATGCTAATGTGTCGTCTGGAAAGGCATGCAGTGTATTTAGGAGGGCCAGGTGAAAGAAGCAGAGTGGATTGCTACCCACTGCTGGAAAGCCGAGTCAGCTGTGGCCATGGCGCCATCTGTGCAAGAGCACCTCGCCAGCCAGCCCACCACATTCCTAACCGTTTTCCTGATCTTTCTCCAGAGCAGTTCCTTCCTGTCTTTTAATTAGTAGGGACCACTGGGGATAGTTCGGTTGATGGCTGAATCATGTGACTGAAGGGAGGTATGGGGTGGTAGGTAATGTCCCCTCATCACAAGATAGACTGTTCTCTGAGACCACAGTTGAGTGATCAGTGTGTGTTCTCCAGGGCTCTCAGGCTGACGCCACTAGGACCCCACACTTCCTTTCTCAGGAAAGGCCTAGCCTTCTCCCTAATTCGTTCTTCCCTCCCTTTCTTCCTTCCTTCCTTCCTTCTTTTTGATTTTGGTTTTGTGATTTCTCACTTCTACCATTATTTTTAAATCAGACGATGCTTCTCTTATACTCCAGGAAGCTACCACGATTGCCATAGGACTAGGTTCTGGGCCATAGCTTGTCTTCAAAGCCATATTATGACTGGCTAGTCAGTCTAGTAAGGGCTGCTGCCAACTTGCTTGGCTAGCCTGTGAATAGGACAGGAGTTGGAAGTGAAATATGCAAGAGTTCCAGTTAGGCAGTTATCCTGGGAGAGTCCCTAGAATTGAGTCAATTCACAGGAGTTGTTTACTGGTTTGTTTTTGTTATTGTTTTTTGATCATTGAAGGAGGTTCACAGAATTAGTTAATAATGTTGTTCCAAAGAATGTATTTTGAAGATATTTGAACCACTTATTATTTTCTTGCATTTTGTTCCCCCTCCCACCCTCTCATCTTCCTTCAGTTCCTTCCTCCTCCTTTCTTCCTTCCTTGATGAGAATCAGAGAGTTGAGACAGGGTTTCAGGTAGCTCAAGCTAGCCTCAAACTTGTTATGTAGTCTAGCCTGGTCTTCAGCTTTTAATCCTCCTGCCTCCACCTCCCAAATGCTGGGATTACAGGTGTGTGCCACCACATCTAGCTCTGTTCTGCTCTTTCAGAACAAGTATGAAATGTCAGCATTTTAAGATAACCATTAAAAATCAAACAATGGGAAGGTCTATTAATTGCACCAATAGTGGTGTGTATCACCTTTAACATCCTGAATCTTATTCATGCCTCAGAATCCATCCCAGTTTGTAACCTTGCCTTCTCTAGCAACGTAAGATTTCGAGTTTTCTAGTATCCAAAGAACATGATTTTTCCAATGTTTTTCTTTGCTATTCATTAATCATTTGCTCACTCATTCCATTTTTAAAAAACATATGGCAAAACATTGAGAAAGACGTGCATAGCACGTGACTCCTAAGATAAATTTGATGTCTGTGATTTATGGAACTAAAACATATGCACTATAGAAGCAATAAAATAAGAAGGTCTGATGTTTTTTCTAAAACTGCTTGGATAAACAATACATTTTATGGTCTGAGGACAAACGCCAGACATCTTACCACCAATGTCTTCGGTGATTTAGTTTTCCTCTCCAGGGACAATAATGGATAAGAACTCTCTGTGTATGTTTATGGATGAGTGTGTGTGCTTATCGTATGTATGTATGCATACATGTGTTTTTTTAATGTGTTTATGTATGTGTTTGTATTTGTGATTTGTATGTGTGTCTATGTGTGAATGTGTGTTCTTTCTAAAGCAGTCTCTGCTATATCAATATGTGTTGTTTTGAAGGACAGAAAAGGCTGCCTACTCTTACGCACTGCATTTTGAACTTATTGAAGTGTACATTGACGAGGGAGTTCCTTTTGCAGTGGTTAGCATTGCCAGATTTCTCAGATGATCAGCGTTGTGTTCCACAGATGGACTCTTCTGGGGCGAGTATTCAAGGAGTTCGGGGTGCTGTTTTAAGAAGCAAGGGTCCTGCAGCTGGGTTCTGGCTTACATGGTTCTCATGCAGATACCCTGTCATCTGGGGAACACAGTTCCAGAGGCTGCATGCCCAAGTCAGTGTGGGTATTTTCTTTCTACTTGGGACTCTTGTGGCTGAATCGTTCCCACAGAAGTAGAGTCAACTTGCATTGTGACATATGGCTTGTGAATAGGAGGGGTTGGTTTTTAACCTCAAAGCTCCAGGTGAAGAAAGAGGTTTTAAGTAAAATGAAAATCTGAGACAAGTCCTGGATGAGGTGCTTGTCCACTCAGAAGGCAGGCTGCAGTCAGCAGGCAGAAGCTGCCCTGCGCATTAGACCCATGTGTACACAACAGAGGGGGCCTTTATGTTCAGGAGTCTTGTCTTCAGACTAGCCTGCAAGCTTCCTTCCTCATAAGAGGCAGGGAAGGGGCTTCCTGGGCCTTGCCTTTCCTCTGTCAGTTTGTCCGTCACAGGGCATCTAAGAAGGAGCTTTCTGTGTCCCCAGTGTTCTAGCCTGATAAAAAGTTTCTTTCAGGAATACATGTGTAGGGGAGCCCATATGTATCCAGGAGGGCCTTCTACATGCTTGAGTTGCAC
Source organism: Tokudaia tokunoshimensis (assembly GCA_036184795.1). Lineage (NCBI taxonomy): Eukaryota > Metazoa > Chordata > Mammalia > Rodentia > Muridae > Tokudaia > Tokudaia tokunoshimensis. The sequence goes on along the minus strand of BTHU01000006.1, from coordinate 14,330,788 downwards.
AAACCTGTAACATTAAAGCTAATTTTCCAAATAAGGACATTGTAAAGTGCTACAGAAGTTCACAAGAGTCACCAGGAGTTGGGTCTGGAGTCGCTGGTTAGTTTGTGTTTAATGAGGACAGAGTTCAGTTTGGAGGATGAAGACTCTAAAGACAGAGGGTGGTGGCTACAGTGGTGGCACAATGTGTTAAATGATCTTAGTGCCACTGAACTGTACACTTGGACATGGCCAGCGCAATACGCGCTCCATCTCTGTAACCTCACACGAAAGCCACAGCTCACTAGTGCCTTCCTCTTCTTCCCAAAGGGATAGGAAGCAATAGAAAAGAGCCGGCTACAGAGAAGGCACAGAGCTCTCAGCGCGGCCAGCTTGGTGGTTAAAGCTTGGCCCACCCTGGAGTTCATTTACTCCCTAGGGTCAGGTTTGGAGATGTAGAGAAGTTGAAGAAGGCACCCCAAAAAGTGAATGGCTGGGCCAGCTGAGCCTCCGTGGCCTGGGGTCCTGTGCCCTAACAGGGAGGCCTGGCCTGCCCAGTTCTACTCTTTGCAGTTGTGTCTCCAGCCTGCTGCTGAACCTTTTGGAGCCTAACACAAGCGAAGCTCCTAGTGACCTGGGCACAGTCCTCTTCTTGGTTTTCATGTTTTCCCCACGGCTCAGATAAAATGTATAAAAAGAGCATTTGCCTGGCTCTTCCAGATGCAGATGGGCGGAGCAGGCGTCTATTTAGACCCCTCCGTGGCTTGGAGCAGTTGCTCATGGGTACTCCCCTCTGCTGGGCCCAGCCTTCCGGGCTGCAACGAGAAGCTTCTTGGAGATATGTTGGTTCCTCACAGCTGCCCCCCATGCTGAAGGTGTTCTGTCCGTGAAAGCTCTGACCCACACTGTACTTGTCATCAGGGGACACTGCCACTAAGCCTCAGTGCTGTGCCGTGGCCAGCTGAGTACTCATTTAGGATGGACAGGAATTGTCTCAGATGTGGATGGGACTCGGCTACCTCTGGCCAAGGGCTCTGACTGACTTTGGTCACGGTCCCCTGCCTGTAGGGGAGGTTTGTGGACCCTACCCACTGCAAGGAGAAAAGCAAAGGGAAGGCCAATGACCTTCCATGGGGTGTTTCAATACAGAGAGGCCCCTGACCCAAGTTGGCTCTTCCCAGCACCCAAGAAGTAGTTAGAACAATATGGCCACTTTAGCCAAAACAGATTTCAGGAAGCGGGTACCCACCAAACCCATACAACCCAGGGAGTCAGAGCTGTCAGACTACAGCACGTTTATTTTTCTGGTCTCACAACAGTGTGTATGTCTCTGTGTGTGTGTGTGTGTGTGTGTGTTTCTTTTAAACTAGAGACAGTGTTTTCTGTGTATCCCAGGCTGTCCTGGAACTCACTATGTAGACCAGACTGGCCTCAAACTCAGTGATCTGCCTGTCTCTGCCTGGGATCAAAGGTGTGCACCACCACCACCACCACCTGGCCTGTTTATTTTAGAGACAGGGTGTTGCTCTTTTCCAGGTTGGCCTGGAACACTCTCTCAGACTGGCCTTAAACTTGAGATCTTCTCTCCTCCACCTCTGGAGTGCTGAGAACACAGGCATGAGCCTCTGGGCCTGGGGCTTATTTTATGATAGTCTATTAAGACCATTGTTACTCCTGAATGTTCTGAAATGACCGTTTCCAGAATGAACTGAAGACTCCACCCACTGTTTTCCAACTGCCCCTGAAGGGCAGAATCAGCCCTGGAGTTTATTCTCTCTTTCTCTCTCTCTCTCTCTCTCTCTCTCTCTCTCTCTCTCTCTCTCTCTCTCTCTCTCTCTCTCTCTCCTTCAAATAGCAGTTTCCTTTTGTTCCGTTTGAGACACTGTCTCACTAAGTAGCTTAGGTTGGCTGGGAACTCACAGTGCAACCCTGGCTGGCCTTGACCTTGACTGTCTCAGCCTCCCAAGTGCTGGGGCTGCAGGGGGGCTGCCGCCACATCTAGCTTCATGGAGGATCACTTGATACTGTAGGTGGAAGAAGTTTTGGTTTGGGCTCACATGTGAAGAAGCACGGCTGGGGTTCCCCTGCTAGTGGACCCCAGGGAAGCCCATGCCAGTGCCTGAAGGAAGCCCCGGCTGGCCACACAGCTCATGGCCGGCTGCTCCCCTTGACTCGCCAGCTCGGGGAGGTGACATGACTTGCCACATTCACAGGGCGCTGTGATGAGCACCGACACAGCCTCCTCATGTGGGTGGCAAGCTTGTGCTTCTCATTAAGAAAATTGCTACTTTAGAACAGACTCTGAAAAGAACTTTTTTGCCTTTACTAAAATTAAGAAAATAATAATAAAACAACCCACCCAACACCCTAAACTTAAAAAGAAGAAGGAGAAAAAATTGACGTCAACCTAGAAAAAAAAATCTGTACAGGTCCAGAATGGAGTTAGAACTTGGCAGGGATGTGGAGAGCAAAGAAATTCCCACTGGGCAAGGCTGACGCTCCCGTCCTCCACTGGCCGCAGCTGTAAGCCTGAGCCATGTTGGAAAGTGACAGAAACTGTTGTCAGCAGAGACAACTGAACCGATTTGCTCTGAGAATTCCCAGCCATCTCCTGCAGTCATTCTGCTGCTGGCCACATGAAACCTCGTTTGGAGCACTTGAGTACTGAAGAGGCCCCCAGCTGGAACTTGACCGCCATGACCACTGAGCTCACTTACATTGGGGTGCAGGCCACCTTCCTGGGGTCCTGCTCCCAAGCTGCAGGTGACGGAGGCTGCCCACGGGCATGAGCCACAGAGTTCTAAATGGGAGATGGCCTCTCTTGTTCCCCATGGTAGAGAGAGAGAGAGATGGGCTGCCATTTCAGTCTATGGTCCGGCCTCCAGCAGTGTTCGTGGAAGGGCCATGTGTTGGACAAATACTTAACACATCCAGTAGCCAGATGGTCCAAAAACCCATCAGTGGTGTGGTATGTAAATATTTCCCTTCATTACCTCAGTGCTGCTGTGTTGACACTAACAAGGATGAAGAATAACTATGAGGCACTCCTAACAGCCAGACAGGTCACAGGCAGGGCCGCAAAGCCACCCCTGTCACCTGGAAGGCTTCAGGCAAATGTGGTCTCTGGCTGTTCCTTCCCAGATGCTGAGAAGGCACCCATCCCTAAGAGGCTCCATATTCCCCTCAGCTCTTCACCAACACAGGGTTTGCTTCTAGTGAGCCACGGCTTTCCTGTGTGCCCGAGCTCTCTGGGCCACCTTGTTTACCAAGAAGCACACAGCCAAGTGTGCAGATTACCCTCAGCTAGGGATCTTGGTGCAGATGTTCCTTTCCCTGTTGGCTGCCGTCTCAGGGAGTGAACATAGGCTGTAAGTGTTTTGGAACCAGGGAGTAGTGAAGACCACGAACAAAGGCCCTAGCATGTGCTTTTAGTAGAACAAAGGCCCTAGCATGTGCTTTTAGTATGATTGCCAACTATCCAGGTGTTCTGTGGAGAGAGAGAGAGAGAAACTAGCTTACTATGTTGCATAGGCTAGCCTTAAATTCACCTTCCTCTTACTTTTGCCTCTCACATGCTAGCAGAATCCCAGGCATTTGTCCCTGTGCCTAGCTTCCTTGTCACTCCTTTTTATCATCGAGTTGGATCTGGTTTCCACAAAGTGAATCAGGGACCCGTGGTTCTTTCACATGAAAGGTCTCACCTGGAGTCGGCTTGGGCTTTGGATCACGCAGCATCCAGACTTCCTTCTGTTAAAATTGTAGCACCGTGGGAGGTAGGAGCTGAGTGGGGTCACATTCTCGCTCAGGAGATGAGGGAACTGTGGCACAGACAGAGCTGACTGGCATGGAGCCTCTAGCGGGGACCCTAGTCTCAGCCCCACACTACGGATTACCCACTGTATACAGGAAGTCCCACCAGTGTCACACTTCAGCCTTGTTCAGGTCCCCACTCTGGACAGTGCGGCACATGATGACGCAGCAGCGCTGGAGCTAGTGAGCGGCTGGCCTGGCTGCTCCAGAGGGTCACTAGAGAGCTCTGAGCTTCAGTGCAGCTGTGAGACCTCAGCACCGGCCTCATGCCACACCCAGCCCTCTGGGATGCTGAGCAAGCGAGCGAGCGAGCATGGAAAGTCAGCCTCTTCCCAAACCTCACTAAGGCACGGCTCCTCTTAGTGACTCATGGGTTCTGAAGAGGACAAAAGGTCCGCCCTAGTCTCCTGTTAGGAACAGAATTTTCTGCAAACCCCTCAGCTACACCACGTCAGTTGTCTGTCTGTTGCTACCTAACAGTGGCCCAAAGCTCTCATGTGCTAGCCTCTCGTGTTTGCTTCTGAGGTGGCAATCTGGACAGGACTTGTCAACTGCAACACCTCTGTTCTCTCGTGTTCCCTGTAACAGCTTGACTTGAGCTGGAAGCCCCACTTCCAAGTGGCACAATTCCTGTGACAGAGTGACCGTGCTAGTGCTTGGTAGCCCCAGCAGAGGGTCCCTGCATGCATCCGCTTCCCCTGTCTGGGGCAGGCTTCTCCCAGCTCAGTGACCTTCAGGGAAATGGTTTCCCAAGCGGCTGTTGCTCCTCCCAGAGCACAAAGTCAGCCGCATCCAGGCCACAGCTGCCTCTTCTGCTCCTCCTCCTTTTCTTATTTTTCCCATTGTGATAATGTATATAAAACATGCAACCGAGCACTGAACTATTCTAAAGTGTGCGGCACAGTGGTCTTAAAGTCTGTTCTTATTGTTGGACACTCATTCCCCCATAGAACAGTCTCATGGGAAACCAAATCTCATGCAAAACATCTGTCTCCCTGCCTCTCTCTTCCTTTCAGCCTCACGACCCCCCCAATTCTCCTGTCTGTCCCTACCAGTTTGACTGAATTACATGCCATCTCATGTGATGGATGATATTTATCCTCTTGTGACCAGCTTAATTCATTTGGCAGAATATTTTAAGGTACTGAAGGATGTATCTGAATTCCCTTTTTAAGGGATCCTTTTACAATGCATGTGCTCCGTATTGATGGCCACGTTTTACTCATCCGGACCTCCGTTCTTGAACAGCTTCTAGGTCTTGGACAGAATGAATTTAGGTGGGTGCACACCTGTTTACGTACCTGCCTTCAGTTTTTAGTTAGGCTTCTCAAGATGGAGGTTCAAACCTAGTGTTACTTCCAGCCCACCCTGTTGGTTACAACAGGTCAAAGGGCCATTCAAAAGATGGGGACACCATGAGGCTTCTTGAAAGCCATCCAAGTAGCAGTCTGCCATGACCACTCTGGCATAGGTCTTTGCTGTCACTGCTGGTTGCTGGCTGCCTCTGAAGCACACAGGTTCCCTGAGTCGGCTCTCTGAGAGAGGGTCCCGGTGGCTGATCTCAGGCCGGGCCCAGTGCTTCCCCTGAAGACGGCCACAGTCTTCCACTGGCACTGTTCTGTGTTGCTGCAGGCTGTGCCTCTCATTACATAATCTGTTATTCTGTGCTCCACCAGGCCCTGGTTACTTGTCAGAAGTTTCTAAAAGCCAGCTGAATCAGCTCCAGGCAGCTGGGGGTGCTGCTTCTCCCTCATAGTATTAGTCACTCTGTACTTAGCTAAATTTAACTTTTTATCATCCAAATGATATTTTTGTGGGCTTGGGATTTTACATAATGCTACCAACTGCTGCAGGCTAAGAATTTCTCTTTTTTGTTATGCGTTCCTCAGTGTGTGTGTGTGTGTGTGTGTGTGTGTGTGTGTGTGTGTGTGTGTGTGTATTGGGTTTTTCCCCCATGAACTCTTGTACTCTCAAGGAAACATTGCTGGATCCCTTTTCCCAGCTGTGCTTTCCTGGCTCCCAGGATCCTGCTTCAGCTCTGCATTCACCATCTTGCAGCTGAGAGGAGAAGAGTTCCTCCTGGCTTTCCTACAGCCCCACTCATGTCTCTGCCCGCGCTTGAGGGTTCTCCACTCTGAGGTCTTGAGAGGCCCCACTGTCTGCAGCACACTGGGCCTGAGGAAGAGCAGCGTGGTGGGTGAGTGGTTACAGAAGAGAGCCAAGCAGCGAGATGGATGCTCAGCCAACCTGCCCAGACATGGGATTCCAGAGGCAGGCACTTCCTGGTCTCAGGTAGGGGTAGAGGGGACACGGTAGAAGGCCAGGAACTAGTCTCATGGAGAACACAGAGACTCAGCCCTCAAAAGAGAGCTGCCCGCCTTTCATCCCAGCACTCAGGAGGTAGAAGCAGGATGATCTCTGTGAATTAGTGGCTAGCTTCAACTACATAATGAGTTCTAAGCTAGCCAGGGTTACATACTTGAGACCCTGTCCCAAGGGAGTTAGGGGTAGGCATACAGCTGGGATGGTATGTGCGGACCTGGGCATACAATTAGGGAACTGTGTGTAATGCTCAGCCCCCTGACTATCTGGACCCCCTGCTTAGAAGTGGCTGTGTGTTGGGCCCTCACATCAGAGTCTGGTATGTGTCCATGTGTATATGAGGGAGGGAAGGTAGCAACAGTATGTGTCCAGCAAGGTGCTAAGTGTTTGCTCTCACAGACTCATTCTTGAAGATGCCCAAAGTCTATACTAGTGGCTATTATATTATAGTCGTGTACTCTTGTCTCAGATAAGAAAACCAAGTCCCAGAGAGTCTCAGCACCTCACTTGAGGCCTCAGAACCTGGATGTGGTAGAACCGGACTTCAGAGCCCATCTGTCTACATCCTCTCCCAGGGGTGGGGGGAGGGGAGGAGAGAGAGAGAGAGAGAGAGAGAGAGAGAGAGAGAGAGAGAGAGAGAGAGAGAGAGAAAGCTTGGAAGCTTGGCCTTAAGCTAAGTTCATCCCTGAAGTACTCAAGTGGGACTCATGCTTTGCCCTGTGTAGTGTACTCAACTAGCCCTGGCCTGATTTGCTCGCCTAGTTCCTCCCAGGCACTGTCATCACAGTGAAGCAAGGTGGTAGAGAGGCAGCCTCTGTGTGGAGGAAGGAGGTTCTGCAGGGGCAGATCTGTTGAATTTTGATAGCTTTCAAAATGGAGATGTACTTATTCCTTGTGTAAATTAAGTGACCAACACTGACCTGGGGATCTAGCCTGTGGGGAACATCTGCCTACCATGCATGAGGCCCTAGGTTTAATGCCCAGTGCTACAACAAATGAGCAAACTAAATTTTATATTTTATTTGAAGACTAAGAGAGATTAGAAATATGTCCATACAAAGACTTGACCATGAGCATTCACAGCAGTGGTTCCTTAATCTCCAGTGCCATCCAGATGTCAAACGTCAGATGCACAAAGAAGCAAAGTGTGCTCTCTCCATTCAGCAAAATGTTGTTCAGTTGTACGATGGAGTGACGTAAGCTGGGAATATGGCTCTGAGGCAGAGGGCTTGCCTGGCATTGGCAAGGCTTTGGGCTCAGTCACAGGCACTGCAAAAAATTACATCAAAAATTTGAAGTCATTAAAAGAATGGCCGACTGCCACATGCCATGGTCGCTGAGAACACAACCCTAGAAGAAGAGGCCAGATGTGAAAGGGCCACATACTGTATGAGTCCACTGATGCAAACTGTCTAAAACAGGCAAATTGACATAGACAGAAGGCAAATTAGCGGTCCCCAGGGGCTGGTAGGGAGGAGGGAAGAGCGAATGAGCGGTGACTCTCATGAGTACTGGGTTTTTTTTTTTTAAAGAGGGACACAAGTGTTGCTGATTAAGATAGCGTGATGGCCATGCCACCTTGTGAATAGACCAATAAGCACTTACGATAATGGCCGGATGCTTTCGAAGGGTGAGCTTTGTGCCATTGTGAAGTATATGCAAATTTTGAAAAATTAAGTGACCCTGCTTCGCCACGGCATTCCAAGGCCATGGACAATTTGCTTTGGAGCCTCCTGCAGTGTGTGCCATCTTCTCTACCCGTCCTGCAGCCACCTGCCTCAGTCGCCATGTCAACGGGGGTGGAGACAGTGGCACCGGCTTCAGTCTCACTACCCACTCTTAGCTGCTTCCAGCCGGGGCCAGCTTGAGGCACGTGGACGTCTGGGCAAGGGAGCTACTTGGCACCCCATCAAACCGGTATTCTTTAAGTGTTTGTTTGACATTTATTTAGTGGGGCTGAGGAGAGACTGATATTCTATTAATGGAAACTGTATAGAGAAACAGATTCGCTTACCAATTCACTTCCACTGACTGAAACGGCACTAGGGTTCAGAAAACTTTTGAGGAAAGCAATTTCAACTCTTACCCATCCTTGTCTCTCAGGCAGGTTTGGTTTCCGTTTACTATTTTCTCTCCCTTGCAATTCTCCACATCATTGAAGGGCCTTCTAGAGATTTAAGTTTAAAACTTAAGGTAGCAAAATGTTTTCTTCCTGTTCCTAGGAATAGCAGCACACACTGTATTTGAATGTTGACTCACTGGGGCTCTGGGGTCATGGCTACACATATGTAGAGCAGGTGTGCAACAGACTTCAGCAAGGAGGTGCTTCACTTCACCCCGTGTATGGTCCAGGTCTTTGGAGGGAACTTGGGTTGACCAGTGGCATGTTTTTGTTTCATTCTACTGGAGCTCTGAACACCCTGCATTCTGTCCCACAGTGATTGTCTGTGAGGCCTGATCTTCAGTGTTTGACACACGGCACCCATCTTTGCTCTTTTGACCCAGAGTCTTCATTCCCCTAGTCTCTGCTGAGTGAGTCACCTTTGTCCTTTTTACCCATGGGGAGTCAGGTAGAATGGAGGGACTTGCCTGACAAAGCTGGCTTGCCATCAACACTCAGCACTCCCCATGGTTTCCCTTACCAAGAATATGGGGACCTTTCATGATGACCTTGTAGCTGTTGGGAAGGGTGGTGGTGGAAGCTAGGAATCAGGATGGTATAGTTGCATGGAGCTTGGTGAGCTGTGGCACCAGGTGCATGTAGGGCGAACTGGGCAGCCTGTGTATCTGCCTGCGCTGACTCTGGGGAATCTGGGGTGTTCTGCTAGCTCAGGGGCCAGGAAAGTGAATTAACTCAGGGGTCAGGACTGCCAAGGAGGCTGTGTCTCTGAAGACCAACCCCCAAAAGTTGCTTGCTCCCTCACCATGGTGTTCCCTAGGGTGTAGGAGGGGCGGTGTGGGCGGTGTGTGAAGAGCCGCCAGTTCCCTCCAGCCACACCTCCCACTGCTGTGCATCACTCACTCTCTGCACGTCCCCGTCCCCATTCCCTCTTTCTCTCCTCTGACTCTCACTGGCATGCTGCTCACTGGCAGTTGGTCACTTTGTCATCCTGATCCGCCATTAAACATCCCTTACCTCTGTCAAGACTGCCTGCCCTTGCACCCACAGCCAATGTATTCCTAGTCCTGGTGCCTGGGCTCAGCCTTCCAAGTGAGACTGTCCTGAGCTAGGTCACTGGTTCCTGGAATATTTCCGTGTCTGTAACCTGCTGGGGAACTCCAGGGCACGTCATTGGAGGGGTTCCTAGATAGCTGCCCGTTTCCAATACATAGGTGTAGGTGCAGGGGAATGGGCTCCTAAATATGTTTGGCAGATAAGGACTCATGTTGAGCTGTGACATGGACCTGGGCATATGGCAGTTCTTGTGGCAGCTCTGGGTTGAGCAGAGGCTTCTTTGGTAGTTGTGGGTGACTGGGACTTCACAAAAACCTATTTCTCTAACTTTCTTATTTATTTATCTTTTTATCTATTTGGTTGGTTGGTTGTTTTTCAAGACAAGGTTTCTCTGTGTAGCCTTGGCTGTCTTGAAACTTGTTCTGTAGACCAGGCTGGCCTTGAACTCACAGAGATCAGCCTATCTCTACCTTCAGAGCTTAACGGCATGCACCACCATCCCCTGGCCCAATTCTCTATCATTCTTATCTTGTTTTATGAGCTCAGCTGTCTTCTGTTCCTACAGTGTCTAGATGAAGGGAATTAGAAGGTCAGTGGCAAGGCTGGAGGCCACCTGCATCTTCCAGCCAAGTGTCCAGTCAAGTGTCTCCTGACTCCGTCCTGCTTTCCCTAGTTTTCCAGTTGTCTCTACCCTACCCCACACTATGGCCTGATGTCCTCTAATCCTAACAGGATCCTGAGTGAAACCATTAGGCCAGAAGCCAAGAGTCCTGGTCGTGTGTGAGCAGGCAGCTGTGTGCGGCTGTCAGTCTCCCTCCTGTGTAGTTTTCCTAGCTGGGCAGGCATATCCACCCCTGGTTCTGAGATAGACGCTCCCTCCCCGAATGCATCCACCAGGCTCGTAAAATGGATCCTTCCATATCAGCCACGCCCTTTGGCCCTCTTGCCCCACTAAGGCTTTGGGTCTGATATTGTCCAGGCTGAGGCTGGTTCTGCCAATTTCCCTACTGGTTGGCATAGAGGGGTGAGGAACTCAGGTGACTCATCTCTCCACCTTCGGGTTTTCCCTGCAGGATGCTGGCATGTGTGTCTTGGTCCCTGACTCCCTTCTGTGGACAAACTGACCATTCCTCCTCCTGTGGTGGAGACATTGACAGAGCTGCTCAGATCTACAGGTAAAGATCAACTGTTGTGCAGTACCCACCTTCCTGCCCAGCCTTTAAAGTCTGTGGACTGTGAGCCTTTGCCATTTCTTTCTTCCCTTGAAAACCTTTCTGATTGTTGTGGTGGACAGCGACCCAGTGATTAAGTGACAATATCTTCATTGATTGGGAGGTGTTCTGTCTCTGGCCAGCTGTTGGCCCCTCACCCGCATACAGAGCACACCAAGGAGGTTCTCTGCTATTTGTTCTCAAGGTTCTGTCTGGGCTCTCTGCTCCAGATGACACATGGGACAAAGCAGGCAGGAGTTTTGATTGAAGGCGCCCTCTTTCTGGGATCTGGGACCCCAGTGACCCTCTGGCCTCTGTGGAGAGCCAAGCCTTGGCTGCTTGCTCGCCCTGTTGCCTACAAGCTGCAGCCGTCACCCAGTCACTGGGATCCATGTGTTTCCTCGGTGGATCCCCCTCTGAACCCACTTCGTTTCATCGACAGTGTCTCCTCTGACCTCCTGCTTGACCCGAGAGCCTCTCGTGGAAAGTCCAGGTGGTGAACTGGCTTTGCCTTCTTCCCTGACTACCCACGGCCTCTGCTTTCTGAACCCTCATCAGAAGGCTTGAGATTTGGGATTGCAGATGCTGCACATTCCTTCTAGGGAAGAAAGCTGTGAGGGGAGGAAGGCTTACTGACTGGCCCCAGCCTCCTTGTAGCCATTGGACCTCCATCTTACTGGAGAGAGCTGAAGCCTCAGGTGTTAGTCTCAGTAGCATAGCTGGCCAGCAGCAGACTTGAGATCTGTCCCAACTTCTGACTGGAGCACACACTCCAGCTTTCCAAACGTGATGCCTGGACCTTTGGTCCAGCCTTGACTTGCTCCTGGGCCCCTTCCTCACTAGGAAACGTCTAGGCCCAGGGCTGCAGGGCCGCCTCTGTCTGGCTTCTGCTTGCAGGCTGGCACCCAAGGCTGTTCTTCTCAATTGCTCATTTTCTTCACTTGCCAAGAAAAGGCCTCCGAGTGCTAAGGAGAGTGTGCTATGGCATGTTTTTTGTTTTCTTTGTTTTGTTTTTACTTCACTTTCTAAGGTGTCTCTGTACAGGAGGAGCTATGGGAACAGTGACATCAGAGCACACAGCCCCCGCTCATGGCTTCTGTGGTCAGGTCTGAGCCCCGTAGTTGCCATGCGCTAGTGGAGTTGGCCTCCAGCGTGAGGCAGAGTCCCCCAGAGAACCCTGCCCCACAGGACCTGAATGTTGACATCATCTCTTGGTGTTCAGAGAGACCCTGCCCCTGCTTTGGCTTGGGGCCTCTACTTCCTTTTCCGTTTCTCACAGGAAGGGGCTCTTTCCTGCTTAGCAGCTGCCATCAGTGAGTTTGCAGAGGTGATAGCCTCGCAGCCCATCTCACCCAGGTTCCTCCATGACTTCCCCGAGTCACTCCTGTATCCTACAAGCGTTCATCAAGTACTTGCTGTACGTTAGGTGTATTGTGCGTGTTGTGCCAGCCTGTAAGCGCAGAAGGGGGGTTACTATTCCAGGTGCCGGGGACGCAGCTGTGAACAGAGCAGACAGAGCCCCCGTGAGAGCAGTTTGCCTCCTGGTGCGTTCTGTGCTGTGCCCGTGTCCTGAAGTCTCCTCTACCCACTCTGTTTGCCAACTTCCTGTCTTCCTTTCTGAGCCCATTTCAAGTACTTCCTTGTAAGCTCCCAACCTATACTAACCCATCCCTCCTTTTCATATTGTCCCAGCATACTGCTGTACCTCTGATAATAGTAGTGTCACCATAAGCTCCGAAGCATTTGTGTGTCCAAGTGCCATCAGGCTGAGGGCCCTTTAATGGTTGAGACTTTGTACCTCTCCTGCGCCCTCAGCCTGTCCTGCAAACCCAGACCTGGAGAACAGGCTTGAATGGGACAATTACATTCGCTCACAGCGGGCCTCTGAGCTGTCCTTGGAGTTTGTAGTCACTGATGGACACAGAACTCTAGCTAGTCTCTGGGTGGACGGCAGCCCCATCAGAGGTGCTGTGAACAGGAGTGTCCCCACCCACCCCACTCCCACCCCCCGTCCTCTGCCAGGGCGAGGAAGGAAAGGGCCCAACAAACAGTTTATTTTTAGAGAAGCTTCTTGCTCCAAAGGAACTCCAAGCTCTTTCCTTCCAGAAGGGTGGTGGGCTGGAGGGTCGGGCTGGACAACAGGCTTGTTTCTCTGAAGCCTGGAATCTTCTACATTTTCCTAGACCAGAGACAGGGCATTACAGAGAGTCTGCCCCAAAGAGGGTCCCAGCTGCCGAGACCATTTGCCCTCAGCAAGTTGAACTTGTTCATTCTGAGTGACTGAATGAAGAGAGCACTTAGCCTTGGCGTCACCTCGCTGTCCTTGAGTCTGGAATGCAGCACGAAGGGTCTCCCGGAACAGGCCTTCTTGGCTTCTTTCCGACATCCTGGTGAAGGCTTGGCCTGGGAGGGGTACTTCCTGCCATTGTCTCTGTGGTATGCCTCAGCAAGGTCACTGTCTCCTCCAGAGGAAGAGGGCCTGGGGAGGGCCTCAGAGCCCAGCAGTGATGGGCGTAGACTCCAGACCTTGCTCTGGACCTGAGCTGAAGCTTGGACCGTTGTTGCCTGGGCCGCTGAGCCTCCGGAGCCACAGCTTCTCATCTATCTCCCTTTGTGAGCAGTCTTGTCCCCACACGAGAACGTTGGCCAGTTTATTCCCTTGGCCACTCCACAGCCCAGGACAGGCGAGGACAAAGTGGAAAGGCTAACTGGCACACTGGTGTGCAGTAAAGGCACCACCCTGACTCCTGAGGGCCAAGAGCTTGCCCTCAGCTCTTTGCCTTCCTCACAGCGCTGGTGGGAGAACGGGGTGAGATTTGACGTCCAAGCCATGTTGGGGCCAGCTCTGCATTTGCTCCTGCCGACTTGTCCTGACTATTCCTACAGTCTGATGGCCGCTTTGACTCACATCCAGAAGTATACCGGACACGGACTTTGGCCGCAAACCTCCAAGGACTGGCGTTTTCTGACCACAGGCCTCCCCTCCCCTGGCATGCACTTCCCAACGATAGTCCTTCTCATTCTCTTGGGGTTCTATCTGCTTAAGCAAAGCACTGCTTCCTGCAGATGCGCTTGCTGTGTGTCCAACAAGGTGGCCCAGTCTGCCTGGTGTCTCTTTCTCTCTGTTGCTCATAATTACCTGTAGAAGCATGCTTCATGTTAGCCAGCTTTCTGTTACTGTGACAAATAACCTGAAATAGCCAACTTATGATGAGAAAAGGTTTGGGTTGGCTGGTGACTTTAGAAGCTCCAGTCCATGACTGGTCATTCCTGATTTAGGTCCCACTTCATGGTGCTTCATGTGGCAAATCAGAACCCTTCCCTCAAAGCAAAGCCAGGAATTAAAGACAGGAGAAGAGAAAGGGAGTGGAGTTCTTTTTCCCCTCCAAAGGCAGGTCCCCAGTGTTCTTGGCCCCATCCCTTAAAAATGTCTGCCACCTGCCAATAATGGCCCAATAGCACAGTTGTGCAGGAAGACCCACAAGCTGGGAAGCAAGGCCTGGGACTACAGCTTAGCAGTAGAGTACACATAGCCTGTGTGAAGCTCTTACTGTCAGAGGTGGGCTTGGGGAGGGACTGAGAGACTGAGCCTGCGTGGGACTGACTGGGTAGAGTGAGTGAGCAAAGGGAAGGATAGCAGGGAAGGCAGAGGTCAGAGAAGAAGAAGGGCGTTGGTTGGTGTGAAGGTCTTGACCTTTCGCTTTGAGTGGTATGAAACCACGAAAGCATTTGGAACACTGACGGCCAGGATCAGCCTGTGGCTGCGCTGTTGTGAGCAAACTGGAGCAGTGGTGGGAAGAAGCGGGAGGAACATGGGGACAGCTGCAGTAATGGGAGGGGCTGGGTGCTTGGACCTAGGGGTGGGTGTGGGACTCTAGGTCTATGACGACCTAGGGCTGGGGGGACTTGGAGACTTTCATCCTCATTTAAATGAAGGTTCCTGTAGGAGATCTTTTGGTCTGACTTTTAATGTAACCTGTAGGGAAACTGAAGCTCAATAAAGAAAGTTTCATGTCCAAAGTCAAGCTGGTTGGTGGCAAGCCAAGTGTTGGAATCCAAGTCCAGTAGTTTGCAGCTGAGCCGAGTGGTCCCTTGGAGGAGGGCTGGTTCCACAGTGCTGTACTGAGCAGTGAGACCCGACAGTACCAGCGGCCTCAAGGGTGGCAGCCTCTGCTTGGCACGCCAGGCCTTCAGCAGCTCTCTCTGGGCTTCTGCCCAGGATTTTGGCTCTAGTTGGACTGCAGTGCTGGTGATATCCCAGGCCTTGGGCACATCACAGCCAGAGTTCACAGTGTTCTTCATTCAGCTTTTACTGAGCTGCTGCTGAGGAACGGGCAGAGGCTAGGAAGAGGCCTTCCTGTCCTCCAAGAGCCGACAAGTCTTGAGACTGACAGGACAGCCAAAGGTGTGTGTGTGGTGGGAGGTGGGGCAAAATGTCCATGTTTGAGGCCTGTGCAAGACTAGCTGAGGTCAGAGGATCACTGATCTAAGGTGCGAAACAGCCTCCATAGCCCGATCTCCCCAGTGTGCACAGCCAGAGCTCATGCCTACCACGGTGGTCTGACTCAATCTGTGACAGATAGCGTCTGTTGTAATAAAGGCACACAGAAGGCCAGCTGTGTCACTGAGAACAAATATTACTTACAACGGGAAGACCTGCTGTACTTTGACATCATCGCTTGTCAGGAGGCTTCTGTGTCTCTTTGGCATTTCTTTGGAAGGGACTACGGTTGGTTGGTCATGATGTTTGAGCGCTTGAGGCTACTGATGACAGGCTTTGCAGTACACTCTAGCCGGTGGATAGGCCTGTCTCAGCTTCAAAGAGTAGGACCTGGTGTCTTCTTCAGACCTCTGCAGTGGCCACTTGGAGAAGGTAGAGTAAGAAGATCTTGTTTCTTTTCTCTTGAGGAAGTATGACAAAGTGGAAGCAAGCTTGCAGTTTGATTTTCCTTTGTGCTATATAACTCGACCTGACCGTTGAGGAGTGGTGGCATGGAAATTGCTGCCTCTGACTGCCAAAGACTGTCCCTGGCACCTGTCCTTTGCTCTGGTGAACAACCTGGCAGTCACAGGGCATGGCTAAGAACATGGTTCCACAGGCAGAACAATAGGGCCAGGTACCAGGTAGTACTGAGGCCTGGCAAGTCTCCAGGCCCCTGTGTGCAACAAGCTTCTGGAAAGTCAGTTGTTGGCAGCTTCCTGGGGACAGAGGGTGAGGGCCACAAAGCAACCAGAGACAAACCTTCTCCCTTGAAAATATAGCTAAGAGGCTGAGCATAGTGGCACAGGGCTATAATTGCACTCAGGAGGTTGAACTAAGAGAATTTCAAGTTTGTTGCCAACCTGGACCACTCTGTCTCCAAACAAAGTAAAATAAAACTCCAGCAAACAAAGACAAGTGCCTGGTCTAAAGGACTGTGGAGCTGTGAAGACACACCCTCCAACTCCCTCCCCGGCCTCCCCCGGAGCTGCCGCCCCTGCATAGCCTCTTCCCAGGCTGGCCTGCGGCATCTGAAATGCTTTGCCTGGGGGTGCTTTGCTATTTCTGCTGGGACTCTCAGGTAAAAACTGCTGTTCTAGGACTCCTGGGGTTGTCTCAGACCCCAAAGCTGGCTGCTGTATCCTACACTGTGATAGCGTCAGGAGTTACTCTTCTCATGGCTTCTGTTTCCTGAGAAAAGAGGGCTGCTGACTTACTCCTGGACTGAGGTGTGGCCTCAGTAGGCCAATCATCAGACCAGCATGAATTAAATGTGTCCTGTGCTGGAGACACTAGACAGGTAAGAAGAAGCGGGCTGTGTTGTGAGGGAGAAGGAGAATCTCCTTAGTCTAGGTCTCTCCCTCCTTGCTCTGTGACACTTGTCATTCGTCATTCAGAGAGCTGATGACCTTGGGAGATGGGTCTCAGTCACTCCCTGATACAACACTGTGGAGGAGTTCATTAAAGTACCAGTCAGGGAGTCTACCGGTGGCATCTCAGCAGGGAACCGTCTGCATCCCCAATCAAACAGGGCTGGTCCATCAGATGTCCCTCTCAAGGCACATCTGATAGCACAGGTGTCTTTTTAAAAGCTTTTGTTTTTTAATTAGCTTACAAAGTAATAGCTTTTGATTTGGGATTTTGATAGTGTTTCATTTTGACTGATTCTCTCCCCAGCTTCCCTTCAGCCGCCCACCCTACTTTCTCATCTGTACCTCTCCCTTCCCCCCCTTCTCCTTTTCTGCTGGAAATAATAGGCTTGAAGCAGAGAGAGAGGGGAAGACAGGTTCAGTTTTTGAACTGCTTGGAAGGATCTCCCAAGGATAATTTAGACGTGAAAACGATGGTGGCGAAAGAAAATCAAGAACACTTTCTTGGAGTCCAGCGGTGTTAGAAGGACTTTAGCAAGTGCACTGCCAAGAACCTTCCTTTGTACAATGTGCTGGCTGATTTTGGCTCTGTGGCAAACTACCTGAGACACCTTGGACAGGTCCTCTCAGCTCTCTGTGCCTCACTTTCCCCATCTGTGAGATGGGGCAGTATCAGGGCTTACTGTAAGTTCTTGTGGAGATTGAATAGGTAAAACATCTGTGGAGTCCTGGAAGCAAACAGAACACGTCAGCTGCTGTGATCCGTCCAGGCTCTGCCTGCCAGTGCTTTCTACAGAGCTGACCTTTGGGAACTGCCTTTTCCAGGTCTCATTATGTAGATCGGACTGGCCCAGAATTCTCTATATAGATCAGGCTGGCCTTGAACTTGTCGAGATCTTCCTGCCTCTTCTTCTCACATCCTGAGTTAAAGACATACACCGCCATGCCTGGCATGTAAATATTTTTTAAAGGACAAAGGGGTGGGGTGGGGTGGGGTGGGGAAGAAAGCAAAAAGCCTGAGAAGCTCTAGTACAGTAGGCATGGCTGCCAGCCTACAAGCACGAAGGTGGGTCTCCTCCCTTGCTGCTGGCTCTGTTGACAAATCTCAGCAGGGCAGCTTCCCAGCCCAGCAGCATTGGCAAAGCAGACTGAGGGAGCACCCAGATGTGCCTTTGTCCTGGGCATCCGCCTGGTGTATAAGGACAGCTCTAGGTAAGAGTGAGGGGCGGATCCATCGGTTCACTCTCTCGGAGCCTGGCAAGGTAGAAGAATTTGCCCTCTGGGGTGGAGAAGACAGATGTAGATTAGAGCTTATGATTCATGGCTGGAGAGGCCAGTAGTGCAGCTGGAGCAGGAAGAAGACAGCTATTAGCTACCTAATGGGGGGAAGGCTCTTTTAGGCAGGGAACAGTTCAGCTGGGTTTTGAAGAGTGCAGATGAGTCTTACTGGGAGAGAAGGGAAAAAGCAGACAGAACCACACAAGCCGGTGTCTTTACTCCCTTGTTCTTGTGTTTGGAGTTTCAGGAAGGGCCAGGTTGCTGAAGTGTTTGGTTAGAGGATGGCAGGGCAAGGGCTGGACGTGCAGCACAGGTGTCAGGAATAGAGTCTTTGACACCGTGGGATTCAAGGAACTCACTGTCCTTGTGACTGTCTCTCTGGCTCTTACGTGCTTGTTACCAGCAGGAAGGAGCCTCACTCCTCCATCTACATGTTTCTGTCCTTACTCTGGCTCTCAGCTGTGATGGGGCCTCTGATGCTCTGCCCTACGTCTTTAGCTTCTGGTTATGGTTCTGACTGCCCCTGACGCTCCTCTTGGCCTATTCCAGGCTTCTCCAGGACTCAGAGCCCAGTTTCTCAGAGAGTGCTGTGGGCCAGCCCCCTTTCCCCATGGAAGAGCAGCATTCCTGTGGGACCTCAGAGTGCCAGGTACTTGCCTGGAAGAGCTCCGAATACAGTGCTGTTAGGTTCTGAGCCATGTCTGCCTTTCCGTGTTTTGGATAAAGATGTTAGACCTCCAAAATGCTGAGCCTTACCTACCATGCTATTGGCAATAGTGTCGGGGCATGTCCCCAAACTGAAAACTGAGTCCTCTGGACACTTCATTTCCAACTAGGAGGGGCTTGGCTAGACACTGAGGCTCAAGAAGAGGCTGGGGTCTTCAGTGCTCTGACTAACAGCTGTTCGTGGATCTCCTTTCCACTTGAGGTACGCAGGAAGCAGGACCCAGTTTCCTCCTGCAGGCTCATACCAAGTTCAGTTTGAGGGTCAATCAAGAGGGCTGCTCCCCAGGGTAGCAGTGACCTGCTTTCAGTGATCCCAGCCTGCCACCGTAGTACTCTCCTTTCTGAGCTGGATGGTCTGCTCCGATTAGCACACTGACGTCAAAAAAGCGTGTCACCTTCGGTCTCCCCTCAGCCTGACAGCCGTGATATATCAGTTTGGACGTGTCCCCTGCCTCACTACACAGGGCCCAGGCCAGCAGGGGAAGAGGGATTATGTTGTTCCCATCTGTCTGCCCAGCCCTATCCAGCTGTTTCCCATTCCCTACTGCCAAGTGGCAGATGTTGGGGTGAGGTCAGCCTGGGAGCTGGGGACCTGCCCATCAGCTTCACGTGAATGTCTTCAAGGCTATTTCTGGCCTTGCCATTATCCCAATGGCTTCAAGTGATAAATATAGACACAGATTGAAAAGCCCCAGTGGCAGGCAGGCAGGCAGCATTGGGGGAGCATGTGGATGGGGGCTCGGCTATAAATAAGTCTGCTGGAACACCTCCCCAGCCATGCCACCGCCACCGCTGTCGCTGCCAGGCCAGTATGTTTGCGAGTGTTTGCTCAAAGAGATCCACTCCCTCCAGTTCCCTGCCTGAGCACACTTGTTCTCTGGGGCCATGGGTAAAGGAGGGGTGGAAGGAGGCTCGTTAGGGGAGGGCAGGAAAAGTGAGTTGTATGTTGGCGGCTGTAATAGCAGGTAGACTGCTAGAGTCTTCTTCAGCTTTGAGTGACCATTGTAGAAAGAAAATGGTGAGTGACCCAATAAGAGGATCCTAGGGACAGCTACATGATATGGGGAGTAGATTGTGCTAAGAATGGTGGCCCTGTTCTGCAGCCTTCAGTCCTCCGGTGCAAGAGCTGGGAGAGGCTGACCTAGAGGATTGTAGGGCCCTCCTGCTGGAGGCTATCATGGGCCTCATTTGGTGTCTTTTTTTTCCCTTTTAGCCCTGCCCAGACCTCTTTGTGAGAGCATTTTTATTTACCCCTTTCCATGTCCTCACTGTCAGACCCCGGGCCAGCACACCAGGTGGTCCTAATTTGGGCTGAGCTCCCACAGGCAGGAATTCCAGATATTCCCGACCTGCAGCTTGGCCCTTCACCCCACCCCTTCCTCACGCCTGTCTCCATCTCAGCATCCTGTGGTTCCTCTCCTGTGCCTTCCCTTCCCTTGTCTTTTTCCTCTTCTGCCTCCTCTCAGCCAGAAGCAATTATCTGGGGCTGCTGGATGGGAAGTGCTCTGTGCTCAAGAGATGCTTCACATCAAGGATCTTGGGAACTCATCATCAAGAAAGTACTATGGCCATGTAGTCACCAATCATGGGAAGTGGCGCCCTGTCAGCCCCCTCTGTGGCCTCATTTAACAAGGGCTGAGCATTGGAGCGTACAAGCTGGGCCTGGCAAGAAGCGGCAAGTATTAATATTGTATAAATAAGTGATGCCCTGGGTGTTCTTACAGACTGCAGCTGAAGAGTAGGCTGTCTTATATGAGAGTAGCTTTGAGGGAGAGAACCAGGTTCCCTGTCCCCATGCATTTTCTGTGCTGTAGGGCTTTCGGGGACAAAGGAAGTCGCAGCACCATAGCACAGGACTTAAGTGTGCACTCTGAGCTCTCAGCGCTACTGCCAGGATGAACCAGGTCTGGCTCTTGTTTTCAGGTTTGTCTCTTGTTTTCAAGGTAATCTTGAGCCATAGGAGACAAAGTGCTTTTGTGATACCCATGACCACCACACTCCGTGGAAGCTGCGGCTTCTGCTCTTGTGGTCCTGACATCTGAACTGGGTCATAGAGAAGGCTGTGTTTGCTGGACACAGTTGTGGGGTTGGGTGTGTAAGGGAAGGTGTCCTAGGTGGAGGGAATGGCTTGTGCAGGGCCGGTGAGGCTGAGGGAGGCACTGTGGGCCCTTGTCTCTATGGACAGCCTGGATTCCGGTTGTGGCCTGGTCAGGACTGTCAGGGGAGGCTGGACTGAGGGAAGAACCAAGTGGAGCCTTGTGCTTGGTGAAGTCATCTTGGGATCTAGGGGAATGTTGAGGGGCTTTAGCCTGAGGAATGCTGGGTGCTCTCGTGTGTTTCTGAAGTTTCATTTGACTTTGTGTGTGGGACAGGTTAGAGACCGAGGATTGGGGGCAGACATTGGTGACATTACAATGGCTTTGTTGAGTACCTGGAAGATCTCTTTTTTCTTTTCTTTTTTTTTTTCTTTTCACAGGGCCTGTAGAACTAGGATGTGTGCACATGGCTGCACGCCCAAGAGACAGTTGTTTCTAAAGATGTCAGTGCTGAGCAGCCATGAGCTAAGGCTCACTGGGGCTTGTGACAAGCACAGAGCCATCAGTTCCAATTTGCTTAGCTGTCCTCTTCAGGGGTGACTTTGTCCAGCAAACTTGGCCCAAGCCAGTAGCCAGGCCTACAGCAGAGATAACTGATCCCCCAGGGACTAGCTTGGGGCTCCTTTGACAAGCTCCCAGATCCCAAAGTTGCACAGCCTGCTTCTAGCTCAGTCTTTGAATCCCTGCCTGCCAACTGTATCCATTCACCCCGTGGTGATGCAGAGCCCAGACCCGCAGCCTCCAAAAAAAAGCAAATTAAGAAAGCATGCTATGTGAGGAACGGATAAACACATCTTTTCAGGGACCACAGAGTCCGGAGTGAAGGCCAGACCACAGTCTCATGATGTAAATATTTTCACATTGTGGTTTTGCCAGGGTGAACTGATAAATAGGGTGATGAAAAGAAACTGTGATTGGCCATCATCGGAGACTGGGGACAGAGGTCTTTGTGAAAGCTGGTAGAGGAGAAGTCAGCAGAGCCTCTAGCCAGCCCTTCTCAGATGGTGAAACTCACCCCAGGAGGAGAGGGGGAGGGGCACACACCAGGTACCCACAGAGAACCTAGGCCATCCTGGTACCTTGTGGCTATTGTTCTCCCCTGAGCAGGGATGTGGGAATCTCATGAAACTGCTGGGGTATGGAGGAACCCCAGAGGCTTTCTAGAGTCCTCTCTGTCTGGCTCCATCCCCTTCCTAAGCACTGGTCATTCAATCCATGCTACAGTTTGCTATACAGTCTGGCTTCCTCATCAGGATGGCTCTTTCCGCTTGTACCTCTGCCAAGCTGGATTGTTGTCTGCATCTGCCTCGTATGTCTAGGAAAACAGATCAAGGTTAGGTGGACGTCCTGAGTTTCAGAATCGGAGAGAAAGCCAGTCTGTGGTCTTGGGCAAGCTGGCTCTGTCCCTCCTAAGCTTCCATTTGTCCTGTAAATTGGGAATCCTAAAATGTCACCCACCTAGTGCGTACACAGTTTTAGATGAAACAGGCCAAGGCAGGTCAGACAATACAGCTAGACTCACTGGCCATTCGACTGGCCCTTTAAGAAGAGACGGTGACACAGAGGGAGAAACTGAGGCTCAGGAAGGCTGTGACTGGTGAGAACAGAGCAGTTGGTTCCTACCTAGCTAGGTCTCCTTCTCTTTCCCTGGGTTATGGTAAGGAGGGGAAGAAGTACCTGGTTGGAGATCAGGATCCAGCCAGATGACTTTGAGCAGGCCACTCCAGGCTCAGTTTCTAGGTCTGCATAGCTGGCTGAGCACACAGGCCCAGATTCCTTTTCCTTTGCTTCCTTTGGCCTGATCCCCACGGGACCAGGTTTAAGGATGGAGCTGAGAGGAACTTATTCTAGGCTGGGGACAGGTCTGGATGAAGTGTGGACACATCTCCTGTAGGCTGCTCTTCTCCTCCTCAGCCATCTGGAAGCTGGCTGGCCCGAGAACCCCAAGGCCCTGGACTGGGCTTTGACAGAGCACTGTCTGGCCAATGCAAAGGAGGGTGATGATTTATGGTACTGTGAGAGAGAACTCTTCCAATTATCAGCTTCCTCAATTTCTTGCTTTATGGCCAGAGTTGAAGGCAGATGTTTGGATAATGTCCCCAGAGTACTTAGCTGGCTTTCCTGGGCCAGAGAAGATGATAGAGACCTCAGTGTCATTGTGTGTGAGCCAGATGTACCAGATTTCACATGATGGGGGAAAGCACAGGCCTTGGCAGGCTGCCCTTCAGACGTACCTAAGGATGCAGAGGCCCAACTGGAGCCAGTCACGGGTGCCTCCCCTGGGAAGCCTCCCCTGAGTTTTGTGAGCATCTGGATGGATTCTCTGGAGTCCAGATCCCCTGGACCGTGCTAGTTCTGTCCCTTCCAGACTAAGCTGCTACTCTGAGCTCAGGTTACCTCCTTTAAGTCTGTGGTTAGCCTGGAATGATTCGCTTTAAATGAGACAAGTGCTTCTGAAAAGCATTGCCTAGTTCCACTTGCCAGACTGGTGGCTCCCCAACAGAAAGCTGAGGAACCCAGGATGTGACAGAAATGGCTCGAGAGCCTCCATGCTTTCTGTGCTAGGCCAGCCCACAGTAGTCTCTCACTTAAATAGCTGGAGAAGAGGGCCTTGTCCCCAAGTTGAAGGGCTGGTCCTGGGAAACCAGGTAGGAATGCCTCCAGCCGGAATATCTGGGCAGCATCAGCCCAGCCTAGGCCTGCTGGCTCTGTGTCTGTCCTAAGCCCCGCTGACCCTGCCTCCCACCTCTTGGGTGTCCTGTACTGATAGCAAGTGGAAGGAGGACATAGCTGAACCTGACAGGTACTGGCAACTGCACGAGGTATGCCTCTGCTCAGGTGGCTGTCTGTCACGGCTATTACTTCACAGGGATAAGAGGCACCCTCTTTCAGTCAGTCCTGTTTATGGCAATCCAGCTGTATGCAAGGTAGGAGTAATTAAATGATGATTAAATTAAATTAATGATGGGTGTGTGTGTGTGTATGTGTGTCACATCTGTGGACAACATTCTGTCCAACAGACTTCACCCAGATTATTTCACAGAGCCAACACCTCTATGTTCACCAGCCCTGTGTCAGCCCCAGGTGGGTGCTTCTGGTGTGTGTGTGTGTGTGTGTATGTGTGTGTGTGTGTTGTTTCCCTGAGGGCAAGAGGAGAGAAAGGATGTAGGAATGGAGGTTTTCTTTACCCAGAGTCACCTCTGCAGCTGCCCTGAACTCATAGGAGTAGTTTGCTATTCCCTGCACTTAAAAATAAGCATTCTAAGTCAAATATTTATTTAAAATAAATATTTCAAAACATTGAGATCCAGTCACATACCATACAATCTACCCATTTAAAGTACCGGTCTGGGCATTGTTTAAAATGTTCTGAATTTTGTGTAGCTATCACCACAGTCAACTTAGAAACACTTACAGCACTTAGCAGACAGCCCATTTCTCTCCAGACTCTCTTCCCCAGGCAATCACAATCCACTTCTGTCTTTATTGGCTTGCCCAGCCCAGATGTTGCATTGAGATAAACTTCTACAGTACTTCTCACTCTGGCATCTGTCACCGAACATGATGTTTTCAAGTTTATCCATGTATCATTCTGGTCTGTTTTTGTTTTTATGGCTGAGTTGTATTCCGTACTATGAACAGACCCCATTTGGTGACCAGTGTGTTTTTAAGGGATGGCTATATCTTAATACAGTTCTGAGTTGGTGGAGTGGGGCTGGGGATGGGGGAATAGGAGGGTAGGGCACTGACAGGGGAATGTAAACAGAAGCGACTTCCCAGAGGCCCTCAGGATCAAGTTAGAGGCTGAGCCTAGACACTGTCTGATATCCTTTTTTAAGTAGCTGGTTGGACACTGAAGAGGCTTGTAAGGATGGGGTCTCTTGGGTTTCCTAGAGCTTCTCATTTTCTTTTTCCAGACTCTGGGAAATCACACAGATAGTGAGAACTGGGCTCATCCAAGGCAGACCAGGCTTTGCCAGGAGGAAGCCACAGCAGGAGGCGGGAGTCCTGGAGCCTCTGCAGTTTCTTCCTTGAGGAGGTTCTGCTCTGAGGAACAGATCTAGGCCTGGAGGAGCCTTGCAGGCAGATCCGGAAATTGGACCAAGATTAGAGCCAGTGTGATTGATAACAGCCCAGGGATTAGAGGAAGGGCAGCTAAATATTTCTTTAATCTTGCTCCGATTGTCTGTCTTTTCAAACAGTGACTCCTAACCTTGTTTACTCCCTATAGCACTGTCTTCTGGAGAATGGAGTCCTTTTATTCAAAGGAAGAGTCCCTGTCTGCTAATTCTTAGGTCCAAAGGTCCCACAGGGGTCTCAGATGGAAGCCTGAGCTTCAAGGAAGCTCACACAAGCTGAATGCCTCACCCCAGGGATCCCTCAGCCTCTGAAACAAAGCAGAAGAACAGGGAAATCAGGGAAGTGCCTCAAGATCCGCTCTCTCAGGTGCCTGGCGGGAGGCATTACTCGCAGCAGTGAGTTCCCCATGCCGTCCATCCACCTTCAAGATGGCCTCACAGGTTGTAGGTGAACAGGGGGAGCTTAACCCTCCAAGGTGGTGGAGCAGCCCGAGGGTGACCTGTCTTCTGTGAGAAGCTTCAGGCTCCTGTGGGCTGGGGACAGTAGGGCTGTGCTTTCCCTGTGAGTCAGCACTGCCCACCTTAGAGATGTAAGGTGTCTCCACAGCTCTCGGCAAGGCCGGTCCGTGTGTGGCACATCAGGATCCCTATCTCAGGAGCTAAAACTGGTTCCTTGGGTCAGGACTGTGCCAGCTTCTGTCTTGTTGACTTCAGCTGATTCTCATCATGCAGTGGGAGAATGCTTCGCATCCTGAACCATGGAGCCTCTGATGGAGACGTTAGATTTATAGGTCTGGTTGCTGCTTTCTTCTCTGAGTGGCGTAAGAACAAGGTAGGGGAAATGGATAGGCCTCGGCCGTGTTTCTTCTGTGAGACCATGCGGCTCTGGCAGCTGGCAGGGTCAATGCATTTGTCGCCTGGGTACAGTACCTCTGAGCGGCTGTAAATTGCACACCCCATGAGGTGGCACCTGCTGCTGCAGGTCACTCAGGCACCTCAAGCAGGTGGCCTCCTAATAAAGTGACTGCAGGACAGGGAACCTGCTG
The DNA here is from genome assembly GCA_036184795.1 of Tokudaia tokunoshimensis. Taxonomy (NCBI): domain Eukaryota; kingdom Metazoa; phylum Chordata; class Mammalia; order Rodentia; family Muridae; genus Tokudaia; species Tokudaia tokunoshimensis. Next base: position 14,305,219 of record BTHU01000006.1, on the reverse strand, counting down.
TGAAGCCAGGCACCTCTGCAGGAGATGAGGTGGTCAGATAGAGAGAGGAGATGCTCCTGACTGTTTCTGTGAAGGCCACCTGCGGCCGGGCAGCCAGGCCATGGCAGCAAGGGAATGACTGTGAGTGATCCAAGCCCTTGCTGCTTCTCTCAGCCGCCTGTCTGCTGTATGCTTATGGCCTTGTCACCGCCTAGGTCACCTCTAGTCTGTCTGCCCAAGAGAGCTGGACAGGGACCAATGGGATTTTTGACAATCACGGAGGATGGAGGCAAATCAAGACTCTTAGAACTGTTTCTGGTTTTGTTTTGTTTTTAAATTACTTATGTGTATGTTTGTACAGGTGTGTGGGGGCAATGTGTGGAGTGCGTTCTCTCCAGTTATGTGAGTCCGTTGAGTCACACTCGGGTCTTCAGGCTTAGTGACAAGCACCTTTTCCACTGAGCCATTAGGTTGGTTGTTGTCCAGACCCTGTAACATGGCTGTATTGCTGTCTGGACTCTGGCTCCCTTTGGAGGCTAAGTTGCCCAGAGGATTGTCATTGGGAATTAGCTGGATAAGACGGACACTGGCTAGCCTTGAATGGTCAGTGGAACTCAAGGCAGATACCTTCTCTTAGCTTCATGTCTGTGTCTGTAGAATAGAGATAAAATATCTGCCTTCAAGGGCAGCCTGCAAGATGAAAGGAGACAGGTTAGATCAAAGGTTGGAGCACAGTGTGTCCATGCAGGTGGCCTCCAGGGTCCTGTCTCCATGGACACACCCATATATTGTCCTCTCCTACACTAAGGAGCTGACCTGCATATCTAGCAGGGTGTTGCAAGTGACACGGTGTCACTTTTAAGACAAAATTATAAAACACTGTGTGGATTCCACTATTCTTTCTCTTGGATCGATTGTTTCAGGAAGCTGCTGTCGTAGGAGGAGTTTTAGGAAGCTCTCTGGAAAATTCTGGAATTATAGTGAGATACAGAGGTAGAATTTTGGTCATCAGCCTACACCTGATGTCAGTCACATGAGTGAGTTCTTCAAGAGTGGCTCTTCCAGCCCCAGCCAAGCTTTTAGATGACTGGAGCCCCTACCTTGGCTAACTTGTTGATTGTAACTGGCTGAGTGACACAGAGGAGAGCCACCAGCCAGGCCACTCTAGGTTTCTTAATCAGCAGAAGCAGTGTGAGGTAGTGAATGGCTGTTGTCTGAGCCATTATTTGGGGAGAGGGGGGTGTGCTATTTTACACAGCCATAGGTGCCTTGTCCGGGACTCCACACCTACCAACTCCCTTTCTCCTGAGTCGAGGGATCTTTGTTTTCACTACAAAATTATTTCACCTGCTGACTGCAAAGGTGCTTCTCAGCAGCTCTGATATGTACCTGTGGGTCTGGTGTCCACAGCAGGGTTCCTTCCCATTAGGATCCATACTTTGCTGTATTCATGACCTGGGAGGTCTCAGCTATGCCCCTGCTTCATGGAACTGGCAGCCGTTGATCTGAATCTGAGAGCTGTTGAGGATATGGAGGGTGCAGCTCAGCCCCAGAGCAGTGATGACAGGTTTCTCGGCCTTGTTTGGTAAATGACTGTAGTTGGGGGAGAAGCAGGGCTATCTGGGCCCTTGTGAGTGTGGAAGGGAGAGTCTGTCCTCTTCCACCCTTGGTTCTTCTCCCCTCCCTCAGCTCAGGTTCTAGGCTGCTGGAGATGCCAGCCTTGCTTCCTTGTTTCTCACGTTGTTGTCTAGACCCCACCTCCTCATATTGAGCTTCACAGAGTAAGAAGACAGATGTGCCCTGTCAGGTGCCCCGCAGCCTCCCTGAAGAGGAGGTGTGACTTCTGTTGTTCACCTTCTTCTTGCTCAAAGAAGGAGCCTGAGAAAGGCAGACTCTAGTGCCCTTAACCTCCCCTAGGCCTGCCACTGGAGCCCATCGCACATGTTTAAGGACGACTTAGAACCAGGCAGCACAGACGCCATTGCTTGTGGTCCGCAGCAGCAGCTGTTGAAGGCTTCTCTTGAGGGTCGACTGCTTGGAGCCTTTCAGAGTTTCCAGGCATCAAAGATACCAGGATGAGGGAAATGTGATTCCTGTCTTGCTTTTTCAGCCAGAAATGGACATATAGACAGTGCGTCCAACAGTGGCTGACATTTGTGGGATACTCACTTTGTGATTTAGTGGCCAGGGTGATGGAGAATGTTGGGCGAGGGAGTCAAAGGGAGAGGACACAGAGGCCAGATGGAGAAAGATATTTCTAGAGTAGGCAACATTGTCACAGAAGTAACACTGTACGGTTCCCTGGGGGACCCCAAGTTCTTATTGCTGTGTTTCATGCCTGTCCTATTTTGAGGATGCTTGAAAGGCATCTTGTTCATGAAGTGTGCCTGTTCTTATCCTCTTTCTAATAGAGCATCCGTTCCCCCTGAGGTTTTCAGGGGTTTGTTAGAATCACCTGTAAACCTTCATGGGCTTGATGCTTGAGGGTGGCAGCCCAAACGTGTTTGTTTACCATTTAAGTTATTTCTCATTTGTTTATTTAAGCTCTGTATTTCTCTCATCCAGAAGCACTTGTCACTCCCACCTTTACCCTATTTCAAGTTGCCACCTTCTAAAGCCACCAGCCAGCTTTTTAGATGCCACTCGCGTGTCCAGTGTATTTTGAGCACTGGTGATTGATCAGGAAGCCACATGAAATCCCTGCCTAAAATATACTCTTTGATCCTTGTGATGTTTGAATGTAGGTGCATGTATTTGAATATTTGGTTCCTAGGTGGTAGAAATATTTTGGGAAGGATTGGGTGGCCTTTGAATTTTTAAAAGCCCAAGCCAGCCCCCACAGCTCTGTCTTCAACGTGTGAATGAGCATTCAGCTGCTGCCCTCGCGCCCTGCCTGCCTGCCTGCTTCCATCGTCCCACCATGATAATAATGGGCTCATCCTGTGCAAGGATAAGCAAGTTCTCTCCACAGCAATAGAACAGTGACTAAGACAATAGTGTAAATGCAGGAAGGAAGGCAAGCAGGGGAGGGAACAGAGAGAGTCTTAGGTAGGGTGGTCGGAAAGGGAATCTCTAGAAATCTATATAAATCTATGAAGAAAGTTGTGTGCCAACCAGGAAGTCAGCAGCAGCAGGGCCAATGGTCCTGGGATGGAAGTATGATTAGTGAGTTTGAGAAACTGGGATTGGGACAGGATAAGAGAGGACAGGCCATAGGAAGTACATAGAGAAGCCATAGAGTGCCACCCTGGGGGACTCCGGTCACTATGAGGACTTTGGACTTGATTCTAAGTGTGAAGGGAGTCCTGGGAGGCTCCCAATGCAGGGACATTATTTCCATGGGCTCCTCATGGGAGGAAGAGTTAGTGGGGTCTGCTTAGAAGTTCTGTTTGTAATGGCCTGTGAGTCACCACCCGAGAGTTTCCAGGTATCTCTAGAGACTTGCTTGGAGAGCAAACTAGCACCACCCCTCCAAGTTGGAAGCAAGTCCCCCCCCCTCCTGCTGTGCACATAAATCTTCCACCTGTGTGAAAATCCCCACATCCCTGGGTCTCAGATCTTGGAAAATCTAAGCCAGGAGTGTGGAAACAGAGACCTTCCTTCAGCACCCTGTCCTGACTCTGAGAGAGTTAACTGTATTCTATACTAATCTAAGCAGCTAGCCCAAGGGAAAGTAGTATAGAGTTCTTAGTCCTGAAGCTGTCTAGAACTAAGATGCCCCCAGGCCTGTTGCACCATCCTGTGGAGTTCCCAGGACCTGTACTGAGAGTTTTCCTCAGGCTTTCTTTCAGAGGTTCATGCAGTCCCCATGTCAGAGCTGTGGAAGCACTTGGGGTCACCCTCTGCCAGCTCCAGGCTTCTCTGTGCCTCCTTCCTTCCTTGCTTCTCTTGATACATGGAACAGCACTACCCAGCTTGGGCCTGTAGGAGCGGAGCAGAGTTTGAATCCAACTTTAATGAATGCAGATCGAATCGTTGGCTCCTAGCTCTGCGACCTGGGGGCGAATTACTAACTTTTCCGGGATTTGGTTTCCCCATATGCAAAATGTGGAGCAAAGGATCAAGTCAGCTCATCTGCATGGCGTGAGCCTTAGTAGTGTGTCCCAGGGTGGCCCCTGCCTCTGGCCAGCCTTGGGTGATTAGTGTTACATGGTGGCCTTCTTGAGCTTTCTGGGATGGTTGCCCTGATCCTCTTAAGAAGAGCATTCCTGCCTGATGGGGAGATTACGGTCCTAATCCCTTTGTCCTTACCATTTATGACCTGACCAGGGCCCTGCCATATGCTAAACACCATTTGTGCGTCATTTGTATAGTCCTTGAAGTGGGAGAGCTATGTACTATAAACTCCCCCACAGTGTAGAAGAAAACCCCGAGGCTCAGAGGGACAGGGAACTTGCCAAGGCCCTCTAGCTGGTTAAAGACAGTGCCAGCCCTTGGCAGTCCTCTGTGAATGGCCTCCCTCCAGCCAGGAACAGCCACAGGGCAGGGTGCTTATCATGGGTAATCTGGGCTCTGGGTCTCTTGTCCTTCCTTGCTCATGACATACCCTCCCCGTCACCTTCCCTGCCTCTCTCTAACTGTAGATGGTGAGAGAGGGGTTCTCTGTAAAAACACAAATAAACAAAAGAAGCAAATTATGTAACATCTGGGGCAGTGATTTCCAGAGAGGTCATGACCAGTATGAAGGCCACCTAGTTCCTCAGAGAAGGTATTCCCTGGGCCTTTGCAGCCCCTGCCTGCCCTCTGGCATCTGGCGTGCCACAGGCTATCAGAGAAACAGGGAATCTTGTTTCCGACCTACTGGCCAACACAAGGAGCCAGTCCCTGGTGAGAAAGGGTGTTGCACCAGTCACCATGGAGTGGCTGGCCGCTCTTATGTTCCCAAATGGCATTTGAGAAGTAGCTTTCTGTTTTCTTGTGTTTTTACAAGACATTTTTACACATAATGTAAACTTTAATGCTAGCCATTTGTCAGCACACGTGTCTGTCGTGTGGACTGCTTCACCATGCTGTGTGGAATTACTCTGCCTATGTTTTCTTCCCAACAGATACTCTACCCATTAGAGGGTGCTGTAGATGTCCCTCTGCTGGAAGGGCCTCATAAGTGGCTCATAGGACCTGTGGTCTTCTGAATCTGCATTCTACCACTAGGCAGCATGTTTTCTGGGTTCATCCATGTTGTTGGGATAGACATTTCTAAACAAGCAGTGTCTGTGCTGTGTCACGGAGTGCTGCAGGAGGAGAGAAAAAGGTGAGGTCCCGCCATCTGTACCACGAGAGATGGCAGTAACTCACACTACCCTGCTTGGGCTCCTTAACTCTGGCTTCTAGACAGGAGCACCTGGAAACCAACAGACTGTTCCACATTCCTCCTCACTCCGTAGCTTGCTCCACGTGTCATAGGGTCCTAGGGTGTGTGCTTAAGTGCATCTCCTCTCCACTCTGCTTCCCATCTGCGAGATAGAAAGAATCTTCTGTGGCCTGATTAGGCCGAGGGCCAGCCCTGTGTGCCAGTGTGAAAGGGGGTGGGGTGAGAAAGGCTGATGGTGAGTCTTACACTGTGATTGTCTTATTTATTAAAAATTAATTGAGGGGCTTTGATGCATCCGGACTTGAGAGGAGCTGACAGGTCATGTGATCTCTGAAAGCACAGGGCTGGTAATCCATTTTAAAAAACATTTGCTTCTTCTTTTTAATTTAATGGAGGAAATCATTAGCTGGGAGAATGGTAGCACTGATTTATTTCTGTTTTGGTGGGGGGGGTGCAGGAGAGAAGATCGCCTCTAATTGCTGCTTGTTCTAGAAACACGCCAGCCAGACATTCCCCTCGGCTGGGACTGCTGGGTTCTGTGGGGGATTGCATCACGCTTTCTTTTCTTTAGACCCCGGGGGTGGCAAGGGGCTCTCAGGGTGCAGGTGGGTGGCCCTGATGTCAGCAGCACATCTTCACAATAGGAGCAAAGCTGCCTTTGTGCACAGGTCCCTCAAGTGAGCCTGAGAGGAGTTCAGTGTGTAATGCTGGGGGGTGGTTCCCCTAGATAGCCCATGTCCAAAACTTCATTCCCAGGGAAACAGGAGCAGGACCCCCATCTGGGAAAAAGGACTACGTGCCTTCTCTGGGGCTTCATCCGGTTCCAAGGGGAGGCAACTGGGTTCACCCTAAAAATAACCAAAGATGCAAACAGCCAGAGAGTGCAAATGTTTTTCATATCTGTAGGCCCGAGCATTTAAAGGTACAGCTGTCCTTCCACTGCTGCAATATGTCTTTCCTAGAGCAGAGAATAACTTTGGGGTGACCTGTGATTTGTAGGATCCCCATCTTCTAGCCCCGCAAGTTGAGGTCAGCCTGGACTAGTGTGTGAATGCCTTCTCCCTGGAGGCACCACACACCTGGCAGAGGATGTCACAGGCCCTGAGACCCATTACAAGACAAGGGGTGCAGGCAGACCCAGCCAAGTATAGCCATACCTTGAAGCCTCCTGGATACAAAGGTGGGGTTCTCCTGACTTCAATTTACCAAGTCCGTCCAGCCAGAAAAAAATAAAACCAAAACGGCTAAAGTAGTTCTCAGAGAGAGGATGGCTATAAATAGCTAGGCAGGATGTGAAAAAGGTGAGAGGCGAATTGCTGCCAAGGTTGTAGGCCCAGCTGCAGAGCAGGGCTGAAGGTCTAGCCCTCAGCCTACCCAGGCTATTGCCCTGGCTCCCGAAGGCTCTGCTCCTCAGATGAAATGTGTGTTCCAGGCACTTCCTGGGCCCCCACTCTCTTCTCTGCCACACCCTAAGGCTCCTAGACCCTTTTACATTGCAGCAGAGACCCTGGCATGGTGGTACAAGACATTAATCCCAGCACTCAGGAGGCAGAGACAGGAGTTCTAGGCCAGCCAGGGCTATAGAGTGAGACCCTGTGGAAGAAACAAACTTTAATTAGGAACTTTTGGTTCTCTAGTCAATTCTCCCTGGATTTGCCACATCTGAGGGGACATCCTGAAGGGGCTAACCAAATAAGAGAAGCCATTGTGAAGTTTAGGGGAGAGTCCTGCCACACTGAATATGGCCACATCTTAGGGTGGCCGGCTTGGGCTCCAGGGCAAGTGGCTTGTTTTTGGGTAGGACCAGGAGCTAAGGTCTGCATATAAATCAGGGCCTGGTACAGGCTTGTGGATTGAGGGACTTGCTCTGCAGCTTCCCCATCTATCTGCCTGTCATTCATTCAGCCATCCTGTCATCCATCTTTTCCCATTCACCTATCTGTCCATTCATTCACCCATCTGTCTGTGTACTCACTCATTATTCATCCATTTAAAATATTTGCTCAGTGCCTGCCGTGTACCAGGTATTCTCACAGGCATACCCTGGGATACAACAATGAATACAACCACCCTAGAAGTCTCCATCTAGTACCTGAGATAGACAGTTGTTTTTTTTTGTTTTTTTTTAATTTGGTAACTTTGGTTTTGAGACAGGGTTCCTCTGTGTAGGCCTGGCTGTCCTGGAACTTCCTCTGTAGACCAGGCTGGCCTTGAACTCATAGAGATTCTCCTACTAAATTAAATCCCATGTACTGAAAACAAAGGCATATGCTGCCCTGCTCAGCATGACAGACAGTTAGTTTTACAAAGGAACATGCTACAGCACACATGAAGTGCTAAGTGAAAGAAGCCAAGCATGGCAGGACCATGGTGCAATTCTATGTGCTGTAATGGTGTCATGAAGTGGTTACTAGAGTCAGATCCATAGAGACAGAAGTAAAATGCAGGGTACCAAGGGTGGGGTAGGAAGGGGTGTTAGTGTTTAATGAGTGCAGATCTGGTTTGGGAAATGAAAAGGTTGTAGAGACAGTGGAGAGGGCCACATAGCCGTGTTAATATCCTTAATGCCACTGAACCAAGCACTTAACATGCTATAAGGATAGCAAATGTTAACATTTACCACCATTTGGAAAGAAAAAAACATCAAAGAACAGTAAATTGTATATTAGGTAAGGTGATACAAAAACAGTGAGAGGGTCAAGGGAAAGCCAGGGCAGGACTCAGAGTTAACTAAGTGGTCCAGAAGGCCTGAGTAATATGCGCTTACTCAGAGGCTAGCAGGAAGAGGTTGTGCAGGTGCGAACGCCCTGTGGGAAGAGATGGGGCCCAGTCTGGACAGCATGAATAAGAGGCAGGGAGGCCGCAGGGGATTTCAGCTGTGGGAGACAAGATGTCCCTACAGGTTTGTGGTGTATCCTCTGGGCCTTCTGCTGCAGGCACATGGGAAGCTGGGAGGCAAGGAAAGGCTTTGCAGGAAGAGAACAGGCCTGTCCTCAGCCGCACCTGCCAGGGGTCGAGTTTGACAGTTGCCCCTCAGGGTCTGAGGCATTGTTTCAACCAGAGTGCACCATCCCCTTCTGTAGAAGGCAGAGTACTGCACGTGCCCCGTGAGTGTCCTCCTGGACACCTCAGCTCATCTCTCTAGATTATTTGTGGTGCTGAACACTTTAGAGCTGTGTGAGGATCTTTCACACAGCGCCATTCCCACAAAGAGCTATCGCACTGTACCATTCAGGGAATTAACAGCAAGAAAAAAGGTCTGCACATGCTCAGTACAGATGCAATTCTTTTTCCTCAATATTTTCTGTTTCAGTATGTGGTTAGTTGACTCTCTGGATGTGGAAACCACAGAGATTGAGGCCAACTGTGCCTTGTGGCTGTGTTTAAATTTGCCCTATTTGTTGGAGTCTTCGTGGCCACCTTTCTGTTGTCCCATACATATTAGGCAGGTTTATGTGACCAGGGTCAGGAGAGCATTGGTGTGATCTTTCTCATCTCTGCTGTCTTAACTTTGAGACAAATAGCTCTTTGCCTGGCCAGCACTGGAAGTCCCAGGAGAATGAGCTTGTACAACCAGCCCTTCATGCCAGGACGGCCATAGGCCTGGGACCAGCCTTGCTGGGTGAGCTCAGGAAAACCACTTCACCCTCTGAGTGTGTCCATATGCATCTCCTGAGCAAGAGAGTGGTTTCAGAGTGTGGTCTGGGTTACTGTGAGACCATCCATACACTGGGAGTCTGGAGGGCAGCTTGGGGCAGGGGGTCGGCTCCCTGAGCACCTGACGCTCAGCCTAGCCTGGAACCCAGGTTGCATAACCACACAGGGTTCTGCTGACTCATGGAGATGGTAGGGAAGTTCCAATCCCACAGCCCCTGCCCAGGCATTCTGGGATGACATCAGGAGTTGCTGGGGGAGACGGGGGGGGGGGGGAAGGGAGTGGTTCTAGAACAGGGCAGAGAGGAGGATCCAGGCCTGAGGTTCAGAGACTCTTGTCATTATGGAGTCTGAGGAGCCTACTCCTCAGCTGCTCTCTGCTGGATTTCCTGAGAGCCCCACCACATACCCTCTGTCCTTCTAGATAGACCTGGGCCCAGGCTGCAGTCAGAAGCCTCCCCACACCCCAGACAGCTCAGGTAAGTGGAGAGAGGAAAGGGAAAGATAGCGGCGGAGGAGCTAGACCATTCGCTTCCTCTACCTTTAGAGCTGTCCTGTCTCTGGTGATCACCACAGCTCCATGTAAGTCTTTAGTTTCAGTTGTAAATAAAATCAAAGCAACATTTTCCATCAGTACTAGCCATATTTTGAGTGTCAGTGGCCACCTAGGCCTACAGGGTCACAACAGCTGCCCCTGGCTGGTAGAGGTGTAGAGGGTGGCCATCCTCAGGGAGAGTTCAATTGGGCAACGCTGGCCTTGTCTCTGAAGCAACCCCATGAGATAGGGACCTGACAGGTTGTGGCTAAAGGGGAACACTCACCAGTTGTACAACCAGGAATGCTAGTGGTACTGGAACTCATCTTCATCTGTCAAAGAAGGTGTGTGGGGGGGTAGGGTACCTGTAAATCCTCCTGCCCAGCTGGCAGCTTCCCTGGGACAGAGGAGACTGAGGCCACTTGGAGCCTTTTGCTTCTGTCCCCACGTCAGGCACAGGTGAGCCCTGCTTATTGGAAAGACAAGTGGGTAAACATTTAGTTTGGGGTCTCTGGGACTTGCAGTTTGGAGACTAAATGCCCAGAACACTTCCTTAAGTCTTGGGGAGAGGAATGAGAGGAGAACCCAAATGTAGAAATAACTCACATATCCATCCTGTGGCGAGTAGATATGTACAATGAGGTCTATCTAGTCAATAGAATATTATTCTGCCATGAAGGGGGGAAGCAACCTACTTAGGTTACGACCTTGTGTGAACTTTAAGAAAGAACATGATGATAAGTGAAAGAAGCCAGTTCCAAAATGTTGCATGCACTCTGTAATTCCATTTATATGAAACACCCAGAGCAAGCCTGTCTGTAGGCAGTAGACTGGTGGTGGTCGGGGCTAGAGAGAAGCAGTAATGAAATGGTTCTCCCATGTGTCTCCTTTCAGGGTAATGCAGATGTTTGCTACTAGATACAGGTGGTAGTTGTACCACACTGTCGATAGACTCCACGCTGCTAAAGTGTACGCTCTCAATTGATGAAAACGGTAGATTCTTTGTTCTATTTTTTTAACAATAGAAAAGTGAGAAGAAACAGAAAAATGGGTAGTAAATCTTTGTGTTCCTTATAACATCCTTCTGATTTATTCATTACTGGGATATTTTCATAACGAATTGTTGGAGTGGGGCTAGGAAGAGGAAATGTTTTCTTGACTGAAAACTGAGAGGCAAGGTGGGCATGGTTCCCTCAGATGTTCCCTCAAGAGCAACAGACTTGGGGGCACTGCTGTTGGCTCCAGGTTTGCCAGCCAAGTGCACAAGAGGAGGCAGGGCATTGGATGCTGCCCCAATGCTTCCAACTGGATCTGGAAGGACACAGTGTCCACAGCCTCAGCCTTCCCTACGTCTGCCAGCATCACGATGCCCCAGAGCACAGCTTGGTAGAGAAAATGGTCCTGTCTCAGTTTGTACCGAGGAAATGAAAGCACAGAGATGTGACCAGACTGGCAATGGCCTTGTGATCTCCCAGCCCAGGCTCCTGTCTTCCCCAGCCACCTCTGCAGCCAGAGGCTGTGTGAGGCTGGGGGCAGAGCTAGCCCTGTAGTGGGGTTTGCACAGCAGTTGCAGCAAGGTTGGTAGTGTGCAAGTGGGAGATACAGCCCAGTGTGGGGCTGGTCCGGGTGCCCATGATATGTCTCTTCTTTAACCAGCAGGTGCCCAGCAGCCTCCCGTCTTGGCTTCCTGCCTGGGTGGCTCTGGGCCACAGAAGCCTTTCTGTGGGTGGGCATCCCCCCCTTCCTGAGGGTGGGAAAGTATGACTCAGGGTTTGGTGGCGGAGTTTTAGAAACAGGAGGCAAGGATAGAAAGGCAATGCTTCTAAAAGGCCTGGGGAGGGGACTGCCTGTCTGTCCCTGGGACTTGACCTTGGGTTGTGAGTGAGCACTGTGAGGTTAGAGGCCTGAAGAGACAGGTCCAGGGTCCCAGCTGTGGGGCGGATGAGCGGCCTGAGTTAGGGAAGCTTCCGGGGCTTTGCTTTACCTCAGGGTGGCTGTCTCGGAGGGCTGTTTTCGCCCACCGTCCAGCCATGCCCCACCCTGCCTTGGTGTGCAGGCCGAGGCCTGTTTGGGGAGGTTGCCACAGCAGAACTGTGGGATTGGCTCTGCTGACGCCTTCCCCTGGCATATGGCTCCTCCGCCCGCCTCAAGCTCTGCCAGCGGCTCCCCTTTCTCCATGGCAACTTAGCTCAGTGGTCCCAGTGGAGGAGAGAGAATCAATTCTCCCTCCTTCCCGCCCTCCCGCTCCTCTCCCCACCCCTTCCTCTCCCGCTTGCCTTCTTCCTTGCCTCTGTTGTCCCTGCGTGGTGTCTCCTCACACAGCCAGGGGACCGTGTGCTGGCACTTGCAGGCATGAGCTGCCTGTAGCGCTGCGGGGTTGGGGGCGGCCTGCACATGGGAAGCCAGCAGAGTCTGCAGGATGGGGCCGCTGAGCAGGGCTCCCGCCGGCACCTGCTGCGTGAGGCTCCAGCTCTGGTACTTTGGTGCCCCGCTCCCCTTACCTCCTGTTGGCTTGCTGAAAGGTAATTTTCTGCTTCTTCTTGAACAGGTCTCAGCCTTAGGCTAGGTTTATTAGCAAGGAAGGCTCCATCTGCTGAAGGGTCTGATTGCTTTCTCTCCAAAAAGCTGGGATGAAGGGAGAGCTGGAAGGAGAGGCCTGGGCCAGCCTGCCCGGGCACTGCCTGTTTGGGCAGAATTGAAGTGCACAGCTTCTCTCCGGAGTAGCTCCCAGGGCAAAGGACACTGCGCCGGCCAGCCGTGTACTTCCAATTTTGCCTGTGATTGCTAGAGCACACAATCTGCTTTCCTAGAGCGTGGTGCCACCAAGGAAAGGAGGAAATGTAGAGACGCTCACGTGCCCCCCAGCGGGCAGAGCTCTGGCTACAGGCTGCCTGGCTTTCTGGCTGATTAGTCTTCAATCCTCTGGAAATGGGCACTCAGTGTGGGAATGTTTTGTCCTTCCACCAAGATTTCAAAAGGGTGCTATCAGGAGACTCATCTCCCAACTTATCTCAGGTGGACTGGTCCTGCTGGCGTGTCCTGTGTCCATCTGCAGACACCCCTATTGGTGTGGGATTCTAAGACTTCTGTCTGGTGGGTGAACATTCTCTCTCTTTCCACCCTGGCAATGGCATTTGGAGAGGGAATTGGTGGTGTTGACCCCTCCACAGCCCAGCCCAGGAGGCAGACAGCACCCCCCCCATTGCCCCTCCTTCCTGTGCAGCTGGCAGTGGAAAAAAAGAATCCTCGGTTGTCAACAAGAACATCTCCTGTGTTGATGGAAAGTGAGGGCCGAAGATACCGTATTTAGCACCCATTTCTTAGAAGCTACAGGTTTGAATGGTGTCTGTGTGTCAGCCCTGTCTGATCTTTAAATAGAAAAACACACACCAAGTAGTCCTGTCTGAGTCACGGGAGCATCAAAGTTTGGTGTGGTCTTAAGGGAATCCATATCCAACTCTGAGAGAGGTGCACAGCTCAGGGGGCTGCCTGCGGTGGAGCTGGACCATGCAGGCGTGGACCTGATTGCCAGTGCTGAGGCCACGGCTGAGACATACGGTGACCCTCCCAAGTGCCTGGAATATCGTAGGACTCAGGGTCTTGTTGCTAAGTCAGGTCATGGCCACCTGACTGTGCTCTATTTTTGTTCCTGCATTCTCTTTGACAGATTGCTCTAATAATGGCATCAGAACCTCGACAGCAGCTCAGGGCCTGGGTAGCTCTGTGGTTGGCTGTATCTCCTCCATGACCCCTTTCTTTGAAACTGCATGAGAGCCGCAACAGACTCTGCGTTTCTAGTGCTTCCCTCCTGGTCAGTAATGTAGCCCCAGCGGGCAGGGCAAGGAGGCTGTGTCTCCAGCTGCAGAGCTTCCGGGCTCTGCACTTTCTAAGACCCTCCTGGCATCTGGCGCTGTGCAGGCCTCTCAGTGGCGCTCATTCCCCATGTCTGGGTTTGTTGGCTGCCTGTGAATTCTGATGGATTCACAAGCTGATGATGCCGGGGAGGCAGTGTGCTGGCTTGGTTTGGTTTGCCTGAGGATGGAAAATATGATGTGACACGTAAAGGCAAGCCCTCAAGTACAGCTCTGCTCTCGGCTTGGGTGAGGGCTGGTCTAGTGTCGCCACTGCCACTGCTGCTGTCACAGCAAGAGTCCCTTTGTCCTGGAGTCTTTCGTGCTCCCCCAGGACCAGCCAGGTACCCATTCTGATCATTCAATTGGCAAACCCAGAAAGGACAGGGAGAGCTGAGCTCAGGAAGAGGTAGGCTCCACCTCCCACTGCTGGTGTCCCAGGTAGACCCTGAGTGCTGCCCTCCAGCCCTGCCTCCTCCTCCCCAAGTCCTTGCTCAGTGGATGCTCCCAAGTGTAATTGTGACTGCAAGATTGCACATCGTGCTGACTTACTTGAAAGCATCTTGGGGAGCTGCAGAGGGTGTGAGAGCAGCTTGGAGAGGTGGGAACCCTGGCTGCCGATGGCTTCAGCCAGCGAAAGTGTAGAAGGCTCATTCCAGGAAAAGTGGAATAATCATCATATTGGCTGGCTTTCAGGCGGTGAGTGGTTCTTTCTTCTTTAATTTGACAGGAGCGCCGGGATTCAGGGAAGGAATGGCGGGAAGCAGGGGAGCCTGTGGTTCATACAGACCTCATGAGGTCCTGGTGCTATAAGGGAAAAGTTCGAGGCTTTTCCCCCAGGCTAGGTTGAGCATGGACAGGCAGGACAGGCAGCTCTACCCCTATTCAAGGATTCTGGGACTCAGGATAGTATCTATCTGGGAGGTTGAACCTTTGTCCCCACCTAGGGCACCTGCAAGTATTTTTGTAATATGTAGTATGCACAGCTCTTAAAAAGTTTTTTGATGTATTAACTGAATGACCTTAACTGTATAGGAAGAAGGAAGCTCATGAGTTAAAAATTCCCATGCTCTTGTGATATACTTGGACACATACATACGTGCATATGCATGCACACTTGTTTATCCTCTTCCTGTGTGCACACACACATACCCATGCATGTGCATATATACATGTAAAAAAGCTTGAGCCACACACAAACACATGTGCCCCTTCTGCTAGCAGGAGCTCATATATCCGTTGACATTCTGCTCATGCGCGCGTGATCTTAATAACTGTTTGCAGGCTGCCGGGATCACACAGTTGTGCCTTTACTCATTTCTTTTCAGCTCACCATCTAAGCTGAGTAAGGCAGACTGACCTTGTCCACTTCTAGAAAGAGAATCCACCCTCTCTTCTCCTGCCCCTCTCTCCTTATCCTGTACGACAGTGTCTGGGCATTACAGAAACTGGCATGTTCTTCTGTCAGAGAAGCCTCAGATGCTCATTCTTTGAAGGTCTCCAGCCCTAAGGAAGGGGATTGTCAGAGAGATGCTGATGAGCTTAATTTGTAGTGAGATGCAAACCTCTGTGTGTGGTGTGTAGGTACAATTGTCTGGTATGTGTGCATATGTAATGTATGTGCATCTGAGATTGCATTGTATATGTGGTTTATGATATGTGTATGCAAGGGAGTGTGTATATAAATGTGGGGCATTTGCTCCAATATGTGCATTTTGTGTATGACTGTGCATATGTGTGGCCTGTGAATTGTTTACATTGTGTGTATATGTAAATATGTGGGTGCATGCATTTATTTCTTTTCATATGTGTGTGTGGCTGTGTGTATATGTGTATTACCTATGGTATGTATGACTGATGTGTGCATGTGTATATTTGGTATTTGTATAACTGTAGTTTAGTAGGTGGAGATATGTGCGTATGTGTGGTATGTGCCTGTATAGTTGTGTTGTGTGTTTGCATGTGAGCTATGTTCAAGGTGTAAGTATTGTTGTAGTATGTTCATTGCATTTGTAGTATCTGAGTATTATGTGTATCTTCTGGGCTCTGTAAAAGTGTGTTGTGTTTGTAGTGTTATGTGTATGAATGTGAGGGTACAAATGTACATATGTGTAATATGTATGTATAGGTGATATATTGGTGTTGTGTGTACATGTGTGATTTGTTGTATATGAGGGTGTAAATAAATATTGTATGTGATATGTGTATGTCTATGTGTGATGTGCTATGTGTGTTTGCAGGGTGTTAGTGTTGTGTGCATGTGAGTGGTATACTGATGTGTATTTGTATGATATGCTGTGGGTGGTGTGTTTGTGTGTGCACTCGAGTGTGTGTAAGCCTATGTGTATGTGCTCATACATGTGTAGTATTCTGTGAACATGTGGGTATTTGTGTGATAATTCATATATGTGTACTTGTGGGGTGTTTGTATGTTGTATGTATATGTATGTTATATGTAATGTGTGATGCATATGTGATGTGTGTCTGTGTGTGTGTTTTCTGTGTATGCATGTATGCCTATGTGACTTCTACATTGCTCAGTTTTGGATGTCTGGGTATCCTGGCTTCCTATTCCTTTTCCATTTACTGGCTCAGTTTTCAGAGCAGCTCTGAGCAGATGGTTTTGAGTGACTGTCCCGGAGTCTTACTGACCATTGCATGGGTACCTTCATCATTCCATCTCATTGAGTGCTATGCAGACACCCCATTTCACAAGCTCACATGCCATCTCAGGGTTTGATCAACCTGTGCCATGAAGGTAGAGCCAGAACCCAGTTCTCTTGACTAACTCGTGCGTTATTTACACACGCAGCTGTTCTGTGAGGCAGGCCCTTGGCGCTAGATGAAAACTAGACCTGATTCTTGCCTTGGGGGAAGCCTGCATGGAGCAGGCTAAGCAAGCAGGAGGGCAGCCCAAGAAGGAAGCTCTCAGTCCACGGGCCTACCTTCCCGTCATCCCAGCTCGCTGAGGGGGAGGCTTGGGCTAACAGCGGAAGGGAGTTGCTGTCGCTAGCCTACCGTTTCACTCATGGCTCCTGCTCAGGGTACAGTTCAGGACTCAACTGTGAAGTAGAGAATACAGCACACCCAGACACCGCTCCTCCCACCCCACCACCTTTATTCTGCTATAGGACTTAAAATGATTCTCATTTAAAGCCATCCCTCAATCAGGAAGATGATGCATTACAATGTCTGCTTATCTTATATGAGGGTCTTAAATATCAGTGGCTTATGTAGTGGGAGGGGCTGTGTACATCATGGGACCTATGCCTCAGTTTCCTGTCTATAACAAAGATAACACTGTCTGTTTCACATGTCTAACATTCACAACAGATGTGAAGGAACTGGACAGAGTGTATCAGCAGTGGTGGAGGTGGTAGGGCTGTTGTGGACAAATCATTCCATAGCTTCTTTAATGGGCCAGGACAGATAATACACTCCTTTAGACATACAGAGAGAGAGAGAGAGCACAGACATAAAACAGTGCAAAAGGAGGGGAATCAGCAATTCTTGGTTGATATATGGAAATTCTTGCAATTTTTCTGAAAATTGGAGATTATGAAGAGTTTTCTTGTTTTTGTTTGTTTTGCTTTAGATACTTGAGGATTCTTCCTAAAAGGTAACTAGAATTCGGGGTAACACAGGCCTGTTCTTATCTTAAGGAATCCACTAGAAGCCCAGTGAATAAAAACTGTAAGTAGCTGTGCAGTCCTGAGCTGAGCTGAGGGAGCTGAGGGGCCGAGGGGTTGACGGAAGCTTCTAGGTTACCAGCCTGAAGCAGTTTCCTCCAAACAAAAGAGGCCCTAGGGTCCAACTCAAGAGTCAGGGTTCTGTGCGCAGAGGGGCCCGAACTGTGCCTTTTCACGTGCCAGGTGAGAGGAAACTGGATCTCACACTGGTGTCAGGACTGGCTGCTGCTGCTGTCCCTTTGTTTATTTTGCTTTTCTGGATCTAACATGCAGTAGTGGGTTTCCCTGTAAGGTGAGTTTTGTGGCCCCCTCTTTGCTGTGCGCTCCCTTCCCCTAAATGTTCAACTCAAAACCTTGACAGCTGTTACAAGGGAGTCCTGGGCCCACAGACCAAGAGTCTGGAGTCCTTGCTTTGTTCCATGAGACCTTCTCTGAGCTGCCATTGTCCCCTAACAAAACCAGGCTTGGTGGAAGTGGATGAACTGTGCGGAGAGCTGGGTGGGGGGCTGGAGAGGGAAGAGGAGGGGCTCTTACCAGCTTAGCTCATGTCTTATTTTCAGTAGCTACCCATTTTTTTTGCCTCAGTTTTCCTGCCTTGTTGGGTCAAGAACCCCTCACTAGTTTCAAATGCAGGGCTGAGGGGGTAAAAAGCAAGCCCAAAGGCCGGGTCCTTGTCCCCGTTCTGCCCCCAGCCTGTTCATGAGATCCTGGTGAGTCCCTTGGCCTCTCTGAGCCTGTTTCCTGGTTTGTGTGATAGGGTTAGTGATCACACCCTCACAAGCTGTAGAGGACAAAAGGCAGAGCGTCTCTGCAGCAGGCTTTCTTCCGTGTCAGTGCCCTTCCTGCCTGGTGCTGTGCCCTTGTAAAGTACTTCCCAGCTTTCTAGGCGTGTGCACACCACCCTTGGCTGTGAGCAGGCTTTGTCAGGACTGCTCAGGCAGGGAGTAGGGATTAGCTAATTTTAAAACATTCTTGCTACCTTGTTTCATTTGCTTAGGGTTTGGGATGTGCAGCTAGTCTCTGAAGTCCTATCTCCCGGTGGGGCTGTATGGGGCTCCTGGAATGGGGTGGGGTGGGGACTGGGCTGCTTTGGGACAGGAACTGCTTCAGAGAGTAGGAAGTGCAACCTGTGGCAGCTACATAGACCCAGGTGTGAGTCCTGCTGAATGCCATTGTTCTACTTCCAGCATGCAGAACAGGGCAGCAGTCCTCGTTGTCCCTCGTGCTGTGTGTAGCTCCAAGTCTCAGTTCCTTTCTCCATCATGACAGGGGCACAGGCACAGGTGATGACTTCACAGGGCCTACCTTCAAATGTTGACTCTGCATCAAAGTTTGTCCTGGTATTGAGGCCAGGGCAGTCCCTCTAAACTGTCTGTATCTCACCAGTACAGACTCCAGTGTGTTCCGTAGACCAGGCTAGACTCTTGGGATGAGAGGTGTCATTGGCACTCACCAACCCTCAGGTCTTTCTGACTGTCCCTTATAAAAATATCTTTTATTCTTCTGAGACTTATTGCTGAAAGACTCGCCCTTCCTAGCTCTTTCTGAACTCTGGCTGGTTCCCCTTAGCTGTTCTGGCTCAAACTCCTCTCAAGCCGACCGGCTCAAACCGGCTGCTTTCTGCTCCTCATTCGCTTCTGCTGCTTGACCTCTAACTCTAGAATCGGTTCTAATCTTCTGGCTCCTTCTCATTCTCTGGCTCGTTCTGTCCTCACCTGTGTCTAGCTTGTTCTCTCTCTCTCTCTCTGCAACCTATCTCTTTACAACTGTCCAGATAAAACTGCCTCTTCTCTCCCCTGCCCTGCCCTGCCCCTCAAGTAGCTTCCCTCTCCCTCTCTTCTCTTGAGAGTTGGACACATCCTATTCTATCAAATCCTTCTCTGATTTGTCACTTTGTCTGCCACTCAACTAGACATTATTTCAAACATGGGTGTTTCCTTCGCAAACTAACCTTACCGTCATTGTTAGAGGTTAAAACTTTACTGTGTGTCTGTATTCTAGCTAGAGGCTTTACAGGTGTGTGCTGAGGGCTGAGCAACTAGAAAACAGGTTTTTTTCAGTAATCTCAGGGTTCACAGTTTGATCAAGTATTCTGCCACAGCCCCTCCATTCCAGGGTCCAGGGAACAGCTCTGTGGCTCATTGCTGGAGCTCAACCACAGTGCAAAGGAGGAGCCTTCGCAGGCCCAGAGAAGGGCAGAGGCCAGTAGTCATGCGTGAGACCCTGGCTAGTCTCTGGGCTTAAATAGGAGTCGCTTTTCTGTACTCTGCTATTCACAGGTTTTACACTGCAGAGTTAAATATGCCCCCGCTTGCTGCATGTTGTTTGCCCAGGTCAGGCCTGCTAGAGGGAGAAACTGACACAGAAACCCAGAGACCTTTCCCCAGTCACATGAGGTCACAGCTGGAGATACTTGTAATCTGTGAGCTGGGCAGATCCAGAAAGGACATATTGCTGCTCAGCCCTCAGAGATGTCCCCAGTCATTAGCCTGGGACAAAAACCATTTGGTCCCTGTGAGATGATATAGATGGTCTGAGGCTGAGGCAGCTCCAGGGCCTCCTTACCAAGGGCCTCTGGCCTTATGTGAACCAGCCTCAGCATGAAAGTAGATTCCTTTGGTTGCCTCACCTAGGGCTCTCACAGGCCTGTCTGCAGGGATGGGCCTTTCTGGTTACCCATACCCGCACGGTTGCCCTGAGGACACTAACAGCTGGAAGTGAAGGTGGGCTGCTGCCTGTCCAACCTAGGAGCCTCGGGTATGGCCCAGCACAACCAAGCCTGCAGACGACTGTTTGATGTAACTTCCTATTAGCAGCCTGGTAGCATTCAGGGCCTCTCCAGTAGACCTTGCTAGGGTAGAACCAAGACAGGGCTGTCTCTCCCCATCTCTGTGTGGGGAGGAAGGGAGCAGAGGTTCTGAAATGTACCTACCTACCTCGTCTTGGTGTCTCATCTGCCTTCTAGGCTCCCTCCCAGTGACCCTGTCCCCCTGCAGTCACCTGGCTGGCTCTCACAGTTTGGGCTTTTTGGGCCCATGTCATCTGTCCATTGTGTGATTGGTGTCCAGTATTGTCCAGGTTAAGGCCTTTCTGCAACCTTGCGGTTGTGTCTGATCTGTCAGCTTATTATGGCCTGTGACATGGTTACGGCAGATGGGTTGAACTGTTCCATAAAAGATGAGTGACCTTCCCAAGGTCAGGGAACTATTCAGAAATAGGTTTTGAAATTAAAATCATTTTCCTAGCCAATATTAACTGGGCACCTTTATTGAGCACTGCTGTTGGCGAGCCCTGGGGAACCACTTTGAACAAGACTTAGGACCTGAGCTTAAAGGCAAACACATGGGCAAAGAATGGACTCACAGTTAAAGCCAAGAGCATAGCACATGGTGCCCAGGGGCCAGGAAAGGATAGAGAAGTGCTCCCTGGACAGGTGGATCTGCATGGAGGGCTCCAGGTCCACGGGGACAGCGGCTAAGTTTGAAGACACCAGGACTTGGCTCCTGTGTATAAGCTGCCCAAGCCTGTTCTGCCTCTGTTCATGGAAGAGGTCAATCTAGACTCTTGTTGTCATTTTCCAGTGATTTCTCCCTCACCCTGGGGAGACATGATAAAACCGCTGAACCTCCCTTGGAGGTGTGATTCAGAGAGCCTGGGAGGGAGAGTCAGGAGTCTGCTGTTTTTAAACTATATTTATTTGGTTATTTGTATGTGTGTAGAGGGCATGAGTGTACTACCGTATGCTTGTGCAGGTCAGAGGACAACCCATGGGAGTCCGATCTTCCCTTTCACCTTGTGAGTTCTGGGGATCAAACTCTGTTAGGCTTGGCTCCTCGACCATCTCACCAGCCCAGGAGTCTGGATTTTAAAGAGGGTCACAGGAAGCCATGGAGTGGTGGCACACACCTTTAATCCCAGCACTCAGAAGGCAGAGGGAGGCAGAACTCTGAGTTTGAGGCCAGCCTGGTCTACAGAGCCCATTCCAAGACAGCCAGGGCTACATAGAAAAAGAATGTCTTGAAAAAAAAAAAAAGAGGCTCATTAGATACACTAGATATTTCTAAATTCTCAGGTCTGAGCAGTGCCAGACTCAGCTATCTTACAACCCTATGAGCCTTTGTGATAGTCCTGACCGTGACTGTTGTCAGGGCAAACCCATGGAATTAAGATGTGATGGGTAAAGGAACTGCCTTGCTGTAGCATCCTGCCACGCCCACTTTGCCAGCTGTCAGAGAAGCTCTTGCTAGTGATCCTAAAGCTTCCAAAAGCCTTGGCTATTGCCTTCTCTGATTCTGAGATGTTCCCCGAACTGGAGGCAGGTGGAGAACTAAAGTGTAGGGTGTGAAATCTGTGTGTCTCGGTATGTGTGAAGCTTGCCTTGAGTTAGGTCTGAAAGCTATTTGCATAGGGCTGGCGCACATCAGGACTTTTAGTGATGTCAAGCCTGGCCGGACCGATACAAAAGTCCAGGATTGGGGGGCGGGCAGAGAGGCTGGACAGCAAGCGGCACGCTATGGACTGAATGGCCAATTCCCCTCAAGTGTCTTAACAACCTGAACACAGACAGACTTCTCATCATCGTGAGAAGGCTCCTTAAGTGCCCCAAGTTAATTGAACCACGGCCCTGGTAACAGCCCGGCAACAGGCTGGCTCAGGCCTGCTTCAGTGCTGAGGCTGCTCTCACAGCTAGAACTGCAGTGGTCATTTCCCACAGAGCATGCAGAACAGAAACAACTGGCTGGTAGACATAGAGAAGCCCAGGGTGTATGCTGTCTCTAGGGGCCACCAGCTGGGGCTGAGTGCTGTGACACCTTGCTGAGGCTGGTGACTTAAACTGCTGAACTGCATGTCACCACTGCTCTGGCCAGAAGTCTAGGGCTGGGGATCTGCGCCACCACACAACCGCCGCTCTGACGCACAGTCTCCCAGGTTCATCCCACTTCTGGTGGCTCTAGGACTTCCTCAGCTGGTGGCTGCATCACTCTCCTGTTTCCATCATCACATGGCCTCCACTTCTGTGACTCTGTCTGCTCTCCCTTCCTCCAAAGACACCAGTTGCTAGTTATGTTTTGAGCCCACTCTAAATCTAGTAAGACCTTCTCACAAATTCGCCTTGATATTTGCCAAGACTCTAGTAAGGTTCCGTTCTGACACCCCACGTAGGTCTGAACTTAGGGTGCTAGGGAAACCTTACTCCTATTATACCCAGCAGGCAGAATGACCCCAGTGGAGAAGCCTGCTACACTGGCTAAGAAACAATGACCTGGTAGCATCTGGTCCTAGGACACAGAACAGGTACTCTTAGCAGCTTCCTGTCCCATCACCAGCTAAGTTAATTTGCCTCCAAGACCAGAATCAGGGACACCAGGAGAGGGTGTGCCATTCAATACCTCCATCAAGTTGTCCCCAAAAGAAAGATCCAAGGTGCTGACAAGAGAGGCGAGCTGCTGAGCCTAAGAGCTTTCCTGTACCATCTTGTGGGTGTAAGCAGCCCATCCTAGAGGGGCCTGAGCCCCCCTTGCAGAGTAAGCTTTGGAAAGAGGACTCCTACCTGCCGGGCTTTGTGCTCCTCCCAGAGATTCAAGCCCCACCTGATAACTACTGAATGAGGCCAGGGCCTCCCAAGACCGTCATCTTAAGTGGTGGCAGAATCAACCTTGGTTCCTGAGATCTTTCCTGCAAGCCTGGCTCAAGTTCTCACTCCTGGCTCATTTGTGGGCTTAAGGGGTAGGAAGCATGACCACAATTGTGCAGTGTCCAGAGAATTAGCAACCGCAGGCCCCGCCTACACCGCTGAGCTTGGGCTATTGAGAGACAGCTGGGACTCTCTTGTTCTACTCTCCTTACCCTGTTTTGAAATGCTGCCTCCTGCCCAGTCCTGTCAGAAGCTACTCCTTCTTGGGCTGGCTGATGCTAGCCTCAGATGTAGCTCTGATATTCTGAGCTGCTGGACTTGGCACATGCGATCGGTGCATTTGTCATGTGCAAGAGCCCAGGCCTGTTTCAGATGAGGAACACCATATGACTCTTAGCAGCGAGAGGTGACGATGCCCTCCATGTATCTTCCCGTGTGCTGGACTGGGCTGGGGAGGAGCCAGATACAATTCAGAGTTTGTGTCAGAATGTCTCCCTGTTTAAGGCCGAGTGATATTTCCTTGCATGGATAGACATTTCTTTACTCACTCATCAGTAAACATTTGTGCTTTTCTCACCTTCTGGCTATTTCCTAATCCAACCTTGGAGTTTCTAGAGAGCCTGGTTAAAAAAAAAAGTACAGGGCTGGGTGTCTGGCAGAGCTTCAAGTTAGACCTTGAAGCCCCACATAACACCAGTTAAAGACTTCAGTCTAGAGAGTTCTATCTATCTTGTCCTCGTTAGCCTGTGTCTTTGCTGCCTGGGGCCTGTTTCCCATCCAGGGTATAGTCACAGCATGCTGAAAACCTCAGTCTTGCTGGAACCAGCTACCTGCCACCAAGCCTCACACCCACTTGCTGAGCGACCTCAAATATGTTCCTTCCTTTTCTCTCATCTGTCAAAAAAGACATAATTATGTGACAAGTTTGTATTGGCTCCTCACACACATGTAAAGTCTGGACCATTGTTCTCTCTTCTCTGCTGCCAGACCCTCCCATTCTATCATCAAGGTATTGTTAGACTTCTGTTCTGGATGTGGCACTGCCCTTCACCCTGAAACCTAAGACCAGCAGCTTTTGCTCAGCTGAGTACTGCCATGTCCCCTGTTACAATGTTGCTGGGGTGAGGAGTCTCGTTCTTTCTCTTCTGATTCTTTGGATGCAGGATAGTTCTCATAGCCTGATTGGGCAGATGCTATGGCCTCAGCACTGTGGTCATAGAAGAATAGACAAGTGCTTTCAACTCTACAGGGGCTTCAGCTGTCCTGTGCAACCAGTGCCTATAAGACAAGAGCTATAGATAGACTGCCCACAGAGGTGGCCCTGATCTAGGAGGGTTGTGAAAGGTGACCAGGACACTTGACAGAAAAGGACAATTAGACACATGCCCAGGGTCTACTCTGACATCCTAACAGTGTTTGGTTCCCACTTCTGTGATACTGATGGTATCCCTACATGCAGAGCAATTAAGCAACTTTCTCAAAGACAGAGCTTGAGGCTGGCAAGGTCCTGGGTTCCATTGCCAGGAATATACACCACACACACACACACACACACACACACACACACACACACACACCCCAAAGCTTGCATCTGAACTAATTCCAGTCTTTCCCACAATGCTTTGCTTTGTGACCTTCAACTCAGTTTTTGTTTGCTTTTCTCCCCCCACCATGCTATCCTTTTTTCAAGGTGGGAGTGACTGTGCTCCCCCAGCCTCTGCCAACTTTCCCCCGTTCCTGCTGTTCTGTTCAGGGCTGTTCAGCGCCTCTTCACCTCCCACCCTGTTGACATAGGGCTGTTGCTGGGCTGGCTTTGTTTTTGACCCAGTCAGCCTGGCAGGGAAGTGGCAGGTTCTGTGCAGACTTCCCAGAATAGCCCCCGGCTCCCCGCCAAAGATAGAGGAGCCAGACTGTGTGCGATGGGCTTGGACCATGTTGGAAGATGACTCAGTTCCCTGTACCCCAGCCACCCCCTCTCCTTTTTGTTCTACCCCCTCTGCACCCCTACCCTGATGCACCCACCAGACTGGCCCACCGGATACTTCTCAACACCTGTGATATGGAGTATGCAAGAGGATTCTGCAGCCACTGGCTTCTGTGTGTTAGCTGGGATGGCTCTGGGGTGTCTTTGTGCCCTCAAAGAAGAGTTCTTGCCCCTCCTTGTTTCTGACTTGCTTGATGACCTTAATCAAGACCCCGTCATTTTCATGGCTTCAGTTGCAGTGGGAAAGGGCACCTTCCCAACTGTTGAGTGTGCTGCTGGGAGTGTGAACAAAGGTAGCAGGGCAGCTACCCACGGCAGAGTGGCCAAGGACTGATGAACTTCTGACAGCCGTGACTGCAGAAAGAGCAGTGTGAGGGTGAGAGCAAGGGACACTCCACTAGCACTGTTACTTATCATTGTCACCGTGGTGGCCACCTTCTTGAGTGTTGCATGCTGGATATTCAACACTGTCTTTGTTTATCTCTCCTGTTCGCCCTTTATGAGACATCCAGTTTTATAAATATAGCAACTAAGGCCCAAACTCTTAAGTTATTTGACCTAGACCAATGAGAAGTAGGTAGCGTTACAACTGGAACCTCCATCCTGACTTCCCAGCCTGTGTCTGTCATTGATACCACGCCTCATCGAAGAGAAGCCTTCATTGCACTTTCTGGGCTCTTCCCAGCAAACTCGGAGTTTCTCTTGAAAGAGCATTTAAAAGGTCACACCTGCATTAGGGATGGACCCACAAAGGTTCCTGCTCAAAAGAGATTCCCCTAGAATGTAGAGGCATCTCTGGGATGGAGGTGCCCACCCATGGAGACCCCCTCTATTGTATTGAACATGTAAACAGCTTCACAAACAATGAGCAGACTAGAGATACTACCATGAAGCTCTGAAGCCTCATGTTCTCTCTCCCAAACCTCCAGCTGCCCACCAAAGACTTGTGTAGCCTGTAGTGATGGCTGTCAGTAGAGATGCAGCTCACCCAGGCCAACCCAGCTCAGAAGTTGCAGTACTGAGAGCTGAGCCATGCCTGGTGCTCCATCCCCTGCTCTGTCTACAGAGACGAGAAAGCTGTGCTCTACTGGACCCCGAACCCATTCCTTATACTGGCTCTTGTCACTCAGGGGGTGGCCAAAGGATATTGTCCAGGTTTTTATCCCAGAACTGGGCTCCACTTTCCTATTTGTCCTTCTGTATCCAGCCTTCATGCTCACTTTTATAGGCATTGTGCTGGCTCTGTCTCTGTCTCCCTCCCTCGCTCCCTCCCTCCCTCCCTCCCTCCCTCTCTCCTATTGTCTCTCCTTTCCTCCTTCTCTCCCTCCCTCCTCACCGTGTGTGTGTGTGTGTGTGTGTGTGTGTGTGTGTGTGTGTGTGTGTGTAGAAGCCTGCACATGCATTTGCCTTTATTTGTGACTAATGTTCTTGGACTGTCTCCCAGGGTCCAAGGGCCTGGTGAATTCAAGGGTAAGACACACATAACCTTGCTTAGAACCGTGTGGGTTGCAGGATCAGCTGGCCTGATGTACAGTTGGCTCATGACATGTAGAAAGAACATTGACATGCACACCCACAATGCTTTACTCTCTATTCCCAAATGCAGCAAGCTCTGGAATCCAAGTGCTTTGTCATAGCTCACTTGGCAGCAGAGTCCCGCGTGAACTGGGGTGAGGCTATTTATAGTCCACGTGAAGCTATTTATAGCCGTTATATATCCTATACTCACGAATTCAGTGTAGAAATTTCAATGTATTTGATTATTGAAAGGTGTGGAAATGTGCTACCTGTCTGATATGCCTTTGCCCCAGGAGTATGCATTCTGTGACTTTTTTTTTACTGATTGTAAAAGCTCTGCTCACAGTACCAGCCACAGTGTCTCTCCTGTGATTTGGAAATAAGGAGGCAATGTCAGCCATGGGACCCTTGCCTGACCTCCATGCATCCATCAGAGTACCCAGGAGTTAGGTGCTTTTACTTTTAGTATCACTTGGTGGTGGCTGGATACTTTTTTTTTTTGCTAGGTCTGATACAAGAAGCTCTCCACACTATCACTGGACACACATATACACACAGGCTATATTACCTCTCCTTCCTCTCCAGAAGATTCTGAGTCTTCAGTATTTTGTCTCAGTATAGGAAGGTGAAAGGGATGGCTGGGCCTTAAGCTCTCTTTCCCTATGATGCTTCTGGGAAGTCTTAGGCACAGGTCATCCCTGGATTTACATTCAAAGTACATTGAAATTGGGGTGGAGAGCAAATGCTTATGGACCCAGGTACATGGAAGAAGAGGATGTGCAGACCCCCCCCTTGGGCAGGGGAGCCAGCCTTGGCTGTTATTGGACCTCTGTGTAGACCATCACCTCCCCCCACGTGCACCAGCCCAGCAAGTCATGGGGAGGGGAACCCAGAGACCAGGAGGCTTGAGTGACATTCTTAGGAAGAGTCTGATGATACCCACTGCAACTTCTGGAAGAATGACCCCCGGGAGCCCGAGCTGGAGTACTTAGAACTTGGAAGCTATTTCTGCCACCATGGGAGGACTAGGGAAGACAGGAGTTGATTCATCATCTACTCGGTTAGAGAGGGGCCTCTCTGCTGTAGCTCCCGGTGTAGGATTTGGCCATAGTGGCAGGAAGTCCACGTTAGGGTGGCCTTGAGGGACATGGCAAGCCTCTGGCCTGGTCCACAGAGCTGTGAACTGCCTGAATTGTATGATTTTGCCTGGCGATGGCTCACCTGAGGGAAGGAGTGTGGAGCGCTGACACTGACATGTAGGAAAAGGTCTGAGCATGCCCACCTCAAATGAGCAGCTGAGAGGAGGAGCACCAACTTGGTGGAGTCCAGGAGTGATCCCCAGCACGTTGTAGGCCACCTGCCGGCCTCTGTGCTCTTTGGGTCTGTGCAGCCACAGGATCCTTGTCCCCCTCCCAAAATCCTGGAGCAGGCACACCCGCTACTCACCTCAGCTTTTCAAGCTCCCGCCTCAGTTTCCCCCCTCATCTCCTCCCTCCCACTCCCCATCCTCAGTTAATAATTCAGCAGACAGCACTTTCCCTTCTCTACTTCGACATCCCTGGATCGTCCCTCAGCTAAGATGGCTGTGATCACCGTCAGTGTCCAGACCTCAGTAGGCCCTAGGGTGGCAAGTAACCAGCCCAAGAAGCCATTGTCTGAGACAGCTTTCAGAATCCTTGGGTCCCACCGAACCGGCCATCATCACATGGTCTTTGCAGGACACTGATCTGCAGGCATTGGCCATTCTCAGGCAGGGCTACTGTACTCTTCCTGTGGTACCCAGTTTAGCTGCTGGAATCATTTTGGTGGTGGTGGTGGTTTTGTTTGTTTGTTGTTCAAGACGGGGTTTTGCTGTGTGACCCTGGCTATCCTGAGGCTAGCTCTATAGACCAGGCTAGCCTCAAACACAGAGATCTGCCTGCCTCTGCCTCAGGAGTGCTAAAAGTAAAGGCGTGCACCCCACTGTCCAACTGCTGCTGAAATCTCTAGCCCTCAGCTCTGAGATACCTCAAATCCAGCAGCACATGGCACCCCTGCTCCCAGTCTTCACTATGCCAGGCTGGTACTGCATCTCAGTGAACATTAGACTTGCGCCCACAAAGTCCTATTGGGAAAACCTGATTCTCTTTCCCGTCCTCTGTCATCCCAGCATCTATTGTAATGAAGACATTGACCCTCAGTGCTACAAATGCAAAGAGCCAGACCCTGAGGTTGTCTTAGTCCCTCTCAGGACACCCTCCCAGGATGTCTAGTATTCCTCAGGGTAGGAAGACTTGCCAGAAAAGGAGGCCCTCCCAAGTCAGCTGTTTCCCAGCTTAGTATGGAAGGAGCAGTGCCAGTCCCCAGCCTCCTAGCTGGGACTTCTGGCAGATAACCTGACCTGGACTCTGAAGGAGGCCTCCAGGGTAAGCTGCCACTGACCTCACACCTGTCTTCTTGGATGAGGCCTCAGGGTCAGTCCAGCACAGAGCACTCTGAAGTTGTTCTAAATGAAAAAAGTGTTTGTCTGCAAGGTGACAGGAAACCCATACATGTGCCTGCGCTCTACCAGCACGGCTTGAAAGCCTAACAATGCAGGCATTAGCTTTTCTCCTAGTAAACTCAGGCCAAGAGTGTGCTGCACCTTGAGTGGCCAGCTCAACCTGATACTCTTCCCTTGCCCTGCAACCAAGAGTCACCACTGCCACAGTGACTTGAAGACAAAGCCCTCAGAGCTTAGTCACAGCAGATTGGGATTCGTGGTATTCTGGTACCTCAGGGAGGTTAGCATCATAGGAGAGTAGCAGAGATGAGGACCCGCTGATGACCAGCGAGTTTCTGTTCATCTTACTCTTGCATCTTACAAGCACAGGTATTTCTCCTCTACTTTAGTATACTGGGGACACTTGTTGACAGGACTCGTAGTGAACCCCTGTCCCCCATCCTGTGTGCTTTTCCTTATAGCAGGATAACAAAAGAGGGTACCTAGAGAGAGCCTGGCAGGAAGGAGACCCACTGGATCTGTTGACAGTGTCTGATCTGGGTGGAACAGAGGCTCCTATAGCCCACTCTAGCCTCAAAGTGGTCCAGGAACATGGGCCTCTGAGCCAAGTCTACTGATGTGAGATTAATTTACAAATAGACATGCACAGTGGAACGATGTATACACAGGAGCCTGCTGTCCCCACAAAGCTGCATCAAGATGTCACCAAGCCAGGGGTTATGTTAGTTCCAAGTATTGTATCTGTTCAGCATCCAGTCTGCAGAATGCCATGTGCAGCGGGTGGGCCAGAGCTGGCAGTGTGAAGACCCCTGGATCAGCGACCTCTTTAGGAGGAGCCAGGCCCTAGAGCCGTGGTTTTCAACCTTCCTAATCTTGCAACCCTTCAATACAGTTCTTCAGTTTTAGTGATCCCTGACCATAAAATTATTTTTGTTGCTACTTCATAACTGTAATTTTGCTACTGTTATGAATCATAATGTAAGTATCTGTTTCTGGTGTTCTTAGGCAACCCCTGTGAAAAGGTGATTCAATCCCCCCAGGGGTCTTGACCCCACAGATTGAGAAACACTGCCCTGGAGCAATTCCCTAGATTTGTAGAAAATGACCACATTTCAAAGATGCTGGCATATGGCCAACACATGGAACATCAGGTCGCCTTATACATACAACACCCATAGACAGGTGTGGTGTCTTTCCCAGAACCACCAGGTTCACACCACATCTTACAGGAGGGCAGTGTAGATAGAGGATTTCGGAATGACACAGGCAAAAACCACGTAACCAATTGTGAATTTGTAAGCTTTGCTTGGGTTTTTTTTTTTTTTGGCCTTGGGGTAGAATGAATTGTGTCTTTCTGCCCATTAAGAGGAACAGGTTTGCTTAGCAATCAGATAACATGAAGAGGCTCCAAAGACGTTTCACCCTCAATTAGTCTGGCATTTGTCATTGTGAGTAACAGAAATCCCATCTGAGCTGGCCAAGGTGAGAGAGAACCGAAGCAGAGGCTCACATTGCTATGAGTGTATGCAGCTTCCCCCACAGCAGGAGCCCAGGGGCCTCCTGCACTACAGAACACTCCACTACCTATAGCTTTGTGGCCTTGGCTACTGTTGGAGTGGCTCATATTCTTTTTGACCCTTACTTTAAAAACAGAAAAGTCAGCTGGGCAGTGGTGGCACCCGCCTTTTGGCACTCGGGAGGAAGAGGCAGGCGGATCTCTGTGAGTTCGAGGCCAGCCTTGTCTACAGAGAGTTCCAGGAGCCAGGGCTACACAGAGAAACCTCGTCTTGAAAAAACAACCAAGCATACAAAACCCCAAAAAGCAGAAACGTTCCTGAGACACTCAAAGCAGGACTGAGCTGATGGATGTGGGAGGGGCCAAGCCACTGTCTTCTCTTTCTGCCCAGATCCTTCCTCTGTCAGAGCATGTGCACCAGAGCCTGCAGAAGCCAAGAGGCACAATCAAGGAGGACCTGCCGCTCGCTGCAGTGTCAGAAATGGATAGCAGCAGGTCAGGGGTCAAAGTCTAAGAAGTGATTGGCAGTCACTACTGCCCCATAGCCATCTATTCAGAGACAAGTAAGAAAATTATGGAACTCAGCTTTCAAATGCAAAAAATCCATTCAAAGTATCATTGAAAAATAAGGTCACAAAACTCTACTCATCAATCTTTGATAAGACTATAAAAATGAGGTAAGACTTTGGAAGTCTGATTTAAAACAAAACAAACAACACGCACAAGACAGAAGACTAACAAGAAAGCAGACATAACTAAAGAAGGGGAAAGAACAGGCTAAGCGACCTTCCCCAGAAGTTGAAAAACCCACGTGACATATGTGATGTGACTTGATTTAATTCTTTTATAGAATCTTTCTAGAGTCCAGTCTGTCTGCAAAATCACAGGCACTTGCAGTTGTGACCAGCCATGAAATATTTGACTTTCAAAGTATATTTACAGACCCAAATTGGCCCAGAAGAAAGAAAAATATGCCCCAAGAAAGAGTAAATGTTTCTAACATTCAAGAAGTGAATTCTTGTATAAGACCATATGTCCAAGCATGCAAAATGATATTATAGCTTATCTTATAGGAACCATGGAACAACAAAAACAAAACACAGAACGATAACTCAGTAAGTCAACAAAAGTATAAACTAAATAAGATAGTAGCAAGTTTAATTCAGCCAAATATTACAAGAGTAATTATTTAAATGAGTACACTGTAGCTGTCCTCAGACACACCAGAAGAGGGCATCAGATCCCATTACAGGTGGTTGTGAGCCACCATGTGGTTACTGGGAATTGAACTCAGAAACTCTGGAAGAACAGTCACTGCTCTTAGCCACTGAGCCATCTCTCCAGCCACTAAAAAAAACTCTTTTAAGAAAATATTTTCATCTATGGCTGGAGAAATGGTTCATTGGGAAAACCACACACACGTGTACACTGTGAAGTTAAAAAAATTAAGAAACATGGCTTAAAGAAAGCCATGTAAAAACACAGGAACAGATACAGAGAACATACCCCATGACAGCAGAGGCAGAGTTAGATTCACATGGGCTGCAGCCATGGGTGGCCAAAGATTGCAGGCAGCCACCATGAGTTAGGAAATGAGTGTCGAAAGAGTCTCCCTCCAAAAGGCACCGGCTTTACTGACTTGGTTTTAGACTTCTGGCCTCCAAAACTCTGAGAGGAGAAATTGGCATTACTTGAAGCCAGCCAGTGTGCGGTGCATCGTAATGGCTGTCCCGTGAGACAAATCCAGCCAGCGGTGTCAGCTCCGGAGGAGGAACAGAGTGGAAGGATGGGAGAGACAAACTTAGACCTACTGGTCCAAAACAACCTCTGACTGGAATCTCATGGCAGGAGACAAGGGAGACAGAAGTTCTCTTTAGAGAAACAGACACTTGACAAAGATGCTCTCCAGTAGCTTTTATAGGAAAGCTATAGTAGTTCTGGGCTGAGAGTGTAGCCTGGCAGGTTGTGCCTAACAAGCATGCACAAGACCCTGGGTTGGAATCTGACATCACAATGATGTAGGAAACAAAACAAACAGGGAGATGAGCCCGAGAGCTAGGAACAGCATGGATGACTCTCCAGAAGTGACTCCCAGGCCCTGGGGCTGCCTGGGCTGCCGCAGCTGAAATGATCCCATAGAGCAGCCAGCGCGCATGCGTGCTCTCATGTTTCAGTGAGCAGAAGTAAAGCTGCAGACCCGTGTGGGGAATAGAAGGCTCTGGAGGTGATGAAAGAGATCTGAGGAGGACCAAACAGAAGCTCCTAACGGTTCTGATGAGGAAAGAGTTGATGCGTGGAAGCCGACTGTGAAGGCGGCCTGTGGGATGCAGCACAGTTAGGGATGGCACAGAGGAGACACAGGCACATGGAAGAGTCCAGAGAGAGAAGAGGAAAAGCAGTTGGAGTCCTCCTAAGTCCAGCTCTTTAAAAATGGCTGATTCTGATTTCTCCAGGGTCCTTAGCTTTCAAGAAGAACCCAGCCCTATCCTTTGAAATGACAGGGGAAAAAAAGATAAGAGCTTTTTTCTCCCACTCATTTCTTCCAGCCTGAAGTTTCCCAATGAGTATTTCCTAAAAATCATACAGTTGTCAAAGTGGGACGAGGTATTAAGCTGGGGGCCTGGGGATTGGGTGGGAACTTTGACCTCATTGGCTTGCATCTGCCAGGGCTCCCCACCCCGGCACTGCCTAATTCAAAGGAGTACCCATGAGAGCCTGCCCTGAAGTACAGTTGGCTGGGGCGCATTCTGCACAGTTCCGCTCACCTAACTTGGAGGCAGGCTTTCTTTCCCAAGTGTGAGCTCATGGGGTTCTCCAGGTTTGACCAGTAGTTTTGTGTTTGTTTGTTGTTGTTTGTTTTTGTTTTCTTTGTGCTTTCTTTGCTCTCTTTTTCTCCCTGGAGAGGGATGGGTATCCATCATGAGCTAGCAGGTTTTATGGGGGCTATGAAAGGAAGCTAATAGCATTGTAAAGAAGAGCCAGTTACCCTGGAAACCTTCCAGGCAGGTTGTGTTTCTGGTAGTCCTGGTGGAAAGGCCTCACAGCACTCACAGTGAGCTGGAGCACGATCTAGGTTCAAATGTTTAGATACATGATTTACCTGTCCTGACTTAGCTTGGGCGTTTCTTGTCCTCTGTGGACCAGGAGACTGCCTTCAGAGATGGGCATTTGGGCACCATCGTTGTTGATCTGTGACACCCAGGACTCTTGCTGAATCCAAGAGAACAGTTGGTTAGGCCTGGATCACTGACCAGGAATCAAATATTGTACCCTTCTGTTTTGGGATGCTCTGTGGTCTCATCAAATGATAGCCCGTCCACCCTGAGCTACATTCTTGCTATCTTGTTCTGATTGCAGTGTTCTGTGTACCTGCTGTTGCTGACTATCAATCACTAGGTCCAAGTAGACCTCTCCCAATCCACCCCATTGGAAGGGAGCCAAGGAGCCAGCTGCCCCCTCACTACCACTGAGGCTTCCAGCTGCTGTCTGTTGTTCATGCCCCTGCATGCACCCTTGGGGAGGCAAGTCTGGCCCTGTGAGAAGTCTGAGTCACAGATGCTGTCACAAAACAGGGACATAGCAGGCAAGGAGGCTGCACTATTCTTAGAGCCGCTTACAGTTGCTCTAAGGAACCGCTAACAGAGCAGCAGATTAACACTGCCTGTTTAGGAGCACTGTCTGCCTGGAGAGGGAGCAGAGAGCCCTTGCCAGGCTCGCCTTTCTTAGGTACCTACTAAGTGCCACCTAGAGCCTCCCGCCTAAAAATGAGTCCCACAGATAGACACCCTCTTTGTTTGCTCTTCTTGTTCCTGGGCCTGTAGCAACCAATGAGCCAGGGGCACTCTATCCCCGTGAGGGGTGAGGGATAGAAAGGAATCAGAAGTAAACAAGTCATTGCAGATCAGTTCGAGTTCAGAGGAGGCTCCTAGAGGGATCAGGTGGAAACTGGAGCACAAAGTGTGACATTTGGACTGGGGCCTGAATGATGACAAGGAACAGATATGCCCAGGCCCTGGGGACAGATGGACACTTCAGGGTCACAACAGCAGCTCAGCAGCAGTGAGAGGGAGTTTGTGTATCTAAGAAAGGCAGCGGCGCAGAGGTGGAGTTGTGGTTTGTAGGTGGGCATGCAGGGCTGGGCTGCAGGGACTCTCGGCGGCAGATGTAAACCTGTGCGGAGCTGCTGAAGGCCTGAGGACAGCCCCCACCCACAAGACAGGGGGCAGTAGACGGGCTTGCCTAGGGCTCGGGGGGCGGGGGGAAACATTAAGGGTCCAGGACTCTCTTGTTATGGGACCTGCCGTAGCTCTCTGTTGTGGCCCCCAGCTGAGTTTTGCTTGTAATTGAGGTACAACCACTTAGGTAGGCAGGCAGTGCTGGTGCATGCACATCATCAATCCCAGCACTCGGGAGGCAGAGACAGGCTGAAATCTGATCCAGCCTGGACTACAGAGTGAGTTCCAGGACAGCCAGGGCTACACAGAAAGACCCTGTCTCCGGGTGAGGGTTGGGGGAACAACCGTGCAGTGTGACCGTCATCGCCAGCCACCTCCAGAGCATCTCCCCTTTCAGAGCTAAAGCAAGGCCCATTAGCCACTAGCTCTCCCCGCTGCCATTCTGCGTCCATCTCTGTAGATGTCACCTCCCTGCCACCGCCCTAGCCAGCGTGGGGAGATGGAACCTCCCAGCTTTGAGGGACTGGTCTTTTCATTTCTTCCATGTCAACAGCTGTTAGTGCTTCCATTTTAGGGCAGAATAATACTTCTCAGCCAGGTTTTGATGGCATATTTGCTACTTGTCTCCCAGGGGCTGGAGGCTCCTGAGTAACTTGTGTCTTGATCCACAGGACCCCCAGTGCCCATCACAAAACCTGCTCCTGGTGGCTGCCTGGACTTGCTAGGGGTATGAAGTTGAGATGGTGAAGGTTGGGTCTTACTAGATGAGGTTGGGGGGCTGCGTTGAGACTAGAGGGGAAAACCGTGTTTGCAGGGCTTGGAGCTTTGGTCTCCAGACTTACCTGGGGGAACATGAGATATCCCCCAGCCTGTCTAGGGGATTGAGTTTAGAAAGGGACCCCACCTCTCTCTCTCTCTCTCTCTCTCTCTCTCTCTCTCTCTCTCTCTCTCTTTCTCTCTCTCTCTTTCTCTCTCTCTCTTTCTCTCTCTCTCTTTCTCTCTCTCTCTTCCTTGCTCACTCTTTCAATTAATTTTAAAAGTTAGCATACAAATGATAGGTTTCGTTATGGTATTTAGTGTAAGCATGTCATTTTATTATCCAGCCCTCTCCTCCCATCCCTCGTCCTGTTGGTCCCCTTCCTCCCCCGCCATCCTTGGTTTCTAACATAATTAATATCATTCGGCACATTAAAAAAAACCCCAAGTAGCCCCTCTCTGATGGAATTTAATTAGAGCTCTGCCTCAGACAGGAGGTGTGCACCCCCTACAGAGTGAACCAAAAGAAAATGAGGCAAATATCTCTCTAAGAGATACACCACTGGGGAAAGCCTTCAGGCTTCTCTGTTCCTCCTGCAGTGTGCAGATCCTATGCCGGCTTTCAATAAACATCACTAGCTCTCACTTACGCTCTTCAACTGTGGCGGCCTTGATTCCTTCCCAACACCCCCCTGCCTTTTGCATGTTGGAAAGATCGTTCTGAGAAAGCAAGGGTCTAAAAGCTAAGAGTGTGAATCACAGTGTTATTATCAGTACTTGAGGTATATGTTTATACAAATGGAGGCCCATTAAGAAGTGATGACTCAGTTCTCAAGCTGCCTTCCTGCTGGGAAGTAAGGTGAATCTGACTCTTCACCTACTGAGAGGTTGTGGGTGAGGTGCCCAAGAGGCCCAAAGCCACATCTCCTAGGTTATAAACTGGGGCTATTGCCATGCAGGGTAACATTGTTCAGCCATAGAAAGGAATGAACCCTGAGGTGATACAGCATGAGCCTTGGACACGAAGCCAAGTGCAAGAAGCCAAACTCCAGGTACAGGATGGGTCCAGGATACACAAATCCATGCAGACAGAAAATAGATTAGTGGAGGGACTGCCCGTGACTGGAGAAAATGTCTTGGAATTAGATAGTGGAGTTGGCTGCAGAGCTCTGAATATATTAACAACCACTTTAGAGGGTAAGTGGCAGGGTGCGTGAGTTCTGTGCCCACCACAGACGTGAATCCATGGGGTGATTCTGACAAGGCCATGGGGAAGACGTACTGATACAGTCTGAGCATGGACAATGGTCTGGGGTCAAAGGGTAAGGGTTCCATGATGTGCAGCTCCAGGGTGAGACTGTTGTGTGGGGTTCAATGGTTGTGCAGTGCTTTCTTGGGGCCCCCAGGTAGTGTCCCAGAAGGGTAGAATCAGGCACACTGTGTTCTTTCTCTCCCATCCTCACAGAACCATGAAGAACTGGGGGCAGGTTGGCGTGAAAACTGACGCTCCAATCCTTCGTCATGCTAAATGTTCTAGAGTCTGTCATGGAGAAACATTCCAATGATTGTAACT
The DNA here is from genome assembly GCA_036184795.1 of Tokudaia tokunoshimensis. Taxonomy (NCBI): domain Eukaryota; kingdom Metazoa; phylum Chordata; class Mammalia; order Rodentia; family Muridae; genus Tokudaia; species Tokudaia tokunoshimensis. The sequence continues at coordinate 14,268,561 of BTHU01000006.1, read as the reverse complement.
GGGAAGCACTGGGCAGTTTCTTAGAATAAAAGGGTTCCAGTACCCATGATGCCCAGGAACAGCTAAGCCCACACCTGCTAGCCAGGGAAATCAGAGCCTCAGAATCGTGTGCTGTATGGTTCATGAGCAGAGGAGGTTTAAAGGGCAGGAATTGGAACCCCAGTTCCTGGGCTCTCTAGACTGATGTGAGCCCCACAGGGCTATTTGCAGACCCTACGACACTTGCTGGTTTGGGAACAGAAAGAAAATCAGAACCTGCAGCTGACAGGCCCCCAAATGAGTCAGAGAGCCAGACGCTGAGTCTTGTACCCGGAGGACTCCAGCCGAGGTTCACCGGTGGGTGTGTTGGCCAGGTGAGTGGGAAAACATGGTTCAGACAGAAATCTCGTCCGCCTGCAAGCTCCAGGGGCCCCTGTACCAGAGCTCTCCCATCTTTTTAAGGAAAGGTGGAGATCTATTAAGGATCCCCACCATCTAGACACAGGGAGGTGCTTGAGTCCCCCGATCAGTGCAGATTTAGTGGATGGGGAGGGGGTGCCGAAGTGTGTTGAACAGAGACAGAAGTGTGTGAGAGAGAAGGTGGGTAGTAAGCAAGTAGCGTTGACCTTTAGGGGCACTTGTTAGCTCAGCTATCAGAGGAACGGATGGGACGAAGGAGGCCAGAGTTAGGAGGGCCAGGGGCTTCGGCTTTATTTCTTGCAATTGTAGTTGTTTACATTTAGATGCCAAAGAGGTGATGACATCTCCAACAGATGCCAGGGCTTGGAGCATGCTGGGGGAAAAGATTCCCGAATAACAAGAGGACATGGGACCTGTTGCCTTCAGATAGGAACAGAGATGCCCACCTGTTCTGAGGCTGGTGGGTTGGGTGCAGAGGGGTTGCTCGCTCCAATTTGATGGAGGGGGTTAGAAGATATAAAGAAGACAGACAAAAATCAAATGGGGGATATGTGGACACTTGCTCAGTGTGGTGGGAGCCTGGGGGCTGGGCCCTCCTGAGGTATCCCTTTAAACTCTTGAGCATGGCTGGCCCGGAGAAGTGTAAACCCACAGCGATGAGGTGGTCACTGGTAAGATGCAGCTAGCAGCATGATACACTGCTGTGGTAGACTATGATGCAGGTCCCAGCTCCTGTTGCCAGTCAGCTGGCTGGGGTTACCAGGATAGGAACTGGGGGAGCGATGAGACACTCCTTTAGGGTTGGTCTTCGGTAGTTTTATATGCCTGTTTTTTTAGCAGCAGCAGGTGGTGCCCCCTAGTGCATGCCTCTGGTAAAAAGACCCCCTGCTCTACAAGTGTAGCTGTGTGGGGCCCTGGCACTCAGGGTTAAACACTCACTGACTGGCAGATGCTTCCAAGTGGGCCTGGGTATGAGAATTCCTCCTCCCTTAAGAGCGACGTGTCCAGCCCCGGCTTATAAGGAGGTCTGAGGCTTTTGTCCCTGTGGGCTTAACAGCTCTCTTGCCCTCAGATGACCAGGGCCTGCAGCATCTCTTCTCTTGCTCCTTGCGACCTTCTCCCCTGCAGCCTCAGCACCTTATCTCCTCTTTACGTCTACCATCCCCCCCCCCCCGTCTCCCTGGCCCCGCCCAGCTGCTCCTCTAGGTGTTCGGAGTTGGCTTCGGCTGGCAAGCAGCTGCCTGCTCCAAGCTCGGTGCGTGGCTTCTCTGCTATTACTGCTGCTGTCACTTCTGTCTCGGCTTCTTTCCTCGATATTCAGTCCTGACCCTCTCTACTGGGAGTAGACCAAACAAACAACACAACACTACACAAGAACACACTGGAAGACTGGGAGATACCACAAAAGATCTAAGCTGCCAGCCAGCTTCATGCCCATCACACTGGACCTCAGCTGCAAACGAAGAGTAGTGTTTGCACCTATCACAGCTTGCCTCGTTAGTCCCAGCCAGGGTCGTGGAGAGTTCACGGAGGCTTGTGATCCGCAAAGAGCCCGGTGCAAACCGAAACCATCCTGGCTGGGCCCTGCCTGCAGGGGCTGGAGCCAGCAGCTGTGGCCACTTCGCGGGTCCCCCGCGGGACCACGGAGCGTTCAGGATGGCTGGTCTTCTGGAATAAAAGTCCTTGGGCTGCGATTTGACAGTCCTTTTGCTCAAGGCCGGCAAGGCAGCAAGGGAGCATCCGACAGCTTCCAGCTAGGGAGTCATGCCCACTCCGTCCGTGTCTTTGCTGATCTATGGGAGAATGAGTAGCAGCAAGAGTGATTACAGCGGGAACTTAGAGAACTTAGCAGAAAGAATATTCTAAATCTTAATATAATTTTATGTTATTAGATATATAATTAGTATAATTTTAATAATTTAATTAAAATTTTTTAAAAATTTAAATGAAGAGTATTTTAAATTAAAAAATTTAAAGACTATAAATTTAGAATAAATTTATGAAAATTTAAAATATTTTAGATTTTTACATAAATTAAATGTTTAGATAACAGTGCTGAGTCCCTTCATCATCCCCCATCACAGCTCACCTGTTTGGGAATGAGAGCTCCCTAGTAAAATTTCCACCTGTGGCTCTTAGAAACTCTGACATTTTGGGACCTCTCAAAAGCTAGAGTCTCCCTTAAGGCTTGTTAGAACTGGGAGAGGCTTGGGGATAAGGCCTGTAGCCCAGTAAATTTCTCACAAATCTTCCCTAGCCCTCCTTGCCCTGGAGGTGCTCATCTCAGGAATCCTCCCTCCTGAAAGCCCAGGAACTAGGGACTGTGTCCCTTAAAGGTATGCCTATTTCTTAGGTGAGTAGGCTCCCGGAGCCTAGAGGATGCCAGCCTGCTGCTGCTCAGGTGGAGGTGCTCAGGGGAAGGAACAGGACTAAGAATGAGGGACTCTTAAGCAAACACTAGGTTCCCTCTGGTCACAGCCCAGTCCACAGAGGTATTTTGGCCATGTTCACTGTTCAACAGGAGCACCACCCCCAGAGGCTGGGTGGCAGTGGTTGCTATGACCAGCAGGGTCTCCAGCAGGCTGGATAGGGATGGTTTCAGCTAGTGCCAGGCCCTGGCATCTGGGGCCTAGTGCCATATTCTCACTCACAGACCTCCTCTGCCCTTGCCATCCTAGGTGAGGCTATAGCACTGGCAGCTACTCTCAGACTGGGAATTAAACTCTCAGGGCTGCCCTCTCCTGCTGCTGGTCTTAATCAGGGCGCTACCTTCTCTAGAATGTCTGGTCCTCAGAATCTACTGCTTCCCTGATACTGTCCTGGGGTGAAGTATCACAGGTGAAATACCCTGCACAGCTCCACACCACTGTGGTGCCACCATGTGCCTGCTTGCCGTGGGGTCTGGTGACAAGTCTGGCAGTGGTTTGGCAGTAATCCCAGTCCTAGGTGCATAGTGGTGAGATTTAGGGCCTCTCTGGGACTTCAGGCGAATGCAGCGGTACTCTCTAAGGCCCTCTCTTCACCATGCATAGTGAGGGAGGGTTGGGTGCCATGCTGCCCTGAGTAGTGGAGGACACTGGGGCGGGGACAGGGTAGTGGCCATGTGTTCTAACTCTGCTTGACCATGGCCCCTACTCAGGATGGCAAAACAGCTAGAGGAAGAGAGGCCTGAATCAGCCTCTGAAATCTAGTGTAGGACAGCAACCTCGGCGTCTTCATTACAGACCCAGGACCCTACTTGCTCCTTAGCTCAGCACACATTCCTCAGAAGAACCCTCCAGGGTCTGGAGTGTAGCTCAGTAGGAGGCCTGCCTGGCATGTATGAGACTCTGGGTACAATCTTTGGTACCGAGAGTGAGAGGCATGGCTTGGGCTCTGAGGTGATGTCCTAAGACCTCTCATACATCCAGAGCTGCTGTACCCAAGGCATTCCACATGTAGGGGCTGGTTCCCTTCTGCCCCTTTGTCACCCGTCATCACTAGATATGGGCGGACGAAGGCAGCAGATTGGTCACCAGTTTGGTGACCAGAGAGTATGGGAGACAGAGAGGAGCAGTAGGATTTTCTAGAACAGGAAACCAATGGAGTAGCAGGTTCCTGCGCGCGCGCACACACACACAAGCGAGTCACAGAGCTCCGTGCCCTCCCCCACCCCCACCCCCGCCCCCGTGTGGTTCCCTGTCTCCCTCTAAGCTGCCAGAGTCCAGGCTCCTGATGACCCTCCATCGAGCAGCTTCCAGACTTAATAACCAGAACGCAAGTGAATTGTGTTTGGATGGGTTCCATCCTCCGTGTCTGCTCAGCCTCACTCCTGACTCCCATCCGTGATGTCAAACCCCAGCTAATCCCGGAAAAACAAATTAAGTTCTGTAAACTCAATTGTCCCGCCTTCCCTCTTGCTCAGGGTGTCTCGAGGACCCGCCCTCTCCTGCTTGCCTAGGAGCCCAGCCAGGTTTTCTGCTTTATTGTGAGAGGCTGGGGCCTTGATTCCTAGGCACACCCCCGCACACATGCACTCTGCCTGGTCCTGACCGGGAAGCAGCTCATACTCTGCATTCTGTCTAGGGCTCCACCCCACTGCTTCCATTGCCTTCCCGACACCACACCAAGCGATCCCACTCTGATGGGCTCTAACCCTGTTGGACCATCAAGGACACTGAAGAATTGGGGGATGGTTTCCTTTCTAGGGATCTAAGGATCAGATCCTTTCTAGCAGGATCTGAAACCCGAAGTTGTCAGTAAAAGCTAGGGCCTGTTTGAGGCTCCAGAGAAGGTCCCTGTCTTGCCCAAATGGCTGTGAGGAGTGACATGCGGGGATATGCAGTTCCCACTAACTGGCCTCTGGAGACCTCCGTTTTCCATCTTGTCTCTTGCTGTCCTAGGCCCCCCAAAGCTGCCCTGTGACTGGCGGGAACTATAATTTTGTCTGTGCTGTCATGGCTCCAGCAGGACTGAGACAGAGCAAGTCTCTCTAGCGCCCAGGATGCTGCTTTGGATGTCATGAGGTGGCCTGAGTTAGGGTTTGGCTGAGGTGAGGCCAGGGACAGCAGACACAAGTCCTGTTCCCTCTCCACCTGGGATGCTCCCTGGCCTCAGGCTCAGCAGAAACAAAAGCAGAGGGGCTGTCTAGCCAGATAGGGGCGATAATAATATTAATCACCCAGACCGAGGGGACTATGTGTGACTCAGGCCAGCCAGAGAAGGTCTTGTGGCAGAACATTCTTACCTTCGGGCCCCACCCTCAGGGTTCAAGTCAGTGGGTTTAGTGTCTGCTACTGGGAGTGGAATCCCAGCCAGGGTGGCCATCTGCCCATGACTGGCCTTCCTGACCTTGAGAAACCAGTAACAATACCAGTGGATTCAGTGTGGTGAGACTTGATGAGCTATATCACACTTCATCCACAGGACACCCCAAGAGCTGTTCTCACCCCTATTTGTAGAAGATAAAGCAAAAGGTCAGAGACAGTAGGTAGCTGGGCTCAGAATGAGTCAGAGCGGAGAGGGGCAGGTGTGGCCAGCGACCTTCATCTCTGCGCCGTTGTCCTTCTCTGCCCCTTTGCACGAACAGCTCCAACTCTGCAGCCCAGTATTAGCCATGTAGAAAATTGCAAGCATGAGGAACCTCAGTGTACTGACAGAGGCAGGTCTCTCACTAGCATCCAGCAAACGTGTGTAGACAGACCTGTGCTAAAAGGGGGATGATAAGTGTGGGGTTTTTTTTCCAAGTTTTTAAATGCTTTTTGAACTAAAAATCAGGGGCTTGGGCTACGTCTCAGTAACAGCACCTGCCTGACATATGCAAGGTGAGTCTAGGCCTTTGCCCATAAAAGATCTAATTTACTTTATCAGTTTATTTTAGCCCACATGCAACCTCATATATTTAAGATGTACTTGAATTTAGCCAAAGACACATCTGTATTAGTTAGGGTTCTCTGGAGGAACAGAACTGTTAGAATGAATCTATCTATATTAAAAGGGATTTACTAGAGTGACTTACAGGCTGTGGCTGTCTCCAAGGGAAAGACCAAGAACCCAGGAGTTAAATGTTCAGTCCTTGAGGCTGGATGTCTCAGCTGGTCTTCAGTGTGCTCCAGAATCCCAAAGGAGTAGGCTTTACTGCCAGTGAAGGGATGCCTTGGCAGCAGGACAGATGGACTCGCCAGTAAGAGGCCCCAATCAAGAGAACCCATCACTGGCGTGCCCAGCTGCTTGGGCCTTACTTGATTCAGGTTGACAACCAAGATTAGCCATCACATCTTCATATCTGTTTGCATACATCTAAGATAAATAAAAAAAAGAATTCCTAAACTTCAGAAAAACATTTTCTTCATTGTACTAACAGTCACCAAAGGGTTAAAGGGAAAAAAAGACCTTTTTTCTCCTTATTCATTTTACATCCTGCTCACCACCTCCCTTCTGGTCATCCCTTCCCACAATTCCCCTTTCCCCTTCCCCCTTCCCCCTCCCTTTCTCCTGATCTGGTGGGGGGCTTCCTTGGGCATCCCCCCTACCCTGGCTCATCAAGTCTCTGCAAGGCTAGGTGCATCCTCTGCCACTGAGGCCAGACAAGGCAGCCCAGCTGGAAGAGCATATCCCACATACAGGCAACAGCTTTTGGGATAGTCCCTGCACTAGGTGTTCAGGACCCACATGAAGACCAAGCTGCACATCTGCTACATATGTGCAGGGAGGCCTAGGTCCAGCCCGTGTTTGTTCCTTTGTTGGTGGTTCAGTGTCTGAGAGCCCCAAGGGTCCAGGTTAGTTGATTCTGTTGGTCTTCAGTGGAGTTCCTATCCCCTTAGGGTCAGAAAAAAGACTTTTTAAAAATAACTTTATACTGTCTAATCAGGAACTTGTCACAATTTCCTTTCATAGAGAACTTCATAAGAGATTTTTTTTCTACTTTTGTCAGTTTTAAAAACTGGTTGAGTGCATATTACTTTTAGCTTCAGAAGATATAATGTATATTTAAGAGGCATTTAACTATTATAAATTATTTTGATGACTTAAAAGCTATCAATACTGAGTTGTATATTTTAAAATAAATTTTGTTTAATAAAAAAATCTCTAAAAATAACTTTATTGAGATACAGTTCAAATATTCATTCCATTAATGCATTTAAAATGTGCAACTCAGTGGTCTTAGTATATTATATTTTGGATTACCTAAAGTCTGATAGAGGATAGGTAGCATAAAACTTTCCATTTTAAAGGGCTGGGCTATAGCTCTTTGGTAAAGTGCTTACTTAGCAAACACAGGCCCTGGGTTCCCTCAACAGCCTTGAAGAAAAAGAAAAAAAAATGCTATTTTAAGCACTCTTCAGCATTCCACTCCATGGTGTTAAGAGCATCCCCAGGGGCCTGCAGCCATCACGACTGCCACTTCCAAAGTGTATTCTTCACCCAACGAGAACTCTGACCATTACACAATGACTCCCTGGTACCTCTACCCCTTGGTGCTTAGTAACCACTAAACTGCTCTCACAAGAAGGACTTTTAAGAAGTTGGAGTTATTAATTCTTTAAATAATGAATCCTATTTTAAAAGCAGTTTTAGGTTCACATTAAAATTAAGAGGAAATTAAGAGTCTGGTAAAGTCCTTGCCCACATTAACATCTTCAACTTCTATCTTCCTACACCAACATGGTCCATTCAAATATTTATTATCATATGTATATGATATATGTATGATATAGGGATGGGCATGTGTGCTTCAGCACATGTGTGGCACATGTGTGAAGATCAGAGGACAACTTGGTGAAGTCAGTTCTGTCCTGCTATCACGAGGATTTAGGGAAATCAAACGTTGGCCATCAGGCGGCTAGTGCCTTTACCCGCTGGGCAGTCTTGCCCACCCAAAGTAGTCCCTTTGTTACAACTGATGAGCTGGCACATGCACTGAGTCCACAGTTTGTGTTCTTTTTGAAGATTTATCTTCATTATTTTTGAGTGTGTGTGTGTGTATGTATGTGTGATCACACACACATGAGTAAAGATGCCCACAGAGGCCAGAAGACTACTGACACTGGAGTTACAGGCTTCTGTGAACTGTCTAACATAAGTGCTAGGTCCTCTGTAAGAGAATCAAGTTTTCTTAACCACCCAGCCCTATATAATGTCATGTCCACCACATCACATAAAGCAGTTTAACTGTACTAAGAGCCCTCTGTATTTGCCTGTTCATCCCACATTAATTTATCTATGTAGTGAATGAACTTTCATGCTGTGAAAGTTGAGGCATTTACATTTCCACCTTTATTCTTCTATCTCCATTTTTTGTTAATTATATTATTATTTGTGTATATTGTTGGCGTTTTCATATATTTCAGTAACCATAATTGCCATGATTGTAAAACCACTTTGTTTACATCATAATTTTCCATGGATGAATTTTTCCATGACTTATCTTTTAGTTTATTGGGTTTTAATACCATATAATATTTTTAAAGAAGATGTTATCCATATCTTAGCCCCTGAATTCATATTTCAGAGATTTGTTGATATCACATCTAAACAGTTTAGCTGGGCATAAAATTCTGGTTCCTAAATTCTGCTTCTTAGAATTCTGCAGATATTACTCATGGAGCTTCTAAAATTGTGTTACTATAAAGTCTGATTCTCCCCAACCCATCTCTCTAGACTCTCCTTTATACTTTTTTTCCTCTGTCTTTTTAAGGTCAGTGATTTTTTTTCAGAATGTGCCTTGCTATTATTTATAACATCAGGGTTTTTTTTTTCCTTCCATAGAACATAGAATAGGGTCAAGCCTGTAATTTAATTTATTATCTTGTTATTTTTAAGAAATTCTGGAGAAGCTATGGAAATGACTTAGTGCATCAAGTGCTTGCTATGCAAGCGTGAGGACCTGAGTTCGGATTCCTCAGAACTCACTTAAAATGAGCATGGGTAATGGCATGCAGCTGTACTTCAGTGCTGGAGAAGTTGGGGGGGGGTACAAGAGGCTTGCTGTTCTATCAGCCTGTTTTGTTCCGAGTGCACCCTAGTCATGTATGTGAGAGAGCCCCTGTCGCTGCCACACTGCACCTCTATCTTACTCTTCTCGTTTGCTCTGTGAGTTCCTCAAACCCACCCAAGGCATCTCCAGTTGTTTGTAAAGTCTGTTCATTCATGGTTTCCTGTACCTTTAAAAAAAAGATGAGTCTTTTTTCCCCTTTCCCCCTGAGCTCAGCTCGCTTTCTTTCATCTCTTTCTTGTCGAATTATTTCTCATTCTATCCTCTGTGCTCATTTAAGCAGAGTATATACTAAGTTTCCATGTTTCTTTTCTTCCCTCCCTCACAGCAACGTATCCTAGGGGGCCACACAACTAGGAAAGTAATGTCAAGTTTTGCAGTTAGACCGCACAGGCAATGCCACCCTGTGACTTGTCACATGTTGTCACTTTCAGAACTGAGTCCTCTGTTGCTGGTGATCCCTTCCTACTGTCTATCTGTCTGTCTGTCTGTCTGCCTGCCTGCTTCCGTAGCACAGCCCCTGTACTTCGGGCAGCCTGAGACGGAGCTGCCACCTTGGTCTTCACTGTCTGTCAGCTCTCAGAATGCTCTTATGACTAAGCTTTGCTTAGAACCCAGCTCTCCTGGGTTGTGGGAGCCTCCCAGAATCCTATGCCTTAGTGTTGGTACTGTGTCTCTGTCTTCTCTGTGGAAGGGTGGACACCATCTGTGTGGTTACAACTCACCAGGGAGCTTGTCTTTGGAGAGAGTGTCATCATGTACTTTATTTTAGAAATGTGCTCACAGAGCCTCTGAAAGCCGAGAGACTGCTGGTGTCTGCAGCTGGCCAGGCTCTAAGGTTTCATCCCTGGACATCTTCGAGAGACTGAGATCTTTAGAGAACATGCTTTGTCTAGCCTGCAGATCCTAATTTGACCCTAGACTGGAAGCCTGCAGCCTTACCTGGTGGGCCAGGAAGCCAAGAGGTGGTCTGCTGTGAGTGACTGGTTAAGAGGCTGAAGGCGTAGCCAGCCTAGACTGCTGGCTGTCTATAGAGTGTGTCTGATTTCCACCATTCAAATGATCAGCTGTTACATACTCGGGGTCAGTGTACTTACCCTGGTGCAGTGAGGGAATACACTGGCTCAGAGAGTGCCACAGGTCTGTGTCCACCTGCGACTCTAGGCCTTATCTTTTCTCTGGCCAGCAGATACAGGATCAACTTAACAGGATTTGTAGAGATGGACTCTGATTGGTTGAAAGGATCGTCATGTGGACGATAACCCAAATGAATGTGGGGACTTGGGTCAGTGGCACCTATGAGTTCTGGGTTAATTGTCCTCTCTTATATGAAGAAATAATTTTAGGCTGGCACAGGCCAGCTCTGGTCCATTTCTGAGGCTCTCTTCCCAAGTGTTGTGAAGGGTTTCTTTCTATCCTATTGGCAGATCTGGAGTTTCTCAGCCCACTGGAAACCCATGTGCTGTAGAGCCATGTTTTTATATAGATTAGTACCCTGAGCTACTCTTACCTCTTCACCAGCCCCAAGCCACCATGAACCATGACTGCCATTACTAATGGGATCCTGTCCAACCCTTCCCCATCTGGGAAACGGGTGCTCAGCCTCTACTTAACAATACTGAACCTCAGAGGCAACCATGGGTGCCTGTTCAGGGAGCAGGCTGACCCTTTACTACCCAGAGACTGTTGATGGGAGAGTCCACACAGCCTCTCACTTAGTCCTTGGGTAGCTCTTCAAGATTGCTCAGCAAACAAGGAAACGCAGGCTGGGGAGGGGAGGGATTTGCTCCAGGTTACCGTTGGCTTGAGAGGGTTGAGACTAGAATTCCAGCCTCAGGTCTAGACCTTGGCTTTGCTCTGTTAGCACATCCACCAGATGGCAGAAAGAAAGTGACTCTCCTGTGTTCTCGTTCTCTCTCTCTCTCTCTCTCTCTCTCTCTCTCTCTCTCTCTTTCTCTAGGGTCTTCATTGAATTCTGTCATGGTTATTTAAAGAATCTTGCCTAGAAAGTCCCCACAAGCACGCAGTTCCCAGCCGCCTAGAAGGCGTGGACTCCAAGATGATCATAAAGGAATACCGGATTCCCCTGCCAATGACCGTGGAGGAATACCGCATCGCCCAGCTGTACATGATACAGGTGAGTCCAGAGAGGCGACTGGACCAGGTTAAGCCAGGCCAGTCCCAGCCTACACTACTGGGAACTGCCTGTGGACATGGACCACTGTCGGAGTCTGTGAGGTGCTGCACCTCTGCTGCACATCTGGCTTCCAACTAGACACCAGGCACACAAACACACTGGACTTTCCTGGGACCAGATCATCTTGTCACCATTTCATTCTAAACACCCATAACACTAGTCCCCTCTTTGCATTCACAACCTACTGCCTCGTAGATCAGCTATTATTTTAGGTCTCAGCTCTTAAACAACCACAGACTCCCCATTACTGTTTTGGAGGCCACTTCCAAAATAAGGGTGTGGCAGGGTGGATTTCCGACAGGAACCTCTCTTCCTGGGTTTCATGTGTTCTCACATTGGGGTTGGGCATGTGATGGCAGTCTTTCTTCTACTTAGAAGTACATTAATCCCATCATGGAAGACCAACTCCCATGATGCCATGTAAATCTAAGTAATTCCCAAATACACAGCCTCTATATATTATCACCCTGGGAGTTGGAACTTCAATGTAGGAATTGGAGGAGACACATTTAGCCACCAAACCTCATTTAAGACAGGGGATATGAGGCAAGAGAGGCCAATAGATTGTACAGGAGCACACAGCCTGGCTCCTGACTCCCACTGTCTGACAGTATAATGGGCTATATCACCAGTTTAGTCATACCCACTCCAAGGAAACACCAGGAATCTCCTCAATGCCTCATCAGCTGAGAACACATATTCCAAGCCCTACCGTTCATTCCAGATGCTTCTTACCCAAATGTCAAACCTGTCCACTGCCCACATTGCTGGGGTACTGACTGGAGTCCTTGCTCTACAGAAATTTCCATCCCTTTACCGCCTCCTTTTCCCTCACCAACCTTAGAGATTTTCCTCCATGCCTAGGGCCTAGAGCCTCTACACCAGTTATCAGGCATCTCTTGGCTTGGCTCTAGCTCTGCTGGATATATTGGAGCCTCTTGTTCCTGTTGTCACTGGGACCTGTCCCTGACTGGCTTCTCTGTGTATAGCCTCTAGTCATTGCATCACCCTGAACCCTCCGTCTGTAGGGCTGGGGGCAGGGTACAGCCTTCAGAGCTTCCAACCCCTACCTGGGTTGTTTTGTTTGTTTTTGTTTTCCTAGAGAGGGTTTCTATGTGTAACCCCTCTGGCTGTCCTGAAACTCACTCTGTGAACCAAACTAGCCTCAAACTCACAGAGATCCTCCTGCCTCTGCCTCCCATGTGCACCACCATGCCCAGCTTTCCCCCTTTCTGATGGGCTTGCACCTCAGCCTCGGGACCCAGAACCTGTCCAAGGAGCTTGAAGCAACTAGAGTTTATCCAGCTACCACAGGAGAGGTTTGGCTGGGAAATGAGCAGGAAGTGCCCCCAGCCTCTCTGGGGGACTGTTTGCTCTGAGCTGCTTCAGAAGCGCCTCTCAATTCCCTCTTGAACCACTTACCCCTTAATTATTTCTAAAGAGCAGGAGAGGAAGAGCTTAAATCAGGCCCTAGCCCTGAGCACTCTAGAAATAACTCAGTCTGTTCAAGGACCAGACTCATCTGCTGAGGCTGCCACGTGTCTGCGGCTGCTAAGTTCCCTCTCCAGCAGTGACCCACGATCATGGCGGTGCAGCCCGAGTGGCTTCCGAGTTGGGCATTCAGGGCCAGCAGCACGGACTCCAGCCACTGGAGTGCCCCAGAGTATTTCTCAAGTGTGGAGTCACTGTCACTCAGCATCTCCAAATGCCTGTCATTCCCCAGCATCAGTCCTTGTGTTTCCAGTCAGTTGAATTATGAAGTGACCCACAGCATCTGTATCCAGACCACACGGTCCATTGGGCCAATTTATACTTTTGATGAATGTTGATCTTTAGCTGAGACCGTAGTAAGTAGAAGCGTCTCCTACTTTATAGGCCGCACAGGTCTGCACTGTCACAAGCGCCCCTCTCTGCTGCTGTGAGCTTCCAAAGTCTTTCCCTGTACCCCTTCCAGTGAGCAAGTGCAAAAAACAGAATGGTGAGCCGGCCAAAGGTTGCCACAAGAGGAGTGTCCGGGCCAAGTGCTAGCTGTCATGCCCGGAGGGAGGCTGAGAAGCATGGCTGGCATGCACATGTATGATGTGTTCACATGATACACGTATGATGTGTTCACATGTGTATAGATATGCACACATCCATCTACATAGCTTGTACAGTCCCACTCCAGCCTCCATCAGCCTGAAAGGTCCATGAGGTATGAGCTACCTCTCTGAAAGCTTTCATGACCAGTATAGCCCCTTTAAAACTGGGTTTTGAGGACCCCCACACTCTGCCCAAATAACTAAGGTTGTCTTCCAATCTTTCCTCATGGGCCACAGTGGCAGAAAGGCAAGGTGAGTTGAGTCCCTCAGTAGCAAAGGCTACTGTTTTAAACAGAAAGACTATGATTTCATCTTGATATCAGGGACCCCAATATTGAGCTCTCTAGAGGCTGAGGTGAGGTCTGTTTCCAGACAATAGAACAGCTAAGGATCGTACTCTGTAGGTGGAAGTGTAGGCTTTCCCAACGAGTTCTGGCTCTGGGGAACAACTGAGACTTCCTGGGTATTAATTACTATTTGTTTTTTGTTTGTTTGTGTTTTGTTTTTCTTTTTTTTAATATTTTGTTTATTTTATGTATATGAGTACACTGTAGCTGTCTTCAGACACACCAGAAGAGGGCATCAGATCCCATTACAGATGGTTGTGAGCCACCATGTGGTGGCTGGGATTTGAACTCAGGACCTGTGGAAGAGCAGTCAGTGCTCTTAACTGTTGAGCCATCTCTCCAGCACCCATGTGTTTTGTTTTTCAAGTCAAGGTTTCTCTGTGTAGCCCTGGCTGTCCTGGAACTCACTCTGTAGACCAGGCTGACCTCGAACTTAGAGATTCTCCTGCCTCTGCCTCTTGAGTGCTATTAAAGACATGCACCACCATGCTTGGCCCTCAGTTCCTTACATAAGCTAGTTTCTTAAATAGCAGTGCTCAGGAAGGACTCTCAAAAGAAACTTTCCTGTTTATAGATCGGAAAACTGAACCAAATTTGGAACTTAGCTCCCCCCGCCTCCCAGGGAGGCTGTCTGCTCCTAGAAGGCTTTGGGCTTCTGATGGGGTCAGGAGGAATCCACCGTCAGTCTCAGATAGGAAGGAGCCTGTGCTTGGCCAGAGAACGGGGATAGCGGGGTGGGGGGGGGGAAAGACAGGAAGTCCTGCTCATCCAGAACAGGGAGTGAGGCCCCTGAGGAGGCCTGCTTTGCCCCGCCCCTTCTCCTAGATGGTCCTTGTTGAAAGTGGGGTAAGCTGTGGCCAGCAGGCCTAAGGGCAGAGCAAGTGGTTCAGCAAGAGGCCAGCTAAGGCCTCCAAACGTGGGGGATGGAACCTGGGTGCTATGTCCTGCCTGTTCCTAAGACACCCACTCACGGTCAGATTTCTTTTTTCTTTTTTTTTTTTTTTTTTTTTTTTGGGTTTTCGAGACAGGGTTTCTCTGTATAGCCCTGGCTGTCCTGGAACTCGCTCTGTAGACTAGGCTGGCCTCGAACTCAGAAATCCGCCTGCCTCTGCCTCCGAAGTGCTGGGATTAAAGGCGTGCGCCACCACCGCCCGGCTCACGGTCAGATTTCTATCTCTGGAGGTTCTACTCATCTCGTGTGGCCAGTAGATCATTTCCATACCCAGCATTCTCTGCTGCTACAGGGCCTAGGAGTGCCTCTTTCCTAGTTCCCACCCACCCCTGTCTACTTCTCTGCTCACTCCCTCTGCTTCTGCCATGGTCTTTGTCTTCTGGGCCTCAGAACCCAGAGTTCCTGGGGGCCTGTGCCACTGCAGGGTGAATATTTGTCACAGTCACCGGCTGTACCTGAGTGTGTGCACAGCTCACTGTGTGCCAGTTGTACAACTGTAACACAGTGTTCTGTCCCCGCCTGTATGAAGACTATTTCAGAGAAGACTGTAGATGTACCAAATAAAAGCGAGGCAGGAGTGGTAAAGGCTGAGAAATGGGAGACAGGTCCAGGTACACCCCAGGCAGATGCTGTACTAGCCGGCATGTTCCACAGCTACATTTCCAGGCAAAGAAGAGCAAGGAGGTTCATCTGGCAGTAGCTGGAACAGACTGTGGAAAAAACAAAGTCAGAGCCATACCTCTGCTGAGTGGTTCTGTATCAGCGGTGTGAAGTCTAGTGGAAATCACTGTGCTGTCTGTCTGTCCTCTAGAGAGTGCTCAGCAAGACCTTTTTGTCCTGCAGATGGGCAGAGGGGCTTGCCTGTCAGTACCCTGGACAGTTCTCTTTTGCAGCTCTCCTTCAGTGGTCCCATGGAAGTTGAAAGCTGCTGACCCAAGTCTCCGAGGGTGGGCAGCACTACATACTGCTTAGGAATGGTCATGGGCAAGAATGCAAGAGTGGCTTCCTCTGTGTGTAGCGCACAGCAGAAGCTAAGGAGAGCCTGTTTGTCTGGTCTGACTAAGCCACAGCTATGTGAGGAATGCTGCCCCCTTCTCTACTGTGGTCAGTGGAGACCTAGGGGGCATCCTGTGGAGGACAGCACCTTCAGGATCCCTGGTGACTGTGAGGAGTAGACCCTGATGATTACTGGTTCATTTGACCAGCCTTTCTCCATCTACTCCATGGAGGCCCCGTAGTGCTATATGCGGTTGCTGCATAGATCCCAGCCCTTAAGGCCCACAAGTCTCCATACCCATCTCACTGAGTGGCTGCAACCATCCATAGCCCTCACCTAGTGATGTTGGCAGCTTGGATTCCCTGTGCCTGAAGTACATCACCAGTTTCAGCGCCTCTACCCCAGGATGACCTGCAAAGCTGGGAATGTTCTTCCTCCTCACAAACAAGGCAGCTCAGGGATGTCAAAGGGCTTATCCAGGGGAGAAGAGCTGACCCTAGGAAGCCCATCCTGGTCTGCAGATGCCGATGGCTGCCTTTTTCTACCTGGAGCATTTGGGGGTCTCCGTGTCTGCCACATCTCTTCCTTCTTCGAAGTCATGGTTTTAGGGATTGGAGCAGAATGCTCTTCACGTCCTTGTCCCTTACATAGTCCCCCAGAACTCAAATGCTCGTATAACTTAAGGGAATACTGTAGATGGTAATCTGCCCATAGGGCCACCAGGGGGGAAAGGCCTGTGTGGTTGTGCAGAGACACAGGACCACTCAAGGATGCAAGGGACTTCCCTGTTAGGCAGGAGAGGGACCAACAGTTAGTGTTGTTTCTCTGACTGTCAGGCTAAAGGCAACCACAGGAGGTCTTGAAGATAACAATATAGATGGTTGACCAGTGCCTGTCCTC
Source organism: Tokudaia tokunoshimensis (assembly GCA_036184795.1). Lineage (NCBI taxonomy): Eukaryota > Metazoa > Chordata > Mammalia > Rodentia > Muridae > Tokudaia > Tokudaia tokunoshimensis. Next base: position 14,252,215 of record BTHU01000006.1, on the reverse strand, counting down.
AATTCATATTCACATACAACTTCAAGAATGTGACCTCATCTAGACTCCAGTGTGAGTACATGGAATTTACTCTTCCCAGTTAAGACTCCTGAGATTTAGGACCTGCCCCAGTTGACTAACTGTGGTCCCTATAAGAAGAGGAAGGGACAGAACAACTCAGTGGGGCTTTCTTCCCGGGTGACTCTAGCTTGTGTTAAGTTCATAGTTAAAACTGACCACCACAGAGGTTCAATATATTTTCCTATGTTTTGAGTGTATTGAGAGTAAAAAATTGCTAGTCTGAGGAACTGCTACACTGTTTGTGCCTCCACTAGCCACAGTGAGAGGCCTTGGTCCTGTTTTCTGAATTTGCCATCGCTTACCTTTGTAGCCATCCCAGTGGGTTCAAGGTGCTAGCTCACTGCTTCTGGTTTGTGTTTCCCATTTGTATTGTTGAGCATCTACTTCGTGGCCGTTTGTGTGTCTTCGGTGGAGACATGACTGCCCTAGCCTTTGGACTGTTTGTGAAGTGTGTTATTTGTCTGTTGTTGAGTAGTAGGCATTCTCTTGGATCCAAATTCCTGGCATCAGACATTGACATGTGCTCTCTTTCAGTATATTAGTTCTTTTAACTTTCTTTGGAGCATGTTATTTCATTAAGTCCTATTTGTGTGTGTGTGTGTGAGAGAGAGAGAGAGAGAGAGAGAGAGAGAGAGAGACAGAGACAGAGACAGAGATTTATGGGTTTTTTTTCTAGTTTCCTGCTGAAGGACTATACTTCCAGCTTCCCTTGTGTACTATGGAAGTCATTTCTGCCCAGTTCTGCCTCAGTAAGGGAGTGCATCCCATCCATCTTCCCCTGTAGGCATTTTGGCCCTCAGCACACACATGTGGGTGACAAGGTGCCCCCTTGCCATGAATAAACATGAGCCCGCCTAAGATCAGACCATGCCTCCCCTTTCTCTTTCCAGCTAAGATTGTTTTAAAAGCAATCTTAACAGTTTTAGTGTTACATTTATAAACCATTGTCTAATCCAAGGTCATAAAAACTTATTCCTGCTAAGAGTTTTAGCTCTTACACCAGGGAATGTGTTTTTAACGAGCTGTCAGCAGCAGCCAGCCCGAGAGTCGTGTCCATTAGGGAGTTTGTGGTCCTGTGTGAGGCCAAAACCTCTGCTGCCTCCTCAGCTCTGTCACTCTAGCTGAGTGGGAGGGGTCACACTTGATTCCTGGCATCTCCACCTATGACCAATGGAATGTCCTCCCTGTAAGTCTTTTTGTCCGTCTGCCTCCCACCCCCATTAGTTTTCCCTTTAGACAGATTCTCACTGTGTAGTCCAAGCTGACCTCAAAATACACAGCAGTCCTGCTGGCTCAGCTCCCAAATGCAGAGAGTACCAGTGTAAGACACCACATCCATCTACAGGCAGCTCTAAGAACACTGTCCTTCTGTCTTGCCCAGCAGAGCCCAGAATGCATGCACTCTTGGCTCTCACTCACATGCATGCTTGTCTCACAAGTGTGCAAAGGAAAGTCACATATTGATGACATCCTGACCAGCAGTCTCAGTACTTAAGCCCAGTAATGGGCCACAGTCCTCAGGCTCCCTAGTCAGACACAGATCCCTGGACACATAATTCCACCCCAGCATCACCCTTAGGTGTCTCTCCAGACAGCCTCTGCCATGGGCCTCTCTGAAGTAAATCAGATATAACACTTAAGAGTAGATATAACAGCCGGGCGGTGGTGGCACACGCCTTTAATCCCAGCACTTGGGAGGCAGAGGCAGGCGGATTTCTGAGTTCGAGGCCAGCCTGGTCTACTGAGTGAGTTCCAGGACAGCCAGGGCTACACAGAGAAACCCTGTCTCGAAAAAAAAAAAAAGAGTAGATATAACACAGCATTACTCGCCGGGGAGACCGAGCTGTGCCCAGTAGCTGGAATATTGAGAAGAGTAACAGCTCAAAGCAGGGCTTATGTGGTCTAGATGGTTCTGAAGACAAGAGCTCAGGCAGCAGCCTAGAGGAGACAGCAAGGCATATGCATCCCTGTATGCACGTGGTATCCACCAGCACCGCTTCAGGCATGGCTGCCCTCTCTCTTACAGACCAGTAGCCTGGGACCAGACCCACCCAGCAGGAGGGGATGCTTGTATAGTTTATGAGATTCAAGCTATCTGCAGCTTTTTCCTCGGTCTTCACGTTGTCCCAGAGGCCCTGGGTGAGCTGCCCCCAGTACCCTGTACCTCCATTTCCTCACTTACAGAACGGAGTGCCCCGTTCTACCAGTTTGAGGACGAGGTCCAGACCAAGATAGGGTCCGGAAGGCGTCTACTCAGGCTTGGCATTCTCTCTGGAGTTCCACCTCTCTCCAGCTCTTTCCTTGCTGTACATCTCAGCCCCAGTGTTTTCCATGAGTGGTCCTATCTGATGCCTTACAGGGTCTGTGCGATGTCCTCACTACCATCTGACAGCGTCAATGCCTAAGTCAAAGCAGCCGTGCCCTCCTCACCAATGTTCCCAGGCCTCCAGGCATGGGGAATAAAGAGTTATCTGAACCTGTACCCCTACTCCTTTCTCAGAAACAAACCAGAGGATATCTGGACTCCGGAGCCTTGCAGACCACACTCACCCACTTACTACAAGCCAGAGTTCACTGGCTTGACAGGCAGACAGGGACCGGTGGCTGCCCTCAGAGGCCTGAGCTGCTTGTGGCAGTAGAGATTTCCTTCACAGTATAACTCTAAGGCAGATTTGTCATTGGTTTGGCTATTTCTAGCTTTTTACTTTAAAAAATTACATTTATTTAGTTCAGACATGCTGACACATACCTTTAATCCCAGCACTTGAAAGGATGAGGCAGGCCGATCTCTGTGAGTTCAAGGCCATCCTGGTCTACATAATGAGCCAAGTCTATACAGAGTCTCTCTAAAAAAAACCCATTATTTTCCCTTATTTGGTGAGGTGGTGGGTGGGGGCGTGTATTCCATGACACATGTGTGGAGGTCAGAGGGCAACTTTCAGGAGTCCATTTTCTCTTCCACCATATGGTTCTAGAGATCAAACTCAGGTTGTCAGGCTTAGTGGCAGGTACCCTACCCACTGAGCCATCTCTGCTTTTTTGTTTTGGTGGTGGGAGTTTTCAGGGGGATTTTGTGAAATATCCCAGGCTGAACTGGAATTCATAATCCCCCTGCCTCTGCTGGAATTACAAGTATGAGCCCAGCTGCTCTTCACTTTTTAAACTTTAATTTTTTGACAGTTTTATATGTGTGCATAGTGGATTTTAGTTGTCTTTACCCCCTTCACTGCTACAGTGTCTTTAATCTGCCCTCCTTCCATAGAAGGCCCCTCCTGTTTCCATGTCTTTTGTGTGCATGGGGCACAGTAAGTTTAATTAGGGTTACTTGCATGAGCATGGGTGGGAAATCCTTCCCTGGAGCGTGGGCTACTTATCAGTGGTACACCATTGAAGAAAGTGACAGCCTCTCCCCAAGCCACCATTTACTGGCAACGTCCCTCCTGCGTCCTTCCCAAAGTCCTGTGCAGCTTTGTGCAGTCATTTGGCTGCAGTGAGTCCATGAGCACAGTGACCAGAAGACGGCTTTTTATGGCACACCTCCGCATCCTCAGGCTTTTACATTCTTTCTGTCCCCAATTCCACAGTGAGCCTTGAGCCTTGGAGGGTGATGTATATGTCCCAATTGGGCCAAGCACTCTAGCCATCATTCTTTTTTTTTTTAAAAGAAAGATTTATTTATTTGGCCTCTTTCCCTTTCTGGGTAAACTGCACAGTGATCAGGTTGCAAGAAAAGTTGAGGCATTGACCCTCTCCAACATATGAATTTTAATATCCATATGCTCCTACCAAAAAAAAAAGCCACTAGAACTTTGCAGGAGATTGTAGGGTCTTACAGGCTTCTTGTGGAGTACTGCTGCCTTAATAGTACTGCGTTTCCTAACCTAAGAAGAAAGGGGGCTTTTCCAGGCTTTGGAATTCTTTAATTTCTTTTGGTTTTGTGGCCTTCAGTGTACAAGTTTCTCACTTCTCTGTTTGAACATATTCCTGTTTGTTGTTCCAAACGCTGTTGGAAATGCAGCCAGTTTCCTTTAGCTTTGTGTGTTAGTTTTGTGTTCTGAAGCATTGCTGAGTTCATTTAATTAAGCCTAAGAGACTTAAGGAAAATTCCTTAGAGTTTTCTATATAAAGATTATGTCCTCAACAGAGTAAGAGGACTTACTTTTCCTTTTCCAGTGTGGATGCCTCTTATTATTTATTTTTCTTCCTAATTATTGTGGCTGGAACAAACAGTACAAAGTCAAGCGGAAGCAGAAGCAGCCATCCGACACTGGCGTGGTCCAAAGACTTGTAATCCCAGTTGGAGGCTGAGTCAGGAGAAATGCAAATCTCGGGCTACATAGAATGACCTTGTCTCAAAAGGAAAGAAAGAAGAGGCCCAGTGGCAGTGCTCACCTTTAACCCTAGCACTCTGGGGGCGGATGCAAGAAAGGCAGATCTGGTCCAGGTCAGCCAGAGCCTCTGTCTCAAAGACAAGGAAAAGCATCTTGGTGCTCACTGCTAGGATAGGTAGGAGTCAGAGTAGATGATTTATGCCTTTTAATACTTGGGCCTTAAAGAGGAAATCCAGGACTCTTCACTTCCATCAGGAAGCTTGGGGTCATGGAGCCACAGTGTAGACTTAGGAGGCTGGGCTATCCTGAAACGACACAGAAGGAGCCAGCCTCAAGGCCAAAGACCTTTCCTGTTCTCAGTCCTCTGAACCCCTTCTCCTGTGCAGAGTGCTTTGACTGAACATAATCAACATGTTTTCCCCACAGAAGAAGAGCCGAAATGAGACCTACGGACAAGGCAGTGGAGTGGAGATCCTGGAGAACCGGCCCTACACAGATGGTCCTGGCGGCTCTGGGCAATACACCCACAAGGTGTATCATGTGGGCATGCACATTCCTGGCTGGTTTCGCTCCATCTTGCCCAAGGCAGCCTTGCGGGTGGTGGAGGAGTCCTGGAATGCCTACCCCTATACCCGAACAAGGTGTGTCTGCCTCTAGCTCCTCGGCATGCCATCTGCTAGAAGAACTCTCCTGGCAGGTTCAACCCCTGCTCCCCTGAAAGTATCAAACCCTGTCTCACATATGTCCCCTAATGGTCCACAATTGGTCACATGCAGGAAAGGGAAGGATGCCCCTGGATGCCTGCCTCCCAATGCCAGTGGAGGTCATGCAGGCAGGAATTGAACAAAGGCTGTCATCTAGGAAAGTTTGGGAAATAAACATTCACTAAGTTCCATAGACAGAGACAGCCTGCTCTGAAGAAGTATGAACTAAAGGTAGACCAGATGGTCCAAGATCTCCTACCTCTGGGATACTCAGCTGTTGTAGCAGTGCTTAATACATCCCATAGTAAGCAGGACTTTTCTCAGTACCCAGTGGAAAACCCTACTTTTTGCCTCTCAGTGCTAGCTTGCACTGACCAAGGGCACTCCCATCTAGCCTCCCAGTGCTTCCTCTCCACAAACCCCACACCTGGAGCATGCTGGGAGCCAGTTTAGGATTTCAGAGAGCTCTTCTCCATCCCAGAGAGGAGCTGTTCTATTGTCAGAGTGGGCCGCTTGCAGATGTCATGTGCCAGGAGCGTCTGGCAGATCTGCCAACTCTATAGCACACTGCCATTGTAGCTACGTGCATTCCCACCAAACCATACGCACCTGGATGCCATCTGTGAGGCTTCTAGAAACTACCAAGGAAGTTCATCAGATCTCATCCCTGTTTCTCTCTCCGAAGCTCTCTTGGTCATTCTTAGGACAAGATGGTAATACAGGAAATAGATTTCACTGTCACATCTTAGCTACCCCCTTCCCCTCTTATTGATGTTTCTACTGTTGTGAAGAGTCACTATGACCAAGGAAACTTATAGAAGAAAGGCTTTATTGGGGCTTACATTTTCAGAGGATGAGTCCATGAGCATCATGGCAGGGAGCACGCTGCAGGCAGGCAGACATGGTGCTGGAGCAGTAGCTGAGAGCTTTCACCTTCTCCACAAGCATGAAGCAAAGAGAGGGAGCACTAACCGGGGATGGTGTGGGTTTTTGAAACCTCGGATCCCACCCTCAGAACCAAACCCCTGCCAACAAGGCCACACCTCCTAATCCTTCCCAAACAATTCCATCAACTAGGGAATAAGAACTCAGATAAATGTGAGGGCCATTCTCATTCAACCCACCTCACCACCTGGTCACCTTGCTGGTTTCCAGCGTGGCCCAACAGGCTGGTAACGAGTCACAGTCCCTCCAGGGCGCAGTCCCAATGGATGTTCTTTCTCTCAGGTTCACCTGCCCCTTTGTGGAGAAGTTCTCCATTGACATTGAAACCTTTTATAAGACAGACACTGGGGAAAACAATAATGTGTTCAACCTGTCTCCTGTGGAAAAGAACCAGCTGGTAACAGGTGAGTGTGAAGGCTGAGGCTCGGCAGGCAGCACTCCCTCCCCAGGCCGCTCTGGCTGGGCCCTCTGCCCTCACCTAATCTTCTTGAGAGTGCACTGGATTCTCAGCTGGGGGCGGGGCAGCGTGAGGCAGGACAGGCTCCCATGCCCTTGGTCTGTTGGCTTTTTCCTCCCTATAAGCGTACATGTGTACTCCTGGGGGCATGCCATTTGAGGATGCTGTGGGTGGGCTGGCCTGTATTGTCCAGTCTGTGTCTGGAGTGACCTGTGGCCTTTGCTGCTTTGCTTTCTGGCTGACGTTACCATGCAGGAGACTGGCTACACTTGTTAAGCTTTTATTTTGTTGTTGTTTTAGACAGTGTCTCACTATGTAGTCCTGGCTGGCTTAGAACTCAGAGAGATCTGACTGCCTCTGCCTCTGTCTCCTGATTGCTAGGATTAAAAGTATATACTACCATGTCCAGCTAAATCTTTTTTAAGAGAAGTCAGAGATGGAGATTTTCATGTGAAATTTCCCAGTTTTTAAACATTGGTAAAATAAACTTAGGTCTGTCAAGCAGGTCCTTAGGTCTGAGGGCCTAACACGGCTCAACAGCCTCCTCAGTGGGGTGATCTCTGGGTGCAGAGTGGTGTGGTGGCTTGCTTAGGTGCTAGACAGGAGCCTAGCCTAGAGAGAATCAACGGTTACCTCCAGATTCTCTATCACCTCCACAGTAGTCCCCTGTCCCCAGCAGGCACCCCAGTGGTCCCCAAGATCCCACCTCAGTCTAGCACCAGTGCTGCAGGGGCCATCTGGGCCCCCAGTTCTACTCCTTTGTCTAAAATGCCACCCTGCTCTGGAAAGATTTCAACACCCTGGGTGCCCTCCCCTCCCCACTGTTCTTCATGAAAACCCTCTTCCCATTGGTTCACTGGCCCATTTAACTGCACACATAGTCCATGATTTGTCAAGCTGACTTCAAAAAAGCTACTAGACCCAGGCTTGTACAAGTATGGGCTGAGGTGGATCACAAGTTCAAAGCCTTCCTGGACAACTTAGTGTATAACCTTGTCTCAAAATGAAAAGTATAAATAGGGTTGGTAATGTAGCTCAATGATGGAGCATTCATATAGTACAGGTATGTTGCTATATTTTTCCAACCCAATTACCCAGTAAAAGAAATCTCAACTCAATCAGTAACAATACAAGCTATACACCTAGAATGTGCAGATCTCCCACTACACTACTCTATTCCCATCTATATTATCCTAAATAACTTGCCATTTCTCCAGGCTCCAGGTCAAGTTTCTCTCCAGTCACTCAGTTGATCCCCCATAGCTCCTCCCCTCCCCCCTCCCCCGTCGATCTTTTTCTCCTCCCCCAAACCCTCAGCTCCTCCTCCTTCCTCCTGTCCAATCATTGGCTCAAGCCTTTATTTGAAAAGTTAAGGTGGGGAGAAGGTTCACAAGGCAACTCCTCATCTGCAGCCCCTCCCAGGAGTGGAGTTAGCATCAAAATACACGCCCAGGGCTACCCACAACACAGATGAGGCCCTAGATCCAATCCCCAGTGACAGGCTCACACACACACACACACACACACACACACACACACACACATCATATATGATGAGCTTGGGCCCTGTAAGGACTTAGGGTAGAGGATCTGGAAAGGGTGGATAGAAGTTAGGCAGACACGACCACTTGCAGGGTGTCCCCGTAGACATCATCGACATCGTCAAGGATCCTGTGCCCCCCAATGAGTATAAGACAGAAGAAGACCCCAAGCTATTCCAGTCAATCAAGACTCGTCGGGGACCTCTTTCTGAAAACTGGATTCAGGAGTACAAGAAGCGCCTTCTCCCCATCATGTGCGCCTACAAGCTCTGCAAGGTGGAGTTCCGATACTGGGGCATGCAGTCCAAGATTGAGAGGTTCATCCACGACACAGGTGAGGGGTGCCTGCCTGCCTGCTTCCATTTGCCATGCGCTGTGATTGTGTTCTTACAGTTTACTACTAAGAGATGACCCTGTATTAAGTCAGGGTTTCCTAGAGAAGCAGAGCTGATAGATGAGAGAGAATGAATGAATGAATGAATGAATGAGAACAGGATTTATTAGGAAGTGTACAGGATGGGGTCCAAATATTCAAACAATGGCTGTCTCCTGATGAAAAGTCCAAGATTCCAATAGTTGTTCAGTCCAGGAGGCTGACTGTCCTACCTGGTCTTCAGTATACACCGGAATCCTGAAAAAGTAGACTCTAATGCCAATGAAGGTATGGACTTGCTGGTGAAAGCAAGGGCAAACAGACAAAGAGAAAAAGCTTTTTTTTTTTCCATGCTCTTTATTTAGTACGCCACCAGAGGGTATGACTCCAATTTAGGGTGGGTTTTACCACCTTAAATGGTCCAATAAGAAAACTCTCTCACAGATGTGCACAGCTGCTTGGACTTTCGTTAATTTAGATGTAGTCAAGTTGACAAGCGAGAACAGCCACCACAGACCCCAGAGCCTGTGCCCATATCGCATTCTCCACTCTGTCTCGGCCATCCAGGACCAGTGTGCCTGCTGTCAGTGCCTCATCCACTGCCCAGACATTCCTGACCTGGCTGGTATATGATAGTGTAACCTGCACCACACTCGGGCCAGAATGTCCAGATGGCAGAGCAGCTCAGACATAGTGCCCTTCACATGCACGTGACCCTTCCAGAGCAGGTGTCTAAGGAGCAGGCTAACAGATGCCTGGGGGCTCCCAGCCAAGGGATGCTGCCCAGGGCTTCCCTTCTCTTCCCTTGGAGCCCTGGCCTCACGGCTTCCCAGGAACACCCGGGCAGTCACCTGGAGACAGCACAAACAGGGAGACTTACTTTAGGCCCGAATAGAGCCACACCATTGACCACATGCTCCACTCTCCTCATGTTGACTCATGATTACCCATGATGGGGACACTGTCGCCCTGTTTACAGAGGATGAAATGAAGACCCCACATAGGCTGGACCCAGAATAGACCTCCTCAATTGGCAGTGGAGGTGGCATTAGACAACACCACACAGTATAGATTCCAGAGATTATGGAAGGCGTTTTTGCGCCATCAGTGGAGTGCTGGGCTCTAAGGAGGGGCCTCCCATCTGGAAGGGCAGAAATGATGTGTGTACAACAGCCTTGATAGTAAGTGACAGTTTCTCCAGCTCTGTGTCCAGGGCAGCATCTCAGATACATTCTCTTCTGCTCCATTCCCAGCAGGCTTCTGCAGGGCCTGTGACAGTTCAGCAAAGGTGGCAGGAGACAGATGGGATATATCCCTGCAGTCTGTCCAACCTCGTGGTAGCTGAGACCACCCATTAAACCTCCCTACTCCCTCCCCACATCTCTAACTCTGAGGACAGTGTCAAAGAGGCAGCCTGGCTGTCAGTCAGCACGCCCACCCTACTGGGCCTCCTGAGCACAGGCCTCATCCCATAGGCAACACTGTGGGATGCCCCGGCCATTTCCTGTCTCCACTGTCTTGATGGCTTGTCCCATCCTACTGTAATCTCTCTGGTATGGCCCACTCGGGGCTCCTGGTCCTAGAGATAGTGGTTTCTGTGGACCCCATGCCCTCCTCTGTCCCCTCAGAATCCCTGAGATTCTGACAAAACCCAGTTTCCTCAGCTTCCTAAAAGTCACCTCTCTCCTCAGAAAGGAGGACATCCTGGTTGTTAGGACAGCTGTGACATGCAGTTCCCACACTGCCATAGCCTGTCAATGCCTCTCCAAGTCCCATTTTCTTATCCCTCACGTGAGGGGGTGTAATAGTGCCAGTTCCACAGAGTTGTTGTGGGGTGTATCTTGGTGTGCAGGCCTGCCGGCAGACATGACACAGCCCTGTCTGACCACCGTGAGCATGAGTGCACTCACAAGTAGCCTTGGAGAAGTCACTTCAAACCTCTCTCAAGTGTAAGGTGCCTGACCCCAGCTGTAGTGCAGTGTCCCATCCCCCCCAGCCAGCCCAGGAGGAAGTCTTCCTCTGCTTGGTGAGAGTAGACTGAGCCCAAAGACAGGCCCAGAAAAGGAAACAGAAGCTCCTTTGTGCTGTATCTGAGACCACCCTCGGGTGTCGGCAAGGGATATAGTCAGGCCTGGGTGACAGAGAGCTCCGTCCTGTTCCACCGGTGAGCAGAAGCCCTACAACTGGACTCTCAGAGTGACTGAAATCAGAAAAAGAGGCATGGGATGTGAGGGTGGGGAAAAGGGGGAAGCCTGAGGACATGCCAGCGCTCAGCCTCTTGGAAGGCCACCTAGAATTCTCAGAGAAAGCAGAGGACACATCCCTGAGTACCAGCCGTCACTTCTTCCAAGGATGCCCCCTGAAGAAATTCATGCACATTTCAAAATGTTCAGGGCCACAAAATAGAAAATTATACATATGAGCCAAAGACCCACTAGCAGAGAAAGGACAAAAAACAAACAAACAACCCAGTGTTTCAAGTGTGTCCATCTTGTGCCACAGCAAATCCCTGGTCTGGAGCACACAGGAGTGTGGGAAAGGTGAGACCCAGCCAGAAGAAAACACAGTTCAGCACATACATGTAAATATCACCAGCCAGACCACTCCAACACTGTAGAAAACACATCTGCACGCTAAGTCGGGAAGCAGCAAACGAAACCACGAAACCTAGGACCCCAGGACCAGTGCTGCCGGGCAGCAAGGAGTCCGAGGCGGGGAGGAAAAGCCCTGACTCCAGGCTTTGCTGGGTCATGTGGACAGTAAGGCTTTACTGCCTTTTAAGATCTGTTTTAAGTCCATGTATGTGCGTGTGTGTGGGAATGTGCATGTGGGTACAGATACCCATGGAGACCAAGGAGGGTACTGGATCCCCTGAGCCAAGGCTAAGGTGGTGGTGACCAGCCTGATGTGATGGGAGTGCTGGGAACTGAACACTCGTGTTTTGGAAAAGCAGCACATGCTGCTGAGGTCAGAGGTGTGGGTCCCAGGGCTGTTCCAAGCTTGGCACCAAGTGTCTACCCACAGAGCCATCTCCCTCACTGCTCTTTGTTTTTGAAGCAGGGTCTTGTGTGACTCTGGCCTCCAGCTCAGCATTAGCCGAGGATGCCCTTATGACCGTGAACTCCTACCTCCACCTCCCGGTGGATTACTGTGTGCTTGCATCCAGTTGTTGGTGTTGGTGTTGTTTGTTGGTTTTTGGTTTTTTGGTGTTTTGATTTCAGACAGTGTTTTACTGTGTAGCCATGGCAGTTCTAGAACTCACTCTGTAGACCAGGCTAGCCTAAAACCTAGAGATACACCTGCCTCTGCCTCCTAAGCACTGAAATTAAAGATGTGCGCTGGGTCTAGGGAGCTGACTCAGTAAAGTGCTTACCACAGAATTGTAAGGAACTGAGGTTTGATTTCCACATAAAAGAACCAAGCTCAATGGTACACGCCTATAGCCCAACAGCTGGGGAAGTAGACAGAATTCCTGGCTCTTGCTGTTACCCAGTCTAGCCAAATCCACAAACTCTAGGTTCAATGAAAGACCCCACCTCTAAAAATAATGTAGAAAAATGACAGAAGAAAGACACCCAATGTTGACCTCTGGCTTTCATATACACACACACACCACAGACAGACAGACAGACAGACAGAATGCAACCCATTTTTAAATTTCATCTTCTATGGAAAACTCAACAGGAAAAGTAGACCAGACAGAAGACTTTTGGGAAGTCCAATGCCACTTCCCCTAGGGGCTTGAATTCCTTACAATAAACTGTGACCTCTGACCACCCATTGTGAACTGCTGAGGCCACTGGGAGCCAGTTCTCTCCCTAGGTTGACAATAAGGGGAACCAGAAGCACTGATGACCAGTGACTCTAGCCTGACCTGTAGCTTTCCCTGGTGCATACTGCCTCTGCTCTGAGCTCCCCGTCCTCTGGCTCTGTGCAGGCCTGCGGCGAGTGATGGTGAGGGCCCACCGGCAGGCCTGGTGCTGGCAGGACGAATGGTATGGGCTGACCATGGAGAAAATCCGAGAGCTGGAGAGGGAGGTACAGCTCATGCTGTCCCGCAAAATGGCCCAGTTTTCGGAGGAAGGACCCTCAGAACTAAGCAAGGACTGTACTGTCAAGGACCAGGCATCTGGAGCGACCCCTGAACCCAGCGGCAACAATGGGGAGCCTCTGGGGCGGGGCCTGAAGAAGCAGTGGTCCACCTCTTCCAAGTCCTCCAGGTCCTCCAAGCGGGGAGGTAAGCTGGGTTCCTGCCTTGTGGTGAAGGCCTTCCTTCCCAGTCTCCAAGGTAGCCAGGCCACGGCTTGGCTGTGCCCCTGTTGCTCCTTTTCTTTCCTGTGGACCTTTTACTTTCTAAGTGGTAAGGGTGGGGCTTCACCATGAAGTGAACCCGGCCTTTTCCAAGCAGCATCCCCAGACTTACCCATAAGCCCCAAAGAGTCTGTGACTGAGGAAATCTGGGGAGTAGGTCCAGATAGACACCCCAGTGAGAGAAGATATTTTCAAGGTATCGGATTCTGGGTCAGGAGAGGAAGCAAGGTCTCCCCTGTTCGGCCAATCGTGCCCCTGTAAGGTCTCCCTACCCCCCCCCCCTTGTGGCCAGTTGTGCCCCTGTAGGGTCTCTCTCTCTCTCTCTCTCTCTCACACACACACACACACACACACACACACACACACACACACTGAATGGCTAGTCTTACTCCAGTAAGCCCCCCCTGCGTACCCCACCCCACCCCGATAGCCAGTAACCCCCTCCCAAGCCCAGGGTACCTGGCCCTGGGCTTACACTGGGCCCAGGCTTACGGTGTGGAGTGAGGTGAGTCTTTGCCTCATCTCCCTTCTCTTCCTTCTGCCCTGCAGCCAACACTTATTTGTCAGGTCTGCTGTGGCCACATGTAAGGAGTTGTGTATGGTCAGGTCCTGGGCTTATCTGAGCTCCTGTCCTAAGTTCGCCCTGGACAAGACTGCATAGTCCATGAGGCAACAGGGCACTCCCCTCCCCTAGAAAGGGCCAGACAGTTCTACTCAGGTAGACCCTGGACTCTCCACCCCTAGTCTCCTCATTTCTGTCTATGGCAAACATCTCTGGTGATGCTCACCTAGCCTTCCTCTGCAGGCCAGACCATCACACTAGGGTTTTGCCTTCCAGCCAGCCCCTCCCGACATAGCATCTCAGAGTGGAGGATGCAGAGTATCGCCAGGGACTCCGACGAAGGCTCAGAAGAGGAGTTCTTCGATGCACAAGGTAGGCAGGTCGCCCTTGCAGCCTTTGGTCCCTTCCCTGTGGGTCAGGTGGGAAGAATTGTTAAAGGGTGTGAAGCACCTGTCACTATACTGCTCCTGTCACCTGTCCCCACACTATCACAGTGGACAGCCCGGGTTTGGGGGTAGAGTACCGCGAATGAAATGAGGTCATTGGGAAGCCACCTGTCTTGAGTCCTGGGGCTTAATTATAAGTCACAACTCAGAGCCTGGAAAGGTGGTGCCATTCTCTTGAACCCCACCTACATGGCACACAATTCTACTGAAGCATTTCCCAGATAAATCTATCTCCATAAGAAGTGTGCCTTAGTCTTCAGTTTTTGTGCTTGGTTTATTGTTTGTTATTGCTTTTCTTCATTAAATGCAAATTAATATGCATCTAATATAGACGCTTTAGGAAAAGCAATAAAGAGAAACTAGATGAACTGCCTATTTCCCACTAATCGAAAAATACGCACAGCGGCTCACAGCCAATTGTTCACCTGTACTGGAAGATGCAAGCTCTGCCCCACTAACATGGAACCACAAATATGCTTTCAAAGACGTCAGCGCAGGCAGGCCCAGAGAGAAAGATGGGTCTCACTGCATACCTGCAGCGCAGCTAGCCCCAGAGCATGCAAAGGGCAGAAGCTTCAGAAAAGGGAACATGCCGCAGTTGAACAGCAAGGTTCTCTCATTCTGCCCTTGCTTGGAGGAGCAGAGGAGCTGCCCATGGCATCTTAATTAACTGGATAGCCAGACTGACAGTGAGAAAGCTTAAGGAGCCAGTATTCAACAAAAAAATGGGGTTTGTTGAGTTGTCCCAGAATTAGACAACCTGGAAACAGGTGGCAGGGGATCCTGAGCCAACCTCTGCACTTGAAGGAATGGAGAAGGGTGTGTTTGGTACCCCACCCTCCTGGCTGACACATTGTCCTTGAAATAGGAAATACATACCTGTCATTTTGCTACTGCTGTATGTCATAATGTACATGCCTGACATGTGGGGTATCCGATGTGTGACCCCCCAGGTTGCCAGCTGCTGTAGGGAAAAGGCACAGATACCACAGCAGCTTCTCAGGTCCTGCCTCTCCTCAGCAGTGAGAAGGCCAGCCTTGTGCCAGGCAGCTGTGGCCCTGGGTATAGTTCTAGAGGAGCAGAAATGGGAGTCCAGTCCTGGGTGACACATTCTCAGCCACAGCCTCATTGAGCTAGGGTATCTGAGTCTTAAACATCAGCTGTGGACAGATAAACAGGCTCTGGTAAATCCATAAAGGTAAGGAAGTACCATCCTACCCTGCAGAGCAGACACACCTCAAAAGCACAGCACTGTGAGAACGAAGCCAGCTGCGGAAGAACACACACACAGTGGGTGCCTGTCACTGAAAATGTCCCAGACAGGCTAAGGCCTGGAGGAGAACAGATTGTGCTGTGAGGCCCAACTGCTTGGGATTGAGCACTGGGTTTACATCAGGGTGACGAGGATGTTCTGGAACTAGATAGTGGTGATCTCTGCAGCATTATGAATACACTAAATGGGACAGAAGGCCAGGTGGTCTGCAGCTGCCAGCTAGCCTCCTAAGACAGGGAGGGATACTGGGTACACTGGGCATGTGGACTCCAGGAGCACCCAAGTCCTCCTTCCTCCCCAGAGAACCTGCACCACAAGGAGGAAATACACACCAAGGACATCACCAAGTGGAACTCCAACGACCTCATGGACAAAATGGAGAATCCAGAGCCTGAGGAACCACAGGGTAACCAGCCTTGGGGAGGAGGGTGCGGCCTACTCCTGTCTTACCCAATTCCCACACAGTGGTGGGACCCAGGAACTTGCAGCAGCCTGGGTCCAGCAGTTACAAGGTGGCTTCTGTATTGCAGATGGTATCTACCAACAGAGTGGCTCTGAGTTCAGGGTAGCCTCCAGCGTGGAGCAGCTGAACATCATTGAGGTGGGTACCTACTAAACACCAAGACCGAGGCTGTGGGGAGGGGCTGGGTGCAGGGTACAGAGGCAGAGCTCTCAAGAGCCATGTGTCCATATTTGGCTAGACATTCAGAGAGGCCTGGGGTCCCTTTCCTTGCCACCTTTCTATGGGGACCCCAGCCAGCCCTGTCTCTATGATGTTCCTGAGAACCAGGGACAGCAGACAGCCCCCAAGGAAAACCTTGACCAGGTTCCACCTTTGGGAAAATAAAATGAGAACCTTGTAAATTCCAGAAAAAAAGTAAGAACTCCATGTTCCCATCCTTTCCGTGGCACAAGAAGATAAAACCAAAGAAGGAAAAGAACAAAGAACCGCCTAGGCAGAAGTGATGCAGTTGTGGCCCAGGGCTGCTTCCCGCCAGGCAGAACTCAGTGTGTCCAATAAAGCTGTCTTTGTAGAGCCTGTGTCCTTCGGGGGTTCTTTGCTGGAGCTCGCGCCCTTCCGCCTGCAAACCGTCAGAGCTGTTTGCACTGGGGCAGGAGCCTGGCTGGGCCACAGATGGGCCATGCTATGGTCATAGGTACTGCCCTGCTCTGTCTCCAGGCTGCCCAAGGTGGAGATAGCACCTCTGTGGTAACTCTGGCCCCCCTGGAGGGCCTGGGAGAGGCAAGCACACCTCTTCCCCTCCTGAGGTCTTCTGCTTAGAGGTCTGAGGTGGAGGTGTACTTTTCTAGAAGGGGTATTAGGTGAGGGAATGGTTGTCAGTTGCTGCTTAATGTTAGACAAAGCAAGCAGAGGTCCTCCCAACTCAGCGCACACAGCTCTGACTGTCCCCCAGGAGAGGGGCAGAGCCTGAGGCTCAGGACCTGCCTTGGGGTGTGCAGTTAGAGGAGCCCAGCACCGCTTCTGGGGCACTGCCATCCAAAGTCAGACCCTTCTGCCCATACTAACCCCCAAACTGGAACCTTTCTTCATGAAAGGGTGGCTTGGTAGAAGCAGACTGGGATTGCCCCGGCTCTCCACCGCTGGCTTCACAGACACTCTTGTGAGCTCTGCCCCGGCTCTCCACCGCTGGCTTCACAGACACTCTTGTGAGCTCTGCCCCGGCTCTCCACCGCTGGCTTCACAGACACTCTTGTGAGCTCTGCCCCGGCTCTCCACCGCTGGCCTCATAGACACTCTTGTGAGCTCTGCTTCCACTAGAGTTCAGGGCAGGAGGAGTTGCTGTCTCTGGCTGAGTGTGAGGAAAGCTGTGTTTCTGGGCCTGTGGTCATCCCTGAAGGGTTAGCCAGTGAGGGGCCGAGCCAGAGTAATGCACAAAGGATAGTCCCACCTATTCCCGGGTGACAAGTAAGCTGGACTGGACCTCCCTGCCCAGGAGCTGGGAGGCTGCTTTTACAGGCATTTTCCTATAACCTTCTGCCCACTGTATTGGAGAAGCCCATATACTTGATCATGATGGGTGTGGCCACCATTCCCTGTGCCCAGGCCCTCCTGTGGTGGGCAGTCCCTGAATGTGTAGTTGTTCCTGCCCCAGCCCAGGGAGGAGTGCAAGCCCAAGACAGGCATCACTTCCCCTCTCTTCCCCACGTGTCCCCACACCCTTGGGCATAACATGGCTCAACAGCTACACACACACACACACACACACACACACAGTGGTCATTGTCACACACATACTCGGAGCGCAGTGGGCATTCGGGAAAGATCTCTGGGAATAGGGGCCATAGCCTGGGCTTCCGGGAGAAGTAGCAGGGGCTTTGGGTGCGATTCTCCCTTGGTGTTGGTGTTAATGAGCCATATGACCAGTGCCTGCGCTCTCCACCCTCCCACCTTGTCTGAGAGGAATAGCTCTGTAGCCCTGTGCACAGCATACATTCTAGGGCCTCACTTTGGCTTCATAGCAGTATAGCAGGCCAGCAGAAAGGTAGGCTCATGGCCTGATCTCCCTTTTCCTGCTGTGCTAGGATCCCGTCTCTGCTCTTAGATTCTAGAAGTTACGGGGCATTGGACTGACGGACGGGGACGAGTGGAGGCCTCAGAGCAGGACTGCTTCCCTAGCCCTGACCACTCCTAATGACCCCTATGACTCCAAGCCAGTGTTGCCTGGCAGCTTGAGTCAATCCCGACACTTAGCAGGCATCCAGAGGCCTGGTAGCTCTAACAGAAGCTGCTGCCTGAGACCCTGAAGGTGGAACCGATGATTTCTCCAGAAGATACCCTTCCTTGAGTCTGCTGTGACCCTGGTCAGGCCACATCACTCCATCTCCAGTCCCCGGTCCTTGCAGGAGTCCAAGGGAAGGGCTGAGGCAGTGAACCCCAGACCCTATAACCAGATCACCAAAACCCAGGTCTCAGGCTGGGAATATAGCTCAGGGGTAGACTGCTTGCCCCACATATGTGAGTTCCTAAGTTCAATTCCTAGCTTCAGTTCAATTCCTAAAAATACTTGGGCACCTGGTGCCTGGCAAGGAATTCATGCCCACCACTGCCCATGCAGGATGAGGTGAGCCAGCCTCTAGCCGCGCCACCCTCCAAGATTCACGTGCTGCTGCTGGTGCTGCACGGAGGCACCATCCTGGACACTGGAGCGGGGGACCCCAGCTCCAAGCAGGGTGACACCAACACTCTCACCAACGTGTTCGACACCGTCATGCGTGTGCACTACCCCAGTGCCCTAGGCCACCTAGCCATCCGCCTGGTGCCCTGCCCACCCATCTGTGCTGATGCCTTCGCCCTCGTCTCCAAGTGAGTGGCATGTGCCTGCCAACACCCATCATGCCCCACAGGAAGAAACAGCAACACACTGTCCCCACCCGAGCATTGCATGGCTCCCCAGTGTTAGGTCCTTCATCCAGAATGTCCTTTCCCACCACTCATCTCCTCAGTCTGAAGGCAGCAGAGCCCATGCTGACGAGAGAAGTCCTAGGAGGATGGTCCCCAGCTGAGCCCGCAGTTCAGTGCTGTAGAATGGAGGTGCTGACCTGCCTTGGGATATGAGTCTACTCAGTGGCCCTGGCACTCTGAGCCTGCTCCTGGCC
The DNA here is from genome assembly GCA_036184795.1 of Tokudaia tokunoshimensis. Lineage (NCBI taxonomy): Eukaryota > Metazoa > Chordata > Mammalia > Rodentia > Muridae > Tokudaia > Tokudaia tokunoshimensis. The sequence goes on along the minus strand of BTHU01000006.1, from coordinate 14,233,594 downwards.
TCCCTGGGAGTGTCTCCATGAGTCCTCTGGGGCAGGCAGCAGCTCTGCTTGGCCTGCTTTCTAGATCAGGGAAGGAAGGGCCAGTGGGTCAAGCTGAGTTTACCTGCCCTCTGCTGACCCCACCCCTTCCCCCCAGCCTCAGTCCCTATGGCCATGATGAGGGCTGTCTGTCTAGCAGCCAGGACCACATCCCCCTGGCCGCTCTGCCCCTGCTGGCCACCTCCTCACCCCAGTACCAGGAGGCAGTCGCAACAGTGATTCAGCGGGCCAACCTGGCCTATGGAGACTTTATCAAGTCCCAGGAGGGTGTGACCTTCAACGGACAGGTGAGTGGTGTCAGGGTTTAGGGCAAGACCTTTCAGGGTGGACTGGCCAGAGGACCAGGTCGTGGGGAGCGGGGTGGGGCGGGCGGGGGGCGCTTTTCCTAATTAGCAGCCCAGCAAGCAGGATAAAGACTCAAACTTCTGCCTTTTTGCCTTCAGGTCTGCCTGATTGGAGACTGCGTTGGGGGTATCCTGGCATTTGATGCCTTATGCTACAGTGGCCAGCCAGTGTCTGAGAGTCAAAGCAGTAGCCGCCGGGGCAGTGTGGTCAGCATGCAGGTACCTGCGCAGGGGCAGAGGGTGGGCATCCTTTGGTCCCAAGCCTCCACTAAGGCCTGCTGTCTCTCATAATACCATGGAGACTGGCTGCCTTTCCCGATGCAGGCCACCAAGCCATCAGCTGGCCTGTGCTGTGTCCCACAAGCAGTGTGCCCAGCCAAAACCCCAAGGAGCTGACTTGGACACCACAGTCCTTGCCCTTTCTATTTTGTCAATCAACAATGTCCAAAGCCCGTGAGGGCTAGCAGGAGTTCCCTCTGGAGCAGGAGATGAGAGGGCTAGGAGAGACGTGGCAAGCATATGCCCTGGGTCTCAGGCTAAGTCAAAGAAAGTACCCAAAGCAGGTCAGCAACAGCTCAAAAGAGCTGCAAGTGTACCTCAGTATCCCCCAGGAGACAAATGGGAAGGACACGGGTTGCTGGTGTGGGTGACCACAGGTGGCAGTTTGGAGAACTGGGGCAGTGCGTCCAGGAGCGCGTGTGGCCTCACACACTAGGCTCTGCATTGCACGGCCCAGCTCTGGTCCTAAGAGGTGAGATGGGCACACCCTGTTCCCCTTTGTCTGACCCTGATGTCTTCCTGCTGTAGAATGGCCATCACCTGGGAGAGATCACTGTGCACCAAGCCAGTCCTGGAGTGAAGGCTGCTAGGACTTAGCCAGTAGTCTGAGGGGCAGTGGGAGACAAGACTTTCCCCTCTAGTTGGGTGAGAAGCCTGCAGCCAGGCAGTGGCCAGCAGGGCCTGGAGTCAGAACACTGGAGAAGGGCCTAGGCCAGGGACCACCTGGCAGTGAGCCTCCATGGCCATTCCAGGACGCTGACCTGCTGTCCCCGGGCATCCTGGTGAATGCAGCACACTGCTCCAGTGGCAGTGGCGGAGGCTCCAGCCTGGAGAGCAGTCGGCACCTGAGCCGCAGCAACATTGACATCCCCCGAAGCAACGGCACTGAGGACTCCAGAAGGCAGCTGCCCCGCAAAAGGAGTGACTCATCCACCTATGAGCTGGACACCATCCAGCAGCACCAGGCCTTCCTATCCAGGTAGGGCTTGGTGTACCACTAGGAGGAGAAAGGCCTCAGCATGAAGGGGCCACGGCACTCCGTCGTCAATCATATGCCTAATGCACGTGTGGGCTATTCCTGTCTGGAGGACTTCCAGTTTACTGGGTACTGTGGTCCTGCATACAACAAGGGCTATCCTCAGCCACCGGAAACACATTGTCCTGAGGGTGGAGGTGGGGTGGATTCAGGCAGCGTGATCCCATCATGGCTGTGTCAAAGGCATTGGGCTCCCCTGGAGAGGCCGTGATATGCTGTCACTAGGTTTGTCCTAGTAGGTGCTGAGTAGCCCTGCTCTCGGGACAGTACAGGGCTTGGTCCCTAAGGGATCATGAGACCCAGTCTGACCCCTGTGAAGCTGACCCTGTGTGACCTGCATGCCCCCCACTGCAGCCTCCATGCCAGTGTGCTGAGGAATGAGCCCAGCTCCCGCCGCTCAAGCAGCTCCACGATGCTGGACGGTGCAGGCGCCCTGGGCAAGTTTGACTTCGAGATCGCTGACCTCTTCCTCTTCGGGTGCCCACTGGGGCTAGTCCTAGCCTTGAGGAAAACAGTCATCCCTTCCCTGGATGGTGAGAGGCCTTCGGGGATGGGACGGGGACTTCCATGAATCAGTCACAAGGCCATGGTCACATCCCAGCCCTTTCAACATCTACCCACCAAAAGGTGGGCACTATCCTTCCCTGGCTCTCCAGCAGCTCAGTCACCTACTCATCCCCTGAAACCTGCTGTTTCATACCTCTCTCTCCAAGGTCCCTGAAGCAGTGGGGATGCACAGTAGGGTCAGGGAGGTCAGATAAAACCGACCCAGTCTCTGGTGTGGGGTCCACCTATAGGGACAGACGTGGCCATAGTGCCTTATGATCCCTAGCAATGAGAAGTGGGGCAGTATCCTAGCATCCCAGTAATCCCTGCTCTGTGCCAGCATTAACCAGCACAGCCCCAGAGGTGCACATGATCCCCACTGTAGCCGTTATATCCCCAATGTCAGAGGAAACAGGCTTAGAGGGCTCAGACAAGCCAAGAGCAGGTGAACTGTGGGGCCAGATTAAAATGAAGGCCCTATACTCAGTGCCCCACCAATGCCTACAAGGTGGCAATGGCAGCTCTATTGCTAAGGGGGACTCCACAAGTGAGCATTCTTCTTGGGGGGGGGCAGCTGTCCCCCTGCAGGGCAGGGCCCTCTGCCTTGCTCAGAAGTCTCACACCTTCTCATATACATGCAGAGGGCATTCTGTGGTATTCCCTGCCACCCCAAGGAAGAATCAGGTGGAATCACACTTCCTGTTGTGAAAAGGCCAAGTTCGGGAAGCTGGGTGTGTATCCTGTGGGTGTGGATTAGAAGGGACGTGCCTGCTTCCCAGACACTCACAGTGCGAGGCTGCAGCCTAGGAATGACCAAGTGCTGCTGGGTGACCTCAGCCTGTGTGTACCTGTGCTGCCTAGCTGAAGATGCACGTGGAGCCCCACGGGATCCTGGGAAGGAGCCCTCCACCCTGCTGCCCAACACACTCCCACCGTGCCAAACTGTGGTTCTTACCAGTGTGACTACCATCTTTCCAACTTAAGAAAAAAAAACCCAGAAAGATTAGAATTGGGCATGATCACGCATACTTGTAATCACCGCCCACAGGAGGCCGAGGGAGGAAGAGTTCAATACAAGCAAGGGCTACGTAGTGAGACCCTTCAAAAAAAATTAATAAATCTATTAATAAAGGAAAATGATCCACACCGATCCCAAATTGAGTAAAAACACAAGGCAAAGGCAACCTGGGCCCCAGGACCCCCACCCACTACCCAAAGTCTCCTCTCTTTGCGCCCCTCCACTCCCAGTTTTCCAGCTGCGGCCGGCGTGTCAGCAAGTGTACAACCTCTTCCACCCTGCGGACCCTTCAGCCTCCCGCCTGGAGCCGCTGCTGGAGCGGCGTTTCCACGCCCTGCCGCCCTTCAGTATCCCTCGATACCAGCGCTACCCGCTGGGGGATGGCTGCTCCACACTGCTGGGTGAGGCTTCCAGGAGGGTGGGCGGGGGCGGGGTGTTGGTCTTTCAAGTCAGGAGTAACTGCTATCTGTGCTATAGCCCCCAGTACAGTGGGTTTTCTCAAGGGGAAGCAGAGACAGATGCCCATCCCCAGTGAACATCTGCAAGTAAAGACCGAGGTGCAGATGTAGCCATGCTCCCATCCCTGAGCCTCCTGAGGGCTTCCCAGCAACTGCCAGGGCCGTACTCCCTCCCCTAGAGGCCCTTCTGCAAGCTGGGGACCTTGTGGACTGGGCCCATAGTGGTAGGCAGCTGCCCAGAGATGGCTGGGAGTATGGTATTGGGGAGGGGGGTGCTGCCCTCAGAATGGCCCGCCCCTGCTGCAGTGTGTATCCTGGCATCTCGTTGTCGCGTCCTGGTCCTCAAGGAGCCTTGTTTGTGTCAGCACATGTGCCGATGGCCCACTTGAGTGTCTGTTCTTGTCCTCTGCTCTCTTCCCGTTTGCCTCCAGTCGAGACCGTGCAGAGAAACCCAGAGCTGGTCCTGGAGGGCGGCCCCCTGGCCCCTCTCCCCCACGGGGACAGCTTCCTGGAGACCAGTATCCCCGTTCCCGCGCTCACCTGGCAGGATGGGCCCCGCCAGAGCCTGGGCTGTTCTGAGTGTGTGTACCCCCGACTCCTAGTGACTGATGTCTGCTTGGCTGCCACCCCTTGGCCCTCACCCCCCTCATGCCCTCTCTGGCCACTCACTCTGTGGGACTTTGGTAGCAAGGACAGGGTCACGGGAAGTTAGTCTTGGTGACTCCTTTCTGTAAATGATGGTCCAGAAGCTGAAGCGACCCTAATGCAAAGTGGTCACAGCTTCCCAGAGATCGACAGAGACTGTCCCTCTGTCAGACAGCATGTGGCCTTCCTGAGGCTGCAGGGAGCAGACATGGGGTGAGGCTCAAGCAGCCTGCCTCACCCCACAGCTAGGAGAATACCTGTGTGCTAGCAAGGAGTCGGGCCTCTGGGTCTCACTCCTTACCTTCCAGAGAACTCAGGCCTGAAATGTCTCCAGACTGGTTCCTCCAGCCAGCCCCTGTTCTGTCCTGCCTGCAACCTGGGGCCCTCAGCCTTTGTCCTCAGATGCCATCGGGGGCTGGCTAGAGCCTGTGTGAGGGCCACTCTGGGGTTGGCCTTCTCCCCAGTCCTCAGCCTGCGCAGTATCCCTAGACAGCTGTGCAGGGCCCCGCCCAAGGCCATGCTGATCCCCTGTGGGCCAAGAGAGCAGCTGTGCAGCCAAATCTGGGAAGAAGTGGCCAAGGAGGGCAGGAACCCATGCCTTGCCTCCCTACCCTGTCTGTGTCCGTCTGTCCACCCTTCTCTGCCCAGCCCTCCCCTCCCTGCCTCAGCTCAGGCCCTTCGCTCTCAAGGCCCTAAACCAGCTGCGCCCCGGTGCACGCTGGACCCAGCAAGCTGGCCTCTCCCATTGCTGGGAGACCTAGCATCAGGCCTTCTCTTACCTGGACCTCTGTCCCTTTCCCCCCACAGCGGATGTGCTCCAGGCCCACAACACAGTCTTCCAAGAGCACACAGCCCCCTCATCACCCGGCACAGCCCCTGCTAGCCGTGGCTTCCGCAGAGCCAGTGAGGTCAGCATTGCCAGTCAGGTGTCAGGCATGGCCGAGAGCTACACAGCCTCCAGCATTGCCCAGAGTGAGTGCTGTCCCCTGTGCTTCCGCCACAGATATTTCAGCTGGGGACCCTGGGAGGAGGGCGATAGTGGTGTCTATCAGCAGGAAGTGGGGACTTCCACTACAGTGGCTGGGCAGCAGTGCCGGTCTGTGCTGACCTCACTGGGCGGGTAGGGATGAGGCTGCAGTGAGCAGCTGGCCAAGGCCGGGGCTGCTGGAGGGGTTTCTGAGACGTCAGCCGTCTTAGGGTCTTCCCTTGTGGGTCCTGGCTCTACCCTAATATCCTCCCTGGTCTGCTCCCAATGTAGGAACCCTGAGTGTGTGTGTGTGTGTGTGTGTGCGCGCGCGCGCGCCTGTCTGTCTGTCTGTGTGTCTATGTACGCACATGTATGTGTGTGTCTGTGTCTGTGTGCATGCATGTGCGTGCGTATGTGTGTGTCTGAACCATTCCCCTTGTTCTTGTTCCTCAGAGGGTTCCTCGTCACTCAACCACACCCCCAGCATCAGGCGCCTATCCTTGCTGGCCCTGCCCCCCCCATCCCCTACCACCCAGGGTCCCCGTGCCAGGGCAAGGCAGGTGAGCCCCAACCTGGAGAGGGCCCCCTGCCTCCATGACTTGGACATCGTAGAAGGTACCCCACCCACAGCACTCCCCCCTCTAACTCGGGGTCACTCACTGCTGCCAAGCATGCTTCACTAGCTCACTGCTGGGCCCCACCCACCTGCCAACTCCTGCTGAGGCTGACAGGAGACACAGCCTTGGATGGGAGGATGCAGGCTCTAGGGAAGGGAGAGCAGGACTGCCTGCCTGGGTGCCGCCTCCCAGGCCATGGGCAGAACTCAGGGGAGCTAAACCCATGAAGCAGGCACCAGGTAGGCACCTATGTGCAGCCACCAGGCACAGCATGTCCCACGCACGCTCTGTCTTCCTTGAAAGAGGACAGAGTGCCTCTGTCTCGAAGGCCCTCACTCACTCACCTCCACCTCTGCAGCCGTCAGGGCCCGGGAAAGGGCCGCAGGCCTCACCTGGAGGGGAGAGAATTGTCAGACCAAGGCGTCTCTGTTCCTTCTTTTATGTCTCTGAGCCTTGGGAGCAGGACGAATGGAGAGAGGGAGGGTGTAGGGTGGGCACTCTTCTTGATCATCATCCTGCTGCAAAAGTCCTCACACCCCCTCAGCACTGCCACGGGGCTTCCCATTCCCTGCAGCAAGGCTGCCTGTGGACATTGTCCACACTTGTCTGCTTGTTTGTAACCAGCCTGGGAGAAAGCCTGCCCTGCCTGCACGTGGGGCCGGGCTGGTCTGAGATGAACAGGCCTGAGTGCCAGGTGACCCACTAGGGTCTCCGTCCGGGAGCCAGCCGGGCAATCACGACCCTTTCCTCCTGGCAGTTGCTGCCAAGTGGTGGGGCCAGAAGCGGATTGACTACGCCCTGTACTGCCCTGACGCCCTCACCGCCTTCCCCACGGTGGCCCTGCCCCACCTCTTCCACGCCAGCTACTGGGAGTCAACCGATGTGGTCTCCTTTCTGCTGAGACAGGTACCTACTGCCCAGATATAACTGGGCCTCACAGGATCCCCTGGGAGTGTTCAAGGGCTCCTCCTGTCCCATCAGGCCAGGCTCGTGGCGCCCAGGGAGTGCTGGAGTAGGACATGTACTGGGGTTAGGAGGGCAGGCGGGATTAGAGGGTTTGAGTCCTGCGGACCCTGCCAGGCGCTCAGTGCCCGCTCCGGGGACGGCTTTTCCAGAGCAGCCACCCGGGTTGGATCCTGCCCCATGGCCTGCCTCTCTCTGTCCCCCAGGTCATGCGGCATGACAGCTCGAGCATCCTAGAGCTGGACGGCAAGGAGGTGTCCGTGTTCACGCCTTCGCAGCCCAGGGAGAAGTGGCAACGCAAGAGGACCCATGTGAAGCTTCGGGTGAGGGTCCCGGGCGCTCGGGCCCGCGGTCGTCCTTCCTGTCTAGTCCGGGGCAACCGGAAGCTGTGTGCCGCTGCTGTGAGCTGTCTCACCTGATCAGTGAGGAGTGAGGCGGCCGCTGGGAGGGAAGAAGGGACAGCAGGGCGGGCTCCCACTCCGCCTGCCTGGCTAGGCTGTTGGCTGTACCACAGCATGGGCCCAACCCCAGACCCACTCACCCCAGAAGACCCCACCGATCTCCGTTCTTCTCCTCACCTCAGCTTGCCCTCCCCTCCCCCAGAACGTGGCAGCCAACCACCGGATCAATGATGCAGTTGCCAATGAGGACGGCCCGCAGGTTGTGACAGGCCGGTTCATGTACGGGCCCTTGGACATGGTCACCCTGACTGGGGAAAAGGTAAGGACGTGGCTGCCTGAGGTACTACTTCCGTTCCCCTGGCCAGGGAGTGGGGGCTGAGGCCAGGCCATGGCCAGTTTGTAACCAGCTTACCTGGGCTGCAGGTGGATGTGCACATCATGACGCAGCCGCCCTCAGGTGAGTGGCTGTACCTAGACACTCTAGTGACCAACAGCAGTGGGCGTGTCTCCTACACCATTCCAGAAACACACCGCCTGGGGGTGGGCGTCTACCCCGTCAAGATGGTGGTCAGGTACGTGCCTCTGCTGAGATGAGCAGAGCAGGGCCAGCCTCCTGGGTCTAGGAGGGGGCGAGGGAGGGAGGGAGTGGGGGTGGAGCCTCTGGCTGGTTCTGATGAGCTATCCCTGACGACCAGGGGAGACCACACATTTGCCGACAGCTACATCACCGTGCTCCCCAAGGGCACAGAGTTTGTGGTCTTCAGTATCGATGGCTCCTTTGCCGCCAGTGTGTCCATCATGGGCAGCGACCCCAAGGTGCGCGCCGGGGCTGTGGACGTGGTGCGGTGAGTGTGGCAGTCAGCAGGTGGGTGGGCTGCAGGCCAAGTGGGAGGGAAACTCAGCACAGCCTCGAGGACCTGGTGCCACCCCTGGCTCGTATGCCCTGGAGCAAGCTGTTAGCATGGCCGATGTCAGCCCATGTCCGAGGAGGACACCCCCACAAGCTCCGTGCCAGCCAGGCTCTGACACCGCCATTCGTCCTCTTTACTGCTGGCCAGGATACATTGTGTGCAGGGCTAGCCTCGGACCCAGGGCCTCCCTCGGACAAGGCCGCGTACACTCCACTTTTTGAGACAGGGTCTCACCAAGTTGCCCAGGCTGCCTTGAACTTGCCATCCTCCTGCCTCAGCTTCACGAATACCTGGGGATTACAATCAGGGCAGCTGGGCAAGGCTCAGCTGAAGATGTACTTTTCAGTGACTCAAAGGAGCTCTAGCTGGGCAGGAGAGGGAGGCTCGAGGGGGAGAGCAGCCGTGGGACACCACGCCTGTCCCTTGCCTCCACAGACACTGGCAGGACCTGGGCTACCTCATCATCTATGTGACCGGCCGGCCCGACATGCAGAAGCAGCGGGTGGTGGCGTGGCTGGCCCAGCACAATTTCCCTCACGGTGTGGTGTCCTTCTGTGACGGTCTGGTGCACGACCCGCTGCGCCACAAGGCTAACTTCCTGAAGCTGCTCATCTCTGAGGTGGGGCTTGGGAGGACTGGGTGAGGAGGGGAGGCCCGGGAGGCCCGGCCTGGGCCCATGGTTGTCTCGTCCGCAGCTGCACCTGCGCGCGCATGCGGCCTACGGCTCCACCAAGGACGTGGCGGTCTATAACTCCATCAGCCTGTCTCCCATGCACATCTACATCGTGGGCCGACCCACCAAGAAGCTGCAGCAGCAGTGCCAGGTAATGGGGTTCACTGAAGGGCACGCGCTCCTCGGGGAGCTCCAGGACCCTTAACAGCCTGTCCCTGTCGCTCCCTGCAGTTCATCACAGATGGCTACGCGGCCCACCTGGCCCAGCTCAAGTACAATCATCGGGCTCGTCCGGCCCGGAACACGGCCACCCGCATGGCTTTGCGCAAGGGCAGCTTTGGCCTTCCTGGCCAGGGTGACTTCCTTCGCTCCCGGAATCACCTGCTCCGCACCATCTCAGCTCAGCCCAGTGGGCCCAGCCATCGGCACGATCGGACACAGACCTCGACGGACAGTGAGCAGCGGGGCCAGCGCAGCATGAGTGTGGCGGCCAGCTGCTGGGGCCGAGCCATGACCGGCCGGCTTGAACCAGGGGCAGCCGCAGGGCCCAAGTAGGACACTCTCAGGAGGCGCTGTGGTCTCCATGGTGCTAGGCCAGGGCACCGGCCCTCCTGGGAGGCCTGGCCTGGGCACATGTAGGTGGCTGGGGACAAGCACAGACATGGCCTGAGAACTTGAGCCAGGGCCCCTTGGAAGACATGGCCATGCCAACACAGTCCTCCCACCTTGCCTAATGCCCTAGGCTCTGAGGAGCCCAGCTGGTCATGGGAACTGGCAGGATGTCCAGGCCATGATGGAAGAGGAACCGGGATCGGCCACTTAGCCCGGCCTGGGAGGCACTCCTGGACATCTTGCTATGTGTTGACCTCTCAGCCTCCTAGGGCCAGGCCTGGGTCTCGGCCCGGCCTGCCACCTCCCTGTCCTCTGGCGCCCCTTCCCATTTGGTAGCAGCTCCAATGGGGTCCAGCCTGCTTCTTGTTGACTCCAGTTCTCAACTGTCTAACCTCACTGGTTTTGCACTGGTTTTTGAGAGTGGAGACCCGTTACCATCTCCTGGCTCCAGACATGTTGACATGCATGAAAATCCAGTCTCTGCTGATCCAGGGCCTGTCACCACACAGGATATTCCACTGTGGAAAATCTTTACGCAAGCAGGAGAGAAAGGCCATATCTTAATTTCTGCTGCCTGCCCGGCCTGTCGACGCCGCGGCAACCCCATGGCAGTCCCAGACTGCTCCCCACCCATCCACCTGCCCCACCTAGAGCTCAGTGCAGTCCCAGAACTGATGTCACTCCGGGCCCTGAGCACAGCACAGGTGTGAGGCCAGCAAAGTGCACAGCTGGCTCTTGGAGCCCACCTTGGGCAGCTGGACCTGGAGAAGTCTGGCCTCCACCTCCACCCCTCGCCTGCCATGGGCTGGGGCCCGTGCCATGGCTGCTGCCCATCGCGTTTCTACGCCTTTCTACTTCTCCATCTGGTTTCTATAAGGTTTTTTTTTTAACAGGCAATCCTTGGCTGCTTCCTTTTCTTAACTCAGTATCAGCGCAGCCTGCTACATTAGGAACACCCAGCACTGTGACAGGGCCCCACTCAGTCTGGCCCACTTGGCAAGGTGTGGACTTCTTGCCTCGCCTGACCCATAATTCTACTGACTTCCTCCTCTGGGGCGGGTGGGGCTCTTAGGTTTTCTTAATGCCGTTCCGTTTAATGTCAACTCCAAGAAGCCACTTGTCAGCTGAAGGGCACACAGCCATCTTACTTCTCCCTACACATGGACAGGCATCCTTCACACTGGGGCTGAGCCCTGCCTTCCACGCAGCACTGACCGCAGCTCTCCTGCACCTTCCCAGTGTTGGTTGAGCCCATGTGGCTCGGGCCCACTGTCCGGTGATGGGGCTCTGTGCCTGAGTCGCTTCGAGGCTGGACTCAGACGCAGGGCCACGTGGCTGGACCCAGCAGGTGTACAGGAGACACTTTGCTGTGTAGATATGTACAGCACAGGGGCGTGGGATTCCCACCATGGCGGGTCTACACAGGAAGAAAGCTATTTATTTTGTGCAGAGGAAAAAATAATGTCCAGAGGGCGAGACCTTCAGGGTCTTCTCGTAAGGTGGCTCTGTGTTGTTTTCAGCGTTCTGTATAAAGCAGTGATTATTTTATGGACCAAGATTCCATGGAACTGTCACAGTAATAGTGCAATATCTGCCCCACCATTCCCTGCTCCCCAGGAAGCTGCTGGCCCGACAATCACTGCCCCACTGGGGGCCCCAGAGGCCAGGGCCTCCTCCCTCAGCCCCACCCGTCTTGCCTCAGCCTAGGTGACCAGCCACTGGGAGAAGCACCTGGACGCCTCAGGCCACCTGCAATAAAGGCAGGGGAGGCCTGGGGTCGGTGGGCTCGGCCTCTCCCCTGGGCAGCCCCTTGTGGCTCTGAAGGCCCATGCTGCCCAGCTGCCAGCCAGCCAAGGACAACAGCAATAGTCCCCTGGGCTCTCCTGGGGCCCTCAGCCATAGATGGTGAGACGGGCAGCCTCCCTCCAAAACCTCACTCAAGTCTGCTTTCTGCCTCCCTTAAGATTTCCTTTGGCTCATTCTCTTGAGGAAGCCCCACTTTTACAGAAAGAGAGGAAGGTCAAAGTCCTTTAAAAATACCAAAAAATGTTTACAGTGTCAGGTGCTGAGCTGCAGGGCTCAGGCCTGGCCATTCGTAACCAAAGGGTGAGGCAGACCTTGCTGACTGCCACCCACCCCAGGCCTGTTAGAATAGAAGCCTTAGTCAGTCCCTCCCCATCCCCAGTCCCCAGGACTGAGCCTCGATGCCACCCATCACCAACCACCTGCCTTCTCTTTGATTTCTAAAGAAGGATTCAGCAAAGCTCCCCACCCACTCCGGCTCTGTCTGAGCTAGCCACCGCCCCACCCTGTTTCACTTTCACATCTCAGAACCCTCCCATCTGTCCTTGTACTGTCTGTTTCTCTGGACCCTTGTGTGAACTGTGTCCTGACCCCACCCCACGCCGTCCGTGCATTGTCTGGCCTGAGTGTGCTCTCTGTACCCCATGTCACAGTCTGTTACACCAATTAAAGAAGCAGGAGGCTTCCTTCTGGTCTCATTACTGTGGCGGCACCCGTGGGTCTCCTGGTGTGTGTGTGTGTGTGTGTGTGGTGTAGGGGGTTGGAGGAGATCGTAGTTCTGACAGTATGTGCATAAGGATGCCACTACAGCACGTGGCACATGCTAACCAATGGGACATGCGCCTGACAGCCCTTCCCACGCATGGACCCGGTGAGGTAGGTCTTCTGGCCTCTCCTCCCCAGGGGACACAGCCAGTAAGCCAGCGCTGGACTCTGACCTGACCAGGCTCCTGTCTGTCTGTCGTGATGTATGGGACAGGACACAGGCAACGTCCTGATAAGCTCCACCTAAGGACTGAGGCTGAACTGGACTTAGCCAGGGCAGGGGCAGGGTGGGGCCAGGTGGGATCAATTAAACAGTAAAACCAGGGGCCATGCCAGTTGTCCCCAGGGATGAGCACATCTCTCCAGAAGTCAAATGGCAACAGGACAGGAACTCTGACCAAGATCATTTAATAGTGACACTCCGCTGGCCAGTTAGGTGCTTAGGCCACCCACTGCACCCAAGAGGATGCTGGGCTGTAGGAAAGGCACCTGGACCCATCAGTCTTCAAGCCACCAAGAGCAGTTCACACACCTGGCGTGCAGAGCCCTCAGGGAAGCAGGCCCGCTCGCATCTGGAAGGCCAGGCCATCCCCTCGGGTGGCTTGCTGAGGAAGGAAACAGGTTGGAAGCATGAGAAACTAAGTGTAGACACAATGTGGGCAGAGCACGGGCAGAGCAGTGCCACCAACCTTGTTGATCTCTCTGTGTCGTTCTTTGGTTACAATTTCCTCTAAAACCTCACCATCTCCCTTGATGAGCCTGAGGGTAGGAGATCATCAGCTTAGTGAGAAAGAGTGTGGCGCTCTCATGCTGTAGTAACAGAAGCAGAACCCCCCCAAGGAAAGGGATCCCGGGGCTCAGGCCCAACTATCTTGAGAAGGGGGTGCCGGGGTGTTCCTCCCAATCATTTACCACTCTTGGGACAGAATGGAGATGGTCCAGGTGGGCTCTCCCTTGTCAGCCTGCCCCATTAACCCAGACCAGCTAACAACAACCCTTTGGAAAGCATCAAGGCCCTTCCAGTCCTGCAACTCCTCAAGAGGCACAAGGGGTAACAGCTGGGATGTCACATCACAAGTGACCATTTCCCCCACACTTTGTTATAGAAATGGTGACAGCTCCCCACCCAAACACATCCTGGGCCAATACTCTGAACGGAGGGCGGGGCTCACTAGCTGTGCCTTCTGTAACACACCTTGTGCGTCCTGTCTCTGGGTCCACCACCTTTCGAATAACGCTCTGCCGAGCATCCCACTCCTCCTTTGTCATGGGCTTCATGGCCTGGATGCGAGACTTCTGCTCATCCGTCAGGACTAAAAGGGAATATGGAGCGGGTGTCAGGCCTGGGGAGAGTACCCTCTCCCCACCTCATGTTGTCCCACATGGTACCTGGGCCATCGTTGTCCTCCCCAGCTGATCTGTGCCACTGATCCAGTGAGGGGCCGGGCAGAGCCTCAGCCTGCTGCACCACCACTGCCTTCTCCTTGCCTCTCCTCTTCATCTTCTTCTTCTGTTTCTTCTTCTTCTTCCTCCTCTTCTTATCCTTGTGCTTCCCTCGCTTCTTCCGGCCATCACTGGAGGATGAGGATGAGGACGAGGTGGAGCTAGAAGAACTGGAGGAGGAGGAGGAAGAGCTGGATCGCGATGTCCTCCGAGCTTTGTGCTTGCTTCTCTCTGTAATGCGGGGAGAAGGTAAGGCCTTTGTCCCCAGCTCTAGCCTGAAGCAGGCTCAGGCCTCTACCCGGTGGGACCCTCCCAAAAGGCTCTCCAAGAGAACATTTGGAACCTTCTTTGGGGTTCTAGAAGTCACTACGTGCCTGGCAGGGTGACCAGGCTCGACCTCGAAGACCCAATGCATTAAAGGAATGAATAAGGCACACCCTCCACTGAACAGAACTTCCTTCACACCCTAGGGCCTCAGTCCAGGTCCGACCCGGAATCCCTTGCTCCGGGGGGGTGGGGGGTTGGGGGGGGGCTGGCAGATGCAGGTCTCCTGCAATGCAGACGCACCCCTTTTCCCTGTCCCCGCGATCCTTACCCTCGACACCGGAGGTGCTGCTGGCCTTGTGACCTTGGGATCTGGAGGCTGAACAGTTCCTCGAAGCGTCTTTACCACTTTTCTTACTTCGCTTTTCTGACCCCCGCCGACCACGGGACCGACTGCGACTTCTCGAGCGCTTACGAGAGCCAACGTGAGCCATAGCGAGGCGGGCTGGAGACCGGAAGAAAAGTGCTTAACCTGCGACTCTTTTTGAGCACGTCCGCAGAGGTGAATCCAAATGCAGCGCCCACGAGGCCCGATCCTCGGGGCGCCTAGTACCCATTCCTGCCGGAGAGAGCCCCGGGCTTAGGGATCCCTGCTCCTCCGACTCCGCACCTCCGTCCCTTTAAGGGCCTGCCCCGCCCACACGCCTGCGCACTGGACTTTGCAGTACGGGGAGGGAACTCTGCCGCTTTCCTCAACTGCAATAGGGCTGCCTGGATCCCTAGATACGAGTCTCTAGATAGACTGCCGGGTTCCCACATCAACCATTAGCCTAGGGCACGCCTTCGCGCCAGGAAACAGCGGCAGGTCCGGTTCTTCCAGTCTGGGGCGTTCCAGAAGATCATCCGGGTGTACTTTGAGTCTATGATGTCTTTAGTTCCGGAACCCTAGGTTCCGCCTCTAGGGAGCCCCCCTCTAACAAGCATGAGAGGGGATCTTCCTTGAGCCTCCATGTAGGTGGAGACGGTTGTGGCCCAGCGCCACCTGCGAGCCCGTGAGCTCTCTCTCTCTCTCCTGAAAGCCACCCCTCAACCAATATCGGAACCACCAATTGCACGCTCTTAAATAATAGCAAATAGAGGGGTGTTATAGAGTGCTTTATAGCATCAACTTGTTGGACTGTCACACAACCAGGGCACTAGCGAGTCCAGAGTTGGGCAGCTGGACATGCCAGAACACAGATGTGAACCCAGAAGGTCTGGACACACACACACACACACACACACACACACACACACCCATCCTCCACTCTCCAGCACTGCTGATAGAGTAGTGAACTTCACTTAAGTCCCGGGGCCACCCTCTCTGAGGTAGATGTCTGGTGAGACCCCTCCCTCCCTTGCTGCCCAGCCCCATCTCTGAGCCACTGACTGAAGCAATCTTCCCTCCTCAGTCAGAGCTCCCCAGGGGTCAGACTGAGGCCAGACATCATTAAATGAAAATCATGTCTTTTCCTCGCTTCTCTTCCTGGACCTGCTCCACCCCAGACCCTCAGTACGTCATCTCAAATAAGGCTTGGCTTTCAGCACCTCTGCCTTACTGCAGATCACCTGTCCGAAGAATGACCCAGAAGTCTGCGTGTCCTTTTGACCCAAGGAGTGGCACGGCTGCTGAGTTTATTTCTGCCTTCCCTGCCCACCATGGCAAGTTTTCTGCTGTCACAGCACCAACACCTCCGAGGGCAACCAGGCTCAAGTCAATACACATACATCCACCGTGGCAGGTTCCTCCCGGGTGAAGCCGTCACCGAAACCCTCGTCGTCCACCAGGTCTGGCTTCTGGCAGCACATGGGACAGAGGCGATTTCGAACAGCGGATGCCCGGAGCCACACGACAAGGTTCCAGCGCTCTCCCGTACACAGGGGCCGAGCCCCATGCAGTTGGCCACCGCGGTGCAGGATACCATGGCCCACCACATGATCCACTTCCAGGGTCTCCTTCAGGGCTGCAGGTGCCTGCAGATGGTGTGGTTCAGGCTGCAGCACTCACACCTGCCTGGGCCCCCACCCTGCTGGGTCTCACTCACCTGGAAGAGGCCCCCAAAGTACAGGGCGCCCCCTGTAAAGTCCTTGCCCAGAGCCACATTGAGGGTGAGCTCAGCATTATCATAGTGGCAGCCCAGCTCCAGGTCCTGGTCCAGTGCGTACTTGACCACAAAGGCACGGTGGCTATCAAGGAGGCCCCCACCGCAGTCTGGGTACAGCAGGGCCATCAGTGGCAGCAGGAAGCGTTCCCGCAGCGGTGTCACTAGAGGGTCGTCTAGGCCGAGCTCATGCATCAGTACCTAGGAAGGAGTCCCAGGGGCTTCACTCTGCATCCCCGTAGCTTTGCCAAAGATGCCGCTAAGGGCAAAAGCTGTTTGCTTCCATGGTAGACTTTGGACTCAGAGTGGGGTGGGTAGCCTGCCTGCAGCACCTCAGAGGAGCCTCCCATTGGAGCTGCCCACCCCCCTCCACCCCCCACCCCCACCCCCACTCCCTAGATTCACAAGCAAGGCCTCACCCACCCCATGGCGGTTCATGGTGTTGGGCCTTCCCTTGGGCATGTCCGACCGCTCGAAATGCTCCAGCTCCTCTAGCAGGCTCTGGCAGAACTCGGCCGAGAACACCGGCACCCGATAAATACGCTTCTCCTCTGGAGAAGGAGGGGCAGGCAGTGAGCCTGGAGCTGTCCCCAGTGATTCAAAGCCCTCAGGAACCAGCCTGTCATCTTACTGCCTCAAGCCCGTTTCCTCTGTACAATGGGGACAGTGACTTACTGCCCTGATCCTAGCTAGATGGGAAGAATGAAGAAATGAATGAGGGATGAATTAATGAATAAATGAGATGCCCTACTCCAGGCAGACCAGTCCCACTGGTCTTCCCAGTTCCTTCTATTTTTAGTCCAGAGATGAGAGAGAAAGCCTTTTCTGGCTTTGCTGGCACACGCCTTTAATCCCAGCACTTGAGAGGCAGAGGCAGGAGGATCTCTGTGAGTTTAAGGACAGCCTGATCTACAGATTGAGTTCCAGGACAGCCAAGGCTATACAGAAAAGCCCTGTCTGGAAACCCTTCCCTACAAACCACCCAGCCTCCCATATCTAAGTATCTCAGGCTAACACACACACACACACACACTCAGTGCCAGCTGGTGATGGGGCCTTACCTGACACTGTCTCCAGGCGCTGGAGGAGGCCCTCAAGATCTGCGCCTGGGGACGCACTATATTCAGCTGCAGTTATAAATTCAGGGGCCAGAGCAGCATCCTGGGATCAGAACACGGGGCAGCTGTGCAAAGTTAGCCCCCACCAGAGCAGCCTCCGCCTCGGCCAGCCCCCGAGCTCCCAAGCCGGCCTGGTACCTGCAGTGAGCTGTAGACCTCAGGCCTCGCTGGGTGGTAGGAGCTGGCGATGAGGGCTTTCCTGGCAGCTGATTCCTGGCCCAGCCTGCGGCGGCGCTCGACCTCCTGCTCAAGCTAGACCGGCAAAGGCAGTTACAAACCAGGGTCTTCCACCGCCAACGCCCATTGTACATGTGAAGACACTGAGGCCCAGGAAGACCAAAGTATAGCCAAGGCTGGAGGGCCAGTCTCCCTGTACTTCTTGAACCTGCCAAGGCCCACTGCAGGTGTCAGGGTGACCTAACGGCTGAAATAGGGTGATGGCCCCGTCTATCCCACTCAGCTGTTGAGAAGGGGATGCTGTAGGCAATTTAGACTTTCTTTCTTTTTTTTTTTTTTTGTTTGTTTTTTCGAGACAGGGTTTCTCTGTGTAGCCCTGGCTGTCCTGGAACTCACTTTGTAGACCAGGCTGGCCTCGAACTCAGAAATCCGCCTGCCTCTGCCTCCCAAGTGCTGGGATTAAAGGCGTGCGCCACCACTGCCCGGCCAATTTAGACTTTCTTAATCTCCCTCCTGGACCAGGATCTAGGAGTGGGAGTGAGTGGAAGCAGGAACAGGAAAAAGAGGGCTAAGAGGTCTTTCAGGGTGAAGGACTCCAGAGAACGGGCTGGCGGGGTACGTTACCTCCTCCAAGAGCTGCTGAAAGTCCTTGGAGGTGACACAACCACGGCTGCGCAGG
The DNA here is from genome assembly GCA_036184795.1 of Tokudaia tokunoshimensis. Lineage (NCBI taxonomy): Eukaryota > Metazoa > Chordata > Mammalia > Rodentia > Muridae > Tokudaia > Tokudaia tokunoshimensis. Next base: position 14,215,695 of record BTHU01000006.1, on the reverse strand, counting down.
AGCTGCGAGCGGAAAGGTCAGTCAGCGGGAAGGAACAACTCCGAGCCTCAGCGCCCCCCACCCCCTGTCACGGAGATGAGAGTGACGGGATCATCGAGAGATTTGCGAAAACTTCTGTCCACTGTCCACTCCGCACGCGTGCTCCCAGCTTACTAGGTAGCTGCCATCCTGCAGCGACAAGCCAGGCGTGCACACGGGCTTTGCACCACCGGCAAAGCCGTTTCTGATGTCCGGGTCCCTCCTGCCCTTGATGTCGCCCCCCACTCACCCACCCCACCCCAGCCCAGCCCAGCCCAGCCCAGCCCTCACCGGGCCGTAGTCACGGCGCAGCTGCTGCTCGTCCCGGAAGCGCAGGTGCAGCCCGTAGCGCGCCACGTACAGGTTCTGGGAGCAGAAGCAGGCGCAGCGGCAGAAGCGCCGCGGGGCGGCCGTCGCCATGGTGAAGCGGCCACACCAGCTTCCGTAGCGGTACTTCCGTAAACGTCACGATCGAGGGTTCGGCGGCAGCAAGCCAAGGGACCGCTGAAAATTCATAACTGCAGAGAATAACGAAGACTGGGCAGGACCGAGTAGACAGACACTTCCCGGGAGAGGTGGAAAAGTGTCCCCTGCACAGGGTACAGACGAGTGGACAGCGGGGTGAGATGGGACAGTCACAGGACGCGAACAGTGCGGGACTCGGAGCCTTTATTTGAACGCTGCCCTGTCTCCTACTACAAATTTCTTTGCGGAGCCTCCTGACGCAGCGTGCAAGACAGGACGGTTATGGATTCTGAGACGAGACCCCGGCGCCAGCTGTGCGGGTGAGCTCGGGTTGCGCATTCACCGCTCGTCCCTGCCAGCCCCAATGGGTGTCGCCTCGAAAACGCTCCGTTACGGGTCACCTCCGGCCGCTCTCCGGTAGGGTGCAGTGTGGGCGAGGGAGGGCGTGTCTGTGGTGGCCACGCCCCCATCCTGGTCAAGTTCAAGTATTTGTGTTGAACTTTCACTGGGCTTGTGTCCTCGCCCCAGGGAGACGCACCACTCACTGCAAACGTAGCGGGCATCCTGGAGCAGGTCTGCTGAGCGGTGTGGTTCATGGGTAACCAAGGTGCCTCGAAAGGAGGAAGCCGTGTCACCTGAACCCTGCTCAGCTTGGAATGGGCATGGAAGTGGCAAAGTTCTTATCCCAGATCAGCTCCCACCCCTAGAGCAAACATCACGAAAGGTACCAGCCTGTCATCGTGAAACCAAGGCTCAGTAACGCGGGTCTGGCCCATACATCCAATCAGGAGCTACATCGGATCTAAATTCAGGAGTGTGCCCTGTAAGTGCCCATGGGCCCTCCCACCATAGGGGTCTCTGAGTGGGGGAACCCAGTGGCGACTTCTCTTTGGGCTGCTTTGGTATGGTTTCCCTGATTATGTCTTTGTGAATCTCCATGGGGTCACACAATGGCCATCAGCATGCATGAACACGCTGGTGCACCTTATGTAGCCACATCTTCACGCTGCCATCAATCCGTTCACACGTACTTACCGGCAATCTCCACACCAGTGTCTCCCACTGATGTCACATGATCTCACATATAACCCCCCTCAAATAGGCATTCGCCCACATCCCACAGGACAGCACATCCCAGGTTCCTGTTTCTACAACAAGCCCAGCCCTGTCCTACCTGTGACTGTGATAAAACTCTGGATCTCAGTGGGAGGGGGTGTGGCCTTCACAGCCTGTGACTTGGGGCCTGGTCTTCCTTTCCGGACAGCTGTGATCATCAGCACCTTTGGAGACCAGGTTCCAGCTCCCTAAGTCCCGATGCCCTCCCTAGAACCACAGGAGACTAAAGATGGCCCTCGATCTCTGGGCAAAGCTTACCACAGCCTGATTGGTTTGTACGCTGGCTGCTCAGGAGCAGTGAGACTCTCCTAAGTGTGAATGTGCAAGGAATGCATGTGAGTGTGGGCCAGTGTGCCGAGTCACAAACTCCTTGCCTGAGCTGTCATAACTAATTACCAAAAAACTGATTGGCTTAAAACAGCAGACATTCTCTCATGGGTCTGGGGGCCAGATGAGCTCCAGCTTTCTGTGAGAGAATGAAGCAGAACCGCTCTCCTTCAAGGGGCTCAGAAAGTAGGTCAGTAGGTCAGTAGGTCAGACTCTGCATCATGCGGCTTCTGTGGGGTCCTGCAAGACTACATCTCTCCAGCCCAGTGATTCTCAACCTTCCCTTTAATATAGTTCCTCATGATGTGACCCCCCCAACCATAAAGTGATTTTCATTGCTACTTCATAACTGTAAATTTGCTACTGTTATGAATCATAATGTAAATATCTGTTTTTTCTGATGGTCTTAGGTGACCCCTGAGAGAAGGTTGTTAGATCTCCCAATAGGGTAGTGACCCACGGGTTGAGAACGACTGACCCAACATCTATGTGGTTTCTCTCCTATTTGCGGCCCCCCTGGAGGCCTGCAGTCACAGTCCAGGAGAGGCAAAGACAAGATGATCCCTGGGGCTTGGTGGCCCGCCTAGAAGAAATGGGCCCTGGCTTCAGTGAGAGACTCTGCCTCAAAAACTAAGGCAGTGGGGCTGGAGAGATGGCTCAGCGGTGAAGAGCACCGACTGCTCTTCTGAAGGTCCTGAGTTCAAATCCCAGAAACCACATGGTGGCTCACAACCATCTGTAATGAGATCTGACGCCCTCTTCTGGTATGTCTGAAGACAGCTACAGTATACGTATTTATAATAATAAATAAATCTTTAAAAAAAAAATACCTAAGGTAGCAAGCCATTAAGGAAGATCTGGCATCAGTCTCTGACCCCCACACAAACATGTACAAATGTCCCTGAACATGTCCAAAGAAGCATTGGCTAATGTTCTCAGTGATACCTATGAGCAGTTTAGTCTTTACAATTTCTTTTCCCCCCTTCCCTTCTCCCTCTAGCTCCGGCCCATAGTTTTGTTGTTGTTGTTGTTGTTTACTTGTCTGTTTGTTTCTCATTATGGGTGGTTGTGAGCCACCATGTGGTTGCTGGGATTTGAACTCATGACTTCCAGAAGAGCAGTCAGTGTTCTTAACCGCTGAGCCATCTCACCAGCCCAGTCTTTACAATTTCTATTCTTGACACAGGAATGTGAGAGACAAGGGAGATCTGTTGAAGTGGCCCGTCCAAGGTCACACAGTTCACGAGTGGTAGATTTGGAACTGAGCTCAAGCCCGACACCCCAGAGTTGTTCCTAAAGGGACAGCCCAGTCTCCAGCAGTGTACCTCCTTTCAGATGTGGGGTCACTGGGCCACAGGGAGCACAGCCTCTGACTCTGTGCCCAAAGAACAGGACTGTAAGGAACCACTTCCTCCACAGGGATGTAGTCACTGACGCCAAGGCAGCCTGCCAAGAAGGTGTTTAAAGTTCACACCTGTCTTGATTTCTCTGGAAGCCCCCGCCATCCAGAAAGAGACCTGCTTACTCCTCTCAGAATTCATTATTGCCCTGCCTGCCCACTCCCTGCCAGGAGCCCCAGGCTACTCAGCTCTCCAGATGGTCACCATGGAGACTGAATTTCATGGCTTATAAAGTTTGTAGGCTCAGTGGGTCCGTTATCCCTTTTGATTGCCCCTCCCCTGGCACCATTCCTCCATGCAAACTGTCTCCATCCCCCTGGCACCACTCCTCCATGCAAACTGTCCCCATCCCCCTGCCCAGTCCAGGCTCAGTCACTAAGAGAACGAGCTGAAGAATGTCACAAGAAGCTCTGAGTCATGTGTCCAGGTGGGCAGCACTGACCTGGGTCTCCTGTGACCCTCATACACATACAGTACATCTTCAGGGGTGTGTGTGTGTGAGTGTGTAGGCATGTGCACATGCTTACAGGTGCCCTCAGCTGGAACTGCAAGTCCTTGAGAGCTGCCTGCTGTGGGTGCTGGGATCCTCTCTTATGGGGGTGAGCACATGCACGCCCCTGGAGGTCCGCGGACAGCTTTGGGGAGCTGGGTTTCTCCTTACATCTTGATGCAGATGCTGGAACATCCAGCTCTTGCAGCCAGCACTTGGATATGATGGGCCCATCTTGCCGCCCCTCGTGTATAGTCTTTGAAAGACGTATGTTCTGTGTCTAGATTCATCTTTGTGCATAGGGATGTGCAACCGCCCCTCCACTACCATTGACAAGATCACCTTTACTCCTTTGTATTGCCTCGATTTTCTTCTCAAAGGCGGACTGACGGTGTCTCTGGGATCTCTGTTCTGTTTCACTGGATTCTTGACTTTTCTGCCAGTGCCACAGTGCTTTGGTGACTGGAATCTTCATGGTAACTTTTTTAAAGGTCCTGTCCTGATATTTATTTAGTTTACCTTTAGAAGTGTCTTCCCGCTCCCCGCACCGCCCCCCCCCCCCCCCGTGGATTTATGTGCTACACGCATGCAGTACCCATGGAGGCCAGAAGAGGGCGCTGGATGCCCTGGAACTGGAGATTCAGAGGGTTATGAGCCATCGTGTGGGTGCACAGAACCCAGGTCCTGGGCAAGAGCAGCCTGTGCTCATAGCCAGTTAGCCATCTCTCCAACCACCTCATTCCACCACACTCCTTCACGTTCTTTCTTTTTTTGCTTGCTTCTTTGTAACCCACCGCAATGCGTAAAATTACAGCTGCAGTAAGTTCATGAATTCAGTGGCCAGGACATTGTCACCACACCACTCCTCCCCGTCCTCCAGGGGGCCATTCCTTCCTTTTGCCCTCTTCCATGATTCTCCTTGAGCCTCAGTGACATGGTTGATAAGGACATCCTGTTTAGGGCGGGGCACTCGGTAGTCACTTATCCTCAGCACTTGCACCCGTTGTGAGACTCCACTGTTTACTGCAGAGAGAGAGAGTCTTCCCTGGGCAAGGCTAAAAGCAGCAGTGATCTATAGATATTTAGACTTGGCAGCTTGGCATGTTATTTAGCGAAACAACAGTAGGTTCCTCACTAGGGCCCGTACTTCCTGAGTCATGTAGGCTTTGGGGCAGGATTACAGTATGTGCCGGCTGGTTTTTAAGGTCAATGTGACCCAAGCTAGAGTCATCTTAGAGGAGAGTCTATTGAGAAAATGGGAACCTCAATCGAGAAAATGACTCTATAAGATTGGGGGTAGGTATGCCTATAGGGCATTTCCTTAATTGGTGATTGATGTCGTGATACACAGTACACTATGGCCGGTGCCACCCCTGCTCTGGTGACCTTGGGTGCTATAAGGAGCAGGATGAGCAAACCGAGAGGCACAGGCTGGTCTTCAGCACTCCTCCGCCCTGCGCATCTGCTCCTACCACCAAGTTCCTGCCCTACTTGAGCTCCCGCCCTGACTTTCCTCCGTGATGATCTGTTTGTTACCTGGATGCAGAAGTGAATAAACCCTCTTCTCCACAATTGGCTTTTGGTCATGGTATTTCATCACAGCAATAGACACCCTAACTAAGACACTACCAGACGTGAATTCCCTTCTGAGGAACAGGTCGCAGATTCAACTAGAAAGTGGTTGGTTATCCCCATGACAGTCGGGCCGCCATTGCACCAGCAAAGGCATCTTGTTCGGCACATTGGTATTACAGTGGTGGGAATCACCACGTTATAATGCCGAGGAGGGTATCCAGCCTACTAGCCTGTGTCTTAATTGAGGAATTGGTATTCCGGTTATTATCAGAAAGTGTGTTGGTCCATTTTGTTTTGTGTGTTTGGGGGGGAGGGGTGCTTTACTTCTCTTGCTTAGTATTCTACTGTGGTTTCTTCTTTCCTGGGGCCTTCTGGATGGATTTGAATGATTTTTTTTTCCTCTCCATTCTGAAAATTCCTTCAGATATCTTCTGCAGAACTGGCTTAGTGGGAATAGATTTGTTTGTTTTATCTTTATCGTGGCCAAGTTTCTTATTTTTCCTTCCGTGATGTGAAGTGGAAATTTAAGGGTTCTTTGAAAGGTCAGTTGTGTCAGAGGATGCTCTGTTAGGGCAAACACGTGAAGGACTGTTTTCCTGAAGCAGACGCAAGTGAAAGGATGTTTTGTTAAAGCAGACACGGAAGGAACGCCTTGCCGAAGCGGACACAGGTGAAAGGTTCAGGCAGACTCGTAAAGGAAGGTTTCATTGAAGCAGACACAGGAGAGAGGATGTTCTGCGAAAGCAAGCACGTGAAAGGACACGTGATGAAGGATGCTTCGAATGACACACACGTATTGATTGGTCCGCCTTACACTGCGTAGTTGAGCTGCATTTGTCAGGACTCCATAGAGAGAAACGCACCAAAAAAATCTTTTGGTGTGTGCTGTGGTTTCATGTCGCTTCCTTGGACTCTGGTTGATTGGCAGAGTGATGTCAGCTGAGACAGACTTAGTGCTGAGTCAAGACCCGTGGAGGACACGTGATGTTTGGAGGGTATAAAGAGGACTCTACAGACAGTGAAAGAGGCTGAGCTTGGCTTGTTTACATAGCTAAATGCTTGTTGGTTTTGTGTCTTCGTTGATCTTTGTCTCACTGAGAGAGACAGAGCTGAGAACTTTTCCTAACATCCCTCCTAGTCCACTCTTGCTGACTCGTGCCAATTTGGCTGAGGCCTGGCTGTCTCGGCTAGGTAGTGCCACCACTGCAGATTCGTGTCTGCCCTTAGGACTCTAACGAACTGAACTGCTGCTGTTTGCAAATGGATGGAGCTGCCGCTGCCCGCTAACCTGTGACTTGAACTGCCGATTTCCAGACAGCGCAGAAGGGAGTTGCTCCAAAGAACCTTTCTAAACAGGTCCACTTCCACCCCCCACCCCCACACACACCTATTCTTTCTTTTCTGCTACCTCTGGTAGATGGTAGGCTACAACGGAGATTAAAACCTTAAAGTAGGCTTTAAGAAAAATTAAAGTCACAATAATGGCAGATGGTTTTGATGTTATCTTTCAGAACTTGAAACATCATCCCAAGCAGCCCGTCAGGCTTTGGAAGTTTCAGAGAGACAATCCAGTGGCCCGTCTTAGTGATGTGACCTGATGTTCCCTGCTTCATGCTTTCAATACGGTGTCTTTGTTCTCTAGGTGTGGCGTTTGATTTCGGGATGCTAAGGGGAGCTTCTTTTCTGGTCCTGTCTGCCTGGTGTCTATCCCTGGGAGATTTTCCCAACTCGGGGAAAGTGTTATGGTTATTTTGACAATATTTTTTATGTGTTTTTTTTTTAAAACAAGATTCTTTCTTCTATGCCTATAACCCTTATATTTAGTCTTTTCTGGAGTATCACAGACATCTTGGATTCTTACTGTTATCTTATTATTTTAGTTTTGCCCATGTTGGAACGCTCTGCCTCCCCATTGACTTCAACCTCGGGAACTGCCTCCTCTCCTTAAGCCCTTAGTTGCTGAGATTTTCTACATAGTTTCCCCCTAGCATTTCAAAGTTCTAGCCTTGGTCTCTCTTTCCTCTTTCATATTACCCATTGCTTCCTTTATCTCAATTTGAACATCTGTGTTCTTATTTTGCGTTCTCTGTCTGGGATTTCCTATCACTCACTCTAGCTAGATGGCATTGCTCTATAATTAGTTCTGTTGTTTGGTTTTTGAAGGATTTATATTGTCTTGGTGTCTCCTGTTCCTTACATTACTGTGTGGGAATTTACACTAATGACATTAGTTTATTTACTTTATTTTTCATGTATTTCTTTCTTTTTTTCTATTACCAGTTGTATTCTTTCCACTGAAGTGTTTGCAGTGTTCTCGTGGAACTTGGCTGTGGCAGTGTTAGGCACGTGCTTTAGGAAATTCGCACTCACTGCAGGAGCTGGGAGGTGGGGGTCGGGGGGGTGCCTGGTGTGAGCTCTATTGGATGCTCTGACTACATTAACTCAGAGAGTCACTGCAGCTGTTTGCTTCCCTTTGTTTGCAGAGGCAGGTGGATCTCTGAGAGTTTGAGGCCAGCCTGGTCTACAGAGTGAGTTCAAGGATAACCAGGGCCACACAGAGAAACCCTGTCTCAAAAAAAAGAAGTATCTCACTACAATAACAGACTATGGGAAAAGGTACAGGTTTTTGGAAACCTGCCCTTGGCAGAGGGAACAAGCTATGCAGAGATAGCCTATAAGAGGCCGGAGAAGTTACAAGCTTGAGATGCAGAAGGGAAGCCCTTGTGTAGAGACGGTGCACAGCAAAACCCCCATGCACGACCACCATCACGTTTACAGCTTATTTTAATTGTTACTTATTTTGTGCATGTGTGTGTGCGCGCACGTGTGCTCGTGCATGCATGCACGCACATCCCTAAAGGTATCAGTCAGATGACAGTTTGCTGTAGTTGGCTCTCTCCTATCACCATGAGTCCCAAAGACTGAACTCAACCCCAGGCTTGGAAATGCCCCCCACTGAGCCATCTCCATGGCCCTGACACTTCTTGCTGATATTTTTCAATGCTCTTAGATGTATCAAGGTTCAGAGTCATCCCAGCTTTCCTGAAAGTGATCCGACCCTATTAGTGTTTTCTGTACGCCACTTCTGTGTGCCACCATTCCTGGGGAGGTCCAGACACCACCAACGTCCAACTTTGTGGGCCAGTGAGTTTGTATTAGGGGGGCCACTTACAGAAGCGGAAATGATTCAAAAGACAGCCACATCACTTAAGCACACCCAAGCATGGGTGATAGCTCACAAAGCTGGGAGTTTGGAACTCGCCACACAGCCTCCAGGCCGCGCAGCAGATTGGAGTGTCCTTTGCAGGTAGCTCTGCTGGTCTCATCCTCCTACCCCGCTCACTCGTCTGACAGGAACTCTCAGTGCTCTTTACTGCTTCTCTACAGCGTTGGGATGGGGAGGGGCAGGGAGTAGTAGATCTGGTCAGTTTCAGGAACTTCCTTAGCAATTTGAGTGGTTTCCTTCCTGAGCATAACAAGCTTCCCTGTAGGATGAACTATCTCAGTTCATCTTAGAACAACCTGTCGTGTCAGCTCCTTGTAAACACCCTGTGTCTTGAAGAGCTTCTCCCTTTGGTGGGAAACTTTAAACTGGAGGAAATGGCTGTACAACAGCCATGGGCTGTCGTGGCTGGCCTGGTCACTCAAACCCTCTCAGTTCTGCAGTGCTTATCACACAGTACTCAGTACTTCTTGCACAGTCCTGCAGTGCCCATTCCACTCCCCCCCCAATATGAAAAGAGGCCCAGAGTCACTGTTCCCAAGGTCACAAGCCAACAGGACGTGAACCTCACTGAGCCATTCAAGACACTCCCAGTACAAGCATCCACTTGCCCTTGCTTTTAACACAACTTCACTCATTGTAGGGAGCCGTCTCATACCTCGTAAGCCCCACGTGTGTATCTCCTCCCTGCTCCCAATTGTTCCTCCGATAGATGCCTGTCTAATGATTAGTCCAGTTCCTGATGGATGGGCATTTCGGTTATTTCCAGCCCTTTGCAATCATAGCTGTTTGCCAACCAAATCTTAGCTCCCTTTCATGAATCCACCAGTAAAAGAAGTTCCTACTGGACGTGCCCCACCCAAGATCTCCCAACAACAAAACCAAAAACAGAACACCTTTAAAATCTGAATGCTTCCAAATTCCCCTCCCAGGAGACTGTCCCAGGGGACCAGCAGAGGCCATTTTCAATTTCAGAGAGCAGTCGAAATCTCTGAGGATGGGTGGGTGTGGGAAGAGCTCTTCTAAGACTTAGCTCACTGCCCACTTAGATCCTACAAATCCCACAGACACCTTCTATTCCTGGAATGGTCAGGCCAGTTCCTACCCAGAGCCACTGAACTTACACTCCCCCATCCTAGAATACACCCTCAATCTTCTGTAGCTGACTCTTTTCTTTCTCATTAGAGGCCTTTCCAGATAGGGTTGTCCTGAGCCATTTCAACCCCATCCCTGGACTTTATTTTGCTTTGTTTTTGCAATCCTGGCACAGGAGCCCAGGGCCTCATGCATGTTAGATAAGCCAACACTCCGCCACTGAGCCCCGTCCCCAGCCCAGGCTTCTTTACTGCATCTAGTGCTACCTGACATGTCCTTCCATGTTTTCTGGTGGATTCCCTGACTCCTCTGCTCTGTCTGTCTTGCACACAGCAGTAGCTTTAGCATCCAGTAATCACATAGAGCATAGTGCATGCTCCAGTTAGGGTTCCTGTGGCTGTGATAAAACACCACCACAGCCAAAAGCTATTTGGTGAGGAGTGATTGTGTCAGCTTACAGCTGACAGTCCATCAGGAAGGGAAGGAAGGGAAGGAAGGGAAGGCAGGAACCTGGAGGCAGGAGCTGAAGCAGAGGCCATGGTGGGGTACCGCTTACCGACTTGCGGCCCACGGTTTGCTCAACCTGCTCTTATTACAGCCTCCGGGATCACATGGCACCGCCCACAGTGGGCTGATCTCCCACATCAGTCCCCAGTGGAGAAAATGTCCCCACAGGCTTGCCTATAGGACAGTGTAATGGAGGCAATTTCCCAAACGAAGCTGCCAGATGACTGCAGTTTGTGTCAAGTTTACAAAACCATCACTGTTGCTTTGATTTTTAAATGCTGCCTTTAATAAGGGTCTTTAAATGTTTTCATCTCCCTTCTATCCCACCACCCACCAGTGGTAGTGGAAGAGAAAGGTTCTTAGGATATGAGGGAAATGGACTTGTTTAGAAATTGTTCTTTGTCCTCATCTGAGTTGTCCGGAAATCTGCAGTTCCACCTTGCAGGATTTAGTAGCTGCAGCTCGACCCATTTGTGAATACTTTACAAATATATCAGTAGTCTAATTTAGGAGCGTCAGGATAGCAAACTCGAGTCAGCAGCAGTATCACGGACCTAGTAGACACAGTCAGGCCTCAGCCAAATCAGCACGAGTCAGCAGGAGTAACCAGGACCAACAGGGATGCCCGGAGAAGTTCTTTGCCGTGCCTCTCTCAACGGAGTGAAGATCAGTCAAGATGCGAGACCAATGATGTAAAGCTAGCTATGCATATGCAAGCCCCCGTCACTGTTGACTGAGTCCTAGTTATACTTCCTCCAAACATCTTGTGTCCTCCATGGGTTTTGTCTCACCATGTGTCTTGCCTTGTCTGTCTTAACAAAATTCTACAAGAGTCAGTGTCAGCTGACATCGCTCTGTCAAGCAGCCCAAGTCTGCAAAAGTCGCCAAAAGCCACCAGAACACCAAGCTCAACTGTTTTATGTAAGGTGAACCAATACATGCGTGTCGTTAACTAAGAATCCTTCATCTCACGTCCATTTACATGGTTGCTTTAGCAAAGCATCCTTTCATCTATGTCTGCTTCAGCAAAATGTTCCTTCCCATATTTAACCCAGCAAAACACCCTCTGACACAACCAACTTTCTAAAGAAACCATAATTTTTCTACTTCACAGCACTGTCCATAAACTTTATTCCCCACAGAATGTTCTCCCTTCTATTATGTACAATATGCTTTTTACATATATTATCTGGTTCCATATTTAGACTGTCCTCCCAGAAGGGCAGAAATCTTGATTGGGTCCTGACATGTCTTTTTCTTTTTTTCTTAAGTGACAAGGTCTTCGTTGCCCGGGCTGGTCCTGAACTCCCTTCTTTAGCCTCCCAGTACCTGGGCTTACAGGTGCATAAAGCTATGGCCAGCTTTCAAATGCTTAGGATGACATAGGGTGTGCAGTAGTTTAGGTGCTGGATAAAGACCTATTAGAAGGATGAGTAAACGAATGAGGATCATAATAACCCCAACCACATCCTCCAGGGCTAGCAGGCTGAGTCTTCAAGGAAAATGACCAGTTAAAGAGTATTTCTGTCCCCTGAGTATGCGCTCAGGTTTGTTCCAGATGCAGAGCATCCCGCACTCAGGAGGACCCCGGATCGCTCCGCCCAAGAGACGCCCACAACCCCTTGCCACAGAAGCTCCACCCCATTCTAAAGGATCCGCCCACCCTGGGTGCCCCGCCTACATCTCCTGAGGCTCCACCTCACCAGGGAGGTTCCTCGGGCATTTTGCCCCGGAAGCTCCGCCCCATCCTCGAGGCTCTGTTCCCACCCCCAGGATATCCCGCCCACTTCCCCTGAGGCTCCGCCCCACGAGGGAGGTTCTTTCAGCCCATTTCTCCCGAGGCCCTTTTCTGAAGACTCCGCCTCTCTCCGCTTTCGCCGAGGCCCCTCCCTGCCCAGGATGTCCCTCCCACTTTCCCTGAGGCCCCGCCCATCCAGGAGGCCTTGCCGACTCCTCGGAGGCCCCGCCCCACCCAGGATGTCCCGCCCACTCCCGTGAAACTCCGCCCCCGGCGCCGCCCGCCTGTCAGCGAGCAGCTAGGCTAGGCTCCGACCTTGTAGCGGCACAGCTCCGGCTCGGAGCAGAGCGGTACCCCAGCGCGGGCTGGGTGAGAGGCAGGATCCTGTGTCCCTGCGTCCCGGCCACGGCGTCACCCTCTGACGACTCACCTGGTGGCAGGTAAGGGCCGCCCCCAGCTCTGCGGTGCTCGCAACGGGAATTCGGCTGTTTTTGACCCTTCTGCGACGCGGTCTGTAGGTACCTTGCGGGTGCGTTTAGAGGAGACCCTGAAGGCCCGTGGTCCGGCGTGGAGCCGGTGGCGACCTCTGAGGGCTGCGAGCGCCAGGCCTGGCCTGGGCCAACATCTAGAGGGCCTGTGCGGTCCCAGGAGGCTCCTCCTCGCCTGCCTGAGTTAATTGAGATAGCTGCAAGCGTGGTTGACACTTTCCTGCCCTCCGGCCCCTGGAGATGAGTGGCCTCCATGCCCCTGCTGCAGATGGCATGGGGACAGGTGTCGGCACTCCCTTGGTTTGCCACCAGCTTCCCTGAGGCCACCTGGCGTCGCCCGACGGCGTGCCAGTCACAGCAGTGGGATGTGGTGACCTGAGCAAGGGCCGGAGTCAGGATGGAGCCATGTGGAACCCAGCTTGGGTGTGTCATGTTCTCCAGAGACCCCCCCCTCCGCCCCCCACAGCAACAAGGCAGTCAGTGGCAGCTGAGAGCAGCAGCCCCCAGCCTCTCCAGGGCTGGGTCCTCGGAATGACAAGCCTGCAGAGTGAGGGGTGAATGGGATCCCCTTGAGCCAAACGAGGCAGGACCTTTCTCTGCAGTTCTTAATTAGCCTGGGCACACCTTTCCTCCTCCTCCTCCTCCTCCTCCAACAGAGGGTGAAGTGTGGGGTTTCCCTTGAGCTGTAACAGGCATGGTGACTGTGAGCCTCCCAGGGGTAGCTGTTGTGACTGTAATGATAGGAACCCTCTCCTGGCTGTTCCTGGCTACTCTTGCTTACAACGGACAGTTGTAGGTACTCCAGGCAGTATCCCCTCCAGGGGGGGAAAAAGCCTTCTCAAAGACCCCCTGTGCTTGGGATGTAGTTCAGCGGAAGAGTTCTTACCCAGCATGGGCAAGGTCCCGAGTTCTACCCTCCCACCCCCAGCACCAATACAAAACACAACCCAGTGGGGCAGGGGTCACTTGTCAGTCCTGTGCCTTGCCTTAGCATTTGGATCGAGGCAACTTGCCCTGTCTTCCTGAATCCTCTTGGCCCCTGAGCAAGGCCCGCGCTGTGTCTAGCCACCATCTTGCCCTTGTCTCTTGGGCCATGCGTATCACCTGTGTGCCCACAATTTGTCCTCCAATTCCACCTAGCTGTGTGTCCTCAGAGTCCGGGCATATGGGGGATAAGGCATGTGGTTCCTGAGCGCCTCCCTGTCCTCAGCCTGACGGTGTGATTGAGGCCTTCCCCCCACTGCACTCTGCTTGGTAGCTTATTTAACAAGAGTAACCTGTCACCCCACCCTCATTCCGGGATTAGAACCTGCCCTGACCTGAGTTGGATTCATGGATGTAGCTCTTGGGAGGCAGGGCACTTAGGTACTGTGGTGCTCTGTCTGCCTCAGATGACCCCTAGTCAAACATCTCTGCCCCCCTTCCCAGCTGCATTTTCGTCACCTGCAAATGTGCTTCAGTTAGCTTCTGATGTTAGCATCTGGAGTGTCCTCTCCAGAGGACGCGGGCGCTTGGGGCTCCTAGGTGTGGGCGCCTGGCTAACTCGGGCTGTTGGGGTTTCAGGAAGGAATCTCCCATGACTGTCAGTCCAAAGGAGGGAGGAGGCTGGTTAGCTCCTGGCCTGCAGGCTAGCTTCCCATTTCTGGCTGATGTTTGTGTCTCACTCCTGAACCTCGGGGCCCCTTCCCAGGGGCCGTGGACCACTGGCACCCACCCCAGGAAGGCAGTAGCTGGGTGCCTGGCAGGCCTAGTGAAGCCAGCACTTGCCTGGCAGGAGGCCTGGGGTGGCGTGAGGCCAGGAGCTTCCCTTCTTGGGCTCCGAGTAGAGCTCACCCACTCACACTCCCTGAGGCGCCTGCATTGCAGCAGACTGAGCCCAGGAGCTGTATCGGCAGCTCAGACCTAGCAGGGTAGGAGGAAGGCTGGGGTGAGGGGGGCCTGCCTCTCACTCCTTCTCTCTGCCCTGACCCCACTCGGCCCTGGCTCCGTTTGGAACGGCAGATGCTGACTAATCAAGCTATAGGTCTGACACACACTCAAATCTGCCCTGCAGTGCTGGGATGACAGAAAAGATATAAAATAAACCAAAACCCCCGAGGCTTGGGGCCCCCATGCCATCTCTGCACCTCAGACTCTTTCTTAGCATCGGGGGCATGCCCACCTGGAAGAGACTGTCATCAAGGATAGAGGCGTGGAGCACAGACCTGGGAGCTCTATCTAGCTGTGTGACACGGAGCAGGGCATTTGACCTCTCTGCACCTTGAGTGTCTAAACTGTAAAATTAGAATATATTTTGTGGAAGTCTCACAGTGCCACGCTCATGTCCCACCAGAGAGTGCAGGCTCTTACTTGTATCACCTCTGCTTCTCGCCTGAGCAACATCAACTGTTTTTCTTAAAGGAGCGCCCCCTGTCAGGGTTGGTTGTATTCAGAAGTACCGTTGACAGCTCTGCCACTCACCAGCTGTGGGATGCTGGGTAAATTCTTCTCTAGGCCTCATTTTGGCCATCGGCTACATGGAGATGATGAGAGTGCAGGCTTCACAGAGTCATCTTGAGGATAATCTAACACATGAAAAGCAGGCGGTGCGGGGCTTGGCTCCTTCCATAAGCCCGCCATGCAGGTAGTAGACGCCCCTGTATGCCAGGCATGTGGTGCGCACAGGTGGAGGACCCTGGTGCCAGAGTCCTTCACACAGGGACTGTTTTTGCTTTGGCCCCATGTTGGCTGAGTGAATGGAGCAGGTGACTTTGTCTTCCAGTGCCTCAGTTTCTCCAAGTGTAATGGAGATGCAGACAAACTGACCTCATGTAAAAGGTTAGATCCCTCAGCAGTTCAAAGTCTATCCGCATGGTGTGGCCACCAGAGCAAAAGGGGAAAGGTGTCCCTCAGGACTGACTGTCCTGTCCCCCTCCACACAGGGCTCAGAGTGTTGCCTGCCTTACTGATAGGACACCATTGCTTCCTCTGAGGAAGATCTGATCAGGAATCAGTCAGTGCTCAGGGTCAGCCTCAGCCAGGTCCTAAACCTACCCTAAAGAAACCCCACCCCTGGCCACAAGATCCACACTCGAGTCCCTCAAGCTCCGGGCTCTCCCAGGCCCTAGTGAGTCCTCAGGGGCCCCGTGTGGGAGAAACTTAAATGGAGTGGACAGCAAAACCAAGAAAGACAAGGTCCAGAGCTAGGTGTGAGGGCCAGCCTAGGCGGATCTAGAGACTCTGGGAACTTCCAAACAGACACAAAGGTCTCTGGGTTGCCATGGAACCCGAGTGTGAAAGGTGAGCTGAGATATAGTGTGTGCCCTTGCTATCGGCAGCAGTTAGCGTGTGCCAGGTGTGCCAGGCCTGATATCAAGGCACTGAACTTCACTGCTGCCCTGTGCAACCGGAACAGTGAAGACTCTGTGCCGTCTGTTGAGCTCTGCTAATCTCAGCGTCACCTCCTGAGCGGTGGCAAAGTCCTCCATGTAATCCCCATCGTCCTCTCACTTCCCAGTGCTGGAGTCCTCCTTGCCTTAGGGCCCAGGCCTTCTGTGTGTGTGTGTGTGTGTGTGTGTGTGTGTGTGTGTGTGTGTAGGACATTAAACCCAGGGCCTCACAACATAGGCGAGCATTCTACCCGAGTTAACCCTATATTATCTCTTCACTCTTAAATTTGACACTGGGTCTCACTAAGTTGCCCAGGCTGGCCCTGAGCTTACCAGCCTCCGGCCTTCCTCAGTAGCTAGAATTCCAGTCCTGAGCCACCAAGCCTCACCTCTTCTGCATCTTGTTCGTGTGTCCCCTCCCCTGGCTGCCCCCCTCTTTCTCCTTTCGCGGGCTTCATCATTAGCATTCAGGACCTGTCATCTCTTTCATTTAAGATTTCTTTTTATTTTAATGTGTATGAGTTTCTTTCCTACATGTATGTGTGCACACCACATGCATCCCATGTCTGAGGAGGCCACAGGAGGATGTCAGAGTCCCTGGAATTGGTGTTATAGATGGTTTTTAGTTACTGTGTGGGTATTGAGAATCAAAGCTGGGTCCTTTGGTAGAGCGGCTGGTGCCTTTAACCTCTGAGCTGTTTGCCCAGACCCGTCAGAGCCTTTTTAATCCCCCTCCTGTAGAGGGAAGCCATCTTCATAGGAGCCTTTGTGGTCTGTGCTCACTTTTTCTTGTTCCTCTTTGTTGCCTGGTGCTGTGTGTGTGTGTGTGTGTGTGTGTGTGTGTGTATGTATGTTCATGTTCATGTGTATCTGCATGTGTGCCTATGAGTGAGCTTCCGAGGCTGACGTCAGCTATCCTTCTCCATTGCTCTCCACCTTTTGATAACGATTACTTTTATTTATAGGTATGTGCGTGTGCCTGCGTGAGTTTATGTGTGCCAAGTGCGTGCAGGAGGAGTCTGTGGCATCCAGAGGGCGTCAGATCCCAGGGAGGGGGAGTGACAGGTGGTTGTGGGCCACCTGATGCAGGTGCTGGGTCCTCTGCAAGTGCAACAGTTAACAACTGCTCGTAATGTTGAGGCGTCTCTGTAGCCCACCCCCACCCCACCCCCCCGCCTTATGTTTTGAGATGGTATCTCTCACTAAACGTGGAGTTCATCGCTGGTCAGTGAACTCCAGGGGCCACCTGTCTCCGACACACACCCCTCCGACACACGTCTGGGACGCATAGAAGAGTGCATTCTGTCTGGGTTTTGTGGGTCCTGGGGATTTAACTCAAATCCCTATGCTTACACACCAAGTCCTCTGCCCACTGAGCCATTCATTTTCCCTTGACCCTGTTTATGTGTGTTATGTATATATATATAATTTATAAGTATAAATTTTATAATACACACACACACACACATATTTAAGTGTCTTTTTCTCTCTGTAGCCCAGGCTAGCCTCAGACTCAAACTCAGTGCAGTCCTCCCTGCTTCAGCTTCCAGAGGGGAATGTAGGGACTAGAGGCCTAAGTTACCACACCTGCCTCAATTTTTGTTCATTGCTAAATCCCAAACACAAGGAACAGAGTCTCGCCTACAGCGGAAGTGAAATAAACATTCCTTGCATGAGAAGAACCTCCAACATCCCAGGAAACCACTATAATTACCAGCCTCTCTCGGGGTCGTGCGGCACAGCTGAGCCTCTCGTCTTGATGCTTTCTGTTGCCCTGCAGGTGTGGCCTCGCCCAGCCGTCAGTGATGGCCTTGCCCCGGTGAGCCGAAGCCTGCCCCTATCACCCACCGGCCACCAGCCAGCAGGATGAGGCTGTGGAAGGCGGTAGTAGTGACGCTGGCCTTCGTGAGCATGGACGTCGGGGTGACCACGGCCATCTATGCCTTCAGCCACCTGGACCGCAGCCTGCTGGAGGACATCCGACACTTCAACATCTTCGACTCGGTGCTGGACCTCTGGGCTGCCTGCCTGTACCGTAGCTGCCTGCTGCTGGGGGCTACTATAGGCGTGGCCAAAAACAGCGCTCTGGGGCCGAGGCGCCTGCGGGCCTCGTGGCTCGTCATCACCCTGGTGTGCCTCTTCGTGGGCATCTATGCCATGGCCAAACTGCTACTCTTCTCAGAGGTGCGCAGGCCTATCCGGGACCCGTGGTTCTGGGCGCTCTTCGTGTGGACCTACATCTCGCTGGCGGCCTCTTTCCTGCTGTGGGGGCTGCTCGCCACTGTGCGGCCCGACGCAGAGGCCCTGGAGCCAGGGAATGAGGGCTTCCACGGGGAGGGTGGGGCCCCTGCCGAGCAGGCCTCAGGAGCCACACTACAGAAGCTGCTGTCCTACACAAAGCCTGATGTGGCCTTCCTAGTCGCTGCCTCCTTCTTCCTCATCGTAGCAGCTCTGGGTAAGTGGGGTCTCGGGTCTGACCGTGCTGAGCCTTGGTCTCCAGGACGCTCTGCAGGCCGCTTAGCAACCTCTTCCCCCTCAAACGTTTAGCCATTTTCTTAGGTGGTTTACACCTCTAGGAGACCCAGAAGGAATGGGTATGGTGTCTTACCTTGTCATCTCAGCATTTGAGAGACCGAGGCAGGAGGATTGTTGAGAGTTTGTGGCCAGCTTGGGCAAAGAGTAGGCCTTTGTCTCAAAAATACAGCGAAAGGGGCTGGAGAGATGGCTCAGTGGTTGAGTGCTGACTGCTCTTCCAAAGTCCTGAGTTCAAATCCCAGCAATGACATGGTGGCTCACAACCATCCATAATGAGACCCGACACCCTCTTCTGGTGTGTCTGAAACCAGCTACAGTGTACTCGTACATGAGATAAATAAATCTCTTTTTAAAAAGTATAAAGAAAGTTGGGCAGTGGTGGCCCACACCTTTAATCCCAGCATTTGGGAGGCAGAGGCAGGCAGATTTCTGAGTTCAAGGCCAGCCTGGTCTACAGAGTGGGTTCCAGGACAGCCAAGGTTACACAGAGAAACTTTGTCTCAACAAAACAAAACAAAACAAAACAAAAACTAACAAGAAAAGGAAAGATGTGGAAAGGCAAAAGTTTAGTCAATTCTACCTGATTGCCGGCAGTGTTCCAGCCCAGGGCTAAACACAGAAGGTTTTGGCCTTCTGTGTGGGCAGGAGACCTATTTATTCCCTCATCTCATGTGTACACACATACATATGTGTCCGTGTTCTTGTGTGTACACAGAGGTCAGCATGTATATCATCCTCAATGGCCTCCCACCTTATTTTTGAGACAGAATCGCTCACTGAACCTGAACTCATTGATTGGCTAGAGGAGCTGTCAGTCACACTCCTGTCCCCACCTCTTCAGCATCTCCCCAGCGAGCCCTCATCCTCTCTCATTCCCAGAGTTTCCCAGCGTAGCTCCCAGGACGGCCATCAGCCCTCACCTGTGTGCACTGTTTGGATTCCTGTTTGTTCTTCTGATGTCTCCTGGGCATCCACCCCCCCCAATATTATTTTCTTTGACTGCATAGAATTCCCCTGTGTGCTGTAGCATATATCTTTCCCCATCCGTGTCCCGTTGTATGAGCTTGTCTCCTGTGACCGAACGGGGCTGAAGGGTGAAGTGGGCCTTGGTGTGAAAGTTAAGTGTCAGGTCCTCTCCCAAAGCATGGGCATGAAGGTGGTATTGGAAGGTTGAGACTCCATAGCTTCTCCCCCCAGCAGGGCCTGGAATCTCAGTGAGCTGTGTGACCTCGCATAAGTCTATCAACCTTTCTGAACCGTACTTCTCTCTTGTGGGGAATGGCAAGCATAGGGCTTGGTACATCGTGGTGGGTGTTCAGGAATTCACAGGGACGGAACCTGGGGGCAGTGACACCGTCAGAGTCTTCTCAGAGGCGGCCAGTGAACCTGAACTGGCAGATGCTACCACCTTTTCTCCGAAGCTCCCTCTCCCCCAGTGCCCCCCACCCCTGTCTCCTCAGTTCCTCCCTTTAGAGTCTGTGTGATATGAGGCAGCTACTCTGCCTCAGCTTGTTGGTCTGTGTGTCTGTAAAGCAGGGGTACAGTCCCCACGTCCATCAGCTGTGTTGCTATGACAGAATGCCCAGGACAACAGCCTGAAGGGGGAAAGGTTGGCTTGGCTCCTGGCATCTGGTTCCAGCTCTGGTTGTCTGGGTTCATGGATGCAGGGCCTATAGTGAGCCAGAGCCCTGTGGCCAGACTGTGGCCCCGTGGCCAGACTGTGGCACTATGGCCATACTGTGGCACTGTGGCGGAGCTGCTCACCTGACGGTGGCCAGGAAGAGGAGAGACAGAGATGAAGGAGGTGCGGGGAGAAAGGCACGCCGGCCATGACTAAGCCCAGCCTCCCAGCATTTGCACCAAGCCCCAGGAAGGGAGCAGTCCTCCATCATACAAGCTTTTGAGGGGATATAAATGTAAACCATAGTCCCCGTGGTGTGGAGGGACAGGGAGTGGGCCTATGAGCTAAGAAGATGAAATGCCTCAGAGAAATCCTGGCACATAGGAGCATGCTAGCCTTGAGCGGCTGGGAACTCCAGACTGCCTTCTGTTTCACCAGCTTCTTCTGCACTTGCACCAAAGCCCAGGTCCCTTCTTGGGTAGCCATCTGGGATTCATCTGACTGGCCTTTCTGTGCACCTCAGCCATTGTGTTGGTGAAATTGCCAGGTCTCACTCACCCCCGGTGCTGATCGCTAGAGCCAGATGTCCCTCCACGACCTTGTCCCTATGCCTACGGTGGCCCTGTGTTGCTGTGGCATGCCTAGTGGGGCACAGATGTACTACAGTGCCTCTGAGTTCTGGCAGCCCTCAGGGCTCCATCAGGCCAAGGGCTCAGTCTGAGTCAGGCCCAGGAGTACTGATGTCCGGCAAGCTAGGCCACAGTTTCTCACCCTGCAGTGGGTGTGCTCATGAGTGCTAGAGAGACAAGCAGGGCACCCAGTGCGGGTGCAGAGCAGGTGTGAGGCCATGACCAGGAAGGAGTCTCTTCAGTCCACAGCGTTCACCCGTCTGTGCCCCCATGACCTAATTGCAGAAAAGTCACTGCCACTGAGTGAGGAAGTGTTTCAGCCATCTTGCACACACACTCATTCATTCATTCATTCATTCTCTCTGTGTGTCTGTCTCTGTCTGTCTTTCTCTCTCTCTCTCTGTGTGTGTGTGTGTGTGTGCGCGTGTGCGTGTGTTTTATCTGAGACAAGTTCTCACTATATAACCCTTTCTGTCCTAGAGCTCTCTGTGTAGACCAAACTGGCCTTGAACTCACAGAGCCTCTGCCTCCTGAATGCTGAGATTAAAGGTGCCCTGAGGATCAGCACTGTCTCTTATTGTAAAGATTCTTTTACGTTTTATTTTCTGAGACAGGGTCTTTTTATATAGACCTGGATTTCCCAGAAAGATTCTTTCATTTTTATTTTTTAAAATTATTTCATTGTTAATTTATTTATTTTTTTATATTTATTTATTTTATGTATGTGAGTACATTGTCACCATCTTCAGACACACCAGAAGAGGGCGTCAGATCCCATTACAGATGGTTGTGAGCCACCATGTGGTTGCTGGGAATTGAACTCAGGACCTCGGGAAGAACAGTCAGTGCTCTTAACCACTGAGCCATCTCTCCAGCCCTCTTTTATTATTCTAAGATCACATTTTAAATTTAGTTATGTATTTGGGGAAGGGGCTGGTTGAGCAGATGCCATGCCCTGTCAGTGACACTCAGAGGACAACTTAAGAGAGTCAGTCAGTCCTCTCCTTCCACCACGTAGGTCCCGGCATGAAACTCTGGTTGTCAGGCTTGGTGGCAAGAGCTTTACCCCTGAGCCCTCTCACCGTGGGCTCAGGGTTCTCTTCTGTTTGTTTTCCATTTTAGGTTTGTATATGTGTTTGTATGTGTGTGGCACCTGTGTGGGTGAACGTAGAGTCCAAAAGCTACTGTTAGCTGTCTTCCTCAGTCACCTCCACCTTGTCTTTTGAGACAGGGTCTCTCACTGAACCCAGAGCTCATTAATTCAGCTGGGCTGGCTAGTGCCAGTCTCGGGACACAGGCCGGCACACCGAGCTGTTGGCATGGGTGCCAGGGTCTGAACTCAAGCTTGCACTGTACCAGTTTCTCAGCTCCTGGTTGTTTGAGGCTTTCTCTTTCAGACAGGACCTCATGTAACCTAGGCTGGCCTTCAACTCCTGATCTCCCTGCCTCCACCTCCCAAGTGAGATTATAGGCATGTGCTATACCACAGCTGGCTTGTTTCTGCTATTTGAGAGAGGGCCTTCTAATCACTGAGGCTGACCCCCTCAACCTGAAATGCTCCTGCCTCAGCTCCCAAGCAGTGTAAATCAGGATTCTTTCATTGGGTTTCTTGGCATCTCAACTGTACAGAAATGTGGGCAAACTCAGAGCTCCAGTCTCCTCCTCTGTGGAAAGAAGTCATTTCCACAAATAGCAAGAACAAAAATACCAAGCCCGTAAGAACACCGGGTGACATTTGGGACTTGGAGGAGATAAAGGAACAGATGTCTGAGGTAAGATGTGTTCTAGGCAGAGGGGTCAGCAGTGCACAGGTCCTGAGGCAGAAGGAACCTGGCTGTTAAGGAGCACCGAGGCTAGTGGGGCTAGAGCAGGGTGAGCGAGCTGAGGCCGAAGTCCCGTGCCTTCCTGCCTTGATTCTGACCCCCAGAAAGCTGGGAGTGAATGGGCTGTGTTGGGCTGAGATGGCCGAGATCTGAGTTGAACTTAAAGGGGGGAGCAGCCCCTGAGACGGTCCAGGCAAGATGGGTGACTTAGAGCAGGGCGGGACTACTGAGGCAGCAGCCCAGGTCAGATTTAGGAAATACTCTCGAAGCCACTTAGTGTAGGATTCGGAGTGTCCGTGATACTTACAGATTCCTCAGAAGGGTTTGCCCTGCACCCCCAGCACACAAGACCACACAGCTCATCATAATCAGACTCCCACAAGGTTGTCTTCCCTGTGGGTAAACTGAGGCAGAGCTTCAGCTCAGGTAAAGTCAGCTGCATCTGGAAACCCCTTCTGGCCAGAGTTAGATGGTGCCCTCGAGGTTCCTCCTCCTCATCCAGCAGAGGGCGCCATTTCCCCACGGAAGGCCAGCGTGCGGGCTGATGTCTATGGGGAGCCTACCTGTGTACGACCTCAAGCCCAGCGAGGACGCCCAAGGAGACAGAGACCCGACCTTGAGGGGCCGGGCTTCTGCACTGACCATTTTGTGAGAGTGGGCACTCCAGAACATCGGAAGGCAGGTTGGCTCCTCTGGGGTGCGAGTAATCCCAGCCTTGGAGCAGGTGAGGGCTAGAGCGCCGCCCAGGGCCAGGGCTTAGCTCTGTCCCCAGTGCACGAGCCAGAGTGCTGCTGGCTTTGGTGTTGGTGAGGGTTGCTGTCTGCTTCCAAGAGGACAGCAGGGTCCTTAGAGGAGAGGAACTGTGCCCCCCCCCCCCATAGCTCACCCCGCCACCCCTTCCCAGGGCAGCTGCAGGAAAGCAGGGCCGGGCTTCGAAAGGCTCACCCCAGCCCCACCTCCCACACAGGAGGTCTCGACTCTCAGCCATTCCTGTTCCTTGCTCTGTCACCCACTGAGTCAGCAGGGTGAAGACACAGGAAGGAAGCCCGTGGATGAGAAACCACCCTGCCAGCCGTAGAGCGCCACCCCTCAGAGGGGTGGGACCAGCACAGCCCGGGGCCACACCGGCAAGGTCTTCCTGGTTCTAGAAGGTGGACTCCACACCTGGAAGAAGGAAATGACCTTTGGCCTCCCTCAGCTCCCTCCCTGAGCTTTGCGGCCCGTGTGGAATGGGACCCGTGACAGGCCCATTCCACACGGAGGGAATGAGGTAGCTTCAAATGCCTGCCGCCCAGGTGTCATCGGTGTCACGTTAAGTGCGCTCTGAAGAGCTCTTTCTTCTCCAGGTTGACCTTGGCTCCCAGTTGAGGGCATCGTCCATCTCGGTGGGGGAGTCATGGCTCTGGCACAGGATGCCGCAGGCCGTATGGCGTCGCCCTGGAAGCAGAGATGAGCGCTGGTGCTAGGCTCTCTCTCCCCGTTTTATCCAGTCAGGGACCCTTGTTCATGGAGTACCGTAGCCCATGTCTATGATGTGTCTTGCCACCACCAGTCTAGAAAGTCCCTACAGCCATGCCCAGAGGTTTATTTCCGTGATGGTCAAGTCTCATCAAGTTGACAGTTTAACCACAGCAGGGGCAAACAGGCACTGGAAGAACAGACCTTGGGTCGGGTGAGCAGAGAGGGCGGCTGTGGGCTCCCCGCTGAGCCTGCCCGTCTGCCCCACAGGTGAGACCTTCCTGCCCTACTACACTGGCCGGGCCATTGACAGCATCGTGATCCAGAAAAGCATGGACCAGTTCACCACGGCCGTTGTCGTCGTCTGCCTGCTGGCCATCGGCAGGTAGTCACCCAACCCATACACATCACTCCTGCAGGAGGGAGGGCAGGAGGGTGCAGGACCAGCCCAGCACCGCAGCAACCTCCCAGACTGACTTG
Source organism: Tokudaia tokunoshimensis (assembly GCA_036184795.1). NCBI lineage: Eukaryota > Metazoa > Chordata > Mammalia > Rodentia > Muridae > Tokudaia > Tokudaia tokunoshimensis. Next base: position 14,191,339 of record BTHU01000006.1, on the reverse strand, counting down.
GAACCCTTTGGTTGGGCCACATCCTAGAGCCCTACCCTCTTGTCTCTGAAAATGGCTCCAGTCCTTGAAGATACCTTTTTCTCGCTCCCTGGTTGGTTTGTGAACATGTAGCCCAAAGGATTGGCTTTCTATACTGTTCTAGAAGGGTCTGGCTGCCAGCATTGAGTCCTTACCTTTGGGGTAGGACTTACTGGGGAGCGAGGGGGTCTAGACCCAGATGTCAGCCAGAGGGGCCTGCGCTCTGTCCTTGGGGAGGAGGGGCTGCTGGTGGGCGGTGCTGCCTGCCGGAAGGATGCCGGCTATACCGTCTCTCATCTGCAATCAGCTCATTGGCCGCAGGTATTCGGGGCGGCATTTTCACCCTCGTATTTGCCAGACTGAACATTCGCCTCCGGAACTGTCTTTTCCGCTCCCTGGTGTCACAGGAGACAAGCTTCTTTGACGAGAATCGCACAGGTTGGTCCCTCCTGGGGATTTTGGGTGTCCAGGGTGAGCTAGCTTCCTGTGCCCCCCCCACCCCAGCAGCATGGCTTGCCCCACCAGCACTTCCTGTGGTCCAGTTCAGGGTGGAGCCCTGGGATACTAAGCTGCTGGTTTGAGTTGGAGGCCAGGCCTCTTGAGCTCTCTGTAGTGACCAAGGCCTCTCTTGTCTTGTGAAAACCCAGGGGCCAGTGCTGCCCAAGAGCGAGGCCTGCAGAGGCCCAGCTCCTGTGGACCAAGTGATGGGAAGAGCCAACAGGGAGAGAAACAGCACACCCACCATGGTCCCAAGCACTGGGCCGGTCCACACCTGTCCCGCCCCTCACCCGCAGGAACTGTCTCCCTCCTGTAGTAGCCGCCCATGGCTGTTGCAAGGCTTCCTCTAGTCCAGTGTCCCACAGTGTGTGAGAGATGGTGCCATGTGTTTCTCTCTGAGCTCAGGAGGCTATTTCTGAGGTGGGTGTGGGGGTGTTTCCCCACCCTGCCAGTGAGAAGTAGCAGAGACAAGTTTGAAATCGGGCTGCAGTGGGTACATGTGCGCTATCGCGCTGGCCTCCCCCAGCTGACCTTCAGCTGGCTTCCACATGGTGGACAGGCGGGCGCCTCACAGAACATGTGAGGCTGGAACCATGTGTGGTACACACCTGTGACCCTGCCAAGGCCACCCCGGCCTCAAACAAAACAAAGAAAAAAAATGGTGTTAGGGTTAGTCTTCCCAAAGTGACCCCCATCATCCTCAGATAGCCTAGAGGGGAAGAGGTCTGTTATTCGTCTCAGAAGTCCCTTAGCGTCCCCTCCACCCACCCTGGCAGCTCTGGGCATCCTTGCCACAGAGGGCTTAGTGCCTGTGTTCCAGGGGACCTCATCTCCCGCCTCACTTCTGACACCACCATGGTCAGCGACCTGGTCTCCCAGAACATCAACATCTTCCTGAGGAACACGGTCAAGGTCACGGGCGTGGTAGTCTTCATGTTCAGCCTCTCGTGGCAGCTCTCCCTGGTCACCTTCATGGGCTTCCCCATCATCATGATGGTGTCCAACATCTACGGCAAGTACTATAAGGTAGGCAGCGTCCCGTCCCAGGCAGCGCCTATGTCTGCCTCGAGAGCCTCGGAGGCTGTTCTGAGGCCATCTGTGTTCATTCGTTGTCTTCACTTGGTCACTGAGTGTTTTCTGAGCACCTACTGTGTGCCCAGCACCGGGAAGCAGTGAAACAGGCTGCAGGTGACAACTGGCCTTAGTTATCAGGCAGGCTCGGTGGTCACAGCCATAATCCCAGCACGTAAGGCTGAGGACTGCACTACATGTTCGAACCCACCTGAGCCAGAGGGGAGGTCCTGGTAGGCACCGAGGACCAGCACAGAGTGAAGCCATGAGCGTGGGGTGGCTAGAACGACCCGAGGAAGGTGGGTGCTCTCAGGACTGCGTGTCCTGAGTAGAGAGTACAGCACCAAGCTCTGTGGTAGGAATGTGCCTGGTGGGTCTGAGGAACCAGCAGGTGGCTGACGGTATAGGTGATGAGGGCAGAGTCTGACCTCTGGGGGATGGCGACTTGGGCCTTGCCTGTGATATACTATGAGGCAGCCTCAAGTCCCTCTGCCATTGCCTGCTGACTGGACTCCTGGATTTGCAGGAGCCCCAGAGCTGAGTTTGGGCACACAAGTCTGGGCCCCATGACAGGCTCAGACATCCCTGGGGAAGTGACTCAAGAGGGGACCCTCCCCTGGGTAAAACAGTTTCCCTTCAACCTCCAGCAAAAGGCCACCACCCCTAAGCCCTGATCATGGATTCTACTCTAGTTCCTCACTGAGGGGGAAAGTCAGTAGCTAGGATGGGGCCTGTCCCTGCCCACCTCCACCCTGCCCCCACCTTCCTTCCTCCTCACTGGCCGCTACCTCTGCCCACCTCAGGCCCCGCCTCTACGTGAGTAGAGCCTTGAGGAAATTTGCTTAGGGCCAACCATCTTTACAAAGATGCACATGCTGCCTGCAGCCAGATGTGACCTGGGCTGCTAGCGGGCCAAGGAGTAAAGGCACTGTGGTGCAAACCCGAGGACCTGAGTCCAATCCTCAGAGTCCACGGAAAGGCGGAAGGACGTAATTGACTCCATAAAGCTGACCCGTGCCAGGGGACTTCTGCCCATGTCTCACACACACACACACACACACACACACACACACACACACGCACGCACGCACGCACGCACGCACATACGCGCGCACACCAGACATGATTTGGGACCCCACCTCCCAGGTGCATTCAGGTCATGGAATGAGCCCTAAGGAAGGACAGCAGTCCTGCCTGCTCCTGCAGCTCTTGTGGTAATCACTGCAGAGCAGACTGCTGCAGGGCTGCTTCCCGCCGAGGCTGCCTGTCCTCACCAGGTGAGCAGAGTCCCCAGCCTGTGGCGGCCATGGCACATGTGTCTGGAGTCTCACATCCTCGCCCAGCCTGTGCTGATAATGGACACTGCCCCTTAGTGCCCGGTGTTTCTCATACTGTTACAGCCTGAACAACACCCGGGACCACTGCTCTTACGTCAGCGCGGGGCCGTGTGGACGCTCCTTTCCCACAGCTAACTGTGGTCAAAGTGTGGTCTCTCTCAGTGTCAGGGGGGCCTGCTTGACTGCTCCCCAGTGCTGGGCACTGTGAGTGATGTGAGAGTCTCCCAGCCCCCAGAAGCTGGCCCGTACCCCAGGAGCTCCACTGGGTTTGTCCTCTTGAGTCTGTCTCATCAGTTAGGAGGAGACGGGGTGGGGTGGACAGGATGGGGTGGAAGTGGGCTCAGGATAGTGAGACTGTCCTGCCCATCCCTGTGCACAGAGGCTCTCCAAGGAGGTCCAGAGTGCCCTGGCCAGAGCCAGCACCACGGCCGAGGAGACCATCAGCGCAATGAAGACAGTGCGCAGCTTTGCCAATGAGGAGGAGGAGGCAGAGGTGTTCCTGCGGAAGCTCCAGCAGGTGTACAAGCTGAACAGGAAGGAAGCAGCGGCCTACATGTCCTACGTCTGGGGCAGCGGGGTATGTGTGGTCAGACACCAGGGGTGACGGGATGGGCGTCCAAATAGGGACCCTTGCTTGGGTGACAGTCCTGGTCCCCACATGTGGGTGTCAAGTCATCAGAGTCTTTCCTGGAAAGACCACAGTGCCCTTCCTTCAGAGGCCTCTGTCCCCACTACAAGGAGGCAGGGTAGGTAGAAGCTTGCATCCTCAGGCTAGCTAGGGTCCAACCTAGGCCTCAGCTCCTCCCTAGAGAATGGAGAGAACCTGGTTTGTCCTTGTCCCAATAGTCTGGGAGGTAGGAGCTAGGCTGGCCTGGGAGAGGTGGGAGGCAGGGAGATATAGGTTTCTTTGGAGGAAGTAGCTAGAGGGGTACAGGGGAGCCAGGAGGTGCCACTACCTGAGACACCCCCCCAAAATTCCTGCCAAGCCTCTGTCAGCTCATCCACAGCTGGGCACCTTCTGCCACACACAAGGACACTTGTTCACCTTCCAGCTTCACTCTGGCTTGGGGTGGGGCAGGGCTGCCGGGGATCCTGGGAAGGTTGTGGGTTGTCTCAGCTCTCAGACATCCCCCCCTAAACTCCACAGCAGGAGATCCCCAAGATACTGCCCTTCTTCAGGAGCATACTTAAAGGAACAAAAAGGCCTCACTAGCCTGCTCTGACTGGCTGCTGTGTGACCTTATTGGTACCCCAACCTCTCTGAGCAGTGAGAGTGAATCGGCCCGCCTGGCCCGGCAGAGGAACTTGAAGGTGGCATGTGCCAGCCAGGGCCTTACAAAGGAATCCTTGTTCTGCTGCCAAGTCCACAGTCTGCTCCAGCCGGGGGCCTTTGTAGGGAGCTGCTGGGGGAGGGGTGTGAGTGATGGACGGGGCAGTGAAGTTTCCGTTGGTGGCAGGGTTTTCAAAGCTTCTAAGGCTGCCCTCCAGCCCCCAGTGAGATGGTTTCGTGGGAAAAGACACTGTCACCAAGCCCAGTGATTTGAGGTCCTCTCCTCAAGCTTCCCTCCTGTTTCCCTGTCTTACTAACAGGGAACGGAGTTGGGGGACAGAGTAGAGGGCAGGCCCAGGGCTGGTTGAGGCCTGGAGCTAAGCCCTGCCCTCTCCTCTCTGCAGCTCACACTCCTGGTGGTCCAGGTCAGCATCCTCTACTACGGGGGCCACCTAGTCATCTCGGGGCAGATGAGTAGCGGCAACCTCATCGCCTTCATCATCTACGAGTTTGTCCTGGGGGACTGCATGGAGGTGAGGGGCAGCCGTGGGAGGGTGAGGCGGGTGAGGTGAGAGCAGGTTCCTTCCGGTTTCTGTGGGGTGGGTAGGTTTTTAGCCACACAGAACGCATGTAAGATTGCACCAAGACCCATCTCAGAACTCAAACACGATACCTCTAGGCTAACAATGCCAGGATGGGAGCCCACAGTGAACTGTTGGGACACTTATAGGCACATTGCCCGTGTGCTGTGTGCTTCACTGACTTCACAGCAGCCGTGTGCCATCTAGGTGTTAACTCGGTCCCCAAGGTGGGCATAACTGTAACAGCACCTCAAGGGCTGCACACAGGAGCCAGGCAGGCGTCTTCCATCCATACTCTTCCACCACTTCCCTCGGTGTGAGGTGGGGCGAAATATTTGCACTCTTGTTTCTGAGAGGAGCCACCTCATTGCTTAAAGGCACTCCGTGAAGACGGCTACTGTTTTGGTTCATGTTTATATTGGGTGTGTTTGTAGCCACAGAGGATGTATACAGGGCATCCATTAAGACCCATTTTAAAGATTAAATTAGGGCTGAGGTTGGCTCCCTTGGCAGAGTGCTCACTGAGCATGCGTGAATCTGGGTTCATCCCCGGCTCAATGAGGCAGGCTGCGGGCCTCCACCACAGTCTTTGAGAGGTAGAAGCAGGAGGGGGGGCCTGGGCCCTCTGCCAAGGGCAGGAGACATAGCAGGGAACTAACAGCTGGCAGCTTGGGCATCAAGTCAGAGTCTCCAACACTGCACCTGGGATGTCTCCAAGGCTCTGAGGTGTCCCCAGAGGGAGGGGACCCATGCTGACCACATCATGACTTGCCTTTTGTGGACTTCCTTCCCTTCTCCAACACCTAGTGGGGCATCAGGCACACCTTTAACTCCCAGAAGCAGAGACGGGTGGATCTGTGAGTTTTAGGTCAGCCTGGTCAAATGGTAAAGTCCTGTCTCAAAGGAACATCCTCAACTACATATTGAGTTGTTTGAAACAGTCTGGACGGACTACTTGGGACCTAGAAAAACAACTGCCAGGTTGTCACACGCCTTTTAATCCCAGCTCTCGGGAGGCAGAGGCCGGCAGACCTCTGGGAGTTCAAGGCCAGCCTGCTTTACATATGGAGTTCCAGGATAGCCAGGACTACATTGTGAGGCCCTGTCTTTACAAAAAGAGGGGAAGTTAGAACATGCTGTGGCAGCCAGAGGAGAGACTGGATGCCTGCTCTGCCCTGCTCACCACACACCCTCTGCAGGGTCGGAGTGGAATCCACCGCCTGACCCTGGGCCCTGGCTCCTAATGCCCAGACACAGTGGCATTGCTTTTTCCCACCACCTTTGTTTTCTTCATGGCCACTGTCTGCTGCACCAGCAGGTGGCATCTGGGGACTCCCTGCATCTCCTTAAAGCTACAGCTCTGACCCATGACCTCCCCAGACCCCATCAGTGGTAGGGGTCAGGAATGAGCTGTCAGTGGGACCAGGATGTGTATCTTCCCTGCAGTCCGTGGGCTCCGTCTACAGTGGCCTGATGCAGGGAGTGGGGGCCGCTGAGAAGGTGTTCGAGTTCATTGACCGGCAGCCAACCATGGTGCATGATGGAAGCTTGGCCCCTGACCACCTCGAGGGCCGGGTGGACTTTGAGAATGTAACCTTCACCTACCGCACTCGGCCCCACACGCAGGTCCTACAGGTAAGAGCGGCTCAGGGTCTGCCAGAACCATCCTTCCCACATCTTGGTTGTGTGGCCAGGGGCTCCACTGAGAAGCTGACCCTTAACCCTCCAGTAAGACCTGCTGGAGAGGGCTGGCGTGGCGCAAGGAGAGTGCCCACCTAGTAGGCACCAGGCCCGACTTCCATCCTGGTACCAAAAGGACTGTGTGTGATGGTTGGGGGTGTGGGGCTTCTTGAGTAACTTGACACGAAGCCAGATTGGTGAACTAAAGCTGTGCTGCAGTTGGTGTAAACAGAATCCCTAATTTGCCTGCCATACCCTTCCAGAAGCCCTGGCAAGTAATGGATCCGGCTTCTGTTGAGGGAGACATAGCAACAGCCATGCAGAGCCTCTCCTCCGAGGTGACCTTTAATCAGGGGGCAGGAGCTGAACAGCTGGCTCTCTACAGAAAACACTCCAGACAAAGGAGACTGTAAATATAAAAGAGCCACCAAGCCTGTCCCGGTAGTTGAGGCTTGTCATCCTAGCTACTGAGGTGGCCCAGGGCAGGAGGACACAAATTCAAGCCCCGGCCTGGACTGCACAGCCAAGCTTGCCAGGCCCGTCAGTGGAAGAGAGCTGAGCTATCCTTTCCACCTTTTGGGAGTCTATAGCAGGAGGATCGTCATGATTTAAAGGCTGGAGAATAAGGTCTAGATGGCCCTGGGTCCCAGTGTAGGGGATGTGGCTCAGTGGTTGAGCTCCTGGCTAGCGCGCACATAGTGCTGGGTTCAAGTCCCCAGTACCTCAGAAGAAACACATATATTCAAAGCGCCTCAGTCCTGGTATATTCGGAAGACTGTTCAGAGGTCAGTAACACCCCACAGGCCAGGCAGTGTGGTGTCCTCCTGCCTCTGAGACTGGAACATCTTGTGTCCCTGCAGAATGTCTCCTTCAGCCTGTCCCCAGGCAAGGTGACAGCTCTGGTGGGGCCCTCAGGCAGTGGAAAGAGCTCCTGTGTGAACATCCTGGAGAACTTCTACCCGCTGCAGGGCGGCCGCGTGCTGTTGGATGGCAAGCCCATCGGAGCCTATGACCACAAGTACCTGCACCGTGTGGTGAGTGCCACACGCCGGTCCCCCCACCCTTCCCTTTCTTGTGAGCCATGACATGGATGGAAAGAAGGGTGTAGTTCTGTCACTGATGTGACCTCCCCATGCAGAATGTTGTGGCACTCCACAAGCCACCACATGCCCCTCTCCTCTCCTAGAGGTAAAGCCCACCTGTGTGACAACCGTTTCCTTGATTTGCACTTATTTACACCTGGGCTTGGGCTCGCTCCAGGCAGGTTTGACGTGCAGGCCCCTCCTGTTCCCAAAGGTCCCTCCTGTTCCCGAAGGTCCCTCCTGGTCCCGCAGGCCCCTCCTGGTCCCGAAGGTCCCTCCTGTTCCCGAAGGCCCCTCCTGTTCCCGAAGGTCCCTCCTGGTCCCGCAGGCTGCTCACCTGCAGGCACAGGCGGAACTGACATGCCGGCACACACAGGCCTCGCTTCCCTTCCTATGTAATGTTTTCATCGGTGGACTTGCACCACACAATAATTCTCACTGTGTGTGGCAGGGATTGTGTATGGAATGTCTTGGGGTGATATTCACCCTTGTTACTCTCTTGCTCCTGCTTCTACTTAAATGTCCTTTTAAAATAACACAACAGATACACACACACACACACTAAAGATGATTTAATTTTTTTTCTTTAAAAGAAAGAATAAGTTGATCCTGCGCTGATTGACATGCAGAGGGCCTGTCCAGGTGTTCCGTCTGTGCACTAGACCACACCATCTATCCAGGAGAGCCCTTCACTGCAGGGTGTGTGTGTGTGTGTGAGAGAGAGAGAGAGAGAGAGAGAGAGAGAGCAAATGTTTATATCTAAGCGAATGTGCACGTGTGCACTATCAGAGCAGGATCTCAGGGCCTTCCGCCTTTGATGAGCGATCTACCACCGAGCTAGCTGAGCTCTGGTCTTGATGTGGCAGGACCCACAGGCTGGAAAGTCCCCCTGCATTGATCGTATGTAAGCAGACATGGGTGGCGGAGACAGGTATGTGAAACACTGGGCTGCAGGAAGAGCCCTGGGCAGCTGCAAGCGTGAGCGCTTAGATCCCAGCCGGCATCAGCCCTCTGCTCAGCCGAGTGTCAGAGTGAGGGAGCAGCTTCCTGCGGCTCTCACTTCCTGCTGGTGGAAGACATCAGGCCCCACTTATCTGCTTATTAATATCTGGGCTTCCTCTGGGGAATACTGTCTCCTTGACTTCTTAAAAATTATTGCAAGCATTAGACAGTCAAGTGCCACTGCATGTGGACATCAGGACAACTAGTGGGAGTTGGCGCTCTTCTTCTGTGTGGGTCCTGGGGATAGAACTCAGATCGTCCATCAGGCTCGGCGGCATGCCCTTTACCCACCGGGCCATCCCACCAGCCCCTACTACGCTTTTTGTGAATCAGATTCCTAACCCAAATCACAGAGAGAGCAGCACTGTCTTAGAAGGGAATGGTGGGTCTGCTGTCGAGATTGGACACTAACCAAAGCCCTCAGGTTCAAGCAGGAGGGTTGTCAGGATTTCTAGGCAGCCTGAGCTATGTACTGAGTTCTAGGCGACTTTGGATGACAGACCAAGACCTAAGACCTTAGACCTTGTCTTAAAAATGGGGTAAAGGGTTAGTTAGAATAAGGACAACTGCCAGAAAGGCCTGCTGTCATGTGCCCTGGCAAAGTCACAAAGCTACATTCCACCCCTGCCCTGTGCTCAGGGGAATCTTGGCTTAGCTCAGAGCAACAAGATTGCCGGCTCAGCTCCAGACTGTCATTCTGGGAGGCCTGAGGTCTAGGATGATCTAGGTACCCAGGGCCCCTACGTGGAAGGAAGAGGCGCAGTTGAGCACAGTCAGCCACGCAGATCAGATTTCAGACCTGAGACTCCCTGGCGTCAGCCAGACTGGGCTCGGGAGACTCGGAGACAGCTGGTGGCTTCATTGACAGACTCTCCTAGTCACCTCGCTCTCCGATTCCCCTCAACAGATCTCACTGGTAAGCCAGGAACCGGTGCTGTTTGCCCGCTCCATCACAGACAACATCTCCTACGGCCTGCCTACCGTGCCCTTCGAGATGGTGGTGGAGGCTGCACAGAAGGCCAATGCCCACGGCTTCATCATGGAGCTGCAGGATGGGTACAGCACAGGTACCAGGGGGCAACTCTGCGTTAGGGACCCATGCACCCAGGCCCCATCATACCATTTTCTTCCCATCACGGGAACATGCTGTGAGTTAGCTTCAGTGGCATCTGGCTGGTCACAGTGTGGCACAACCTCCTCTTCCATCAGTCTTGAACATTTGGTAAAGATCTTGTACACCACCAGGCATGATGGTACATGATGGTTCAAGGCCAGCAAGGGCTACAGAGTGATACCTTGTCTCAAAATGAACAGACAAAGACTGGAAGGCTTAAGGGCACTACTGCTCTTCCAGATGACCAGGGTTCGATCCCAGCACCCACATGGTTGCTCACAGCTGTCTGCAACTCGTGTCCCAGGGAATAGAATGCTTCTGGCCTCCAGGGGCCATGAAGGCATGTGGTGCACAGGCATACATGTAGGCAAAGCACCAACATGTAAAATCATCTTTTTTAAACAAATAATGTTTAGCTGCACATGGTGGTGCAGGGAGATTGTTTCAAGTTCAAAGTTAGCCAAGGGCTCGTGGGGAGACCCTGTCTCAACAAACTGTGTGTGTGTAAAATATTAGTCACTAGGGCCACTTAAAGGCTTCTTTTGTGTGAGGACAGCTTTTGAGAGTCAGTTCTCTCCTTCCACCATTGCTGGTGCAGAAAGTGCCTTTCCCAGTTAAGACATCTTCCAGCCCTTTCTTGGGATTTTTTTCAGACATAGTCTTACTATGTATGTAGCCCAGGCTGGCCTTGAGCCTGCATCACCTGTTTCCAAGAGCAGAGCGCTCGAATTACAAACGTGCACCGTGGCGCTGGTCTTTATTGGAGTTCCAGTATGTACAAATAACTCTTTTTATTCTGCCTTTTAATAGAAAAAGCTCAGCTCTTTAATTCTGTGTCCTTAGCACACCTTAGTGACCTGTCATATCGGTGCAAGGACTTGTCCTGCCTCCTCCTTACCTGCATGCCTGTGTAGGCTTTATAGTGATTAGCTGACTGCTTCCTGTTGACAGACATTTGAGTTGTTCTTATTAATATTTGTCTTGTAATGACACTGCTGTAATCACACCCACCACCACCTCCAGTCCTCTGTGGGAGGACATTCCCTGACAGGTTTGCTGACAGAGGCTTGTACATTCTGATGGTGACACTGCCACTGCCCATCAGGGTCAGGGGAGAGCATCACAGTGGAGTTGTCCAGTCCGGGAAAGCAGGAGTTGTCCCTCAGCAGCCTTGCAACGGTCTGCAGCACGCTGTGATCCATTCGGGCATCTCCCTGGTGCGCATGGGGGACGACCTGCATGGGCGTCTCTTCCTGAGCTGCCCTTTGTGGGTGGTCGCAGCTGGGGACCCTAGAAATGTCTGCAAAGCTGGTGCCCAGGTGAAGGGAGGCCTCCCAATAACTCGCCCTGTGCCTCCTCCACACAGAGACCGGGGAGAAGGGCGCCCAGCTGTCAGGCGGCCAGAAGCAACGTGTGGCCATGGCACGCGCACTAGTGCGGAACCCGCCTGTGCTCATCCTGGACGAGGCCACCAGTGCCCTGGATGCGGAGAGTGAATACCTGGTAAGGGGGCAGCAGACGCTGCGGGGAGGCTGAGGCAGGAGCCAGGCTGAGCGGTGGCCACAGGTTCTCTCAGGCCACGAAAGGGAAACAAGAGTCCTGGGCACGGACACTTTGGGGCCTGGACACCCAGCTCCAAGCAGAGCTACAGCCGAGTGACATGGGTAATCCAGGGTGCCAGGCCAGAGGATCTGCTGAGGAGCCCCACCCTGCGGTGTGCTCCCCAGTTTCTTCCCACCTTCTTCTACTTGTCATTGCTTTTGGTTTTCAGTCCAAAGCTCAACCCCAGGCCTTGTACAAATGCCCCACCTGCAACTACAGCATGGCTCTAAGCCACTTCTTCCCTAAGCCTACTTTCCAGTGGTAAAGTGGAGAGTATTGGTGCAAAAACAGAGCTTTCACCTCAAGGAGATAACACATAGTTTATTCTGGAGCCAAATTAGAGAGACTATGTCAGGAACAGACTCAGGTTACCCCAGTTCCATGATCAATGTGGAGGCAGTTTCCAGTATAATGAAGTTTTCATAGTAACAGAACAACAAAAGTCGCAAATTAAGACCCTTTTCAAATACATCGATGCCGGTGTCAGGGGCAGTTAGAGCGAAGCTGGGGGCTCTGTCACGGGCTTCACTTGCAGTCTGATGACACTCTCAGCTTTTGGGTCAGTGGAAACTCGGCTCTGCTAACTTGACCCATTCCAAGGGTCAAGCTTAGGGTTAGTCACAGCTTGTTGAGTCTGACAGGGTGGGCAAGAATGGCCTCAGATGTTGAAATTCCTGAGGTATCAATCACCAGAGCTCATAATCAATCAATCAATCAATCTCTCTCTCTCTCTCTCTCTCTCTCTCTCTCTCACACACACACACACACACACACACACACACACACACACACACACTTCCAGAATTTCTCAGTCCCAGTTCCTTGTGGGCTAAGCATGGCATTTTGTGCATGTGGGGCACACACTATTTACCCAGTTTTGAAATGTCCGTCATAAAGGAATGACTGGTGAGGCCGTAATGGAGGACCGTCCTTCATCATAGTGAAACAGCAAACTCTGTTTGCCTCCTCCTCCTCCGGTTTACATGTGGCATGTGGCAGGACTGTTGTGTAATAAGCAAGGACAGCAGACACTGGATGCACACCTTTGAATCCAGCACTTGGGAGGCAGAGAGGCAGAGGCGGGTGGATCTCTGAGTCTGAGGCAAAAAAAAAAAAAAAATCAAGAATTCCATTGGTTTAATGCAGTGAGGTTAACAATGAAGGAAAAAGCATTTGAAGCAACAAGTTTACCTGTTGTTTAGCGAACCAGACTGGCCACGTCCCCAGTGATTACAGTTACTGGTACTCTCTGGACTGTCTTCCTAGATGTACGTATCTTTTAATTTTAGCTTTCCTCTAGCCAGCTTGACGGCATAGCTCTAGCCTGACAGGGACTCACTGACGAGGACTCTAGGTGGACTGGACTCACTCTGTGGCTCTTCCTGTGGGCACTACTTGATCTCTTCATTGTGGTGACATCACACCAGGTTTACTGAGGGAGTGTAAATGGGAAACTACATCACAGGAGACATTAGCTGAGGCTCCAGGTCCCCTGACCGCCTCAGCATGCGTTGACTACAACGGCGATGGAAGCAAGGCTCAGGCCTGTTGGGACGCAGGATGTCTGAGCCTTTGCAGATCTTTTTGCTTTAATAGTAGAAATGGAAGTGGGGATCTGACGTGGAATCACTGTAGTATTGTCCATTTCCTTCTCATTAGCAAAATACAAGTACTGTTTAAATTAGTCCCTGCTAAATTGTACTAGGGGACAGTTTAGATGCTAATTTAATCAAGAAACATTAGCACTTAAGGGATAAACTTGGTGAATGTTGCTGTTCTTAGAAGACTAACTTGTATGTGTTGTATAAGAAGAGTTAACCCAAGGCTTTGGGCGTCTTTAGCTGGAGTGAGTGGGGTTCAAGGTACATCTGAGCTTGTGATAGGGCCATTTACAGTGTTTAGGTTATTATTTTTATTGATTTAATTGGCTGGACTTTGTTTTTGAGCTCTGGCTGACCTCAAATTCACCCCCACCCCCAGGATTAAAAGGTGTGAGCCATCATGCCCAGCTGTATTTTTTTCTTAAGAAGAAAATGTTTATTTAATTTGGATATAAGAATCTTGATTTAAAATATTGATATCCTTGAAATGGAAGGTTTTTAAAAACAATTTTTTTAGATTTATTTATTTTGTGTATAGCATACTGCCTGTGTGTGTGCCTGCAGGCCAAAAGACAGCACCAGGTCTCATTATAGATGGTTATGAACCAGGCTGGCGTTTTTCCGGAGGACCTGGATTTGATTCCCAGCACCTATGTGGTGGCTCACAACCCTCTGTAACTCCAGTCCCAGGAGAATCAGATCAGGCAGCTGTTCTGTTTTCTGTAGGCACCCCACATGCTGCACAGACATACCCAGGAAAATACTTTGTTTCCTTTTAAGATAGGTTATTTCTATGTGGCTCTGGTTATCATGGAGCCTGCTATGTAGACCAGGCTGGCCTCTAACTCAGAGATCTTCCTGTCTCTGAATGTTGGGATTAAAGGTGTGTGCTACCCCACCTAGATCATATGCTTTTTAAAAAAGAAAATCTTAACATTGTAAACAGAATGAAGCATTAATTTTGTCTCAAGGTATTGAATTTTGATATTAAAATTGTATAGTTATAACCATATCTAATTTTCAGTCATTACATGTATGTATCTTCAATCGTTATTTTAGTTCCATTTTGAAATATTTTCTTTACTCTTTGACCAAAAACCTGTAACTTTTTACCACTTGATACTTTATTTTACCATTATTATTTCTGAAAAGCAAATTGTTGGACACAGGTTCTTACTATGTAGACCAGGCTAGCTCTCAATTCAAGAGTTCTGCCTGCCTCCCAAAGTTCTTGGATTAAAGACATACAGAGATAATTTTAAATAAAAACCCAGAAAAAAAATAGGATATCTATCAGTTATAAATACAGATAAAACACATTAATAGTCTGGTTTCCTTTAAAGTAACTACGTGAAGTATTTTAAATTACTGTCTTTAAGAATAAAAACATGAATAATTGTCCCAAATATATTAGTATAACACATTAAGAATATTCATTATAATAATTATATAGCACATCTATCTATAAACTCCAACATGTCTTTGTAAGCCTTAAAGGAGGTTATTATTTTTATTATCAACATAATCGTGAGTTTTTTTCAAGACAGGGTTTCTCTGTGTAGCCCTGGCTGGCCTGGACCTCAGAAATCTGCCTGCTTCGGCCTCCTGCGTGCTGGGATTAAAGGCGTGCTCCACCACCTGGCCTCGCATGTGTATTTTTAATTAGGCATGCCAAAAATAATTTAACACAATAAAAATTCATTTAAAAAAACCTGACTGAAGTAGCCAGTATTAAATTTTGTTTTACATAAACAACATATGAAAACAATCCTATACACACATAACACAGCTATATAATTATGCCCACTTCAAAAAGGTAGAGATGGCTCAGTGGTTAAGAGTCTGTGCTACGCTTACCGGAGACCAGAATTCGGTTCCCAGGACCCCAACTCCAGCACCGGGCATCTGATGCCCTCTTTTGGACTCCACATATATAATTAAAAAATAAAAATGACTTTTTTTTAAAAGTTAAAAAGTGGGTTGTGGTGACACACATCTTATCCCAGCACTCGAGGCAGAGGCAGGCAGGTGACTCTCTGAGGTCCAGGGCAGCCTGGTCTACAGAGTAGGTTCCAGGACAGCCAGGGCTACATGGTGGGAGAGCAGCTCAGTGTACAAAGAGCCAAGGGTGAAGTTCATCCTGGAGACTGGAAAGTGATATGGCTTTGTAAGAGCTTAACTAGCTGTGGGAGGAGAGGCCAGGCTGACATCTGTCTCTAAGTCAAAGAGGAAAGAGCTGGTGTTGGGATCAGCGTCACCTGGCCCGGGTCAGTCCCGGCCTGGAATGCGCTCGGCTGGAGGCTGGGAACCCTGGCCTGACTGCAGCCCTTCACACCCAGCACTGCTCATCCCTAGAGGCCCTAGGACCAGAAACGCTCAAACACACACGGCCGCTGGGTTAAAAACCTAGAGGGCCGGTCTCTGGTCAGAACAAGCAGCTAAGGAACCCAAGGTAAGGGGTAAGCCTCTCTCAGAAGACCGATCGATCTATTGATCGATCGACCAGCAGCACCACAGACAGGGACACACCAGCAGGGAAGGCCCTGTGGCCCTTCTGTAGCTCCTGTGGCCCAAGGAGTTCCCCGAGCTTTAGGGACCTTGGCTCAGGCCAGGCAGATCTATTCTGAATGGAACTTTAGGACGAGCTGGTATAATCAAGATTTTAACATAGGTTAAGCATAGGGGTAAAAGGAAGGCTGCGCCAGGAGAAACTAAGATACACCCCAGTATCTTACCCCAGGGGAGTGGCTTCAAAGTGGGAATTTTAATACAACATGCGTTCTCCCTGTTTCTCTCTAGCTTTTATCTTAATACAGGCCATAATATTTTCCTTTATTTAAAGAATTTTGCTCTGTTAGATAAAGAGATGAGTGGGATTGGTCTCAGGATTCACCCTTAGTTCCCTTATAACCTCAATATTAAAAAAATTTACTAACTTATTTATTTTTATGTGTGAGTTTTTCCTTCATGTATACATGTGTACCATGCACATGCCTGATGCCCACCAAGATCAGAAGAGGGCATCGATCCCCTGAAACTGAAGTCACAGATGGTTGTCAGCCATCATGTGGGTGCTGGGAATCACACTCTGCACCTCTGCAAAAGCAACAAATGCTCTTAAACACTAAGCCATCTCTCCGGCCCCCTAAAACTGATTTTTAAAAACCTATCCATTAACTCACATATAATATTACTAATTTTTGTAAGTTACCACTTTTATAATTTTTTTCCTTTCTTATCTGATTTTAAGCAGGCTGTCCATTCATGTTTATTTTATTGCATGAAAAAAAAAATTTCCAGGTTAGGAATGTTAAACATTCCAAGTAATTGTGGCTTGATCTCCCACGTTTTCAAATACTTTCAAGTTTGAAGTCTTTAAATCATCACATAAACCCTACTGGCCCCCGCCCTGACACACACAGGGCTTATCCCCAAACAATTCCTTTTTTAAAAAGATTTTTCTCATTTTTTCTTTCCTTTGAAAAACTGCAAGAGCCAGAGGTGGTGGCGCACGCCTTTAATCCCAGCACTAGGGAGGCAGAGGCAGGCGGATTTCTGAGTTCGAGGCCAGCCTGGTCTACAGAGTGAGTTCCAGGACAGCCAGGGCTACACAGAGAAACCCTGTCTCAAAACACTAACAATTAACAAGCCTCTCTGTGCTAGTCAGGAACCAGGGTGTGTGTTGTGGGTCAGGTTTATGTTCTGCTTTGGGGACAGAATGCTTCTCTCTCACCTGAAACCATCTTTTCCCACTGGCTCGGGAGTTACTGGGAACACGTCCATAACTCGAGAGTCAAGACCCTGGGTGATCAAATGTGTCTTCCCAGCTGGGCCAGTCATGAAGTATGTCTGTCCTCTGGGTGGGGGAACAAGTGTCTCTTACCTTTATTACCAGGCTCCAGGGAAGTCCTCAGCTTAAGGCAGCAAGAAGCAGAAGTTTGGAACAGAATTGTTTGAGGAAAGTCAGGAGACAGAGTCAGATGGCAGCAAATCGAAGTATTCCAAAGGCAAAGAAAGCCAAAAAGATAGCCAAGTGCCCTCAGACATCTAAGTGGGAAACTGAAAACAAGTTGGGCAGTATCCAAACACCTTTAGATGCAAACAAAACCCAAACCAGACATCTAGACCCAATGTCCCACAGCAAACACAACAATTAAATACTCTAAAACCAAAGCCCAGTCAAAGGATCTACTACAGGAGCTTAGATAAACAAATGGGCCATGGACCCAACTGAGGGAGGCCTGAGAGTAAGGACCCACAATACACCTGAGCGGAGAGAGAGCGCTAAATGGCTTACGCTCACTGGGTCCCTGGCCGTACCTTGCTTCCATCTCGGTGACTCCTCTGGTAAAAGAGGATGATGGCTCTTGGAGCCTATACCGGGTACTGTCAGCACATACCCACAACTCTCACTGTGCAGGGAGAGAGCTTGTCCTGGAGCCCACAGACTGGGCACTCGGATTTAGGTTATCCCAGATTCCATGTTCCAACATGTAATAGAACAGATTGGAAACAGAGAGATGGGTTATAGCCAAGAGGGGAAATCTCAGCTTCTCTGTCGGTCACAGGGTGTTAGATCAGACACAGGAGGGCAAAGAATAACTATTTAGCGGGCTAAAGCAAGCCCGACCTAATTTGTGACTAGGCCCGCAACCTTTCAGCCTCTCCACATGACTGCAGTTCTTTTTTTTTTTTGGTTTTTCAAGACAGGGTTTCTCTGTGTAGCCTTGGCTGTCCTGGAACTCGCTTTGTAGACCAGGCTAATGACTGCAGTTCTATTAGAACTATCTGTTAGAACTCTTAGTCAACCAGCCTTTGCAGACACAGCCTCTCTCCTGAAATCCTCATTCAGTGCTCATGTCCTTGATGCTGGTTAGTGCCACATCCCTCCAAGGGTTAATCTGCTCTTACACAGATGGTGACTGACCTGGTCCCAGGCCCCGGGACCACTCTTAGAGAAAGGCTGACCAGGCAAACAAGACCTCTGTCCCCATAACATTTCCACTCCCATGGGACAGACAGGTCACAAACAAGGAAACAGCCTGGGGTTTCTGTGCTACAGAGAAAAACTGTCAATCATTCAATACCAGGAATGGGGTGGGCAGCCACTGTCCAACATAAACACATCTGGGCACCAGCGAGTGCTTGGAAGCGAGACACAGCTGAGCTTCATTTTCCTGGGGCAGAGGTAACAGGTATTTGAAGGGACAGCACAGGAGTGAGGAGAGGACAGGACGCGTGCAGAATGGACGCGTGTCAGTGTGGGCATACAGCATGCCCGAGTCCAACGGGCATGATGGAAGCTGACTGTCTCCCTACAAAGGATGGTGAGAGGACTCGCTCTCTCTAGTCATGTTCAGGAATAATGGTCTCAGGCCCTTGAGAGACATCTGTGGTTGTGGGAGCTATATGTATATCGCAAGAGTCACAGAAGGGTGAGTGTGTTGAGTCCTTGTTAGTAAATGCACCAGGGAAGGCCGGGGCCTGTGGCAGGTTCTGACTCAGATAGGAAATGCTAACGCCTACACTGAGCATCCTCAGGAAGGCATCCAAGGATCACTGTGCATCTGGGAATCCCTTTACAGCACAGCGGCATTGTCTTGGGGGCTGTATGGAGTCCTTAGATACTCTGTGGCACTCACCATGAGGACCAGGTTGTAAGTCACCACTTAGCTAAGTCCTGAGAGCAAAGGAGCCAGCTGTGGGAGTTCAGGGGCCGGGTGACAGTTCAAAGGTCGAAGGTCGGTGTGAGCAGAGGTGGAGAGAAAGTAGGAAGCAGTGGAGAGGCTGATGCTCTGGCCCTCCCTCATGGGCAAGTTGGACTTCTTGTAACAAGTCGCTTGGTTTTATTTTTCCAGACTTTTTAAGTTTAAAGAAAACAAAGCAGAAAGTTGATAGCTCCCACCGCTCCTCTCACCTAGCCCGTCCTCTGCAATGCACGCTGCGTCTGCGTGCCGTCTGCCGCAGCTCTTACTTTACTGTGAAGTCCCCTGTGAGTGACTCCTTCTCAGGGTGTAGTTCTATGGACTCTGAGAAGCAGGACGGCACACACACACACACACACACACACACGAGCCACACTATGTGAGAAACTCCTACTATATGCATCAACTCCCAAAGCAGGATGAGAAGTCACTGGAAGCAGGTGTTTGGCAAGAACTGACTGAAACATTAAGGAGCCTGGAGAGGCAGTGCACACGCTCCATTCCAGCCCTCCAGGAGCCAGGAGGAGCAAGGTCACTCTAAGCTACATGAGGTTTGAGGCCAGTCTGGGCGACATCAGACACTGTCTCAAAAAACAGTGAGGGTCAATGAATGGCTCAGCAGATGAAGGTACTCGATATGAAACTTGGCAAGTTTAGTCCCAGGATACCACAAGGTAGGAGACAACCAACCAATTCCTCCACGTGTGTTGGATGTTCAGTGTCATGTGAACACAGACCAAGTGTGCATACACACACATACACACACACACGCACACACAAGCACAAGTAATTTTTAAGGGAAATGCGCAGATTGCTTTTCTTGGCCTGGGCACTGATCTCTAGTTCCTCAGATAGCCCACTACGTTAGCACCTGGGTGTCTAGAATAGAAATCCAGGAATTGAGTTGTCTTGGGCCTTACTTACCAACCCAAGACCTGACTGTCCGATGGCAGCAGGGGGTAGGTGAAGGCAGGAGGGGGACCTGCGGGGAGGGGGATGGCATGCAGCCTCTGAGCCGGCACCTCCGTTCCCTGTTCCCTGCAGATTCAGCAGGCCATCCACGGCAACCTGCAGAGACACACGGTGCTGATCATCGCACACCGGCTGAGCACTGTAGAGCGGGCGCACCTCATCGTGGTGCTAGACAAGGGCCGTGTGGTACAGCAGGGCACTCACCAGCAGCTGTTGGCACAGGGCGGCCTCTATGCCAAGCTGGTGCAGCGTCAGATGTTGGGGCTCGAGCACCCCTTGGACTACACAGCTGGCCACAGGGAGCCGCCCAGCAACACTGAACACAAGGCCTGACGGCGGCCCCCGGCTGAAGCACTGAGGCGACCTGCCAAGTCCCACTCTTGCTTCCTGCATCCTGCCTCCTTCCACTTGCTCCCCAGGCACCCGCCAGCTGCCATGGGCTTGCCCCCTCTACTGTGTCCTTCTTGGCTCCTCCAGGCCTGCCAAGGGAGAGTCGCCTTTTTAAACCAAGCGACCAGGGTTTCTACTGCTCAGTTCAACGCAGTCCAGTCAACTCCTAGATTTCAAAAACACTTTCTTGGGACTGGCGGTGAGCAAGCTCACCAAGATGTTTTCAAGACTTCTGAGCCAAGAGTGCACGGCCCTTTCTAACTGCCTGGAGGATGTCTGGGAGAGAACTAAGCACTACCCTTTGCCTCTCGGGAGAAGCAGCTTCCCTGTCCCCTAGGGGGACACAAGGGTTGGCCTTTCCCGGCTCTGTGAGTCAGGCCAGAGGTGGGGCAAGAGAGTTGGGGGTGGCCCACTGCCCATCACCCCCCTGCCAATCCAAGCCAGTCTCACTGTGAACCACCGGAACCGCAGCAGAGGAGGGGCTGGCCAGGCCTGGTGGCCTCGGGTGCCCGCAGCCCCGCACCCAGCCCTTGAGCCCTTCATCCTTCCCCTGGCTGGCACCTGCCCTCCTGTCCACCCCTGCAACTCTGCGGAGGAAGCTTGTTGTTTGTAAGATATATTGTCGGGTTGGTGGAGGGGGACCAAGGCAATGCCCAGGGTCTGGCTTTGTCCTGGTTTCAAGATTTTGGGAGAACTGGGTCAATAAAGTGTACTACCTCTGACCTCTACCCCGTTATGTTTTCCTTGGGTCTGGCTCTCCTCTGGGCCTTGCACAGCCAGTTTGGTGCTGTGCCCTGGAGTCCCTGTCTGTGTTGTTCACATCCCTAAGGACCGAGCAGGGGTGTGTGTGAACTGTCTCCACATACCAGGGACTCCCGAGTTTCCCTGGCAGCTAAGGACCATCGGACATGGCTTTGATTGGCTTTTGCCCCACACCCCCACCCAGTTTGAGGTAGAGAACGCTGTTACTATCTAGGGGTCTTGATCTAGTTTGTTTTCTCTTGTCAGTTAAAAGAATTAAAAGGTAGGACCTGTTGTTGAGTTTGTGGCCCTGCCTTTGTTCAGCCGACCGACCCTACATGAGCCACTGCCCCACTGTCAGGAGAGGAAGCCTGATCTTTTGTCTCGGCTGAGGAACCTAGTCATGGCCCCTCTGTGCTCTTACCTCAATGGGGAACTGGGGTGGGCACAGGTCATTTGTTTTCTCTCGCTGAAACAAATGACCCCGCTCTTTAGAAATGTATACTCATAGTTTGGGAGACCATAAATCTAAAGCAGGGTGTCATGGGGCCCTAGA
Source organism: Tokudaia tokunoshimensis (assembly GCA_036184795.1). Lineage (NCBI taxonomy): Eukaryota > Metazoa > Chordata > Mammalia > Rodentia > Muridae > Tokudaia > Tokudaia tokunoshimensis. The sequence continues at coordinate 14,170,119 of BTHU01000006.1, read as the reverse complement.
GGAGAGTCTCATGTGTCCCTTCCAGTTTCTGGTGACTCCTGTTGTTCCTTGGCTGATGGCCCCGTCCTCCAGCCTCTACCTCTCACCACCAGCCTTCCTACGCCCTTAGCTCAGGTCTCTCTCTGATTTTATCAGAGTCCAACTCTACACTGCCGTGGTCCAGGTATTTCAGAGCGAGCTTACCTTGAGAGCCTTGATTTAGTCATGTCTGCCAAGACCTTTCTTTCCATTACGGTCCAGTCATAGGTTCCAGGTACTTGGTATGGATATCTTTTGGGGGTATCCATTCAGCTCACCACAAAGGGAAACCTGCAACCTGGCTCATGTTTACCTCAGAACTCAGCTGGTTTATAGAATGGAGGACTAAAAGTTTGTAGTCTTCAGATGTTTCCAGATTAAGTTGGAAATATCAGCTGTAGAGTGGAAACCAGCTGCTTCTGCACACGCGCGCGCGCGCGCACACACACACACACACGCACACACGCACACACGCACACACGCACACACGCACACACGCGCGCACGCCACCGACCCCCCATCAAAGACGATGTATCAAAGTTGAAAAGAAAACCCCAGGGCAGGCAAGTGTAAATCTCCAAGCCACTGGGAGGAGGATAATGGAGAAGATAAGGCAGCATTTTGGAGAGCAGCCACTTCAGAAAAAGAGTAAGGAAGCCCAGAGTTCCAGGAAGCGCACGCGTTGGCGCCGGCTAACTGGGCAAACTCGGCTAACTGAAGGAAGAGGCTGAAGAGCACGGGGAGCCCCTCCCCCACCCAGCAGAACTTCCTCCTGAGGCCACTGGTCTGCGGCCTCCACAGACTGGCCCCAGCCGCCTCCCATCGCACCCCTGGAGGGGTCTCTGGCCAGCGCTCAGGGACTACAGCCTCTGCTAGGCCTTCCTGCTCTAAGTCCCTGCAGCTTCTAGGTGGCGGCCCTGGTGTGAGCAGGCACCTCGGACCCTCTCCCAACAGCAGTCTCCTGTCCCTCTTGGGCTCTGGACCCAGGACTCTTCCCTCTTTTTGGTCAGCTCCAGCACCTCAGTTATAAGCCCAAGCCTGTGAGTGAGTTCTCTGCCTGTGGAAGAACCTTCTGGAGTCTGAGCTAGTGCCGCTTTTGAGGATAGCAATGAATTTAGAAATACATGGTTATTTTGGACAGAGTTTAAGCTTACAAAATCTTTAACAGCCTTCACAGTCCCCTCACACAAACGCTTCATATCACAGGTTCACCTATCCCTGTGGGACCAACACATACTCAGTCATTACAATTCCAAGCTTTTGCCACCAATGTCTTTCTGTTCCAAGGTTCAAACCAGGGTGCTAAGTTGCATTCAGTGATGTTTCTCAGTTGCAGTAAAAGACACACTCTATAAAATTTATCACAGCACTGACTGGTGACACCAAGGTCTAATTCCAGGACATTTTCATCACCCAGAAGAAAACTCTGTGCCCATGAGCCCCACATTCCCTCCGCTCCCAGTCCCCACAACCACTAATCTACTTGATCTCAAGCTGCAGGGTGTGGACAATTTTGCAGAAATCATCTAGAAAGGGTCCTTCTGTGACTGGCCTCTCACTCAGCATCCTGTTTCCAGTGCCCCTCCATATTGCGGCCTGTGTCAGAGCTTTATTCCTTTTTATGGCTGAATAATAGTCCATTGTATGGGCAGACCACACTCTGTGTGTCTCTTCACCCATGGAGGGACATCTGGTTGTCACTACCCTTCGACTATTGTGAAGGGTGCTGCTGTGAACATTTGTGGCTTTGTATGGTAGTCTGTTTACAGTTCTCTTGGGCGACCCTCATAACTACTCAACTGTTTCCACAGCAGCCACACCAGTCTACATTCCCAGCAGGCTGTGGTGCCTCACACCTGCTATCCCAGCAATCAATAAGTTGATGCAGGAGGATCGTCTCTAGTTCAAGCCCAGCCTGGACTACAGTATGAGACTGTCTTAAAAATTAAAAAAAAATTAAAAAACCATAAACAAAGGCAAATGCTCCCATATTCACACCCACGGGTCTAGCTTTCCCTGGCCCTCCAGTGTTTGGTATTTTCTGTTACTTGTTTTTTACTTATAAGTAAGTGTCCTGGAGGCGATTAGGTAGGGCAAATTTGAAAGCTAACTTTCTTTCTTTTTCTACATGAGTACATGTGTGTGAGGAGTGTGCACATATGTGTACATGCACATAGATGCCCCAGGTTGATGTTGTTTATTACCCTGCCTCATTCACACCGAGATCCCCCACTATATGACTCATCCTTATAATCAGTTTGCCCAGCAGAACCCGTGCCCTCCTTCCAAGGCTGGAATGGCAGGCGAGCCACCATGCCCACCCGACACGGATGTTGGATCAGAGGCTCTGACCTCATGCATAAGCACTTTAGCCAGGAGCCATCTGCACAGTCTGTTTGCAGGGTTTTACTATGTATCCCTGGCTATCCTGTAACTCACTGTGTAGACCAGACAGGCCTCTCCTGAGTTCTGAGATTAAAGGCACGCACTACTACACCCAGCTCTAGAGACAGAAACTTACTCTGTAGTCCAGGCTGGCTTTGAACTCATAGACCCTCCTGCCTCAGCCCTCAGAGTGCTAGAATTATCAAAGGTGTAAGCCACTACACTCAGCAAAAGCTTGCCTATTTTTATTTATTTGGGACTGGTGATTTGGCTCAGCAGGTAAAGGTGCTTGCTGCCAAACCTATGAGTTGAGCTGGATCCCCACAGTCCACATGGAATGGGAGCCGACTCCTGAGAGCGGTCTCTGGTCCCCACGTGGATGCCATGGTGCGTGTGTGCGCACACTGCAGAAAGCCTTTGGGGGCTGGAGAGATAAGTCAACAGCACTGGCTGCTCTTCCTGAAGCCCTAGGTTGGAATCCCAGCTCCCACATTGTGGCTTAAAACCATCTCCAGTCCCAGGGGATCCGATGCCTCTTCTGACCCCCGAGAGCACTGCACCCATGTGTGCACAGACATAGCTTCAGACGAAAAGCATCCACACACAGGAAGAGGCTCAGGCCTGGTGGCCGGGTACGGGTATGCAGGTCAGACCTGTCAGGTTATTCCATGTGTAGGGCTGGAAAGGCAGAGGGAAGGCTGGTTTTTGTCCAGAGGCCACTGGGTCAAGTTTGAGGATGTGGGATGGAATTTGCACTGCTGGCTGTCCCCGTGGTTAGAATGCCTTGTGTCAGGTGCTCTGCTAGAGCCCTGGGACACCCTGAGTTAAAACTCAGGCTGGCCCCCAAAGCCTTGAGGGCCAGTGTCAGGACAACAAAGTGACGGTTAAAATAACATAGGATGGGAAGTCAGATAAATTCGATTCACTAGTTCTCTAGCTGATGAACCCTAGTACTGCAGGGAAAGATACTTCAAGACTTTAAAAACTGCCAAAGCTACACAGAAACCCTGACTCAAAAAAACCAAAAAAATTAAAAAAAATTGTTTTGTTTTAAAGACAGGGTCTTCCTATGTAGTCCAAGGTAGCCTCAAACTCACAATCCTCCTGCCTCAGTCTCCAGAGTGCTGGGATTCAGGCCTTCCTTCCCCTGTCTGTGGATGTTTGCATCTTCAGAGACTGGGACCCTGTTGTGTGTTTATCAGCCTGGGGTTGGAATGTGCAGGTCAGAACAGCATAGGCATTAGCTTCCTCAGTGAGAATGATGACCACTTGAGAACTGACTTTGTGCTTAGTCATTAAGCCAGACATTTGAATTTGAAAGAAAGGCATGAGACAGGACATGTGGTAGAATATTATCTGAGGAGATGCTATGATCTGCACGTGTCCCCCACGGATGTCTGAGAACTCTGATCCCCACACCACAGGCACAGGGAGGCCATCAAGGGCTCACAAACAGGTTGACTATCTCCCAGGAGTCTGCTGTGCTCTCACCACATGGCACTTTCTACCAAGCAGGAGGCCGTTGCCTCAGCCTCCAAAACCACAACACATAAATACATTTCTGTTCATGATAAATTAACTTGGTCTGTACCATGTGTGGTGAAACATGCTTAAAATCACAGCATTTGGGAGACAGAGACAGGGGGATAAATAGTTCAAGGTCACTTATGGCTAGATAGTGAATTTGAGGCCAGCATGGGCTATATGAGATCCTATCCCAAATACCAAACTACAGCAGCCGAGAGAGTACACAGTCATGGTGGGATTTGTCTCTGAAGTTTGGAGACAGAGCATGAGGGTGATGCACAATAATTTAGTTATTTCATTAAGAATAAAAATAAGGAGCCGGGCGGTGGTGGCGCATGCCTTTAATCCCAGCACTTGGGAGGCAGAGGCAGGAGGATTTCTGAGTTCGAGGCCAGCCTGGTCTACAGAGTGAGTTCCAGGACAGCCAGGGCTACACAGAGAAACCCTGTCTCGAAAAACCAAAAAAAAAAAAAAAAAAAAAAAAAGAATAAAAATAAGGGACTGGAGAGATGGTTCGCTGGTTAAGAGCACATATTGCTCTTGCAGAGGACCTGAGATTCCCAGCACCTACATTGGGTAGCTTACAGGTTTACAACCACTGATAACTCCAGCTCCAAGGGGTCTGATGCCCTCTTCTGGCCTCCAAAGGCACTGCACTCATGTGCACATGCCCACACAGAGGTATACATATACACATAATTTAAAAGGAGTGGTCTGGAGAGACGGATTAGCATTTAAGAGTGCTAGCTGACCTTGCAGAGGATCCAGGTTTGGTTCGGCTCACAATCATCTGTAACTCAAGTTCTTGGGGATCTGGTACCCAATTCTGGCATACGTGTGGGTAATACATTCATACATGCAAAACACTCATATACATAAAAATAAATAAATCTTTTTTTAAGTTAAAAAAAAGGGGGGGTGGCCAGACGGCTCAATAGATAAAGGCCTGCCCCTGAAAGTGCTTAATGACCTAAGTTTGACTCCAGGTTCTTAGGCATGGTGAAGGAAAGAAAGAACTCCTGCAAATTGTCCTCTGACGGCCACACAGTGCTGTGACACACACACACACACACACACACACACACACACGCACGCACATGCAAATAAACAACTGAACAAGCAAACAAACAAATACTCCTAACACCTGGCATGCAGAGGTAGGAGGATCTCAGTAGGCCAGCCTGGGCTACATAGCCAGACCTTGAAGAAACCATGCTTAGCAGCTGTCCTAGGTATTGAGACACGGGCCTGCTATAATGTTCTGTGAATGGTTTTGAATATCCAAATGATCCCTGGACATGAGGGACAGAAAGCCAAGAAACTGTACCAAGCCCCGCCTTGGTGATCTGTTCTGGGAAGACTTCCGGGGAGGAATGGAAACCAGCTCCGCTGACTCCGCTGACTGAACGCTGCCACCCCCGAGCCCACAGGAGCAGGGCTGTCACATAGGGAAGCTTCAGTCCACCCTGTCATCACCCTGGGGAGTCCTAGCTTCCTCTAGAGCACTGGTTCTCAGCCTTCCTAATGCTGTGATCCTTTAATACGTGTTGTGGTGCCCCCAACCATACAATTATTTTCATTGCTATTTCATAACTATAATTTTGTTACTGTTATAAATCGTAACACAGAGATCTAATAGGTAGGATATCTGATATGTGACCCCTTATGAAAGGGTTGGTCAATCCCAAGGGGGGTCTTGACCCACAGGTTGACACTGATCTGGATTTCTAAAACATTCCAGAGATGGGTGCCAAGGTGGTTCACACCTATAATCCCAGCACTTAAAGGATTCTCATGAGTGGGAGGCCAGCCTGGGCTATATAAAAGGCAGATCTAGATTAGCCTGGGCTACATAGTGAGACTGTCTCAAAAAACAAATAGTAACAAAAATATTCCATCCAGAGATAGAATTTTCTCTAGCACTGACACAGCCACTGATGCTGAGGTCCCTTGTTTTTGGTCTCAGGTAGGAAGGAGAGCACTGACATTTTAAATATAAAACTTACTGAGTTGGGTTGCAGGGAGCTGGCTCAATTGGCAAACCACCGGCCTTGTAAGCATGGAGATCTGATTTAGAGCCCTAGGTCCCACACAAAAAGCTGGCCATAGCCAGGTATGTGTGTGTGGGGGGGGGGCACACCTTCAATCCCAGCACTCAGGAGGCAGAGGCAGGAGGATCTATGAGTTCAAGGCCAGCCTGGTCTACAGGGTGAGTTCCAGGACAGCCAGGGCTGTCATTGCTTGGAGGGAAAAAAAGCTGGACATGAAGCCAGAGAAGTGACTCAGTGGGTAAAGGCGGCTTGCCCCCTAAGCCTAGAGACCCGAGTTCAATACTCCCAACCCCCCCCATAAAGGTGCAAAGAGAGAATTAATGTTACAAAGTTGTCCTTTGACCTGTATGCACACACACATGCATGCACACACACACATATGGAAAAATAATTAAAAAAATCAATCCCTAACTGGCCTGTGATATGGCTTCATGGATGGCAAGTCTGGTGGAGTAGCTGGAATCCACATAAAGATGGAGGGAGACCCAACTCCACAGAGCCGTCACCCAGATGCTTTAAGTGAAGTTACTGCCAACTCCTAACCTCTACAGAGTGTCTTGTCACAGTGTCTGCCCACACACACCAAACAAATGCATACATGTAATAACGATATTAAAGGTGAGCCATGCCTGAAGAATGATACCCAAGGTTGTCTGTCCTCTGACCTTAACATGCATGCTCACATGCTTGCATGTGTACACACACATGCACACTCTTTTTTTCTCTCCTGAAGGTGTATTTACCTTGTTTCTATGTATTTAAAGATTTCACTCTGTAGCCCAGGACAGCCTCACACTCACAGTGATCCTCCTGCCTGAGCCCATCAAGTGTTGGAATTACAGGTGTATATACCACCACACCCAGTTTTTTCCCCAGCACTTGGGAAGTGCAAGACCTGGGATCTGAAGTTCAAGGTCATTCTCAGCATATAGGAAGTTTTAGACTAGCCTGGGCTACATGAGACCCTGTCTCAGAAAAAAAAACCAAACAAATAAAACAACAACAATAACAAAATAACAATAAAAGAAAACTGAGAACTGAGCCCAGACAGTCCAAGTAACTGGACTCCCCAAACTAGAAATGGTTTTTGTTATTTTAGGCAGGATCTGGCTGGCTTGGAACTTGCAACATAAACCTGGCTGATCTTGAACTTTTGGAACCACCCAGCCTCTCCTTCCACAGCTTCAAGCTGGAATTCTTAATTACGTTTTACTCATTTCATATTTTGTGGGGTGTGGGTATAAGAGCGCATGCCACAATGTGCATGGAAGTCAGAGGTCAATGTCCAGGAACTGGTTCTCTGCCTCCTTCCACCATGTGGGTCCAAGGGATTGAACTCATAGCTTAGTTTGGCAGCAAATGCCCTGCATGCTTAAGAGGGGGGGCAAAAGTAGAGAGCGCTGTAGTGGAAATCGGCTCTCTATGGAGATCTGTGTCCAGTGTAACTGCTGGTTAAGAATCCCAGGCGGGGCAGTAAGCGGCTCGGTGAGCACAGCAGTGGAGCATCAGCTTGGAACTGGCCCCTCCCACCCTAGCAGCACAGATCATTAATGGTGATAACATATCAAACAATGCACACGTGTCACGATGGGTTGGCTGCCCCACACTGAGGAACTCCAGATAACTGGGCTGAGTCACTAACCAGGAAAGACAGGGGAGGAACACCACCCACCCCGGGCTCCCAGTGGCTTTGGTTGGTAAGACGGGAGGAAGCTGGGCCTTTACAATGCTGAGTCACCTGGGCAGTGCTCACAGCCACCTGAGAGGATGATGGTGGCAGTCCTCACGTAACTGCACCACCTTGAGAGACCGAGGTCAGTCATTCAGCAAGCATTTCCTGAGTACCTGCTGTATACCACACACGTGGCAGGGCAGGAACATCTCCATTCTGAGGTAATGAGCTCTGAAGGGTGACACAAGGAGCCAAGACCGAAGGTAACCAGGAGAGGCACTACTGAGCTTGGCTGTCTGAGGAGGTGACATATGACTTCAGACCTGAATGACAGTTTAGAAACTTCTGGAAAGTGGAACATTACAGCTGGGGGTGCAGCTCAGTGGCCATGTGACCTATCAAGTTCAGCCCTAGACATTTATCCAAAAGAAATGGAAACATCTGCAGAGATTCACACAAGCGTTCCTACTATCTGCCGTAAGAGCTACAAGGTGGGATCCCGAAGCCTGTTCTGTATATACAGTGGGAAAAGAGTTCATGCCAGAGCATGGACTGCTTCTAAACTACACAAGGGCAAGAGGAAGACACTAATTCACTAGGCACAGAAAGTCATGTATCCTAGGATTGCCTTGTCCATCTCCCCCCTCCCCAGCCCCTCCTCCACACCTGCCCAGGGCAGAGGACAGAACCCAGGGCCTTGAACATAGTAGGCAACTTTTGTTTTGGTCTTTTTGAGACAGGATTTTTCTGTGTAGCTCTGGTTGTCCTTAAAATCACTCCATAAAACAGGTTGGTTTCAAATTCACAGAGATCCTCTTGCCTCTGCCTCCTGAGTGCTGTGATTAAAGATCACCAGTCTGGGCCAGTTTTGTTTTGTTTTGAGATAGGGTCTCATTATGTGGACCAGGTTGGCATTCCCAGCTCTGGAACTCCAGCTGTGAGCCACCACAGCCAGCCTTAAGTATGATCTTTATTTGTTCTATTCAGAATCTTCAGAGCTATAGAGGCAGAAAGCAAAATAGCAGTTGTCAGGAACAGGGAGAGAGACAGGGTGTGACTGTTTAATGGAGGGGGGAGTTGGGTGGGTGGGGGTTATGGGATGGTGTCTTCAAACTCAAGACCTGTGGCTGCAGGCATGTGATCACCTCAAATTGAGGATTGTTGACCTTTAAAATAGTATGAGATTTTCATCTCATTAAGATGGAAAACTTTAAAAAAAAAAAAAAAAGAAAAAGATGAAATGATCACAGTGGCATATACCTGTCATCCCAGTACTCAGAAAGCAGGGGCAGGAGGACTGCTGGAGGTCTGAGGCCAGCATTAAGTCTACAGAATGACACAGTTCTGAACCAGTCAGGGCTACACGGTGAGACTGTTTCAAAAAAGAAAAGGGGGGGGGGTTGGGGGAGGGAAGGAAAGGAAAGGAAGAGAAAGGAAAGGAAAGAAAGAAAAAAATGTGTGGGGAGGGATCTATCTTGCCCAGGAACAGTGAGGTCAAAGGTCATACGGCAGGAAGAAGCTGGGACATCTGTGGGACAGGCTATGGGCAGTGGACAGAAGGTGGAGGTTGTGAGGCAGAAAGGGCAGGAAGGTGGTTAGGCAGGGACCAGTGGGACCCGGAGGTGGCTTTTAATGTAGGAAGACAGGGGGCATTGGAGGGTTTTGGTCAGGGTATGACACAATCACACATTCCAACTCAGTGAGGTGAATGTATTATACAGGGGCTGAGAGAGGCCTCATTTTCTTGCTGGGCTGGACTTGGGCTTACCCTCCTGTCTGTGAGGAAATGAGGTCTGGGAGAGCGTCTGCAGCGAGCACGCAGGAAGTCCTGCTGTTCTTTATAACTCAGGGAGCCGGCTGAGTAGAAACTGCTGTGAGACATTTCAAAGGCTTATGTGCAGAGTATGGAGGGAGCCAGAACTCCAGGCAGGACAGTCACCCACGGATTCACGTTGGAGACCCTTCCATGTCCTGGCAACAGATGGGCAGCGGACACACCTCAAGGTGATGAGAGATTCTGTTAGGCAAGCAACGTGAGGCTTTGCTGACAAGGCCTGCTTGGGTTCCCTGACCTCTCACTACCTCAGTTATCTGGGGTTTTCTAGACAAGGTCTAGAAAAAGGGAAAGTTTTCTCTAAGCAGGAGCCTGGCTTCCTGTGTCTTTGCCGAGCAGGAAGGTGACTGATCTGGGCACCCAGAAGGCACGCTCCGGCGCCCCGCCCCTCCAGACTGCCTCTTTACTGTCTTTCCCAGTTGTCTCCATGTTATTCAGCCCTGCTCTTTCCTCCTGGCTAGCTCCTTCCGGGAGGTTCCACACCTTCTCACACTCACTGCAGAACAGAGGAAGCCTCTTGAGGTTTTCGTCCTTAAACCTGTTTTCCTCCCACACCAGTGCATCTGAGGTAATGGAAGGTGTGGCAGTTGCTCAAGCCGAGAATAATCTAGGCATCTGAACAGGCTCCTCCCTTTCTTCAGGCCCCAGAATTCATCTCAGGAGCTGACTGTGTCAATCCTTCCTGCTTCCTGAGAGGATCCTGTTTCCTCTTGGCCGCTTCTCTACCTAGATCTGAATTACCATCTCACCTGAGGATCGGCCATCTCACCCTTGGGCCCTGCTCTGCACAAGCAGACCTTCAGACTTTCTTTTCATCTGAGAGTTAATTATTATATATATATGTTATATATATGCGTGTTATATATGTACTTGTTTGCATGTATATACATGTATGTGTGGGTGTGTATGCATAATATAAGCCAGAGATTAGCTTAGGGTGTCTCTCTTGATTGTCTCCACTTTGTTATCTTTTACATTTAGTGTGTGTGTACATGCCTGCATGCTCATGTGTGTGTGTGTGTGTGTGTGTGCGCGCGCTTGAACTTGCTTGGGCAGGTATTCATATCTATGTGCATGTGGAGACCAGAGTTGACATCAGATGCCTTCCTCTCTCACTTATGTTTTGAGACAGGTACTCCAGCTGAACCTGTAGCTAACTATTTGGGCTTGGCTGGCCAGTGAGACCCTGAGCAGCAAGGTTACAGATCTATGTGGCCCAGCCTTTTCAGGGGTGCTGGGATCAGAACTTAGGTCCTCATGGGTGTACTACAGGAGGCCCGTTCTTCAGGTCTTACAAGCACTTTTCTCTCTTCACATCTTACAAGGCACATTTGCTACAATTAATGAGACATCAAGTAAAGGCTAGAGTTGGTTTGGATTTTGGGTTTCCTTAGTTTTCCCATTTTTGTCTGTTGTCCTAGTACCAGAAAGCACACCACATTTAGTTCATGTATCTCCTTACATTCCTTTTTGCTATTTCTTGAAATTTTTTAGAGGTGGAGTAGGGTAGACAGCTTCTAATGTAGCTCAGCCTGGCCTTGAACTCACTGTGTAACTAAGGATGACCTTGAACTCTTGATCCTGCTGTCTCCACCCACTAAATGTGAAGATCACAGGTATGCACAACCGCTCCTGGTTTTATGTACTTCTGGAATCTAACCCAGGACTTTGTGCACACTAGGCAAGCATCAAACCAGTTGAGCTGCATCCTGAATATTTGCTTGTTTGTTTGAACTGAGATAGGGTCTCATTCTAGTCCTGGCTGGCCTTGAACTCCTGGCAATCTTCCTTCCTTGTGGTCTTGTGTCACCACACCCAGCATCAGATGGCCCTGAGTTTTGAGGTGCAGCCATCAGGGCTTTGGGAAGGGCTCTTTCCTACGATCTATTCCCTGGTTTTCTCTGGGATGGCAGGTTTTAGAAGGAAGAGCTGTCCTGCCTTATCAAAGGTCCATATAGATGCCGGCACTATACAGGAGTTACAACAGGAGGATCATAAATTCAGTCTCCTCAACTACATAATGAATCTGAGGCCAACCAAGGGTAAATAAAACTCAGTTTCAAAAAACAAAACAAAACAAAACAAAGCCTTATTTAGCTTCTCCCCTTCCCATACTGTGCTCTTGGAAGAAAGTCTCTCTGCACTGCCCACACCTATGACCCACCGATGAGTGAATCATGAGACTCTCAGGGCTGAAAATCAGGTCCTCCCAGTCCGGGTCCACAACCTCTGCTTCTCCGAGCGAGCTTGGCTTAGCTTACCTCCTGGGCCTCACATGCCCTGGCACAGTGCCCCCTCTGTGGGCTCATCTGCTGCCACCTCCCTGTTAGTCACTGCCCTCAGGCACACTGCCTTCCTTGTCCCTCCATGTGGTCTCACCTCTAGGCCTGTACCCAGCCTCTCCCTCTACCTAGAGTCACTTCCGCCTCCTGTTCAATCTGCTTCAGTCAGTTTCTGTGTGCGGGCATGGGCATCTCCTCTGCTGGAGACATGGGGAGAACTCATGACCTCTGGGGGTCCTCACCACAGACAGTGTCCATAGGCACCGCCCTACCATGCAGTCACCTGCCAGTGCTCAGCCTTGTAGAAGGCACAGTGCCCTTGAACACAGCTAGGGTACACTGTAGAGGACCCTGACAAAGGGTCGAGAGTGAGAGTGTCTCCCAGACACTTGAAAGATGGAAAGAAGGGCGGAGTGGAGTGGTACACACCTTTAACCCCAGCACTCTGGAAGCAGTGAGTTCCAGGGCAGCCTGGTCTACATAGCAGCCAGAGGGAGACCCCATCTCAACAGAAAGATAGAAACACCCACACCCACACACCATGGGGACTGGAACTGCAGCTCAGCTCAGAGGTATAGCACTTGCTAGCATTGGGTTTGATTCTCAGTAACACACACAGATAGAGACACAGAGAGAGAGACAGAAGGAGAGAAATGGAGGGATAGAGGGAGAGAGGAGAGGGGAAAGGAAGGGGAGAGAATATGAAGAGCCAAGAGCCAAGTGTAGGTGCATACTCATCTGCAACTTGAGGCAGGGGGATTGCTTTGACTTTGAGGTTGTCTGGAGCCCACAGCTTGTACCAAGCCAACCAAAGCAACAAGACAGGTAGCGTGCATCTGTAAACTCAGCACCTGCAAGGTGGAGGGAGGGGATCAGGATTCCAAAGCTGCTTTTCAACTTAGAGCAAAAATAAGACCGGCCTGGGTTACCTGAGATCCTGTCTCAAAAAAGCAAAACAAATTAGGGGCAGGAGACGCCTTTCATTTCAACACTGTGAGGCAGAGGCAAGCAAAACTCTGAATTCAAGGCCAGCATGCTGTACGGAGTGAATTTTAAGACAGCCAGGTAGATATATATATATATATACATATATATATATATGTATATATATTTATAATAAATATGTAAATATATATATAAATATGGGATATATATGGGATATATATATGGGATATATGATATATATATGGGATATATATCCCATATATATAATTTTATTTTGTTTAATATAGTACATATGTTTAATATAGTATATATAGTATGTATAGTATTGTTATGTATATATAAGTACACATAACAATAAGATAGGGGAAAGTTACTAGTCACTAATGCAGGAGGATTCACACCACAGGCAGCAGCCATACCCAGAATGGCAGAGCACTTACTGAAGAGTTTCCTGAGTAAGCCTGAGAGACACCAGCAGCTCCAGCCTCAGGTGACTAGTGAGAAGTTTGACCCAGACCAACCCTGAAAAAGAAAACGAACAGAGGAGCTCTTGCTACAGCCCTGCCTGCCTCCCATACACTTCAGATGGTTGTCGGGACCTGGGCCTAGAGCTTCTTCACGTGTGGTGGTTGTGACAGTATCAGCCCCTCCCCCAGCTTGGCAGAAACAAATGTACCTGCTCCCCCAGAGGCCAGCCCATCATCCCAGGTCTGAGGGGATCCCGGAAAGACTTCCTAGAGGCTCACAAGCAGCTGAAGAAAACCTGAAAACCTGACAGAGAGAGAGAGAGAGAGAGAGAGAGAGAGAGAGAGAGAGAGAGAGAGAGAGAGAGAGGCTTCTTAGGAGCCTAAACTGGGCCTGGAGTCATGGCTCCAGACATGGCCACGAGAGCACTGGCTGCTCTTCCGAGGACCCTGATTTGGTTCCCAGCACCCACGTGGTGGTGGCTCATAACCGTGGGGTTCATTTCCAGGAGATCCGATGCCCTCTTCTGGTCTCTGAGGGCACCTGCTCTCGAATGGAGGTATATACACAGACAAAGCATTCGTACACATAATCAAATAAAGAAAAAAACAGAATAAGGGAGTAGAGGCCAACGAGAAATTTCGTTCTATATTTGTTGCAAGTTCCAGACAGACAGATGGAGAAGGCAGACAGACAGACAGACAGACAGACAGACAGACAGACAGTCAGTCAGTCAGTCAGTGTGGGGCAGAAGAAAGCTGATGACTCACTCAGAGCCAATGAAAAGCAGCCTCCAGATCCCATGAGGCCAGCGCCTTGCTGAATGACTGCACCAGGGCTGGAAGGTCTTTGAATGTGGGCCCTGCCTCTGCCCTCCCCGTCCAACGTGGGCATCCAGGGGCATAAAGCCCCTTCTCTCCCTGAGGCCGCACACAGTGGGAACCAGTCCCCGTCGTGGAAGCCTGTCAGCCTGCTGCCAGCTCTCCCTGCTAGATGTCCGTCGCCCACTGCTCAGTCTTTGTTGTCCTGCCCCCGCCTCCCTGGTTATCTGCGGGTTTAAAATAGACAGGCAAGGGAGGAATGTTGCCCAGCGACTCAGCTGCTACCAGCCCTGCTTGCAGCCTCAGATCTTCCAAATCCTTCCCCTGCAGCAAGAGGAGCCGCTCGCTCCACCTGGGTCAGAGCTTTCTCTACCAAGTTAAAAGGAACACTCTGAATTCAGAACACCAGCCAAAACACTACTGCGACTGTGGGGCTCTGAAAGAATACATTAGAGCATAGCTCATGACCATTTTATTCTCAGGCTATTGTGGTCATACTAAGGGTCAAGGACACACATCAGGACCAGGCTGACAAGAGTCCAACCGATTGTTACACATGTTCTTTTGTAAGGAGAATGTTTTATTTTTACACAGTCTCACTTTCCAGATGGGAGCACTGAGTCCAAGAAGCAAAGCAAAGAAGGCTTATGCATGATAATCTCAGCACTTGGGAACTTGGGTCAGGAAGATTGCCATGAGTTTGAGGCCAGCCTGGTTCATATAGCAAGTTCCAGGCCAGCCTGAGATATAGTATGAGACCCTGTCTCAAAGTAAAAAGTGAAGATGACAAAGCAAATCAACTACACACACACACACACACACACACACACACACACACACACAGGAGGCTGGGTGTGGTGCATATCTTTAATCCCAGCACTCAGGAGTAGAGGTAGGTGGGTCTACATGAGCTCAAGACTAGCCTGGTCTACATAGTGAGTTCCAGGCCAACCAGAGTTACATATTCTCTACATAGCCCTGGCTGTCCTGGAACTCACTATGTAGACCAGGCTAGCTCAAACTTACAGGAACTCTCCTGCCTCTACCTCCCAACTGCTGGGATTAAAAGTCTTATGTATGTGTATAGACCACGTCATTCTCAATGACTTCTGACCTTCTTTTTCTACACCTTGTTTTTTTTAATATTTTTATTTTTTTATTCTTTTGGTTTTCGAGACAGGGTTTTTCTGTATAGCCATGGCTGTCCTGGAACTCACTCTGTAGACCAGGCTGACCTCAAACTCAGAAATCCTACCTGCCTCTGCCTCCCAAGTGCTGGGATTAAAGGCACGTGCCCCCCACTGCCCTGGCTTATTTCAATACCCTGTCTCCTTATCACACATTTCTTTCTTTCTTTGAGACTTTATTATTTAATTATGCATAGGTGTGTGTGTGTGTGTGTGTGCACGTGCGTGTATAAGTACAGGTGACTTCAGGAGCCAATGTGTCAGATTCCTGGTAGCTGGAGTGGATGGTTGTGAACTGCCTAACATGGATGCTGGAACTGAAGCCGTGGTCTGGAGGAGAGCCAGTGCTCTTCACTCCTGAGCCGCCTGCCACCCTTCCACACGTCCTCACCCTTGTGTGCAAACTTCAGGGGAAGGCCGGGCCTGTTTTGTTCACTGCCTGCTCTGTCTCTACAATTCCCAGTTGTAGATGCTGCTCATAAGCCGGGCATTGGAGCACGTCTTTGATCCCAGCACTTGGGAGGCAGAGGCAGGCGGATTTCTGAGTTCGAGACCAGCCTGGTCTACAGAGTGAGTTCCAGGACAGTCAGGGCTACACAGAGAAACCCTGTCTCGAAAAACCAAAAAAATGAAGAGGAGGAGGAGGAGGAAGCAGCAGCAGTAGCAGCAGCTTAGGAAAGACACATGAGTGAAAGCACGCACATGGGATGTGGAACGAAAAATGGAGAGGGCTCACACATTCTCCAATAGTGAAAATGCTAGATGCTTTGTGGAAGCCTCTGAAACTACACAAGGCATTATTAATCCATTTCTCTCTCTCTCTTTTAAAAGAGGGGCTGCCTTATCCCATCTACCCCGAATCTGCTCTTTCCTGCAAACTACAGAGTTTGTTGTTTTTGCTTTTGTTTTAATGTAATGTGTGAAGTGTGTGACGTGTGTGTCCACACTGCAGCATGCACTGGAGGTGAGAGGGCAACTTTCAGGAGTCTGTTCTCTTCATCCACCATGATCTGGAGAGCCAACCCCGGTTATAAAGTATGTCCGGCACGCAGTTTTCCTACCTGAGCCATCTTGCTGGCCTTTGTTTTGTTTTTGAGTCAGTGACCCCATCATGTAGCCCAGGCTACCTTCAAATTCCTGATCTTCTTGCCTCAGCCCTGGGGTGGGATTGGCCTTTGTTGTTGCTTTGGGCTCCTAGTACTTTCCATATATGGTTTCATAAGGCCAAACAGTAGGGAGTCTGTGACAAAAAAAAATGTTGTAAGCTGCCTACCACCATGATCATAGTGGGCAGGCTTCTAGAACCCTGCGGAAGGATGGAAGGGTGAGGGGTACAGGTGGCCGAAGTGTGAGATAGCCCGAGAGGATCAACACTGGCAGAGCCACCTCCAGAAGAGCTGTGAGGTGTCATGAAGTTAACTCACACCCGCGAGCGCGCACCTTTTCTTCTCGAGACATGCAAAACTTCACAGTGATTAGACAAGTCCAGATTTGGTACCTGAATTAGCACCTTCTGTTGAGAAGAATCTTCACTTGAGAAAAAAAATGGCATGGAATTAAAACAATAACAGTGAAAGAAAACCCAAACTATTTGCTGTATTGCTAAGGAGAACGAAAGCTGGATCCAGGGTTGCAGGTTTACAATTCCAGTTACTCAGGAGGATGGCAAGTTCAAGGTCAGCCTCGGGCAACTTAGTGCAACTGTCTCACACATAAAAAGTTAAAAAAAAAAAAAGTTAAAAAGTCAGGGGCTGGAGAGATGGCTCAGCAGTTAAGAGCACTGACTGCTCTTCCAAAGGTACTGAGTTCAAATCCCAGGAACCACATCGTGGCTCACAACCATCCGTCATGAGATCTGATGCCCTCTTCTGGTGTGTCTGAAGGCAGCTACAGTGTACTTACATATAATAAATAAATAAATCTTAAAAAAAAAAAGTCTGGAGAGAGGGCCCAGTGAGAGAACACCCTGCTTTTCCGGAGGATGGGCAGTTCACAATCACCTGTGACTCAGGCTCTGGGGCATCTGAGACCCTCTTCTGGCTCCAAGGACAGCTCCACTCAAGTGCACACACACACTACACACAGATATATAATTTAAAAAAATACTAAATTAAACATGCTGTAAATTGAGTGGCTGGGGATGTAATAGTTCGCTTGCTAGCATGCTTGCCCAAGATGAAGGAAGCCCTGGGTTTGACACTTAGCACCACAGAGGATAGGCAGGAAGTGTAGGGCGCATGCCCAGTCTCAGCACACAGAGGTCTGAAGTCACCCTTGTTCAAACAGGAGGCCAGCCTGTGATAGTGAAGACCCTGGCTTAAACACTGAAAACCAAAAACAAACCGAAGTCTTGGAGGTAGGCTCAATAGTAGAGGGCTTATTTAGATTCTTTTAAGATAAGGTATCAAATTGAAGGCCAGGATGGCCTCAGCATTGTGTCAATTCTCCTGCCTCAGCCTTCCAGTTGCCATGACACCATACCTTATTTAGAGTTTTCTTTTCATTTTGGTAGAGAGCTTGCTTGGCAAGCTCAAGGTCACGGATTTGACTTTCTCATCAGGAAAAGGGGGGAGAGGGAAGAGGGAGAGGGAAATGGGGAGGGGGGGAGAGGATCCTTCACATGCCATTAGGGGAAAAAAAATCCTAAAGAAATCTAAATAGGATAGACAATAGCGCTAACACCATTTTACCATTTTGATACTGGTTCGATATCCATGGCAAATGTACATATTATATTAACAAGTCAATGTACACATAATGTACACATTATAAGATATTAACAAGTCATGTACACATAATGTACACATTATAAGATATTAACAAGTCAAAAAAGTGAGGGAGCAGATAGAATGTTCTGACTCATCTTCTCGAAAGAAGGAAGGAAGGAAGGAAGGAAGGAAGGAAGGGGAGGGGGAGAGGAGAGAGGGGACCAGTGAAATGGCCAGATAGCTCAGTGAGTAAAATACTTCCCCAGCAAGCCCAACAAGCCATGATTTCCTAGAAACCACATCAACAAACAACAGGATACCTGAATGCGGTGCACATGCGGACAACCCCAGGAGTCCTAAGGCTGCGTGGTGGAGACTGGAACCTCCTGTAGAACCCGGCAGGTCAGCAGGGCACAAGAAGGAGATGCTGCTGCAGCAGAGAGATTGTCTCAAAACCAGGCAGAAGGAAAGAACCAGTTCTCAAGACAACAAACCCACGCTCACACATGGATGGCTATACACAAATCAGTGTAAAGTAGGATATTAACTATCCTCTTCACAGGGAGAAAGGAAACGGCTGGAGGAGGAAGGATATACGGCTTCATCCTTAACCTGGTAAGCACATACTGGTACATAAGTTAAAAAACCAAGACTCAATCTTCAAAATAAAATAACCAACTTTAGGGTTAGAGGGATGGCTCTGCAATTAAGAGTATACACTATTCTCTCAGAGGACCTAAGTTCGGTTCCCACCTACATCAGGCAGCTTACCTGTAACTCCAGCTCTAGGAATCTGACACCCTCTTCTTGCCTATGTTCTTGTACACTCACACAGAACCACACACATAAACACATAATTAAAAATAAAACCTTTAACAAAATAACCAACTGTGAGGCAAATGTGGTTGCACACACTTTGGTAATCCAGCACTTGTGATGCCAATGTAGGAGAATCACCCTGAGTTTGACGCCAGCCTGGGTTACATAGTGAGATCTTGTCTTAAAAACAAAACAAAAAACCCAAACCTTAAAACCAACCCTCTCAATAACCTTACATCCTCCATTTTCATGGCACACCCAAATATCATCAGCTTTAAACAGTCTTTAAAATCCTCTGTGTACCTTCTTACTTCCAAAGCCAAAACCGTATCTACACTTTTATCCTTGTGGGTGACTAGTGTGATGGTAACTCTGGGTATTTAGGTGTGAGTGCATGGCGGCACGTCAGGCTGTGAGTCTTCAAAGGGTGCGGCTCCCACACCTGATGCCTTGGGGAATAATTCCTCCAGCATCTACACACAGCTGCACAGCCTGGGCCAGGCACACCTCAGCATATTCCCACCAGTCTCCAACCAGAAACCGTTCCCCTTTTCTCTCAGACAAAATCTTACACAACAGCCAAGGCTAGTCTGGAACTTATTATGTAGTTCAGGTCTGAAACTCACAGCAATTCTCCTGCTTCAGCTCTATTTTATTTTTCCCTCTATTTTAAAACTATGTCTAATAATTTCTGATACTGTGTAACAGGATATGTATACCTTATCCAGCAACAATGTTCCCTTTGAGAAGGTGCTCTGCCAGGCATATGCGTATGTATATATCTCTCTGTCTCTGTCTCTATCTATGTCTATATTTATATGTATGTGGCCCTTGATCCCTTAGAGCACAGTTCTGTCAATCCACAAGTATTACAGGAGATGTAGGTGCAGAGAGAAACATAAACACCACACAACCGAAACAAGAAAAGAGCACGAAACCCCGCCAGTGCATTCCACAGGCAGGTCCGGTCCGACCTCAGCACCCAAAACCTTGACTTGGTTTTCTCTACTTCTCTCGGTCCTTTGAAAAGCAATGAGACATTTTCAGAGTAGCAGAAACAAGATGATTCTGTGGTTTGTTCTGACAAAGGAAGTGGTATGTGACTTGACTAGATCGGTGGCAAAGAAGCAGGTGTGGGTTCTGAGGACCGTCAATGCTGGAATGCTGGCATGTAAACCTCCCTTAAACTCATGCCCTTGGATTGTCACTGTGTGCCTGTGAGCCATCCAGAGACCACCTTGCTATGTTTTTTTTTTTTTTTTGAGACAGGGTCTCATATAACCCAGCCTGACTCTCCCAAGTGCTGGGATTATACATGTATGTTGTCACCTCGGGTCTCCTGACTTGCTCTCGATCTATGTTCAGTGAAATGGGCTCTTTCATTTGCATTCTCTGACCTTTAGTCTTACTCTCATCTTCTGTGGGTACTGTTATGAAGTTCTACCTTGCCGGGCGGGTGGTGGCGCACTCCTTTAATCCCAGCACTTGGGAGGCAGAGGCAGGAGGATTTCTGAGTTCGAGGCCAGCCTGGTCTACAAAGTGAGTTCCAGGACAGCCAGGGCTACACAGAGAAACCCTGTCTCGAAAAAAACAACAACAAAAACAAACAAACAAATAAACAAAAAAAACAACAAAAAAAAGAAGTTCTACCTTAAACCTCAGCTGGATGTTGCCTGAGAGCGTAGCTATACCTCTTAGGGAGGTCTGATTTTTTTTCCAGGATAGGAAAAAAGACAAAATACCATAAACTCAGCTTCCTACATCCTGTTCTGTCTTTGTGTTCTTTTTCTCCTCAGGATCATATTTCTTGACCAATTATAACAATTTAAAGGGAAGAAAACCCCAAAGTTTCCTTTCTAAAGTCGGTAAAACCTTCTTCTTGTAGTTAAAAAGAAACACCTCTTCTAACTTTGTGTGCCTGCCCTGAGCACCAAGGGCTAGGAGACTGGAGCCAGTGGAGCCCTGTCAAATGCTCCACTATAGAGACACACGAGTGTCTGACATGCCACCACACCAGTCAGCCATCAAGCATCTGCTGAATGCTCAGGACAGTTACAAGATCAGCCTGGTATGATGCCAGAATGATGGATGCCAGACTGAGTCAGGAGACATACCAGTTCTTTGACTTGGAGGTTGGAGACCCTGACTTCCTTGTTCCAGGGCCTCAGTTTCCATAGATACAGGTGGAGATCAGCCTGGGCTGTGGGCTTCTTCCAACTAGAACTATGATGAAGTGTAAAGCAGGGTCATGAATTCCCTCATTCCTCCATCTCCAGATATCTCCGGACAGCTGGAGAGCCTGAGTAGATGACGGTAAATTTTGATGCCTTCAAAGGCCCAGTGTGGTCCACCCGGATGTGTGAACACCTTCCCCCTGGCCAAAGGGACCACCCACGTGTGTCCGTGTTTAGAGCACTCCAGTCATACTTTCTCTCTCACTCATAAAGTGTGAGATCCTGCTTCAAAAAATTAAAAAAGATAAAACGGTGGAACTGGAGAAGTGGGTCAGCAGTTAAGAGCACTTTTTGCTCTTCCAGAGAAACTACTTCTGTTTCCAGTACCTATGTCAGGAGCTCCAGGGGCTGGAACACCATCTTCTGGCCTCAGGGTGCACTGTACTGACACGACACACACTCGCACACATACAAAAAGAGTTTTAATTCTATACTCAACGGCTGATTGATACTGTACTAAATTTCTGAGGGAGCTGATGAATTCTGGACTTGTTTCCTGAGTCTCCGTCTTCAAGACTCTGGGATTCAGTTTAGACTCAGACGCTTCAGGAATTTTTTTCTCGTTGTTTGCGTTTTCTTTGTCTTTGTCATTAGGTTTTGAGGCAGGGTCTCTTAATGTAGACCTGACTTGCCTGGAACTCACAAGCATAGGGATTGAAGGCAAGAGCCACCAAGGCCACCCTGTCTGCTCCTTGACAGACTAGTCTGCTTTTTTTTCCTTTTTTTTTTTTACCTTGAGGGAGGAAAAAATAAATAAATAAATAAAGGCTCTTATGACCTCACAACATACTCACCTCCACCGCGGTGACATCATGACCGCGTGATAGCGTCACAATAATCTCATCGTTCCTTCCAGCTCCTCCTCGGAAGCCTCGGACCCAGTCAGAGGCGCGACGCGCACTGGGCGGTGCTTTCGCGCGCCGATGACGTCACACCCAGCGCTGTCGTCACGTGCCCCCCCCGCGAGGGGTGGGGCCTGAGGGCGGTGCTTCCGGTCGGCGGAGCTTAGCGGCCCCAGTGGCGGAGGCGGCGGCGGCGGCGGCGGCGGCGGCGGCGGCGGCGGCGGCCGAGGCCGAGTGGCGGGATGGCGGGCGCCGTGAGCGAGGCGCGGTTCGCGGGGCTGTCGCTGATGCAGCTGCACGAGCTGCTGGAAGACGATGCGCAGCTCGGCGACATGGTGCGGGGGATGGAGGAGGTGAGCGTCTTGGGACCCGGGGAAGGGGGTGCTGGGACGGCGCGCTGGCAGCCAGAGTGGGGGCCCTGACGCGAGAATCGGGGGCACCGAGGGCCGCAGGCCGGTTTGAGTCGGAGATCGGAGCCGAGAACCGAGACCTGGGGTCTTTGGGGACGGGTCTGGGGCCGGGAGAGGAAGTGAAGGCGCTGAGATTGGCTTGGTAGGGGTAGAGGTGATTGCCGTTCAGTCTCCCAAGGACTCTAGGGGACCAAAGCAGATAGAGTAGGCATGGATTTGGGAAGGTTTTGAAAGGAAAGGTTGGAAAGTCGCGGGGGCACTGAAGCCAGTTAAAGCGGATCGGATCTAGGAACTAGTCCGAGTTGACGGACTGTTCAAAGACGGGCTTATAGGGAGCAGAGATCTGTAGCTGAACCTAGGACGGGATTCTGAGAGGGGTTCTCGGGGTTCAGAGGCTCCAGGCCACGGACAGCCAGGGCAAGGTGGGAAGGGGCCTAGTGACTGCCGGCTCTCCAGAAGGCCGATTCCCGTGAAAGTGGCTTTAGGAGAGTTGACTCGAGTTCCTTCCTTTGGTTGTTCTGTGAACGGTCTGTGAGTAGCAAAGAGGATCCCTTTTCCCCAAGCATCCCGGCCTAGTAAAGAAAGGTTAAGGGAATTCTAGCATGCACAGCTCTCTGCCCACCTCTTTGGGCTCCTGAAATTGCTTCTGGTAACAGGGTAAAAGGGACTGGGACCTGAGTGCCGACCCCCCCCCCTTCTCTATAGTCCGAAGCCGGCCCAGCTTCTGGAAGGCATGTGCCCGCCCACGTTTCTGGTTATCTTCCTCCACACCTCAGCCTGTGGTTTGCTTAGAGGAGTGACTGACTTCACCCTCGCAGATCTGCCCTGAGTACTTCCCCTTTTCCTTCTCTCCCAACTGGTCCTGACGCTGGTGCTACGTACGAGTCTGGAGCTGTCTGATCCAGCTCTCTGTTGCCCACTACCTCCTTTGTCTGGGAAGTCTGAGCTTCCCCAAGCCCTCAGGGTTTAGTTTTGGCTCCTGCCAGAAGCTGGTATAGGGGGCTTTTTTTTTTTTTGGCTTGCTTTCCGAAGAGGAATTGTTCAGCACCCAGCCAGCCCCCTTCCAAGGGGGCTTGTAAGAAGGTTGTACATTCAGAATCCCTGGAAAACCCTCAACAGATCATTGTCTGCCGCCACAGAGAGGCCACTGTAGTAAGATGGTATCAGTGTTTCCATTAATACACCCCTTGTATTCAACGGCTTTGCAGCTTGGCACATGGAATCTTGCCCTGAGATGCAATTTACCCAGTTTGTGGTCTCCATGTGGCACTGTCCATTTTTCAGAGAATAATAAGAGACAAAAAAAAATCCATCTTTCTTGACTGAATGAGAATTCCGAGCCTGCAGAAGAAAGGACAATCCTCGCTTGGCCTCGCTGCAGTTTCTGAGCAGTTTTGTTGGCTGCATGCAGCGTGTCTTTCTAGCTTAATAATAAAATGAGAGGTAGGCTTCTCAGCTTGTGACCCTGCCTGCAAGCTGCCACTTTGCTGTCTATGACTATTCTGTTTCAGTGAGAACAGCTACTGGAACTCTGTAAGTGGAACATTTAATAACATAAACTCTGACTTAGCGGAGGGATGGCTCGGTGGCGCGAGTGAGTCAAATGGTCTGTGACTCCAACCTCACCATCCTCCCCCTAGAAACCTAGAGATTGGTTTGTTGTTGTTTTGGTTTGGTTTTGAGACAGTGTTTCTCTCTGTAGCCCGGGCCGTCCTGGAACTCACTCTGTAGACCAGGCTGGCCTCGAACTCACAGATCCACCTGGTTCTGCCTCCTGAGTGCTGAGATTAAAGGGCATGCTTCCTTGAGATTGTTAGAGGAAGGGAAAGGCAAATAAACGTAGCAGGACTTTTGATTTAATTTAGTTTTTTTTTTTTTTTGAGTCAAAGGGTCCTCCCTACCACAGTGCCAGATGGAAATGCTGAGGACTGACCACACCTGAGGCAACCACATATGTTACTGAAGTTACTCAGCAGCAGACTGTGTTGAGCTTTTAAAACAGGGAAGCAACTTGAAAACCAAAACACCTGGTTTGCACACCCTGCTTTGCACACCCGTTGTCCTAGTCATGGGCGGTGTTTTCCAAAGGAATGGGTGGAACTCCGACAGCGGTTTTTATTTTATTTTTTGGCGGTGAAAGTTTCCCTCCCCTGGCCGTGTCACACATTTGTTTGTTTTGGGATAGTTTCAAGAGAGAAGAGAAGAGTCTGTGAACCATCCTGAACCATCCCCTCCTGACCAAATGGAGCATTATGTGAAAGTGTTACGGAGCTTTCAGGCTCAGGAATGGTAGACTGTGGAGTGGACTTGGCTGCTTTCGTGCTGTGTGACTCTGTAGGCAGAAAACTGCACCTCTCTGAACTGCTCTTACAAAGGGCGGTATAGATGTTTCATAAAGTTGATAAGGGTCAGGTGAGATGGTGACTTTGAAACACTCAACACAGTTCATGGTTAGTGCTCAGTGTTCAATAAAGAATTGCAGGAGCCGGAGCCGGAGCCGGAGCTCCATTGGCAGGGTGCCTGCTGTGGAAGCGGGAAGACCTGAGTTCAGTCCCCAGAGCCCACATAAAAAGCCAGGAATGGCGATGCACTGGTGTCATCCATTTGTCTCCCCCAGGACAGGGAAACAGGAGGCTCCCTAAGGCACCCTGGCCAGCCAGTCTAGCCTGGGGTGGGGGGGGAACTGCAGAGACCCTGTCCCAGAAAACAAGGTGGACTGGACCTGAGGAGGCAAGGCTCTCCTGAGGTGGAACGCCTGAGGTTTTCCTCTGGGCTGCATGCTCTGGTATACATGTTGCCTTGCATGTATCCATATGTATGTGCGTGTGCGCACACACATACACCGGGGTGGGGTGGGGGAATACCTGGGGTTTGTTTGTTTGTTTGTTGAAAGAATAACCGATGAGCTGGAGAGGTGGTCAATGGTTAAGAACCCTGGCTGCTTTTCCAGGGAACCTGAGTTTGATTCTTAGCACCCACATGGTGGCTCACAACCATCTACAATGGGCCCATGCCCTCTTCTGTCACACAGGTGTACATGCAAATAGACCACTCATATTCATAAACATATTCATATACATGTTTAAGGGGGAAAAAGACTAGCTTGATGTCACCCTAACAGATGAATAGGGTTTCGTTTTTTAAAATTTTAAAAGTAAATGTTGACTTGCTGTTAGCCTCAAACATTTTATCTTTGTACAGTCCAGAGGGGTTGTGAGACTCGGTGGTTCAAGGAACCATTGGGGGGTGGAATGGGCCTTTTATAGCTCAGACTCTCAGAAGCTGAGAGGAAGGATAAGGCTCTACTTGCTCTCTCTCTCTCTCTCTCTCTCTCTCTCTCTCTCTAACTGGCAGAATGACAGTGTTTTAAATTGTAGGGTGAGGCTTCTCGCAGCCCGAGGGGATGTTTTGTGGCTGCTGTCAAGTGTGGCTTGGTGAAGGCCTTCACTGTTAGCCTTCACTTGTTGTGGGCATTGTCTTCGCTATTTTAATTGCAGAGTGTGAGTTTTAGCACAGCTCCAGGCATTAACATGATGACGGTGCTAAACCCTGTGTGCTTTCTCTTTTCCTGCCCATATTCTGCTCCCTAAGTCCAGACATCATTAGCGGGCCTTTTTTCGTTTTGGGGAAAAAAATTGTGGGTGTGGGTGGGGAGGTGGGGACAGGGACTGGGACAGGGATGGGGACCAGATGGGAAAACAACATGGGGGTTGAGACAGGGTCTCCCTGCATAGCTCTGGCTGCCCTGGAACTCACTCTGAAGACCAGGCAGGCCTAGATAGATTCACCTGCATCTGCCTTCCAAGTGCTAGGATTAAAGCCTGCCTGTGCCACCACACCTGGCTGAATTTGTTTTGTGTACACATGGGTGTTGATGCATGAGAGGGAATCCGAGAACAACTTTGAGGAGGAGGTTCTTTCCTTCCGTTGTGGGACAGGAGGTTCTTTCCTTCCTCCGTGGGACGGAGGGTTAGGACTCAGGCTTTTGCAATAAAGGGCCTTTACTAAACCAACAGTTCTCAACCTGTGGGTCTCCACCCCTTTAGAGGTTGAACAACCCTTCTGCTGGCCATCAGAATACACAGATATTTACATCACAATTCCTAACAGTAGCAAAACTACACTTATGAAGTAGCAGTGAGAATAAGTTCCGAGTTGGAGGTCACTACAACCTGGGGAACTCTGTTAAGTGGTTGTAGCATTAGGAAGGTTGAGAACCACTGACCTAAACCGTCATACTGGCCTTCTTTCTACTTTATTTTCACATGGCGGTGGAATGCGTCTTTATCTGCCCACACGAACCCATTGACTGGCAAGGCACTCCCATAAAAGGAACGGTTGCTTGGGGGATTAGGCAAGTACTCCGGACCTCTTGGGTCACCTCTCCCTGTGTGTCTTCTATGGAAATGCTGCCTGGTCTACGGCTAATGCTCTCAGAGGATTTGAATTCCACAGCTTCGTTCCTGTGGGAATGAAAGTGCCAGCACACAGAACTGTCGGGAGTCTGAAAAGACATCGTGTTTTGTGGAAAGTAAAGAACTCTGGCCTGGAAGAAGCTGCTTCCTTGAGGCCTGTTGGGCTGTGACTTGTGTGTGACAGCAGCCACTGCCCCAGTCATAATGGCTCATTGAAATGGAACGCTAACCCGGGACTCCTTTGGAACACACGGGCTGAATCACCGCTGGTGGGACTTGGGATTTTAGAAGCCAAGAATTTGAACTTGCTGAAGTTAGGAAGTGGGGACTCTCTCAGTAGCCCTGGCTGTCCTGGAACTCACTCTGTACACCAGGCTGGTCTCAAACTCAGAAATCCACCAGCCTCTGCCTCCTGAGTGCTGGGATTAAAGGTGCGAGCCTGCACACCTGGGCTTTCCTTTTAAAATAGTAATGTTTATGGGAAGACACGATAGGTAAGAAAGAGACTAGGGTCTGGTCCCAGCGGGTCTCACTGCCCCTTCCGCCACTAGAGCATAGGCTGGAGTTCTCCAGCTCCCCAGCTCCCTCAGTCACAGGCATGTTTCCTGTCCCTTAGCCTCTTCTTTTGTGTCATCTGTGGCATTTGATACCCATTTTATAATCTGTTCACTTCCCTGTGGCCCCATGGCTTCATTTTGTCACACGTGTGTTTTCCACACTGTCACCAGCATGGTGCCTGACAAGAAGGGCATCCTCCATCAGTGCCACTGTGAGTGGTGGCCTGGCTTCCGCGGATGAAGAGTGGCCTGGATCGAGTGTGGAAGAAGGGTGCCTGTTGGTGGATAGGGAGAAATGAGACCCTGTTGGAATGTGGGGTTCCAGCAGAGCACCTCCAGGACAGGAGCGAGTGCGTGCGACTCTGGAGCTCCTCCAGAGCTGTCCCCAGGAGATCGTGATTTCAGCCAACCTTGACCACCAGGTAGTTAGTGTGTCGTCAGAAGCAAGAAGGGGAGGGGCATCATATGACTGGAAGAAGTTCCGGGAATTGAGTGACCCCGTTTTGATGTCCTGTCACTGTGCTGTCAGAACTGGCCTGCAGAGGAACCTAGAGTGATCGTTTGCCCCTGATCTGCAGTGGCTGTGCCCCTGAGCTGAGGAAGGCCAGCTGTGTTGGTCATGAGGCCCTTACTGTGGTATTTGGAGTGGACATTGCCATGGGGATTTATGCCCTGCACACAGTACAAGGTTATCCCCAGAGTCTCGGTGACAGTTGACCAGGCAGCCTCTGGCGCCCAGAGCGTGCTGAGACTGGAGTTGTGTTTGGCTGTTCCCTTCCTGGCCGTCACTTGGAAGAACTCTCCTTAGGACAGAGGCAGAAGCAAAGCTGCTTACAGCATTTCTTCACGAAGAATGGAATTTGAGGTGTGATGTGTGATATACTTGGGTTTGTCATCTCTAGGGGACATGACTAACTCTCACTTAGCAAACTCAGTTGACCTGGAGCTTGCTGTATAGACCAGGCTGACCTCAAACTCACATTTCTCTGCCCCTGCCTCCCAAGTGCTGATGTTAAAGGCGTGCGCCACAACCCCTGATATTTCTTTTTCTTTTTCTTTTTTAATTGTGCGTTTTATTTATGTGTGTGCCTGTGTGGAAGTCAGGACAGCTAGTGGGGGTTGGTTCTGTCCACCATGTAGGCCTCGGTGGTTGAAGTCAGATTGCTGTCATGTGCATGTGCTAACATACATCTTTTAAATCAAAGCTTTTGTTATCTCCAAGGGTTATCGAATGGCCTCTTGAAGTTGTGTTCATGTCCGTAGCCCAGCAGCCAGCATGGTGAAGGGACAAAGTGGCTGCTAATTAATGTTTGCCTACAGACAGCCGGTGTCCTTCATGTGCACATAGCCGAGTTCTAGGAGGTTTATTCATTACTCAACCCTTGTGGAGAACCTGTTCTCTCTGGGGATGTGAAACTAGTAAAGCCGCAGTTTGCTTTTTCTTTCTTCCTTTTTCTTTTTTTGTGGGGCTGAGGATAGAAACCAGCGCCTTCCGAATTCGAGGTGGGCTCTCTCCACCATCCAACTGGACCTTCAGCCCCAGGTTTTGATCTTTTAGAATCATGCTGGTATACACAGCTAAATCTACAACACAGGTTTTAAGTACTGGGTCTTAACACACTGTAGTCAGGGGAGACCCAGGAAGCCTTTAGGGCATGGGGGAAGGTCACAGAGTGTTTCCTGGAGGAGAGAGTGACTCAGCGGGGATCCAGAGGTTGAGATATAGGTAATCAGGCGGTAAGGGAATGTGACTCTAGGGCCTGGAGTGGACAGCAAGAACAAAGACTCCCACAAGGTTCTGGAGCTATGTGCAGGCGCAGTGCTATACTAACACGGCTTGAGGGACCAGTGCTAGGCTGATGCTAGAGAGGCAGGCGGCACCAGATGGCCTGGCCAGCCACCGGGGTAAGAAGCTTGGCCTGATCCTCTGGAGAGCCACTACAGGGTTTAAGCCAGGCAGCGTTGCGGTTGGCTGCCCTTGACATTTCTGTAGATGATTCTGCTGTATGTGTGGGAGTGTGGGGGATGAATTAGAGCGGGGTTAAGATGAGGAAATTATGAAGATCAGTTAGGCTGAAAAATAAGATTGAACCTTGAGGAGCCACAGTGGTGGGCTTCAGGGCCGGAGGCTGTGCCCCAGCAGAGCCTCTGGGACTTGCTCTGCCCAGATGGAATAATAGTGAACTGGTCTGTGTGTGTCTGTCAGTTGCATGTTATAGAGGGATATAGTGGAAATCTAGCAAATCTGTGTGTGTGTGTGTGTGTGTGTGTGTGTGTGTGTGTGTGTGTATGTTCAGCAATAAAATGACAGAAAAAGAGGCAGCGTAAATTTTAAAAACTACAAAAACTGGAAAGTCACCCATATGTATATATGTATGTATTTGCTTTTTGATGATGGTGGGAGGATGATAGGATCTTGCTGTGTAGTCCAGGCTAGCCTCAAACAGTTGCTCTCCTGCCTCAGCCTCTGAAGTACTAGGACAACAGAGTATCATATGCGGTAGGAAGTGGGGAGACTGAGACAAGATGTGGGGTGCAAGGAAACTTAGGGGCAAGTTTCCCAAATACTAGTTTGCTCACTGTTAACACAGTAGTATCAACAGTAGCATCCTAAAACAGGTGATGTGTCTTTGGCCTGTTACCCTAGCTATGGGGAGCTCAGATAGGCGAGTGAGTTAAGACTAGATGGGGTGACGTAGTTGAGACTTTTTATTTAATAAAAGAAAAACCCGCTGTAGTTCAGATGGCATTCATTTAATCCCCAGTACGAAATACCCAGGGTGTGGAGGCTCTGTGTGGTCCTAGTACTTGGGAGCCAGAGGCAGGAGGATCAGGCATCCAGGACCATCCTCAGCTGTACAGAAAGATTGCCGCCAGCCTGGGAAAAGAAAAAGAAAAAAGGCGTCCTGTGTAGTTATCCCAAGGATTAAATCAGACAGTCTGCATAGCCAGTGTGGTACCTGGCAGTAATCAGGCAGTGAGCAGAAAGGCCTTTCCATCCTAACACTGCAATGTGAGGCCATTAGAGTTGACAGACATTTCCTTCAGGCATTAATTCCTGGAATTTAAATTCTTGATGATCATTACACAGCTCTGATCATTACACGGCTCCCAGCAAATAGAGTTGGGGAAATGATGGTTAATGGGCTGTGGAGGAGCTGCTTTCTTTCTTTCTGGCAGGGTAGGAGTTGGGGGCAACCTTGGCGGGTTGGGAGGTGGGGTGGGGGAAGGGAGGACCTTGAGGGGTTGGGAGGGTATGAGGTGAAGTTCTGGAGGCTGTGCACCTGCGTGCAGCGTGCTGATTTTCTAGATCCTAGTAGATGCCTGGGGCCCTGGGGCCTCCTGTGGGATAGATGCCATCTGCTGCTACTGCCCAGGGCTCCTGGGGGATCAGTGGGAGCACAGTAGTTGTTGGGTGTCCGGAATGAGTTCTGGGGCAAGGTGGAAGGCCTTGTGAGTTTTATGGATTTTTGTTTTTAAATATTTATTGTATTTATTAAATATAAGTACACTGATGCTGTCTTCAGACACACCAGAAGGGGGCATCAGATCTCGTTACAGATGTTTGTGAACCACCTTGTGGTTGCTGGGAATTGAACTCAGGACCTCTGGAAGAGCAGTAAGTGCTCTTAACCACTGAGCCATCTCCAGCCCAGCACTTGTTAACACTAATACCTTTTTTGTGTCCTCCACCTCCCCACGTGCTCCCTGCCTTTGCCATCTGGTCCTCCCACCAGAGGCCCGAGGCGATGGGTAAACCCTTTAAGGGACTAGAAGCATGCAACTGTGAGCCAAAACAAAGCACCTCTTTATAAGCTGATTAACTCTGGTATTTTGTTATAGTGATGGAAACTCAGGAATCAGGATGGCTTAGGCATCTGGTTCTCCACACGAGATAGCTAGGTTTTTGTTAACAAACGTAAGTAGATTAATCTAGAGAGCAATAGTCTCTTTTGACTCATTTTCTTCTTTCCTAACTACGTACAAGAAGAAGAAAAAAATCTCCCGATTAGAGTAGGAATTTTCTCCTTTATACCTAAGTGAGAGTAAGTAAAGTCATGAATGAAAGTTTATTAAACCGAAATCAGAGTCAGGGTTAGAAAGGCCATATCAAGATGCATATTAAAGATAAGAGGGAAACATCAGAAGACATACAACCCAGGTCCCACTGGGATAGTCACCTTTCCATTTGTGCTTTATAGAGACCAAGCTGAAAGTCGCCCCCACACAAACCTCTCGAAACTCTGGGGAGAGGAAAGGGAGCCTAAGAATCCTCTGCCGCTTTGTGGTTGGCCTCAGACAGAAACCACCAAGAAAATTCAGATCCAGGGGCACGTGGTGGCCTCCCTCTCGGTCCCACTGCTGAGAGGCTGAGAGAGGAGCGTCACTTGAGCCCGTGAGTTTAAGACCACTCTGGGCAACATGGGAGATCTGTCCCCCACAAAAGGGAAAAATTAACTTAAAAGTTGGGGTTTAAAAATTTTCTTTAGTAAGCTGAATTTTCTTGGGGGGGTGAACAAGGGGAATGCTAAGTTCAGTTTTAAAATTACTACAGAAGACTGAGATCTTTCCACCGAACAAAGTGTTCCAGTAATTCTACATATGTCTGCCTTTGCCATCAGCAGAGGTGACTGAGGGGCAGTGAGATTGCTCAGTGGGTAATGACAATTGACAACCTGAATCTGATCCCCAGAACCCACATGGTAGAAAAAGAGAACTAAATCCCATGTTTTCCTCGGACCACGTCTATGTCCTGGCCTGTCTTATGCCAATGTGATATCTCCATCCATTTGCATTTCTGTCTGTGCAAGCATGCACATGCATGCACACTCACACACGCATGCACACACATACATGCACGCACATGCACATACTCACAAACATTAAAAGTTTTAAAAAGGAACTAAGCTAGGCATGGTAACATGTGCCTGTCATTCCAATTACTTAGGAGACTGTCTCAGGAAGATCATTTGAACTCAGAAGTTTAAGACCAGCAATGCGCCGGGCGGTGGTGGCGCACGCCTTTAATCCCAGCACTTGGGAGGCAGAGGCAGGAGGATTTCTGAGTTCGAGGCCAGCCTGGTCTACAGAGTGAGTTCCAGGACAGCCAGGGCTACACAGAGAAACCCTGTCTCTAAAAACCACAAAAAAAAAAAAAAAAGACCAGCAATGCAGTGACACCTCATAATTAATTAATTAATTAATTCCAGGACTTAAGAGGCAGGCTCAGGCAGATATCCATGAGTTCGAGGCCAGCCTGGTCCGAGTGAGGTCCAGGACAGCCAGGGCTACACAGAGAAACCCTGTCTCAAAATAAGCAAAGTAAACAGTGTGCTGCCCCTCACCCCTCCTCACGGTGCGCCTGGCCTTTCTGCTGCTCCCTAGCTACATGCTACTCAAGGACCAAATGTGTTCGCTTTCAGACCTCCTCATTCTGGGTTTATTTGCTTAGAAGTTATGCAATACTCTCCAGCTGGTGAGCTGTGAGTGGAAGAAAGAGGACTGCTTCTGTGAAGGCCAAACTGTGCTTTAGAAAGCGCTAACACAAAGTATTGCACTAGCGAAGACCCAGACCTCACTGGTCAGCAAGGTGTGGACTAGACAGAGAACCAGTCAAAGCGTCCCGGGAGTCTGCTCTCACGGCGCTTGCCCAGTGTCTGAGTCTTCACTCGGTGGAAGGATGTGACCTCGTAAAAACGACGTGGAGGGGCTGGAGAGATAAGGGGCTGTGAGTAACAGCCCTCCTTTCTCTTGCAGAGGACCTGGGTTCTCAGCACCCACATGACAGCTCCCAACTGTATAACTCCAGTTCCAGGGGATCCAGTGCCCCTTATGGTCTCTGGGCACTAGGTATGCACGTGGAACACATGCAGAGGGATCCAGTGCCCCTTATGGTCTCTGAGCACTAGGTATGCACGTGGAACACATGCAGAGGGATCCAGTGCCCCTTATGGTCTCTGGGCACTAGGTATGCCCGTGGAACACATGCAGAGGGATCCAGTGCCCCTTATGGTCTCTGGGCACTAGGTATGCCCGTGGAACACATGCAGAGGGATCCAGTGCCCCTTATGGTCTCTGGGCACTAGGTATGCACGTGGAACACATGCATATAAAATACCCATATACAAAATAAATAAAATTTTTTAGAATGAAGAAAGTGAAACCTTTCTTTAATGAAAAGACCTTGGCGGCTAGGGAGATAGCTCAAGGCAAAGTGCTTAAAGTTCCATCCTTAGAAACCATGTGTACAAAGCCAGGCTCCCACAAGATTGCTGTGTAGTGGGCCGTGTGCACTTGAAACCCAGTGCTGGAGAGGAAGAGACAGGCCAGCCAGTGAGAGAGACCTTGTCTTAAAGGAAGGAAGGCTATAAAGCGGACGCATCTGAAGAGTTCACTCTGTCCTCTGGCTTCCACACACTTGTGTGTACACACATGCACCTGCACATACACAAGAAAGACCTTTGTCTTAAGTGGGGAAAAAAATGGGCACATTCCTGCCTTTAAGATGACTAGCCAATGCATGGGGGAGGTAGGATTAAGAGTATGCGACCAGACTGGGCTACATAGTGAGCACTATCTGAAAGAAAACAAAACAACCGAAGTGTTTAGTGTGAAGGTACTTTAACCAACTGCCCAGTTAACTAACTGATTCCTATTATGTGTGGCACAGAATTTTCAAGCTTAGCAGCTGAGGTTGTGTGGCACAGAATTTTCAAGCTTAGCAGCTGAGGTTGGGATTCAGTGGTCTGGGAACACACACACACACACACACACACACACACACACACACACCACTTTTAGGAGATAAGGGACAAGGGCAATTAGCACCGTGATCAGTGTGGGTGGTCCGTCCTGCCTTCCCACCTCACCCAGGGTCCTGAGTTAGCATAAGGCCAGTGGCTCTAGTCAAGTCACATCTCAAAGCAGGTATCAGTCATCAGAGCCACTCAGACAGGTCACACTTCCTTGCTCCTCACACCACATCTAAGTAATTCCAAGTTTCAAGAGCTTGATTGTTTTTATCTGAATATTAGGAAATAAGTCTTCTAGGAAATGGTAAGCCCTGGCGTGTCATCCTACCAGGACTAGGACACTGGCAAGCTGTGTGTCCCAGAACCGACTTCATTTCTTCTCTGGGACTGGTCTGATTGTTTTCAAGCCTCCACACTTGTGCTTCTGTGAGTTCCTGGTCTTCCTGTGAGCGGCATCCCAGTCCTTAGCCTCGTGGCCCTCTCCATGCGGATGAGACTGAGTTTAGAGGCCACTCCTGCTCCTTTCTGAGAAAGCAGCTTCTGCCTTCCATCCCAGCCAAAAGTATCTTTACTTAAAAAAAAAAGCGGCTGGAAATTGCTGGTCCTTCTGTTTGTTTGTTGAGACAGGATTTATTTCTCTGTATAGCTCTGACTGTACCAAAACTCACTCTTGTAGGCCAAGCCGGCCTTGAACTCACAGAGATCCGACTGCCTCTGCCTCCTGAGTGCTGGGACTAAAGGCCTGCGCCTCCACACCCAGGAGAGCTTTGTTTCTCAGCCAAGTGAGTGGAGCTTTTGATAAGCAGCTGGAGTTCCTTCCTGAGTGGGCTGTAGTCTTGGAGATGGTTTCACACAGCCCCCGGGGACAGTTGTATTTTAGGCCAGTTTCGTAATCTTCTGCAGCTCCTCCAATGTATTTCTGGACCGTCCTATCTTCCCTCTGTCACCATGCTAAGCAGTTTGACTCTGCAACTGCTTGGTTCTTCTCAGGAAAAGGGAAGGGAGATCTGAATTGAAGGGGGCGGCCTCAGGCTACTGCAGCAGGCCGCTGGGGGGGGGGGGGCAAGGTGGGAGTGGGGGGACTGTTGGCCTGGATCACAGGCCTCCTGAAAACATCAAGTCACTTGGGAATTGACTTTTGCCATTGGTTAACTCTTTCTGAATGGGAGATGAATTTGAGCTTTCTAAATAACCACAGGACTGGCAAGATGGCTCAGAGGGTGAAGGTGATTGCCTCCAAGTCTTATCACCTGAGTTTGATGATGGAAAGAGAGAACCAACTCCTCCCATAAGTTGTCCTGACTTCACTCATGTGCGTGTGAGTCTACACCCACAAAGGCACACACACTGTATGTGATATAAGAACGATAACATGCCCAGACTGGAGAGGTGATTCAGCAGTTAAAGCCATATACAGCTCCTGCAGAAGACCCGAGTTTGGGTGGCTCAGCTGTGTGTGGCTCTCCATCCAACACAGCACCCACGCACATGCCCACGTACAGACATGTGAATGTACATCATTAGAAAGAGACTCCCAGCGTACAGCCTGCGCCTGTGGTGACTTGCATTCAGATGAAGGGGTAAGAGAAGTCGCAGTTAGCCTGCGGACCATAGACCAGCACTCTCCTTACAGCGTGGTCTGCAATCCAAGCGCAATCTCAACCCTACGCTGTGAGTGGCAGAGTGGGGCAAAAGCTTAAGGTCTGTCTCCTCCTGTGTTTCTCAGAGAGCTTTAGATTTATCCGAAGTGGTAAAGGTCAAATGAAGACGTGGCCAGTGGACGATGACCTCACTAATTGGACAGTTTGAGAGTGTCACACTCTGCAGACGCTAACTCCCTCTTCCAGAAGTTGTTTTTGTTTGGCTGTTTTGTTTGTTTGTTTGTTTTTCTGCTCTTTTGAGACAAAAGGAGCCTTACTGTAGCCCAGGTTGACCTCAGACTTACAGCAATCCTCCTGTCTCAGCCTCAGAGTACTGGTATCATAGGTATGAGCCGCCATGCCTGGTTCAAAAGTTGTCTTTAAAAAGGTGAAAGGGAGCGAAGCCAATGCCGTGCTGTTCCTGTGTGAATCGTGTTTCCCGTGATCAAATGAGGCAGAAAGCTCTAGCGATTCCATCAACACTTGGAGGCGTGAATGATGCTGAAGAAATAGTGTAGAATGCAGAGTGTGATCATGGCGATGGATATAGAGCTCGCCCACCGAGATTGGAAGAGCAAACGGTAGGAAGCTGCTGCTTTTAAATACCTTAAAAGTAAAGGTTGCGGTGACTCTGCAGATGACCTCCAGCAAGGGCAAGACTCTGGTTCAGTGTTCAGTAAAACGTCGACAAGAACCTGGGATAGGGTTACTGCGGCTGCATTGTGCGTAGAAATCACGATGACGACATACAGACAGTGGGAGTGAGTTCTAGGTGGCTGTTTGAAGTGGATGGTAGTGAACTGTTGTCTGTCTGTTCCTCAGCAGAGCCACGGAGAAAACACACTCAGGAAAAACCTCAGCATTGTTACAGCAGGGCAGGGATGGCAAACAGATGCTAGACATCATACTGGGATGAGAGGATGGGGACCACAGTGAAGTGTTCAGTCACCCCAGTAACTCCCTAAACCTTTATGATCATATCAGCTTGATTCCCCCCACCCCCTTCCAAGGTGCTCTCCCAGGCACTGTGCTCTGTGTGTGTGTGTGTGTAGACCACACCTCTAATGACAGAACACATGGCCTGTCTGGACTAGGGCAGCGCCAACCTGCAGAGCCTTTATGTATGGAGATGATCTTGACCGGGAGACGCTGGAGGTCTGGGCTGCTACTGGGTCATTGTTGGGCTCTTAGATGTGTTTCCTGAGTGAACGAAGGGATGAACTAATGAGTGAGTGACTGGTTACTGAGTTAGAGCATGTTGTGACTGACCAGGTGGAGCAATCACTTGTGGTTTTTAAAAATACACTTTTAATTAAAGTAGAATTACACATTTTCCCCTCCCCTTTCCTCTCTCCAGCCCCTCTGCGTACCATCCCCAGTCCTTTCCGTGCTCCCCTCCTCAAATGGATAGCTCTTCTTCACTGGTTATTGTTGCATACACACACACGCACACGCACACGCACGCACGCCTGTTTGTGTGTGCAGGTTTCAAGGCTGACTACCTTTTGTTAGACAACCAGTAAGGGCCCCCACCCGTGGGAGGCTGTTTCTCTTCCTAACAGTCATTGTTTGCCCAGTTCTTTGTCCAGGGCTGGGACCCATAAAGCTGCTGCTTCTTCTTTAGTGAATGGGTGAATTACAGTGGCCTCAGGGCTGATAACTCTGCTTTCTTTTTCGAATTGAACTTTGTCAGTGGAGAGGGTTGAAGAGAGCTGCAGAGGGTTCCTGTCCTGGCAACCATCGTCATGATCTTATCCTTTTCCCTTTATTTAGTGGTGTGCACAGTGCAGTGCGGAGGCAAACCAGGATGACAGGTGGTCACCACCTGCTGCCAAACTTATGTTAGACACTTAAAGACTCTGCCCTCGGAGGAGCTAGACAGGCGGCGGCTGAGGAGTGAAGTTGTCGCGCGTGCGCGCTTGCCTGTGCTGTGCTGGGCTGGGCTGTGCTGGGCTGCAGAGAGTGCAGTTCTACGATTTCATTTAGTTTTGTTGCTCTGAGGCAGGGTCCAGCTCTGTAGCTCTGGCTAGCCTTGAACTTGCACCACACCTGGCCTTAAGAGGCTGAGCGTCCTCATCAGAAGGGAGATAGATGGCCTCACTGCTTAGGAAAGCTGCAGAAGTTTTCTGCAGGCTTCTGGGCAAACAGGCACACTGGATGGAGGGATTCCCGGTGGGAGGGGGTGCTGAGATTCCACTCTGGTGACAGATTTGGGAGGGAGGGCAGCCTGGGGGACAGGGCCTAGTTGGCCTGCTGAGACTCCCTGTGAGGAGGTGCACCCCACTTTACCTTCCTCCATCTTTGGTCCAGAAAAGGAAGAGAGGTCCTAGGCATCGATCAGTCTGTTGGTTTCGAGGAACAGAGCAGGAGCGAGGATGGACCTGGAGGACAGAAGGTGCCAGTGCTGTGCCAGTGCCCTGTGGCTGCTGCAGCAGCTCACCGCAGTTCTGTGGTCTCAGAACATATGTGTCACACTCTAGGAGCTGGAAGCCTGGCATGACGTGCCGTGGCCCCTCTTTCACTTCTAGCCGTGGCCGGCTCCCTTGTGACCACACTCCTCCACACTGGGCATTATGTCAGTACAAGAGGTGGCAGAGAACATTGAGCAGGGACGGTCCAGTTTGGGGTGGGGCTGTTCAGATAAAGGCAGCTCAGAGCCATTGCCAAGCTTGGTAGAGGTGTGGACAGGACAGTGGGGACCTAGGAGTCACGTGAACAAATCTGGTGGCAAGTGTCGTATATGCCAGGGATAGGCTCTATTGCCCAGCAACATGTTTGCTTGTTAAATAAAGCAAGATTGTTCACCTTGTGCATATGCTAGGCCTTCAGAGAATGGTGAGGTAACCAGGTTGTAACCTTCCAAGTGACGCAGCTGGATCCCAAGTGCTCCCTGGATTCGCAACATGTGACTGTACTGTTAAGAATTTCCAGCTGGGCCCTGGTGGCACAGGCCTTTAATCCCAGGACTTGGGAGGCAGAGGCAACCTCCCAGGCTGAGTTCAAAGCCAGCCTGGTCTACAGAGTGAGTTCCAGGACTACACAGAGAGAAACCTTGTTTGGAAAGACAGGAGAGAGGGAGGGAGGGAGGGACGGACGACAGACAGACGGACAGACAGACATAGTAGTTCCATGTTCCATTCATTTGTTCAGATTTGCTCCTGTAGCTCAGGAGCATCTCTTGTGTCAAGAGGACTCAGGGGCGGCCAGAAGTAGTAGTCTTCCGTGAAAAGACAGACCTGTCTGCATTTAGGAAGACACACTTGTAATTACAGACAAGGGAGCCAGACTCTGGCCAGCTTGGGTCAGAATTTCACTTTGGAGAAGTAGCTGGTTTGGATGGTGTCCACTGGAAACCCAAGCCTTTGACCTGGCTCTAGCCAGCGGGGCTAGTGAGTCTCTGTCTCTAAGTGTGGCATGGGCAGAGGGAGCTTACACCTGTTTTCTCCATTGCTGGGTTTATTGTCTAACAGGTCTCCTCATTTCTGCCCCATTTCAGACAGGGTGGGGGTGCACCCTGGTGGAGGTCAGAGGTCAACACTGGGTATTGTCCATTCTCCCTTGCCACCTTCTCCTTGAGACAAGGTCTCTGAATGCAGAGCTCACCTGTCAGCTGGCCCGGCGGGTTAGTGAACCCCAGGGTCTGCCTGCCTCTCTCCCCCATTTTTAAAGAGAAGTATTTTATTTTCCCCGGGGTGTTTGCCTTCTGTTTGTACTAACATCAGAAAGGTGTGGTTTTTAATGTAAAGAAATAACTTTTTTTTTTAGTAGAATTGTATGATTGTTAAAATGAATCAGGTCATTAAAAAAAAAAATCAAGTGGTAGCTCAAAGAAGAAAGTTTGAAAGTGAGCTGATCCCACCAGTTCAGGGTGACCATGTTAACTAACTCCGAGCAGATGGCCTCGCTGGCCTTCATTAGACTCCTGGGCATAAATAGCCATGCAAATGGGGCCTGAGAAACGAGTCACGCACCCACCTCTCATTTTTCATAGAAGGAAAAGGAAGTTAAAGTGAAACCCAAAATATTTACAGAAATGGCTCTTTACCACAGAGAAATTATTTCCTGAAAAGATTAAAAAAAAATAAAATGGTTAAAAAAAAAAGCAAAAAGAAAAATGGACCGTGGGAAAAGATCAAGGAGTCTGGCCGCCGCCGGCCTCAGTTCTCACGTGGACCCCCGCCAGTCGTGGGGATGAGGATGTGAACAACTTGGATTCCTTTCAAGCCTGATGTTTGCTAAAGTGAATTCCCTCTGCGTTCTCAGAGCTGTTGCTGGGCCCGCAGCAGCCAGTCCTCTGTCCCTGCCAAAGTACAAAAGCTAAGAACAGAAGGTCTGTCAGCCCGAGGCACTCCCGACCCTTGTCTTTGCTGCCTGTCATTGCCCTCCTGGAGGTTGAGGATATTCTCTGGGTGGCCATTTAGGACTTGTCATTTGTTCCCATTAAAAAAAAAACCATCTGCTGGCCCAAAGGGTATATAAAAAATATAACCAGTTTAACAGCCCGGCTGTCATCGTTGGGAGTTTGTTTGATTTCTTTTATTGGTGGGTGGCTTTGGCTTTATGAATCCCATCAGATGACTGCCTGATTCTTAGCACAGGCTTCCCTTGTGTTTCCCTCCAGGACTGTGTGCTATGTAGGGCAAGTGGTCTTGACTGTACCTGGTGGGAATAAGATATTTTTGTATTGGCATTTTATAGAGAAACCAAAGTGGCGTGTCTCAGTTTAGCTGCATGCTGGAATCCCCTGAGACTTTGGGAAAAAGAATTCCTTGCCTGGGCCCCGTCCAGACAGTTGGCTAGTAGGTGGTTGGTCTGGATTTGGGGGGTGGGGCGGTGCCCAGAGCCTCATGCATGCTGTATTCTGATGCGTGGCCACCATAGTGAAGCTGCCTTTAACCATGCTGAGGCAAGTGCTTGAATGTCACCTTCCCCATGCCCACCTCAGGACCACGAGCTACTGGGTTGCTTCTGCTAAGAACATCCGGGGACATTCTACTTTGGAAACTACCCACAGAGTGTGACCCCACGTGCCCTCAGCCAGGCTTAGACTCAAGTGACATTCTTCGAGAGCCCAGTGAGTGCACAAAGCTTCACGGCATAATGCCCTGGCTTCCTTGACAACAGCTCACTTTTTCTTAGTCCATATTTTGTTACCTTTTGCATTGTTGTTTGATGGTGGAGATGAAACCCAGATCCTTGCACATTGATTGACAAGCATCCTGGAGCCCCAGGCCTGTTCTTTGGTTGAGAATCGGCCTCAGATGGTTTTTGGTTTGTTTTCTAAGGGGGAGGGTGCGCGTTGGTGGAGCAGATTTCACTGAGTGGTCTCTGTGTGCTGGGGCCTGTTATGCCAAGCACGGTCCAACAGCTCGGATTTGGGTGGGGCTCACCAGACGGTGAGCGAGGAGAGGCATTTCTTACTGTAGAGAGTGGAGAGCAATGGTGGTGGGTGACTGTGAGCTTAGCTAGGACAGTCAGGGAGGCCTCAGAGCAAGGGCGTGAAGAACAGGTCCAGCTCCATGTCAGCTAGTGGGAACGGGGCACGGGCGGCCCTACAGAGGGCGGAGGACACGGCTCCACTCTGAGTGCTCCTGTAATCGAGAGTTTCCTCTGCCTACCTCAGGCCCGGAAGACAGTGGCGTTTCGTCAGCGGTGTGGAGCAAAGCATTGCAGCTCCAGTATTGACGTTTACACGCCTGCATGTGGTGGTTCACAGTGCGTCCATCTCAGTACTTGAGAAGTTGAGGCGGGACAATTGTGAGTTTGAGGCCAGCCTGGCCTACACAGTAAGAATCTGGAAACAAACAAAAAGATGAACCGAGTCGAGCGGCAGGCTGGAACCGGAGCCATGTCCTGGTCCTGACCTTGGCCTTGATCGCCGGCCTGGCCGGCCGCTCGTGAGGCCACAGCAGTTAGTTTGCGTCTGACTAAGCTTGGTGTAGGCATAGGCAGATTCAGGAGTTAGACGTAACGGCTCCTGTGTCCTCTTATCTCATCCCCCAGTGGGAGGATCCGGAAAAGTTGTAACACACACTAGTGGCCAAGGTGCTGACCCTGACCCCACAGGATATAGAACAGAGACTCTGTCCCCAGTTAGAGGTTGTCCATTCACAGCCCCTCCCCACCCTTTCTCTCCATCTTGATATCTGAGACTATTGCATGCAGGAATCCGACGTCTGCCCTTCAGGGTTGACTTTTTTCACACGCTGTGAGTCTCTGGGGTTTTCTTCAAGTTGTTTAGGGTACGCTCATGCGCTTCCTTTTAGTTGCTGAATAGTATTCCACGGGGTGGACTCACTACAGCTGCCCCGTTCTCATGGTGAAAGATGTGCCCGTTGCTTCAGGTTTTGGATTATTCTGAACAAATCTACTGGGAAGTTGTAGTTCAGGGGTGCGTGTGTATAGGAGATTTTGTTTCTCTGGAAGAATGCCCACGTGCTTCTGGGGCAGACGATATTTCCATGTTTAGTTCCTAAGGCCTGCCAGAGTGGATATGCACAAGCTGTTTCATCTCCTCCTCTCAACAGCTTAACAATGGAAGGAAAGACTCAGGCGGCTATTGGTCCCCAGAGCCCACAAATAGCTCAGGGCAGCTCTTGAGCAGATAGGCCACAGGAGTCCTACCTGCCTCCTGGGAACCCTCCTAGACTTGAGCCGTCCTCCCGCTTGCTTGCCAGGTCCTCCCTGCTTGCTTCAGCAGCAGAAAGAAATGAAAGTGTCCCCGTGCCCTCAGCCGTGGGCATGTGCTGCCTTTGTGACTGAGGTCCTCCACGGTTGGTTTCGACTGAGTGTGGTCTTTAGGGCCTGTGTATCTGCTAAACAGATACCTCCGGCATGATTAGGTACCCAATATTCAAGGGCTTTTCTTTTATTCTGGGGGTTCCCCTGGTCTCCACTGTGTGTGTCCCATGTGTGAGGATGTTGGAGCTGTCTAGGGTATGGTGGGAGGTGGGGGAGCAGAGAACTATATACAGAATACGGAGAGGAAGGAAGTCATAGCAAAAATAGCCTGGGTGGGGCGGCAGAAAAATATTAAAGGGAAAACGAATGGCTGGGCAGGGTTGAAGAGACGCTGGAAGAGGTGCAGTCTGTCGCCCAGGGCGAGGGTTGAAAGCGAGGTAATGGTGGGCAGGCCTTGTAGAGGAACTAGAAGGCAGATGTTCTTGTTTTTCTCTTTGAACACACGTGGCCAAGCTTTGTCCATTTCACAGACCTCCCTCTCAAAGGCCCACACAGCCGGCCTTCAGTACCTGTTGGGTGCCTTGAGTTGATGAGGACACAGTCCGCCCCTCTCCCTTTGGGTTAGCTGTGCTGATGGGGATGGCGCAGGAGAGCTGCTTGTAGGCGTGGGAAAGACAGAGAAGCGGTCACTGTAAACATAGCTCCCTCTCTGGGCCCGGCTGGGCTCTTTTGATCTGAGGCTGACTGTGGAGTGCACACTGGCACCCTGCCGACTGAGCCCCCTCTGATAAAAGTGGCTGTGAGTCCCTCTGCAGCGGCAGAGCTTGCTCTGAACAGTCCAGCCCTGGGCCTTGCTCTGAACAGTCCAGCCCTGGGCCTTGCTCTGAACAGTCCAGCCCTGGGCCTTGCTCTGAACAGTCCAGCCCTGGGCCTTGCTCTGAACAGTCCAGCCCTGGGCCTTGCTCTGAACAGTCCAGCCCTGGGCCTTGCTCTGAACAGTCCAGCCCTGGGCCTTTACAGATGCTTCCTTTTGCCAGCACAGCGGCAGCTGCGCAGAATTCAAGTCACAGTGCATCCACCGAAGCCAAAGCCCTGTGTGTTACCATTGGGAGGGACTCGGGCCTCATTGTGAAGGCGGAGGGGCAGGAAGGAGTCTCTGCTTAGCTTGTCTGCCCAGCATGTAGGCCATCTGGGAGACCAGGGAGGGCGTGGCCTTCTGGGCGCCCCCACGCAGGACTTGCCTGGGAACTCACATACCCCGTGGTCTCACCAGCCTGTGTGTTTCTTGCAGACGCAGACCGTTCAGCTTAACAAAGAGATGACGCTGGCTAGCAACCGGAGCCTGGCAGAGGGAAACCTTTTGTACCAGCCCCGACTGGATGCTCAGAAAGCTTGTCTGACCCAAAAATACCAGGAACTCCAGGCTCTCTTCGAGGCCTATCAGATAAAGAAGACCAAACTAGGTAACTTTCCAGGTGATCTTTGAGATTACAGAGTTGAAGGATGGCTGAGAGGTCATGGTGAAAGCCTTTAGTCCCAGCACTCTGGGGGGCAGAGGCAGGTGGATCTCTTAATACGAGGCCAGCCTGTTCTACAGAGTCCAGGACAGCCAGGGCTGTACAGAAAAACCCTGTCTTAACTGAAAAGAGTTGAGGTCAACATACATAGTTCAAGGGATGCCCTACCAGGAAATGACATGGGAAAGTTTCAGGTCGCAATAATGACTGCGTGACAAGCCACAGTGTGTGTGTCCCACGCTGCTGGTGTAGGGAAGAAACCACTTCCTAAATCCAAGACTTTACCTGCTCCAGAGAGCACAGAAGAAATCTGAACCAGGGCAGTCTGCTGACACTTCCGTGTGTGTGTGTGTGTGTGTGTGTGTGTGTGTGTGTGTGTGTGTGTGCGTGTTATTGAGGTGAAGGGTGGAACATCGGGCAGAGATGTCAGAGCTCACTTCGGCTTTATACAAGGCTAGAAGGACTGAGTGTGTGTGGTGTGTGTGCACCGTGAATGTGTGTGGTATATGTGGGACTGTGGGGTGTGTGTAGTGTATGTGTGTGTGGTATGTGTGAGTGTGTGGATGGTGTGTGGTATATCTGTGAGAGTGTATGTGGGGAGGTTGTGGGGTTTGTGTAGTGTGTGTATGTTAGGAGAGTGTGTGTGCTGTGCTGTGTGTGTGTTATAGTGTATGTGTCAACCCTGGTTGGCCTTGAACTTGCTTTACTTCGTAGCTGCAGATGACATTCCTGCCTCTGCACCTCTGTCCCTCTGCCCCTGCCTCTCTGGGATTGCGGGTGTAAAGCAGCAGGCCTCAGGGCTGAAGCTCAGGGTGTTCATGGAACATTTAGATTAAGAAACCGTGTGGCAGAGAGAGACAGACAGACAGACAGACAGACAGACTGAGACCCCTGCTGTGGGCCTAGAGCGATGGCTCAGTGGTTAAGGGCGCCATCTGTTCTTCTGGAGAACCAAGATTCAGTTCCCATCCGCCACTCAGCAGCTCACAGCAGCCTGTGATTCAGTCCCAGAGGATCAGACACCCTCACACACACATAAATGCAAGCAAAATGCCAGCGTACATAAAATAAAAATCAAACTTTTTTACAAAAAGAAACAAAGGGGAAAAAGAAACCTCGCGGGAGTCGGCTGTGTTGGCGTCAGCGCTTGGGAGGCAGAGGCAGGTAGATCTTTGTGAGTTCGAGGCCAGCCTGGTCTACATAGAAAGGCAGGACAACCAGGGCTACAAG
This sequence comes from Tokudaia tokunoshimensis, assembly GCA_036184795.1. Classification (NCBI taxonomy): domain Eukaryota; kingdom Metazoa; phylum Chordata; class Mammalia; order Rodentia; family Muridae; genus Tokudaia; species Tokudaia tokunoshimensis. The sequence goes on along the minus strand of BTHU01000006.1, from coordinate 14,125,127 downwards.
AAAACCCTGTTTCAAGAAACAACCAAAAAAAGGACACATTGTCTGGACGGGAGAGGTGGCTCGGGTCAAGCTTGTTCCTCTCTGGACGCCCCAAGATTTGTTTTCAGCTCCCACACAAGCCCATAGCTGGCTGAATCCAGTGCCTCCTGCTGGAACCAGCACATACATGTGGAAACACACCTGGTGTGGTGGCACATACCTTTAATCCCAGCACTCACAAGGCAGCCTGGAAATCTCTGATTTCTAGGCCAGCCTGGTCTACAGAGTGAATTCCAGGGCAGCCATAGTTATGTAGAGAGACCCTGTCTCAAAAATTAAAAAAAACCCAAAACCCCAAATTACCTTCTCCTGTGAGGTTTACAGCTACTGTTTGCTCCAGCCCTCTTGGTCCCTGTAACGTCATTACGGTGGCCGACACCCACCCAGATTGTAAGAAAAAGCGTTGAAGACTTGAATACCAAATGCTAGTGCAGGGCTCCACCTTGGAATCACTTCTTAGTCAGGTCTTCTAATGCCCAGGGCACGTCCTATGACTCAGGGACAGCTGGGCATGTACCCAGTGAAAGGAGACACTGTGTCTATGAGAAGATAAGTACAAACATTGGTTGGTTGATTTGGGGGGGGGTGGTTCTTGAGACAGGGTTTCTCTGTGTAGCCCTGGCTTCCCTGGAATTCACTCTGTAGACCAGGCTGGCCTTGAACTCAGAAATCCGCCTGCCTCTGCCAAGTGCTGGGATTAAAGGTGTGCACCACCACTGCCCTGTGTGTGTGTTTTTTTTTTTTTTTACAATGATTAAGTTGAAGAATAATCCAAGTGTCCATGTGCAGAGTGCAGGCTGGGGTGGAATAGCGGCTGTGAAGAGAAGGAAGTCTCAGATACATCTATACCACGGCAGGACGATGCCAATGAGAGGCTGGCAGGCAGAACCAGGGCAGTGTCGTCCTTGCTTCAAGGCCAGGCCAGCCTTGAAGGGGCAGAAGGCAAGATGGAGCCTCTGGGAATGGCTTACCCGCCTGACCTGGCGGGATATTACTGGAGTTTTATTCATATGGTGTTTTGTTTGTTTAAGATTGATTTCTACGTAGGTGTCTGTGAGTGTATATTACCTTGTGTGGGTGCTAGGAACTGAACCCAGGTCCTCTGAGCCTTCTCTCCAGCCCCTCATGCTGTTTGAATCTAAGACCCTAAGGCTTCAGATGTGTGTGCTAGATTACTTTATCAGTCAGAAGGAGGGCATGATAAGGGAAGAGGTAGGAAGTGCTCCGTTGGATGGTGGCAGGCCTGCAGGTACAGCCGTAGGTGGATTGCAAGGTTCAGGCCACCCAATCATTCAGTCAGATTGTATACAATGTAAGAACGGGGTAGGTTGTGGATAGAACTCAGTGGCAGACTTCCTGCCTTATACGTGCAAAGCCCCTGTCCAGCCCTTCGTGCTGGGGAAAGCCTGTATGATTACAGTGTTGGGGTCACATATGGGAAGCGGCCAGCTCTGTGGACAGGATGCTCTGCCGCTCTGAGGTGGGATGCTGGCATGCCCTCCTGCAACTTGTCCCCTTCCGGCTCCTCTGGTGTGTTTAAAACTTTCCTTTCAGCTTCCTGGAAAGTCCATTCCTGTTGCCTTTTTCGTTGGAAATGACGTTGTCCAATTGGAAGGCATCTGGTAGGACGCACAGCCTCATGCCAGCATATTTTTACTGTTTTCCAGATAAACAGTCTAACAACGCTTCCTTGGAGACTCTGTTAGCGCTTCTTCAGGCAGAAGGGGCCAAAATTGAGGAAGACACTGAGGTAAGTAAGGCTAGACAGCCTTAGTGGCCTCCCTCCGCATGTCTGGACTCTTAGGTCACCCTGTTCAGTCCTTGGCCTCCAGGACATGGGAGGCCCACAACTCCACAGCCAACCAGGGGCACTTCCAACACATGAGGGTCGGGCTGCAAGCGGCCACCTTGGCCTCTGGCTAGGGAGCATGCTAGGCAGGATCAAGCGGTCCAGCTCTGGCCTGGGTGTGGATGTACATGGTGCTCTGAACTTATGCCAGCCTCTTGTGTCTGAGGCATCTGCTGTGGTCAGTGAAGCAGCTAGTTGCTGCTTCCACACGTGGCTGGCTGAATACATGGCTGGAGCCTTGTGAGGGAGGAAATGAGTCAGGATCATCTGTATGTATGCCTTAAGCAAGTCAGGTCAGGCTGTGCTTGTCTGACTAACCCGTTAGGCCTTGGCGGGCCCCGATAGCCACAAGTCGGTTTCTCGGCTGCGTACTCTGTCCAGGGTGAGTCATTGGTCGGGTTGCAGCCAGGTGGAAACCAGAGGGCAGGGCCTGGGCAGTGGCCCATCTCTCAGGAGTGAGAGATGGCAGCTCAGGACTGCGTCGTAGTAAGTAAGGCAGGGCCTTACCAGGCCTGCCGTCTGTCTGTCATGGTTCGGCAGAGTAGAGCCAACAGTGGGACCACCTACCTCGTCTTCCTGTGGCTCTGCGTGGTGATGGCTCCTGCCAGCATCACTCAGACCCAGACACACAGGTCAACAGTGCTGAGCCTGCGGCAGAAGACGGGCACCCACGAGTGTTCCCAGGAGAAGGGGTGCTACGGGGAGCCGAGAGCCTCTTCCCCTTTGCCTGGAGTGAGAAGGGAGCCTTCTCCCTAGCGGTTGGCCTGTCTTACAACCTGCTTTCTCCTGCCTCTTGTAGAACATGGCAGAGAAGTTTCTGGATGGAGAGCTTCCTCTAGATGCCTTTATCGATGTCTACCAGAGCAAGCGGAAGCTGGCACACATGCGACGTGTGAAAGTGGAGAAGCTCCAGGAGCTGGTGCTGAAGGGACAGAGACTCCCACAGGCCGGGGCCCCACTACCACCCAGGGTGCCGGAGCCATCACCTGCCGCCCTTCCCTATCCCCCTCTGGAGGCCACTGGGCTCCCTTCTGTTGTGCCTCGGCGCATCCCCCCACCTCCACCCCCGGTGCCCGCAGGACACATAGCCACCCCACTCACTGCTGCCACGGGCTCAGGACAGGCGTCTGTATACCCAGGATTACAGTGCCCACCTCTGCCCCCCAGAGTGGGCCTCCCCCCTCAGCAAGGATTCGCCGCACAGTTGGTGTCACCGCACCCACCAGCCCTGCCGCAGAGACCCCCTCCACGGATGGCTCCGTACCAGCCAGGCTTCATCCTGCAGTGAGCTCGGGTGCCTGCTCCTCCTGCAAGACATTCTCTGCCTGCCGTGCCGAGCTCTGCAAACAGGCTGTGAGGTCCAGCATCTGGGCCGAGGGCTTGGGTGCCCGGGGCCAGTGCGTCCATCTGACTTTAGAACTGTAGGTCCGTGGTAAGTCATAGAGAGCAGGTTTTGTGCACCAAGGGAGCCAGCCGTCTGTGCCAGGGCAGTCTGCATCACACGGTTCTGTGTTCTGGGTGTGGTTTCTGAGTGTGTTGTGTTGATGGACTTGTGCATTTGGAAAGATACCCCTACCCCCAATTTAGAATCTTGGCCCTCCTGTTGTAGCTTTATTTAATAAGCATGATTAATTATATCTGTTTTATTTTCAAGTCGTGACCCACCAGTTGCTGTGGCGCTAGTAAAGGCTGGTCTACACCGGCCAGTCTGGAATGTGTGTCCATGGCCAGGTCATGCCGGGCAGCTGTGCTGTTCACTGAGTCTGTGCAGGGCTGGTCGTCACAGTAACCGTCCCCTCCCCTCCCCCAAGCTGGCTGCTCTCATGGTTCGAAGCCACAGGCAGAGTTTGCACTTGGCTGCTGCGCGCAGAGGCCAGACAGGCTGTGGCCTTGGGTGTGAGGCCAGTGTGAGCTGGACTTTGCACAGTACAGTCCTCAGCCCTCCCCGCACACCTCAAGCCGCATGACGGTTTCTGTGAAAAAAAGTACTCAGTGTTTTTACTACACTTGTAATTTTCCTGTTTTATATTTCGAAAGGAAACTTTTTTGACGCTCTCAAGACCATTCAGGGAAACTTTTTTAAAAATGCAGATACTGTTTTGAGCTGGTTAAAAATGCAGATTTATTGAGTGCCGCTTCCTGTCAGGCAAGCAGCGCACGGTCACATCCGCCAGTGCCCGTGCTGTGCCTTAGCTTCACTTGGTGCCAGGACTCAGATGCCCGCAGTGTGCCAACCGCCGCTGCCCTAACGGAGCCCAGCTAGGCAGGGCCTGGCCGGCCTCGTCACTTTGTGATAGGTCAGGAAAGGTCCACCTCCTTCGACCAGGATAATCTTAGGCGGCTGGCAGTGCTGCCAGTGTTGGCCCGGGCATGGAAGGCGCTTGGGGAAAGCCCACCCCACAGGCTTGGCGGCAGCAGCTCCTTCCTCTCTGGGATCTCATCTGCAGGTGCCATGGGTGCAGAGTTCCCAGGGCCCAGCTGGGGAGGGGCAGCCCCACACCTGTCCCCAGTAGAGGGCAGCGTGCCTGTTGGTAGAACTCAGAACCCCACCCTCACCCTGCCAGCTGGCTGCAGCCCAAGGCAACAGTCAAGGCTGACTGGAGAGCCTGCCCAACTGGGCCACCAGCAGGGCCATCAGCCTTTGTCCCCGAGTCGTCCTGTATTCCTCTTCATGGATTTGGACTCTATACCCTACTGGAACTATTCTGTAGAGACAAAGCTGTATGTGCCACCTCAATACCTCTGCCACCAGCTGCCCCCAGGAACGCCCACTGCCCAGTCATGGGCTGCAGCCACATGGGAGCTCCAGGTGGATGTAGTAAAGGGGCCGCCAGGCGACCTTGCCAGGCCATAGCTGGCTCCGGGCTGTAAAGCTGTAGAACTCTTAATAAATTGAGAACTATTAATTTCAGTTTGTTGTGTTTCTCTTCTTCATTGATCCTGCCACTGCTTTACCTGGGATGTCTGTGATCACAGGTAACTGCCTACTGTCCGACTGAGCTGTCTCTGATCTCATGTGCCTACTGCCCTCCTAAGCTGTCTCTGATCTCATGTGCCCGCTGTCCAACTGAGCTGTGTATCCTGTGACCTGTGCTCTGTTCTCTTTGCTGAGCAGTGTCTCTGAACCACGAGGCCCCTACAAGGGACTTGACCCAAGAGCAGCCCTATTCAAGCCGTCCCGTCCTCTGACACAGCCATATGCCTACACACAGGCGATGCTATTAGGAGGTCATATTAGGAAGAGGGAAGCTTGTCCTGAGAAATCAATTCACCTTGAAAAAGAACCTGATCATCTCTTTCACCTCACCGCAGTTGCTAGCTTGTAGCCCCTCCTGGTATGTTGGACTTTCTCAGTAGTTTTAAATAATTAAAACAAGCTTTATTAAATACTGACCAAGAAATGGACTTTATCGGGCTCACTCCCTGGGATTTCCCAGCCGAATGGCGGAATTATGCGTCTTTATGAACTCAGACCTACCTACTAGACCCTTTTCTCCCACTTGGGCCTTTTTCACTCATGAGTGGAACCAGGGAAGCGTGGGGAATGATGGGGGTGGGGCTGGCTTCAGCTATAGGACCCTTGAGGTGACTAGTCTCCAGTTCTAGATATAAGCCCCCCGGATGCTAGGTCAGATGGGTCCTTGGATCACCACCTAGCTTGGGCCAGTTCTCTCTGGTTCGTAAATATAAACTTCAGAAGTGTTCTGAAGATCTGTAAAAACAGGATTCAGACCTGGCAGCTGGCTCCATTGGCCTCATGCGCTGGAACTCAATTAGCAAGGCACTTGCCCAGCCTCCCTGGTAAGCCGGCTCCATTTGGAGAAGACAGGCTTCACAGTGGGAACTGTCCCAAGAGCATGCACCATTCTTGTATAAATGCTGAGTGGGGATGAGGAGCCCCCAGTCACCTCTGTCCAGGGCTGCAAGTTGAGCGGTGCAGAACTCTCTAGAACATGGGAGTGTGTGGCATGCAGGTCCTAACCCACCAGCTCGGACACTACAAGTCTGGAAACTGTCCACTGCAACACATAGTCTCAGATGTGGGTGCTCTGGTATGAACTACTGGTGAGACCCTCGGGAAACCACAGGAGTTCCAGGCTGGAACAGCAGGGGCCTCAACTAGGGAGGTCTTGAGGGGACGAGAAGAAGCCTGTAGTTAAGGATGGTGTGTGCTACAGCAGTCTAGTGAAAGCCTGGTGCTTGGTGACAGCTGCCAGCTTGTGTCCTCAGGTTCCAGTGTCAACTGCAGACACTGTCCAGACGCCCAGGGCCGGACAAGTGTGTGCATCTCTGAAGAAATGAAAAGCCCGGCAGAGGCCCTCACTAGGGCACTGGTAACAACAGTCAGGGCTTTATTGCCAATGGAACTCAACACAGGGAATACTAGACACAGGGCAAAGGAGTTGGCTTCCTCCCAAAGCCCCGGACCTTGGCCCATGGTTGGTAGCCTCCTCAGGGCGCACAGGGCAGGCAGCTGGAGGGAAGCTGGGCACTTGTCCCAGTCCAGCTGCTGGCTTTATTGGTGGCCTGGATATCCCCCACCCCCAGCCACTCCCCTTCAGGCTCAAGAAACAAATTTATTCAAACTGCCAGGGGCAGGCAAGGCCAGGCCTCCCTGGGCTGCTCTAGCAGGAACTCCCCAGCCTCCAGAAACATGGGCTATGGCGTCAGTTTTTGTTTTTTTTTTTTAAGTTTCTGACTGGCTGAAAGGCCCCAGCTTTAGGAGGGCTGAAATCTACCCATTAAGGTGGGCAATGAACAGACATACTCAGCCAGGAGAATGGGAAACTGCAAGGGGAGGGTGGCTTTGAGGTCAAGGGTAGAGACAGCACCTGAGCAGGGGCTGCCCACAGCCTTGGCCCGGCTGCAGCCCAGCCGCTCCCATGGCTCCCAGTATGGATGCCCTAGCACCAGGACCCAGATGTGATACCGCCCAGCCTACACAGGTCATCCATCCCCTTATCCCTGAAAGCCAGCAGGGACCCTCCTTCTATTGTTCACTTATGGCCTCAGACTTTTGAGTCCAGAGGCAAGGAGGCCCCTGGCTTATGTGGCCTTTTCCCAGTGTGCTGACTAAACTTACGAAGAAAGAAATAGCTCACAACATTCAAACTATCCCTGGTGTTTGCTGCAGATTTGTGGCTCAGGCCTGCTGGGTCCCAGCTGCTCTGGGCAGTTCCTACTAAAGATAAATTGATTCACATCCAGATGAACTGTCCCACAAAGACTAGGCCCCTTGGGCAGGTGAAGGCTGGGGCCGTCGGTGCAGGAGTTGGAAGCCTCTCAGAGGCCCCTTGACCATTGCCAGACAGCCACATGGAGGGAGCCCAGGCCTGACCACAGCCCTCCTGCTGAACACCTTAGGGCCTAGTAGTTCACAAGGGAGCCCAGGCCTGACCACAGCCCTCCTGCTGAACACCTTAGGGCCTAGTAGTTCACAAGTTGAGCTGGGTAGACACCATCCTTTCTGTCGAGCTGCAGGGGTCGAAGATGAGGCACTCAGTAGGTAAGATCAGAAGCATATGTACAACCCGAGTGTAGCCCCCCTGGCAAGCCCTCCTCCCTAACCCAACACCAATGCCTGGTACCTGGTTGTCCGTCCTGGGGGCTATGTTGGGTTTCTGGGCCAGGGGTGGCTTCTTGGTGGCCCCACTTCGGGGAGCTGGGCTGGGTCTGCTGGGTTCTTCCTCGCCAGGTGTCCCCATCCCCCCGGCCAGTACATAGTGCTGTTTCCGAAGCTCCCCGAGGCGTACACGCTCCGCCTCTAGTGTCTTCTCCAGCTCCAAGACTCGCACCTGCAGGCCACATGGCCGTCTCAGCACCACCCGAGTCCCAGGCTCCTTCCCAGAGATCAGGCCCTGGCAGCTGTGGGCACGAGGGGTACAGACCTGTGTCTCCATCTCCTGCTTCTTCAGCTTGATGAGGGACAGGCCAGAGAAATCCATGGTGTCTGTGGTCAGGGGGAAGAAGTGAGTAGCTGAGCGGCCCCTCCCTCCAGCTCCGGGAAGCCCCTTTGAATACCCAAGAGCTCGCCTCTGTCCTCGATCTGCTCCTGGCCGGATTTGGTGGAGGCCACGACGTTGGCAGCCCTCTCGTTGACAGTGCGGGAGCACTCCTGCAGGCGGCTCAAGTGGGGACTGTTCTTGTTGGCTTTTACCTTCAGGGAGCAGAGCAGGCTGCAGGTAAGGGCCCCCAGCCCAGGCCTGGCACACGTCAAACCTGGGGTGGCAGAGGTCAGCACGGCCTCACCTTCGAGGCTGCCACCAGCTGGGCAGTGCTGGCTGCGATCTCGTGTGAGCAGACGATGAGTTCCTCGTATTTGCCCGTGTGAAGCACGACCTTGTCAGCTGACTCCCTGGGGGGGGGGGGCGACAGGAGTCTGGGTTTCTGCGTCAGGAACAGTACGGCAGGCCCCCACGCCCAACCTTAGCACCTTCCCCACCCCACCCACACCCGGGCTCACATACACCAGCTGTGTGGCTCCCCAGCCCACGGCCTTAGAGGCGGAGATGAGGCCTTCAGTCCACCGCGAATTCTTGGCATAAAATTCCTGCTGCGTTGCTGCTCCCTAGTGGCAATGGGAGGACAAGACAGGACAGTCCGATCAAGGACATTTTGGATTGTCCAGAGGCATATCCCTGCGACCTCCCTGAGGTGTGGGGACTTTTAGCTGTGACAACAGAGCCTGTATGGGGGATGTCACACACAAAGGGGGCCGGAGCTCGGAGTTTCTTTCTCTTTCCGACCCAGCCAGGAAGGCTGCGAGAGCCAGGACATCTAGCTCACCCTGCCGCTCTCCACGATTTCCTTCTGCAGGCTGGTGGAAGTCATCACCAGAAGCCGGATGGCCTGCCAAGACCAAGATGGGTGTGACTTTCCGGGTGGTCCCGACACAACCCCACCTGGAGTCACTCACGCACACACCCACCTTCATCAGGTCTGTACAGGAGTTGAGGATCCTGGGGAGAAGCAGAGAAGAGAGAGAAGACAGCTCTGTAGTGTGGCCTTGGGATGTCATGCAAGGCTCCACCACAGCAGGGCAGGGGACATGCAATCTCGTGTCCAGCCCCTTTCTGGGCAGCTCAGCAGTCAGGAAGCTGGGAGTCAGGAAGCTTCGAGCTGGGGCTGTGGGGACGGAGCCGGGCTTACCGCTCATTCACCTCCAGTTTCACTCCGGAGCTCTCGTGGCGGGCCTGGTTCATCATGTCCTGCACCCAGTGACAGAGAATGAGCCAGTAGGTTCCAAGGATATACTATCCGTCCCTGCTCAGACGCAGCCTCTGGTCCCCTCAGTTCCCGCAGAACTGCGGCAGTCCCGACACTCAGCCCTCACCTCGATCCTCTGCACGGCGTCCTCAATGGCGGCAGAGGTGGCCGCCATCTCCTTGTCCACCATGGCCCCCAGCTCCTCTTGCCGAACATCCAGGCTCTTAGGCTTCAGGTCCTGAAACGATTATGTCAGACATGCAGATTCAACTTCATCAAGGCCCAGGGAAAGACGCACCAGGGGCAGCATACACGGGTGGCGGGGACGGTGGTGTGTGCGGGTCCAGCCCTGGGGACTGAAGCTGCAGTCTGTGAGCGCGCACACCGCTCGGCCCGCCTCATGGACAGTAGAGTTAGCGCCCCTCAGCTCTCGCTGCACACCTCACCTGGCCCAACTGAAGAATGCCCTGCAGGGGGCCCCGCACCAGGCTGGGCTGGGCCCTTGGTAGCACTGTCCGGTCCTGCAGCTGTCCCATGAGCTCCAGGGCCCGGGCTCCACACTCCCTGCATGTGTCCATCAGGCCTGGTGGGGTAAAGGAAGGTCTATGAGGGGAGCCTTTCTGCTCACTCAGGCCCTCATGTGAGAAGATGAACCAGCCAGGCCCTACCACCAGGATCTACTTACGGTCAGCGGGGTCAGTGGGAGCCAGGTGGGAGGTGGCACCGCCATTGACGATGGTGTCCGCGGCCAGATGGGAGAAGCGGGTCAGTGCTGCCACCAGGGCAGAAGCATCTGCAGGTGGGCAAGCCCGAGGCAGGTGGGAGCAACAAGACACTTGTGTGGGAACATTAAGGCAAGTGTTCCATTTTCTCAGTGAGACTGGGCTAGGGCTCCAGCCCCCACCCCAGCATGTGAAGGCAGCGGGTCAGTCACCAACAGTCAGGGTGACTCCAGGCCCCTGGACCCCTCCACTTCCTGCAGATGACCAATGTCAGCCAGCTAACAGGCACAAGGCTCTGAGCACGGTTCCTGACGAGGTGCCTGTCTCCTCCAGACCCCACCGCAGGCAGCTCTAGCCGCAGGAACCCACAGAAACTACAGGTCCACACCACCTCCAGCGGAACTCACCTTCCGAGGAAGCCAGGTACTGGGTGTGGCCCTTCTCCAGGCCACTCACGGCGTCCAGGGCTGCCTGAGCCCGGCTCACCAAGTAGTCTGCAAGCACAGAGAAGAGTGTGCAGCCTCAGCCCACTGCCAGCTGCCTCTCAGGCCGGGTGACAGTGACACCGCTGGATAGCACGCGCACCTGGGGAGCTGGTGCAGCGAAGGTGCAGGGGGTCCTCCAGCTTGCTCACTGCGTCCTGCAGAATGGCCTCGGCCTCGGCCGCTGCGCCCCGCAAGACCGCAAACTGCTCATCCAGCAGCTTCTGCCGAAGCCCCTCCTCCTGAGACTCCTGACGGGAGGGGCGGGACCTTCAGACCCCTCAAGGCCCAGGGCTTAGCTCCAAGGACTAACAGTTGACAGCGACTGCTGCCGGCTCGCTGACTCCCTCTGGAAGGATGCCCTAGTCTAACTAGGGTAGAGATTTCTAGACCATCTCCCTCCTCCCAGGACTTGGGTGACTCATGACAGGCGGTGGGGACACTGAACAGGACAAACAGAGTGAGAAACAGCCCAGGACCTTGACAGACTTATCTCAAAGGGCTACTGAGCACACAAAAGAAATGTTCAATGGGCTGTCAAGGTGGCTCCGAGGGTAAGGGTACCTTCCGCCAAACCTGACAATCTGAGTTCAATCCCTGGGACCCAGAAGGTGGAAGGAAAGAACTGACCCCTGCAAGGTGTCCTCTGACTTCCATAGTACTCCCCCAACCCCGAACACAATAAATCCAACTTTAAAAAAAAAGGATATTCCGTATCATTAGACAACTACAAGTGCAAACCAAAATCACAACAAACAACCCTGGGTGACAGAACACACCCAGCACACAGAAGGGCTGAGACAGGAGGACTGCCCTGAGTTTGAGGCCAACCTGGCGCTCTGTACCCACGCAACTGGCCACGGTGAGAAGACTGCAAAGCATGGAGGAGGGACGTAGAGACCTGGCCGTACCTGGGGCTTCTTTGTGGAAAGCTGAGTCTGTCTCAGCAATAAAGGGTGCCAGGCTCCGAGCACAGAGACTGACTCGCCCATCGCAGAGGGGCGGGCTGCCCGACAAGGAGGTGGTGTGGTGGAGGCCGTCGTACCTTTTCTGCCAGCTGCCCCCGAAGCTCGCCCCTCTCCTGGGAGCTGCGCTGCAGCTCTTGGCTAAGCGCCTCTTCCTTCGCCCGCACCAGGCTCCGAGCCGCCTGCAGCTCCGCCTCACGCTGCCGAACGGCTCCGCTCAGGGCTTCCTTCTCCGCGCTCAGCGTATCTAGCCGCGAGCTCAGCTCTGACCCGTTCTGTGAACGTGAGGATGGTAACAGGGACGCCAAGCCTGCCTGGCCGCTCAGGGCCGGGTCCTATTACCACACCGCCTCCCAAGACACCGCGAGCTTCCGGAGGGTCAAGGCTACACCTGGCCTCCTTGCGGGCCCACTGCCACATAAGTATGGCTCAATTCGCCGGCAAGAGGACCCGACTTGTCCCAGCCTGGTCCCAGCACCAGCGGAGTGACCGCTAGCAGGCACCTGTTCTGTCCGGCTCAGGGCCTCCTGTGCACGGGCCAGCTCGCCCGCCTTGGCCGCCAGCTCCGTCTTCAGCTTTTCCAACTGGTCACTCTGCTCTTCCATCTAGGACAGGACCTCGTGTCAGTAGGGCGGCAGGGCTGGGAGATGGGGCGGGGGCACACACTGAACACACCTTCATCTCGGACTCACGCTTCGCTCGCTCCATCTGGAAGGCCAGCTGTTCCTTTACCCGTGCCACCTCCTCCTGGCTCTGCTGTGTCACCGTCAGCTGCTTGGCCGTGTCGGCGTTCTAGACGGCGGGGACGGGCTGTGACTCCGGCCCCGGCCCACACTGCCCCCCCCCCCAGGCGGGGACCCACCTTCCTGAGCAGCTCGGCGTGCGTGTTAATCAGTTCGTTGTGCTTCTCCTTCAGCTTGCTGTAGCGCGCCTCTGTGGCACTGGCCTTCCCTGAAGAGAGGCGAGGCTAAGTGGAGTGGGCGCAGGGTGGAATCCACCCCGCGCCCTGCTGCTAGGCGCCACCCCGGAGGAGGCACACACTCTCGGCCTCCTCTCGCAGGCCCTGGTTGCGGGCGCCTTCCAGCTGCAGGGCCTTGAGCTCATGGCGCAGCTGCTCGTTGTCCACCAGGGCCTTCTGCTTCTGCTTCCGCTGCTCCTCCAGCTCGGCCTCCAGGCTGTTCACCTGGCCCTTGAGCTGTGAGATGTACCGCTGCGCCTGCAGGGCAGGAAGGGGAGTATGGACCCCTGGCCCACCGTGTGGGGACCACCCTTGGCCACACCCCTCACCTCCATCTTAATCTTCTCCAGCTCAGCACGGAGGGTCTCCACCTCCCTCTTCAAGTTCTCGATCTGGAGGTCCCTGGGGACAGAGATCCTGGGCTCAAGTTCATCAACCAGAAGGTTCCAGACTGCCCAACACAGGATCTCAGATGCCACTAGCAGCGGCTCAGGATTGGGTGTTACATTACCCTGTAGCTCCTACCTATGACCTTTGCAGACAGGCCTTTTCTAGCCTCCCCGCCCCAGCTGGCCCTGGGGACTCACCTGTCATCCTTCATGGAGCCATTGGGGGGTCCAAAGGTCTGATCAAAGATGTCAGCTACCACCTGCCACAGCAGAGAACACGGAGCTCTGACCCAGATGCCTATGCCCTCTAGGCACAGTAGGGGAGGCCCAGTCGCCCTACACTGTGCCCAGCCTCGTGTTGGAAGCCCTTCGGGATCAGACAGTGAGACGTGGGGAGAGGAACAGATGGGGGTCTCACCACTGGCTCCCCAGGAGGGGGCCCACTGCTGATCTCAATGAGGTTCTCAGGCTCCTCCTCCTCCGGGGCCTCCTCTGGAATCACCACCACCGGCTTGATGTGCTCAGCCAGGGCTGAGGCCCGCAGGAAATTGGGGGGTCCCTGTAGGGACAGAGTTTGGGAGAGTCTCAGCCACCTCCACAAGCCTTTTGGGAACTCATCCGGAGCCTGCAAGGAGCCAGGGGCTGTTGTGTGGGGCTGGGAGGGGGTGCAGGAGGAGAGGCAGGGGAGCGGTGGAGGGGAAGGGGTAGGGAAGGGGGCAGGGGAGGAGTGGAAGGAAGGGGTGGAGGGGAGGGGGCGCAGGGGAGATGTGGAGGGGAGGGGCGCAGGGGAGGGGTGGAGGGGAGGGGCGCAGGAGTGGGATGCAGGGGAGGGGTGGAGGGGAGGGGGTGCAGGAGTGGGATGCAGGGGAGGGGTGGAGGGGAGGGGGTGCAGGAGTGGGATGCAGAGGAGGGAGTGCAGGGGGGGCAGGGGAGCAGTGGAGGGGAAGGGGTAGGGAAGGGGGCAGGGGAAGGGTGGAAGGGAGGAGTGGAGGGGAGGGGGTGCAGGAGTGGGATGCAGGGGAGGGGGGAGGGGAGGAGTGGAGGGGAGGGGTGGAGAGGAGGGAGTGCAGGGGGGGCAGGGGAGCAGTGGAGGGGAAGGGGTAGGGAAGGGTGGAAGGGAGGAGTGGAGGGGAGGGGGTGCAGGAGTGGGATGCAGGGGAGGGGGGAGGGGAGGAGTGGAGGGGAGGGGTGGAGAGGAGGGAGTGCAGGGGGGGCAGGGGAGCAGTGGAGGGGAAGGGGTAGGGAAGGGGGCAGGGGAAGGGTGGAAGGGAGGAGTGGAGGGGAGGGGGTGCAGGAGTGGAATGCAGGGGAGGGGGGAGGGGAGGAGTGGAGGGGAGGGGTGGAGAGGAAGAGGCAGGGGAGGGGGCAGGGATGGGCACCTCAGGCAGCCTTGGGATCTGAATGAGCCTCTTGAAGTAGAGCATGTCGGAGGCACGGCGGAAGAAGTTTTTGAGGCTGCAGGAGGGAAGGGGGGACAGGTCATGGGGACCATCAGCCCTCTGTCCAACCACGCCTTAGCACCGCTCCCTGGGCTGGTACCTGTGAAACTGCTCATGGAACCGATCCCTGTGGCCTTGCAGGGTGTCTGCTGGGAGACCTGAGGGACAGCACAAGTGAACAGGATTTCCTCTCCATACACTGCTCTGTGGCCTGCTTTCCCTCTTTGACCCTCAAGATTCTGGACCCACTAGAGAGCAGAGGGGTCACTGTGGCCTGGCCAGTGCACCCTAACTGGGAAGGGGGAGGAGGCTCCACGGGGTCACTTCCGCTTTGATGACAAGGCGGCAACGAGCAGACAGAGATACTGTCAGGGCCCAAACTGCCTCCCTCTCTGGCACCGGGCTTTAGAGAAGAAGTTGCCCTGAGCCAGCACAGGTGACCTGAGGACCTTTTCCAAACACTAGTGACAGCCTTCTCACTACTGCATCCCAGAAAACACATGGCCTGGGGAGGGGCCACTGTCCTCTCCTACACCAGGTGTGCAGAAAGCCGTGAATATGAACAGCTCTACATATGAAGTCTCTCTGCTTTGGAAAATGGTGATTTTTTTTTCCCCCATGAAACACATTATTGGTGTTGACAGGGACAGGGTTTACAGGTTCTCTTTCTAAACTAGTACTCTCAGTAATGAAGGACACGGGGCCTCCCTCACAGCCTGCTAGGGCCGCGCACTCACAAGAGTGGAGCTTGAACATGAGCTTCACTGTGTAGTGGTACAGGTGGCTGCAGTCCTGGATGACCTGGATGAGCGGTGCTAGGCGACACTGGCCAGAAGACATCTGGGACACTGCGATGGCTGTGTTGAGCTGCCGGAACACTGAGGAAAGCAAGAACAGATGTGGCTGGAGGTGGCCTTGTGGGCGGCCCCACCCAGGTCCACTTTAGTGACAGCTCAGGCCATGGAGTCAGTGAGTGGCCCTCCACAGTGCTGTCAAAACCATGGTGAAGGTTTATGATGGCTGGGACCCTAATCTGGGCCTTCAACAGTATGCTATAGGCTGGGACTAGTGCTCCTTTGCTGGTGGCTGTCCCACGCTAAGGACAGCCCCCAGGAATGAGGTCAAGCCAGACAGCAAGGCTGGGCAATCCTCTCAAAAAGCTCTAGCTCAGGGAGGGTTCCAGAACCTGAGACAAGGTGCTGGAGGACGGGAATGCCGGCCCCATATGCCAGGGCCGCACACTCACGCTGAACCTCAGAGAAGGAACAAGCTTAGGATTGTCACCAAAGGCTAGAGAGGTGGCTCAGTGCTCACACCAAATCTGATGACCTATACGGTACATGGAGAGGAACTGACCCCTTCAAGTTGCCCTCTGACCTCCACACATGTGCCATAGCACAGGCATGTACACACACACACACACACACACACACTAAAAGGTAAGAAATCTATTTAAAAATACTGTCACCCTGGCCAAGTATGTTAGTGCAAAACTATAATCTGCTCAGGAAGCTGAGGCAGGAGGATTGAGCTCAAGGCCAAACTTCTACAAAGCAAGGCCTTGTCTCAAAAACAACAAAAGAGGCTGGAGAGGTGGCTCAGGGGTTAAACCGTACTGGCTACTACTCTTCCTGAAGACCTAAGTTCTATTTCCCAACACACACACACACACACACACAACTACCCTACCAGAGGATCTGATACTCTTCTTCTGGCTTCTGCAGGTACCAGGCATAGACACTGTACACAGATATACATGCAGGCAAAACATCATACGAGGTTGTTTTTTAAAAAGACTGCCATTGTAATACCCCATCTTGTAGATGTGGAGACGAGACGGGCTAGGGTTTGCTCCAGGTCACAGCCTTCAACATAGGCTTTGCAAGCCCCAAGTGACCTGATACCTCACTTGCCCTGGAGACCCTGACAATCAGGGCTTGTATCAGAACTCCAGAGAAAGGGACAAAGGACAAACACGAGGCTGCCTCTGTGGCAGAGCGGAATGACAAAGAGCAGGCGGAGAGCCAGACCGGGAGAGCAGCCAGGCCCCAGCCGGGCAGACGCTGAGTGGTTCCAGGAGCCCTCCAGCCCCTTGGTCCAGCCATGCCCGGGGTGGAGCTGTTTGCAAGGCTTAACAGTATAGGAAAGGGCCAGGGATGGAAGCCACACTAGGGGTTGTTTCTTGGTTGGTCTTGTTTGTTTGTTTTGGGGTGTGTGTGTAAACTACACACGACTACTTCAGATTTCAAATGTGTGAGTGACCTCTGGTTTGCTATATGCCTTATTTCAGGCAGAAAGAACACTCTCTACACCTTTGCAGACAGGGTAGAATGCCCTTCTCTCTCCCTTTCTCTGCCCCTCCCTCCTTCCCAGAGTGTCACCCGCCCCTCACCCCCCCCCCCTTTACATGCTAGGCAAGTACTTCATTATTTAGGTACAGCCCTGGCTAATCGAGACCAGGTTGGCCTCAAACTCAGATATCTGATTGTTTTTGTCTCTTAAGCACCAGGATTAAGGACATGTGCCACCACACCCAGACCTCTCTTTATTTAAAGGTTTCTTTCCCTTATTTTATATGTATAGGTGTTCTGCCTGTGTACCACATGCCTGCCATGCCCTCAGAGACCAGAAGAGGGCATCAGATCCCCTAAATGGGAGTTAGATCAGCGCAGGGCCTCTCTTCAGCCCTTCTCGCTTTTGAGACTGGGTCTCATTAAACTCCCCAGGTGGACCTTGAAACTCTAGCTCAAGCAGGCCTCAGGTTCATGATTCCCCTGCCTCAGCCTTCTGAGGAGCACATCTCTCCTAATAGCCTTGCACTCCTGTTGAAGGCAGCATGTCACAGCAGGCTTTCCACTGAGGTGTGCAGGGCCTTCTGACTTCTGGGCTGAGGTGAGGGCAGCCTACACCTGTTACCTAGGGGTGTCTCCGGAAGCTCAACTAACAGTGCCCACTCTTTGTAAGTCACTAAAACATCTGTGTCACCAAGGTCAGGGGCCTGCAGGTTCTTCCTACTTGCCTTATGGGGACCACAGTCTGTCCCCTTGGGCCTCCTCCTAGGCCGAGAGCAGATAGGGAGGGGACACAAGGTCTATGGCCTGAGTCTCACAGCCTGTGTGCTCTGAGGAGCTCCGGCTTAGCTTTTCTGCCAGGACACAATTCCTGGTGGCCTCCATCCAGCTGCACTACCAGCCACACCCCTGGTGACCTGTTGTCCTACTCCCGGACAGGCTCCACGCTGACCTCTCACCCCCCAGAAGCACAGGCCCTGCCTCTTCCCAATTCCCTGTTTGTCCTTAAAAAGGTGTTTGTCTTGGGCTTTGCCGCGGACAACACTGAGTCACCAGCAGTTATTTTGAAGGTACAGCCCAGAACAATCACCTCCCAGGCCGGGAGGGTGAGCCCTCAGAGATTTCCTGTCCAACGGCTGCCAGTTCTTTGGCTGAACAGTCTGACAGAACCGAGAGGCATTTCAGAACACAGGGCAGGAAATGTTGACCATATTTTCTCTCCCGGAGAGCGGTGCAGCTGCTGAGGCCAGGCAGGAGCCTAGAGAGCCCCTCCACAGGGCAGCCACCCCTCCACAGCCAGGGGCCCACAGGGCTGTTCACGTGCCATGTCCTGGACACACACGCGGGGCCTGGAGGAGGGGAACCCCAAGGAACAGGGCACTGGGTTGCTGTGGGTGCTCTAACAGAGGCACACTTGCCCAGGGTGAGAGGGGCCCAGGCTCCACCCTGACAGCAGGAGAGACAGCAGGAAAGACGAGTGGAAGTCCAGCCTGCTCACTGGGACCTTCGCAGCCTGGCATGAGTGACCTGCTCACCTGACTCCGAGAGCTTCAGTTCACAGTCCATGTAGTCAAACATCTCCACGGTGAGCTGAAAACTAGGAGGAAAGATGGGGGGGATACAGAGAGCAGCAAGGTATACCCACATAATCCCCAAGACCCCTTCGGAACAGGAAGCAACTCCACCAGTCAGACACATGGCGTACCCAATAAGCCCCTTCACCCACAGCCTGACCCCCTGGGGATCATGACCTTCAGCCTTGTGACCTCATTTGACATGGTCCCTGGTGGGCACTTGGGAGCATGGGAGAAACTGAGGCCACAGACTCACATGTTATTAACATCAGTTCCTGCCGCCTTCTCCAGCACTTCATCTGTCACCTCCAGGCCTGCAGGAAACTGGGGGTGCTGCAGAGACAGCCCCTACTCAGCCTCACTGAGCAGTCACCGACTGGCCCCATCCCTGCTCCTGACAGCTCCCATGAGAAAAGGAGTCTTCTCAATGCCTTCATTCCATGACCCCCGCTTCTCTGGTTAAGGCATAGGGGCTGACAGAAATCCTGGAGCTGAGGCAGGGGCAGCCTGACCAGGACTGACAGGCAAGGCAACTGGAGCACAGATGGGGCTGCCATCTGCACTGGATCTATGCAAACACCGAGATAAGCCGGTGACCTCCTGCCAGTCATCCTAGCCTCCATGGCAAGGGGACAGACCATGGATGGACAGGACAGGTGCCATCCAATCCCCTCTATGCCCCAGGATGTCACAGAAAGAAGAGCCCCCCCCCAGTCCCTCAGTCCCATGATTTCTCAGGGAGACTACCTTAAGGTGGAAGGAGATCTTAGTCAGCAACAGTTTGGTATAGATATTCACCAGGTGTCCATACTGGTCTCGAAGGTGGCCCTGTGGGGACCAGAGCCTTGTGTGAGGTCACTGTCAAGAACATACCTCGGAATCCCAAGGATCAAGGGTGCACCCAGAGCAGAAGAAACGAGGTGGGAAGGGAAGCAGGCCCTTCTTCCACAAATCAGTCACTCACTCAATCAACAAACATTTCCTGCTAGCCTTCACCAATCTCATTACTCTGTCTTTAGCTTTCTCCCCTCCTTAATCTCTCATTCCTTGTCACTCTTGCCAGAGAAAGTCTTGTGAGAGGCAAAGAGAGCCCTTTGTCCAGGGCAACAGGCCAATTCTGAGCAGGGCCACTTTACTAAAGAGCTGGTGGCAGACAGGGGAGGTGCATACTGGTCTACACACTGCTTCCCAGCTTCCTCTTGCAAAAAACACCATGGTGTGTGGCCGCGCCAGCCAGCGGGCCAGTGTTTGCAGCAGGCACTGTGACGAAAGCCTACCAAATGCCTACCGTTTTCCTTACATCAAAGGGCAAGAATAAAGCACAGTGGCTCTGGCAACGCTGTCCCTCCCTCCCTCCCTCCCTCCCTCCCTCCCTCCCTCGAGGCCTGCTCTAGGAGATCCACTCAGCCAAGCCCCCCAGGAGAGCTTGGGAAACGAGGCCTGAGGCCTCTGACTTCTGAGGACTGTAGAGCGAATCCAGACACAGGCTCCCCAGGGGTCTGACTACTGACTCTGAGAACTGCCAGGCAAATGCATGGAAAATTCAAGTCTGTATGTGACATGGCTCCTAAAGCTTAGGGTTAGTCTAGGGGATCCTGGGAGTCTTCACACAGGCATAGGGTTGCCGCCCGTTTCCACTCATGAGGACAAACGGGCTTGCTTTATGGAGCTGCGGCCAATCCGCCTGCTCCAGGCCCCATCATCAACTTCACATTGTCTGGTGCTCAGCCTCCACAGTAACCCCAAGGACAAGAGGAAAGAGAATCCCCAGATGCGGCCCTCAGCTCAGCCACGTTGCCTGGACACTGGCCCACACCTACCCACAGGTCGCCAGTCTCTCGTATGTTGCTGCGGTACCGCTGGCAGTCGTGCAGCACCTGCGGCCAGAGAGGGGGGTGAGGACGCAGAACCTGAGCTGCCCCTCCCAGCATGGGCGGGGTGTCCAGTCCATCGCTCAGGGGGACAGGGACAGGTCAGAGTTGCACACTTGCAGGGACACTGTGGATGGTGGCAGCTGCTGGCATGGAGGCTTCGCTCTCCTGAGCCTGTGAGACCAAGGGCTGCAGTCACTACTCACATTGGGGTGTCCGTCCCGGAGGACCTTGTGAAGGACGTGACAGAACTTCCAGCTGAGGATGGAGCTGCTGGACAGCGGCAGGCCAATAGCATAGGACCAGAAGGTAAAGGCTCCTTTCTCATGGTGAGTGCCCAGGATGATACCTTAGAGGGTCAAGGCCAAGTGGAGGACAGACTGACGTGTGGGCAGTTAGATGTCCTGCCCTGCAGACAGCCCCTCCCACTGAGTCCTGGCACTTTCTGCAGTTTCCCAAGTTCTCATCCACCCCAGGTCACAACAACTGGTGTCCTTAGGACATGCCCTCCCGACTCGGCACACCCTGGGCCAGGACCATGCTCAGCCCAGTCTCCTGACAGCTCCCCAAGACGCAAGGGACACAAGGATACGCCGGGCGTGCTTCTCCTTCACGGGGGCTTCCTGGCTGTTGATGGCTTTGCTGATACTGATGGCCTGTGAGAGATACAGAGGAAGGATCAGACACCCATCCGCAGCTGTCTGGAACACACAGCCCGAAGGAGAGCGGCCACCTCGTCTGGTGGAAGACAAGCGCCGAGGCAAGAGCGAGCACGCTGTCCCTGATCCGCGCTCTGAGGAAACTTCTCTTGCATGACAATGTCATGGCGGCTCAGAGAGGCACGTCTGATCTACCTTACATGGTTCTCCTTGCAAAGGTCCCCAGAACCCAGGAAGAGTGGTTTAGGGCATGGCCAGCAGAGCATCCATCCCCTGCCCAAGTTTCCCGCCTGGGGGAACAGGAGAGATCTGCCCTCCGGCAGAGCCCACAGCAAAGATCTCAGCTGACATTCCAGAAACCAGGCCCTACCACTGGCTACACTTCCATAAGCACCTGCTCATGCCACTGAGGACAACTGGGGATTAGGGAAGGGCAAAAGAGCTTCTGCTTAGAGCCAGGATGTTGTCACCTGAGAAGGAAGAAGTCTCACACTTGACTAAACCACTCCACGATCTTGAAGGGAGTCTCACCTCCACTGGACACCTCTTATTTCCCCAGTTCAACACCTCCCAGTCCAGCTCCACAGGCAGGACGCCAGGGTGCACAGAGAACACCATCCTCACCCACTCTCTGAGGCTCCACGGGCAGGGATGGGGTGGGAGGTCAGATGAGTCTTCCCAGGCCCCAGACAGGAGGGTGGGACGGACTGACAGGCAGAGACCCAGAGGCCAGGGCATGCAGCTGCCCCAGAGTGCACTCACCCCGATGGGCCAAGGAGCTACATTGGGCATGCTACCTCGGGACACAATCACCAGGCCCGGCCAGTGTGCTAGCTTCTCTTCTGCTCCATGTCCCAAAGGCACCATGCACTCCCGCTGCAGCATCTGAGCAGTGAGGGCAGTGGATACCTCAGCACCTGCTGAATAGGCTGGCTCAATTTTCCTATAGAGTAGCAGGCCTGGTGGGGCGCAGAGTCCCTTTTTGATAAGATGCATGCATCTGGGGACTGTCAGGGCTGGGCATGGGCTGGACCCTGCCCCCCAGCCTGTTCACACACAGGGCCCACTGTGGGAAACTCACTGAAATTTGAGGGCCTGGGGCTGTAGCTAAGCCCGCCCACCTCACTGGACAAGGGTCCGCAGAACACAGGCAGCTCTGCCTCTCTGAGGTCAGAGCCTCAGCCCGCCACCTGCTCTGTGGGCTGAGCCTGCTCCCGCGGCCTCCTCCAGGTCTCATTTTTCACACAAGCACAGGGCCGGCCATCACCCAGCAGCCGTGGGGAGACTGCCACCCTGCACACCCAGGGTATTTCACCTCTACAGAGGGGATACTTGGCACAAGAGTGACGGAGAGGGACAGCTACATACTGCAGCCCATCTCCTCGAGGTGTCTGGGAGAGTCACTATGCTGTTTCCTTATTTCTTGGAAGAAACTGAAGCTCACAGAGAGTCGGTGGCTTGTGTACATTGGTAATAAGGGCAGAGCCAGGTCTGCTGGACTCCATGCTGTGTTCTTACAGTGACCCTGACACAGCTTCCGGCACAGCTTTCCCCTGGCAGGGGTCAAGTGGTAAGTGGACAGGGCCAGGCTCACAGCAAGGAGCTTCCCATCTCTGGGCTGTGGGGCCACAACCTACACTGCCCGGCACCTGAGCTGCTCTGATGAAGAATGACACTGGGCCTAAAAGATTCCTGGCAAGGAGGGAGGAGACGGAGCTGCCCACGTGGCACAGATGAAGAGGACCGCGATGGGCTGAGATACTTGGAAGTAGTGAGTCTGGGGATCGGCAGGCAGGAAGTCTCCTCCTCTGAGGAAAAAGGTTACCAAGAGGCCATGATGAAACCTTTGAGACCCAGGCCTCCCTAGCCTGCAGCAGAGACCCTGCTTTTCTTCACCTTAAAACAGAAACAAACAAACAAAAAACCGGAGACTGGAGAGATGGCTCATGGGTCAAGAGCACTGTCTGCGCTTGTAAAGATCTCCCGTTCGATCCCCAGCATCAGGAGGCTCACAACCACCTGTAACTCCAGCTCCACGGGGGTCAGACCACTGGTCTCTGTGGGCACCCGCCAACACATGTGCAGACACATGCACATAATTAAAAACTGCAGGGGGTCTCTGCAGACACCTCAGCCAGCAGAGTGATAATGCAAGGTGGGCAGAAGGTAGTTTGGGTCAACACAACTCAATAGTTGGTGTTGACTCAAACTTTGAGCGTCTGACTCCTGAAAATCAATTCACACTAATTTGTGCGCATGAGTGTAGAAGTCAGAGAACAATCTGAGGGCCATCCTCTCCTTCTACCATGTAAGTCCCAGGACCCAGGACCCTTAGCAGCTGAGCTGTCTTCATAACCCTCAACCCCACCCTTTAATTCTCTCCCTCTCTCTCTCTCTCTCTCTCTCTCTCTCTCTCTCTCTCTCTCCATGAGGCTTAGTTGAAACTCACTGTGTAGCTGAGGCTGAACTTGAACTCCTGATCCAAGATTTTGGATTACAAGTGTGTATTACCATGCCTAAGAGTCCCTGCTTTCTCAAATCCCCAACGTGTAACACACTTAGCCCTTCCCGTCCTGACCTGAGCCACAAAGAGCGACAAGCCCCCTCCACCCCCTCTGTTGTTGTGTTTAGACAGGTTCTCTCTACTTAGTTCTGTCTGTTCTGAAACTTACTACATAGACCAGGTTGGCTTTGAAAACAGAGATCTCCCTGCCTCTGCTTCCCAAAAGTCACACAACTGGTTGTTCCTGGCCCTCTTCAAATCTGATTTGATTTTCCAAATGACCCTCTGGTAGTGTTGCTTTCTCCTGTCATCGCATGGCATGTCACTGGCATGTGGCAGGAGTTCTGCCTGTGTGTGTGACCGCGGCCCCAGCCTTACAGTGCAGCAGTAAGGAGGTCCCAAGATACAGAGGAATGCAACCTGGGAGGGAATGTGGCAGGGTCTTCTGTGGAGGGCCTGGGTGCCACCCATCCCTGAGCTGGCCACAAGGGATAGGACCGTGTCAGCTAGCCATCCTGTGCAGGCGCAGGCTGGCTCCTGGGAACACAGGCCCGTTGTGTGCAGGGCGGGCAGATGTGTGGGGTGGCCAGCACCACACAAGGAGGCCCAGTGCTCACACAGTAGGCGTCTGTGGGGACTCCTGGCCCTTGCTTATCCTCCCAGGCAGCAGCAGCAGGCAGGAGAGACACCCGCCCACCTCCCCTGGGCTTCTATGTTAATTTCCTCAGGAGGTGTCTGTGGGTCACATCTGAGCATAGAGTAGAGTTAGGAGCGCTTCAGAACCTCCCTGTATGTGGAACGTCTGACAGACCCTGCGACACAGTTCTATTCTGAGGCTAGAGTGTGGCATGGTTTGATCTCAGTGACACTTGGGGTTCTGAAACCATGTCACCCCCACTCACATAGCAGCTGGAAAGCCACATAGTGAGTGGGAGGTAGAGGGAATCCCCAGCCCTGAAAACAGTCTTCCATCGACCTGGTATATCAGGAGTGGCCTCAGCTGCCCTCAGACAAAGGCAAAGGAGATCTGTCCTGGCTCTCAGTCAGGATCAACCATTCTGTGAGACCTCAGGGGAGGACAGTCCCAACATCAGGACGCAAACCCAGAGCTGGAGAAACCCGGAACACTAAAGCACAGGGGTATTTGGGTGCTCACCACACCCTAGATCCTGTCTGATTCCCCAGGAAGCCAAGAAAAGCCATTTCCATGCAACTGAGAGGTAAGAAACGTAGCACTTGGGGAGCCCCATGATGGAAGGGGTCACTCTCTTTTTTTTTTTCTTTGAGAAAGGGTCTCACATGTAGCCTGCTGGTCACTGTATAGAGCAGGCTAGCTTTAAACTCAGAGATTCACCTGTCTCTGCCTTTCAAGGGCTGAGACTAAAGGCATGCACCACCATGCTTGGCCCCGTCTCCCCACTTCTTCATAAATCAGAAGAGTCCCTCTCAGGAAACGGCAAGGGCAGTCACAGGTTTCACGGCAACTGTGAGATGCCTGGAAACTGCTCGGGACCTGCAGGAGGTCGTCTGCTGGTGGTCAGTAGACAACAGAGCACAGGCTGCAACCGCTTACAGATATGGACCACTGGAAAATGCAGTAAGTCTACACCCATGCCCCAGGAGCCACCAGTCTATGACAGGACAGTGTCAGCACCAGAAGGGGTTGACCCTCAGAGGGGCAGAGGCTGAGAGGAAGCACGGGGCTGCCACACAGGGCCATGGAAGGATAACACATACAACCAGGAGATAGACTCCCCAATACCTGCCAGGCTTGAAAATCCCGTAGCATCGTGCCACAGGGCCGGCATCCAGGTCCCAGGAACATAATGATTCCCTCAGTTTTACTGAGTTCATCCTTGTGCCAAGTGCTTGGCCAGGGAGTCTCACCAGGTCTTCAGGAGGAACCCCAAGAGTTCCTCCAGATAAGGACACTGATGCTTCAGGAGTTGGCCAGTGTCATAAATTCAAAACATGCTGAGTGTGTCACTTAAACAGGCCCAGTGTCAGAGCAGGACCCTCCTGCGGCCGCGTGCTGCGTGCTGTGACCCTCCGGAGAACAGCAGCCTGGAGACGCAGCAGAATGTCTGCCCACAGTCCCACGGCTACAGGGGGCTGGCAGGACTCATTCCCAGACCCCCATTCTGGAGCTGGTGAGCATCGCCTGAGGCGCCCCAGACCCACTTTGCCAACCTCCGCCTCAGTGCTGGATGACAGTGCCATCCTGAGCCCCCTTTTGCTGGGTGGCAGGTGCTGCTGAGTTCTGCCTGAGGCCTTGGAGCAGATGGGACACGGCTGAAGGCACAGCCCGCCTCTCAGCACCTTCACTCCGAGTGCTCTGGTTCTCTCTAGGGACAGTTCAGGAAAATGTTTACATGTAGGCAGTCTTCTAGCTTAGACCAAAACCAAGCTCCCCAGGGTCCCCAAACAGTGGACCTGGCCTGACGGCAAGCCAGGACACAATTCTGGACAGTGGAATGGTTAAGTCGTAGGTGATGTAGGGCTGGCTACGCTGGGAGGGCGGGTAGAAAGATGGAACCAGGAGAGCTCCCCCAGCACCCATCTCGGACTCATGCCTGGGTGCTGCACTGTGACACAGGACCTGGTCTTCACCTCACCACCTTGGATTCCATAGCAGCCTCGATCCTAGGTCCAGGCTGGAGCTCTGAGAAGGTCTCACAACAGCCCAGGGGAGCCCGTGTCCTCAGGGTGTGCCTGCCCTGCTTACCCACGACAACTGCATTCTTCTCTCTTCAAGGGGGAAATGATGCTCTGAAGAGCCAGGGGTCAAAGCTCTGGACAGACACCAGGACCAGGTTGAAGGAGGGTTCCTGGCCCATGACCTACAGGGGTCCCTAGCAGCCGTCCTAGAGAGTCCTGTTTCAAAAGAAGGGACTGGGTGAGGAAGGAGACCGCTTCCTACAGGAGCACATGGGGTGAAGGCGCTGAGAGGCGGGCTGTGCCTTCAGCCACGTCCCATCAGCTCCAAGGCCTCAGGCAGAACACAGCAGCACCTGCCGCCCAGCAAAAGTGGGCCCAGGATGGCACCGTCATCCAGCACACAGAGGTGCAGAGGAGTCACAGCTGGGTTGGTTAGGTGGCTCTGGGGCACCTCAGATGATGCTCACAGTGTCAGCCCCATGCTCTGCAGCCCACAGCCCAGTGGGCACAGTGGACTTGGGTCAGCACACTCTTTTCCAGGAGCCCACACAGCCAGGCCCAGAGGCTCTTTCCCCACAGTGCCTCTGCGGCTGGCTGCCCCTCACATCCTGGGAGACACTGCTTTAGAAACTTCCCATACTCCGACTTGAGCTTCTCCAGGTGTGAAGCAGAAAACTCCGGGGACCCCCCAGAAAGTGAAGACTTGCCAGCTCAGACTTGGGCGATGTGTAGACAGACCCCTGTGGAACATGCACGAGGCCTTAGGCTCAATCCCCAGCAACAGGAAGGAAAACCAAATCACCACACAACCCTCCTCAAATGCATCTTTGCGATCGATCCTCCCTCAACTGCCTCCTGGTCCTTATGGGGCCAGACCTCCGCTCACAGCTCTGAGCCTCTGGGTGGCCTGCCCACAGCTACCCTGACTAGAGCCGCTACCTCCTCCAGACAGAAGACATCTGGATTTCTTTTTCTTTTTCTTTTCTGGTTTTGAGACAGAATCTGACTATGACTGGCCTGTGCCTGGCTATGTCCTGTTTAAGTTCATTTAAAGCATTTGTTATCTGAAAGTGTTAGTTTACCACTTACACTGTCTCCAACTCCTTGAACACAAAGGCACCCACCCCACTCCCCATCCATGAGTTTCACACTCAGAGATTTGACCAAATGCCAATTAAAGGATTCAAGGAGGAAAGCGTGTGTTTGACTGCCCTCGTGTAGGCTCTGTCGTCCTCGTTTTTCCCTGAGCAACAGGGAATGATGGTTCATGTACATGTGATTTATACTGTATTGGGCACATGGTTTAAATTATGTGAGTATCTGTGTACAAACCACACATAAATACTGTACCATTTATACAAGGAACTTGAACATCCATGGATTCTGATTTGTTTGCTTGCTTGTTTTGAGACAGGGTCTCACTGGGGAGCTCTGGCTAGCCAAGAACTCACAGAGATTTGCCTCCTGTGAGTTAGTATTAAAGATGAGTATCACCACATCCTTGGATCATAGTATTTTCAGAGGTCCTGGACCCAAGCCCCTAGACACTGAGGAATGGCCATATCTCTTCCCCTCTGTGGCATTTCCAGGACTGTCAATAAATCTTTATTGGACACTTGTGAGAGGGACCACTTGAGGCACAAGAGCTCTTTCAGACCTAAGCACTGGTAACTTCAAGATGGTATCTTTCTTCAGCTAATAACTAGCCACTAGAAATATTTATTAAGATAGCTATAAAATAACTTCTATTTTTAAATTCATTCCTGAAGTGAATCAACTTAAGCCTCCTTGTGTGGTAATCACGAGGCTGCACAGCAGCAGTTGGCAGTGACAGACAGGTTCCTCCAAGAGCCCAGGCTCAGAGCTGTTGGCAGGGCGGTGAGTTATTTTCCTCTGTGATTCCAAAGACTGGCTTGGAGGACAGAGTGCTCTCATTCAAACGCTTTTGCTACCTCAAAGGCCATTGATGACCACAAACACAGGAGTTCTGTAGCCGAGGAGGCTAAGATGGGGCCATATGCAAAGCAGCGCAGAGGCCCAAGGCTGAATCATTTCAGCAGACAGGAAGTCAGCAATCGACTGGCCCTGGTCCATCCAACTGCATCCCTCTTCATTCGAGTCTCCTGTCCCTTTGGTCATCATTCCACCACTGAGGAAATGCAAGAATTAGTCTGTGACAGTCGACATCTCAAGGACAGCATGAAAACCCTGGGAAAGAACCTGTCCTACGGCTACTATTGATAAATTCACGTCCCAATCTACTGCCACCCCAGCTCCAGACTTTGTGGGTGGAGTACAGAGCAGAAAAACGTGGTCCTGAGTCACACCTCTGCTGTGCCAGAATCTAGACGGACAGGGAGGCAGCTGGGTGGTTTTGTATTAGTGATGTCACCACAGACCTGTCTATCCCACAAGCCAGAGGATTGAGTTACACCCAGGCTTATGAACCTATTGCAGTCCAAGGCTTATGTTTCCCTAGCATGAAGAAGAAAAGGTCCTGCCAGTACTAATGTCTTCCACGGGCTCATTCAGTCCAGTATGATGCTGTGGGCATCACAGGGTGATGAGGTCAGGGTGAGAGGCAGCTGGAGAATGAAAAGTGGGGTGAAGCTTGCCGGTTCCCAAGGCTGTCCTTACTGTGGGCCTTTCAGTGTAGCCCTAAGGAGGGCACGCAGTCCTCACTTGAGGACCTCAGGGACAGTAGGTGGGCATATCTGAAAGGCAGCGGGCCCTAGATAGAAACACATACCCAACCCCACAGCTGCCCCATCTTCCTGCCCTGCAGATTGACTGTTGTGTGTCAGAGTCACTGAACTCTACCACCCTTCCTCTGGAAGCCAATTCAAACAGCCAAGTGAATAGGAGAGAGGAAGAAAAGGAAATTTATTCAATGTGGCCACAGTGGAAAGAAGGACAAAGATCTAGTGACCCCCTTAAATTACCTTAAATACCTTCAGGGTCCTGCAGTCAGATTTAAGTTTAAACAGAGGGCCAGGGCCAGGAACATCTTAGCAAGCCCTATGAGGGTGCCCACCACTGATCCCCACTGACTGGGCTCCAGTCTCATCTTGTAAGGTGACAAATTCTCCGAACTGTGAAATCTCTTCAGGAGACAAGTTCCCCTTCCTGCTCCCAGCCTTTTCCTTCTTCCAGCGAGAGATTCCGGGGGAAATTCCCATCTCTTGGGGTCCATTGTTTTAACAGTCCAAGCTGAGAGGTGTGTCTCTCTAAACAACACTGGTTCTCAACTTGTGGACCCCAATCTCTTTTGGGGGTTGAACAACCCTCTCACAGGGACCATATATCAGATATTCTGTATATCAGATATTTATATTACAATTCATAGCAGTAGCAAAATTACAGTTATAAAGTAATAAGGAAAATAACCTTATGGTTGGGGGTCACCACAACATGAGGAACTGTATTAAATAGTCACAGCGTTAGGAAGGCTGAGAGCCACTGCTCTAGAATTTCTGCCAGGCCACTTAGAGACACCATGCATTACACCATCAGAAGCAGGGAAATACAGGGAAGAAAAGCTTGGGCAGAGGAAGATAGATGCCATCATATATAAAGTGATAATCCAGTCAGCCCTGAAATAAATAGCAGTTCCCAAGTGGACAAGGGGGAAGGGCAAGGCTGACCAGTAGAGCCAGGCCTGCCAGGCATCTCAGGTTAGCCAGCTGAGTTTCCCTGCCCCTTGCCAATCAGGCCTTCACTCTACCCCATAGGGTTTCCACTCACGGACAGGACCCAGCTGCTGGGATCAAGTGGCCGGCTGGGTTTCATTCACAGGCTCCCGTACAGCAGTGGCTGGACTCCGGCCTCAGAGCTGGGTCAGGGAGGAGCGTCTTCCCCATTCAGAAAGGGGGCAGGTCTGCAGGGAGTGCTAAGACATGAGCTGGGCAGTGTATGGAAGGTGTAACCCTGACACTCATCCTTGATGGGACAGTGCACAATGTGCCCCTCCAGATGCTCTACCCAGCTCTGTTCTTTTGTGCAGCAACTTGGCTCAGTAGTCCCTCGCCACAGCTGGCTGTCCTCAGGACAAAGGGACACCTTCTATCTCCTTCAGTGCTGTCCGCTTTTCTGCACACAATATAATCACTAACACATGTACTATACCCTGCAAATACCTACATCTACCCCATTGGGCCAGGGTCATGTTATTATTACTGTCTTGAAAATGGGGAAACTAGACCAGGTGGTGGTGGCATATGCCTTTAATCCCAGCACTCAGGAGACAGAGGCGGGCAGATCTCTGGGTTTGAGGCCAGCCTGGTCTACAGAGTGAGTTCTAGGACAGGAATACATAGAAACCCTGTCTAGGGTGCACAGAAGCAAAGGCAGGAAGGAGGTGGAGTATGGGCAGCCCAGTCCCACCCCAGCCTGGACTGGAGAGGAGCCTTCAGAATGCTGGCATCCTGGGAGTCAGGCCCCAACCCACCCTAAGGGTAGCTTTTGAAGTGCGTGAGCCCAGCCTATCCTTTGCTTTCTGACGGGACCTTGGCTTTGTCTCCTCTCGTTCAGCCAGCTGTTGTGACACAGGCCTATGCCTACTCCTGGGGACATGGTGGAGGCAGGACAGGCCACATCAGCCCTCAAGAATTCAGCCAGTCCTAAGGTAACAGCTAGACAGAGCTGGGGGTTTTGGCTATCATGTGGGTTAGGGCTCTTCTCCAACCCTGGGGCTGGGGATTTTTTTCTATTATTGTAAATATTTTGAGGGTGCAAGCATGCGGTAACACGTTATAATTACACTCTTCCCCTGTCTGCAGTGCTTGGAGTCACACTGGGGTTTCTTACTCCAGAGCCTCACTGAGACACACCCTGAGCTATACGCAGGCCAGGGATGGGCAATAGCATGGGGTCTAAAAGACTCCCAGAACTTAAGAACTGCTCTCAAACCAGAGACTAGGGCAGGGTCCAGACACCTGCTTGCTCCTGTGGCCTGCCTCTGGTAAGTAGGTCCTGAGAATCACCTGGCTGAGGAAATTCCACACAACACTAACGCCTGGGGCTCTGCCCCCACCCAAATCACCCCCATTTGCCTGAGGTCTGCTCCTCCTCACACCTGCACTGTCCACAGGCAGCTGGTGAATGCCCCAAGGCTGAGACTCCTCGGAGGAGCACACTGAGAGGTAGCCCATTCACACTCAACCATGCGCCAGCAGTAAGAGGGATTATTCAAGGACACGCTGGGTGAAGTCAATGACACAATCCAAATTAACTTCACCGGCCCGCTTGCGTTTTCTAGAAGCCAGTAGATGATCTGAATATTGCACTGGCCCCTCTTCTGCGTCTATTCGGCAGTGATGCTGTAGCAAGCAGCTACAGCCAGAAGTCAGGACTTGTCAATAAATGTTAATCTTTACAAGAGTTTGGTCCCGGGGCGGGGGGGGGGGGGGGCGCTGCGGAAGAGATGTGTCACTGACCTGGAAATCGGAAGGTAAGAAGCATTTCCATCTGCTGCTGCCTCAGCAGCTGGCTCCCATGGGACCGCCTGGCCCCTCTTCCCTCACCCTTTCACCTCTGAAGCTGATGTTGCCCTGGGTTTAACCCTGCACCATGATTAAAGGGTTTCTCTCAGCCTGACCTGAGAAAAGGTCCCTCCCCTCTGTCTCTGCATGTTGTGGGTAAATCGGAGGCTCAGAGAAGCAACAAAAGGGGCAACTGTGTTTTCCCACAGAAAGGAAAATACAATCAGGATGTTCATGGCTTCTAGTGCATAGTACGCTCCAAAGATGGCTTACCTCTTTCATAGAGGGCCCAGATTTTGAACTTTGGGGGGTGGAGGGAGTGGAGAATGGTAGGGCAACTATTTGCTGAGGCCCTACTATGTGCTAGACACTACTTATGTTTACTGCGTTGGATGTATTATCCCCTGTTGCTGCTGTAACAAATGGCTACAGTTTTAGTGCCCTCAAACAGCGCTGATACATCTTACAGTTCTTCCTGCCCACACTGGCCTTGTAGCTAAGGATGTAGCTTGTGCCACCATGGCGGATTTATATGGTACTAGGGATCAAACTCATGGGCTCAGGAATCCACTGAACGACATTCCCAGCCCCTAGAACGGGTATTGAAGCACCAGTAAGGCTGGGTTTCTTAGTAGGTTCTAGGGCAGAAATCTGTTTCCCTGCCTTTCCCAGTTTATAAAGGATGGCATTATTCCTTAGCAGTTGGCTCCTTCAAACCCACCCGTAGAGTTTAAACCTCAAGTCATTGTAGCCGCTTGCCTCTCCAATTCCCCCATCGACATTTAGGGACCCTGTTATGCAGGGCCCACCTGGTGATTCATAAAACCTCCCACCTCAAGATCAGATGAGCAACTTGATTCCATCTACAATCTGAATTACGCAGATGTGGTCATCTTTGCAAGGACATGACTCAACCTACCTCACAGTATCTCAGAGTACACTCTTCCAGAAAGAAACACAGAACTATCCAACTATCCCTGTTTTCTGCAGAAGAAGCAGGCTCTATAGTCAAGCAACTTGTCCACCACAAGGTGAACGAACACGTGAGATCTGGTCTACCCTGTCTACAAGTGTGCTCCACGAAGTCACAGTGTCTTTTTTTCAAAGGTACACCATTCAGAATACAGGTACAATGAGTTGTGTAGCATTTTATAATCAATTTGAAAAGGGGGTCTTATCAACCAAGAGACTAAAGTAATGGGGGGAAACGGACTGCCTCTGGGACATGATCTCCAGGACACGCCACTGGGGTCAGGAGCTCAGAGAGGAGGAGCTGCCAGAAGGAATGATGATGGTCTCCCTCCACACTCCTGAGGTAACCACAGAGCTCTCTGCAAAATAGGGTGTGTCCTGTCCACAGAGCAAACATGTAAGCATTTCTCTTCCTCCTGGCCCCAGGAGCCCAAGAGGAGAGGCTGGCAGGCTGCTGAGGACTTCAAATCCAAGCTACTCCACAGCCACTACCCTGCCAAGCATCAGTGTCAAGACAAGCGGTGTGTTCCAAAGGGAGGCAGGTCCCAGGACTGGATGTGCTATTTTCTGACCCAAAGGACACACGGAAGCAGTAAACCAGGGCTCTCTAGGTCTTTCTTGCAAGGAGCCTGCCTGGCAGCTTGCTAGGTATTTCTGGGAATGATCTAATTAAATATTAACTACTTGCAAAACTATGTTCTTACGTTCCCTAAGTCAATGTGAAGACAGGCGTACCCAGACGCTGGCTGGCCTCAAACTCTCCTATGAACAGTTGCTCCGGGGTGGGTGAGTCCTCAGTACAGAGTTGTGCTTCATGAATAACCCTTTTAAACCCTCGAAAACTCAGGGAGGGCAAGTGAGAGGGCTCAGCAGGCAAAGGCGCTTACTGACTTGACGGCCTGAGTTGGATTCCTGGAACCAACACCGGGAAAGGAGAGAAGCTGTCTTCTGACCTCCACACACACACCACAATAAATAAATATAGTAAGAGTTTTAAAAGTGGGCATAGCAAGTCAAGAGAACTCTACCTTATTTACAAACCAACCACCAAACGCATGTGGTTCTGTATCAGAGACTTCCAGATTGTCCCTCTGACAATCAGGAAGGTTACCCTTGACATAATCATTCAGGAAGAAGATCAATGAACTTGACCTTTAAAATCCCATCTCCTCTCCCATCTTTTCCTGCAGCAATCAGCTTTCTCTGTACTTGCTTAAAAGCGGGGGAGGGGGACTCTAAAACTCATTGACTAAATCAAGCTCTTGACAACACCCAGATTCTCAGTGCCAACAGCATTTCTCTCTAGGCTCTGCGAGTTTACTAGCACAATTAATTATGTATTAATGACTTCACATCAAACGCCATGTTTGTTTTTACGGTGGGTGATCCAGGCTGGACCAGATGGAGATAACACGGATAAATTAACCATTTGCAGCCGGGTTGGTACCGGCTCTTGGCAGGCTTGGAGCCCTCACATCCTGAAGTTTATCACTATCACTGTCCATCAGAGGCACAAAGGTTAGACCTCGCATTTTGTCATTTCAAAACGAAAGCTAGCGTAGACTGCTTGTGCTAACTTGTTTTGAAAGCAACCGCAGGAGTCCTTGCTCTCTGCTCTGACCAAGGGGGAAGGAACTCGCCAGTGGCACCCACAAATGCAAATGTCACCAATACAGGTGGGAGGAGTCTTTGGCTTCCTTTATGGCTAAAACTTAAAAAAAAAAAAAAAAAGCAGCCATTTCGGTCTTGGCTGACTTAATCTAGCAAATAAGTAGTGACATCCCCCGCCCCCCACCCCGTTCCCCGTCCCCATGAGTCCACCCAAGACTTAAGAACAGGGCAGAGTTTGTAAAACGAAAAGGAGGGAAGCTGACGTGTTGGTGGCCGTCTGGAAGCAGGAGGATGAGGATTTCAAGGCTAGCTTGGGCTACATGAAACCCTGTCTAAAAATACAAAAAAAAAAAAAAAAGGAACACCTGCACAGCGGGTCCCCAGAACCCATGCATGAATGAATGCGCATCAGAGTCATTATTTAATTTTCCACGCCACCTTCTCAGGTCGGGCCCTCTCCTGGGAGAGCGGCGCGTGGGAGCGCAGGAAGAAGCCTGGGAAGTTTCCGTCTGTCAGGCGCCGGTGTTTAACGAGGGGGTGGCAGCCTATTTATAAATGGGCCCCCGCGCTGGCAAACAAGTCTGGCGACATAGGTGAAACTTTTCACCCAGCAGATAATAAGATACTGTGCGGCAGTGGACACGGCTCGGGAGCGAAGGGAGCCGGGAGCTTCCCTGGAAAGGCGGCAGGGAGCTGAGGGCGCCCCGGGCCCCGCACGGCCGTGCGCACCTGGGCCGCGTCCGCATCCCCGAGCCCAGCCCGGCTGTTGCGCGGCTTCCGGTCACCTGCGCCGTCCGGGCCGCGGAGCCCGCAACCGTCCGCGCAGGGCCGAGCGCACCGAAGGCCGCCGCCGCCGCCACCACCGCCCGCCCAGCCCGTGCCCGTGCCCGCGCTCGCCTGCGTCTTGTCGAACTGCTCGCGCTCGGCCTCCAGGCTGTGGCCCGGCCTGCGGCTCAGCACCCGCGCCGGCACATTCTTGATGCTGTTCATGCTGCCGCCGACCACGTCCCGGCCTGGCTCCGAGCGAGTGAGGCGTTGCCGCCCGGCTCCAGCCTAGGCACCCGGAGGCCGCGCGCCGCGCCGCACGGGGAGGAGCCGCCGCCCCTCCCGCCAGTCACTCCGGCTGTCCAACCGACGCCCCGCCCTCCCCGGCTCCGATCGCTCCGCCCCCCCGCCCCCGCCGGGTCCCCGGGACTCCTGGCGTGCCCCGCCCACTGCATCCCTTGATCAACCTTTGGAAGCCCAGGAGCCCCTGCGCTGTGCCCACCGTGGTCCCTTAGGACTCCCAGGACACCCTGCCATGCAACCCTCTGTCACCCAGAACGCTCTGCCCTGCACCCTTCCAGTCCCCCAGGACGCCTTCCCCAGCACCCTCTGGTCCCCTGGGACTCCCTGAACCCCCAAGATCCTGCACCTGCTTGGTTGCCGCAGGACTTCCTGGGAGTGCCCCTTGCACACCTGTCCCTGTCTCCTTGCACAACTCCAGTTCCCCAGGACTCCCCAACACATCAGTCTCTTAATTCTGACATATCAAAACGGAAGGACAAATACCCACTTAGCTTGACTACATACCTTCTGTCTCCCCAGACAAAGGAAAAATCAGTTGTCTCTTCCCTTCCCCACGTTGGGTCTTTCTCTACACCTGTAGGGGGAAAACTGGAGCAAATTGAGTCTTGTCTCCTTGAATCTGGTCAGTAGCCACACAGCAGGTTTCTTTAGTCTTTTTGTTGGGAGCCCAGCCATCTTTCCAAGTCTTCGCTTTTTTGAGATGAAGTATCAAATACCAGAGATAGGAAATGCTGTCCTGAGTTAGACACCTGACCATCTTGTCTCCCAGGTCAGGTGAAGCTCTCTGAGGACCCAGACAGACTCTTTCTTTCCCATTGCTCATTCCTCACTATGCTGATATTTACTCAACATTTCAGAGCTGGACAAGGCTACCTTCGCCGCTAAGAGATTAGCCATGCTTTATCTAATACCAATCAATGAAAAGCTTCTTTGCCAAAATATGTAGAGTAACAACAGCTGGTACTGAAAACCTATTTGCCAGGTATAGGGCTAAACCCCTTATACATATTGTCTTGTCCCTAATCCTTGGCAATTCACTAAATAGCCATGCTCAAAAAAACAAAAACAAAAAACAACAACAAAAACCATCAAAGGGGCTGTTTTGCTCCGTGCCAGCTGTTTCTCAGACTCTTTTTCTCACGTGGGACAAAAACCAGTTATCCTGTGATTTTTTTTTTCATACAAAAGGCCAGCCCCCACTGGGTATAGAACATCTACTACAGTGGCCCGTTATTATCAAAAGTCCCCATTCTTTTTAGTCAATAGAGGCTATTACTGTGCTGGTCATGGCAGTCAGCATTCCGTCAGCAGGATCCCATTTAATCTTAAAGTTTTGGTGGTATTTTTTGCAGACCAAGAAAAAAAGGTTTAGAGCCCAGGTTCACACAGCTGCAAAATGATGCCTTCAGGATGTGGTCGCAAATCTGCCAGGTTTCACGCCAGTGCGCTTGCGCTCTGACAAGCACACTTGATGATACTGGAGTCCCTTATGGCTCTTACAAGTAATGTATCTGCTCATGAGATTTTGAGTTGCTGGAGGTCAAGGTGGCCGTGTGTTAACCAGAATTCTGCTTTCCATGCCTAGGAAAGCACCTGGTACATGACCGTGTTTTTAAAAATGGGTGTGTGGGACAATAATTTGGGTAAGTAAAGGTACTTACTGCCCCTGCTTGATGTTCCAGGACCCACATAGTGGAAGGAGAGAAATGATTCCTGCATGTTGTCTTCTAACCTTTAATTTCAAGCTGTGGCAAGCACATGTACACATACACAAAATAAACACATAAAATTTAATTTAAAAAATGAGCATGAGGGTAAGCGTGGGACCTTTAATTCCAGCATTTTCGAGGCAGGTGGCCTCTGTGTAAATGAGGCCAACCCAGTTTATATAGTGACTAAAAAAGAGTTGGCATATAAAAATTAAGGTTTTGAAAGAATAAACCAGCCCCACAAAGTGGAGAATAAGAGTGAAGACTTTACTGTTAGCATATGTTATAAATTAGCATTTACGGGGAACAAAGATGGAAACTCCACTGCCTTGAGTATTAAGGTTCAACTCCAGACATCTTCAGTAGAGGGGCCTGGTTGCTGACTGTCACTTAACTGGCTGTGATAAATTGTAATTTTGTTTGTCCTCCAGGGGAGTATAAATTAGACCCCAACCGGGAGAACTCAGGAAAACATCGAAGTTTTTTGGGCTCACTGAAAAAGACTGTATGCTGCAGTAGCTACCGCCTCACTGACACACAGGCAGGATCCACCCAGCCCCTCTACAGTTCCATCTTGCGCCATCCTGGATTTTCAAGTCGGTGCATGCATCACGCTCCTTCCAGAGCCTCAGGGACCTTGCACATGCTGTTAGTATACCTGGAATTCTCTTCCTGTTTGCCTGGTTGAGTGTCTGCTTACCGTGCAGCTAGTTTAGATGCTACTTCTCTAGGGAAGCTTCCCTGATTCCTCCGCCCTGACCTATGTCTCAGTATCTCAGCATTCTATTTCATAACACCAGTCTTTCACGTGATTACTTAAGGTCTGGGTTCCCTACTAGAATGCAAGCAGGACTTACCCAGTTATCTCCCAAGGCCTCCAAAGCTGCGTGGTGTACTCACAATGAATTTGTATGTGTGAGGTACCAGGGACTGAATCCAGGGCCCTGTGCATGCTGGGAAAGCATTCTAAGCATGAGCTCTGTCTCCTACCCTCTTTCTACTTTGTTTTGAAATCAGGTCTCACTAGAGCTGCTTGAGTTGGAACCGAACTCACTCTGTTCCTTAAGCTCCCCATCCTTGGGCCTGGCCTCCCCAGCAGATGGGATTACAGATCCTTTCTGTTTTAAGCATTACCTGGCTTAGAACCCACAGGTCCTCCTTAACAGGGCTAATGTGTGCTGCCACTCGTTTTGGAAGGCCACCCCATTTTAACCTTGGTGCATGTGTCTGGCATCTTGGTTGATTTTGTTCACTCTGTTCTTCAGAATGTGGGGGTTACTAATTAGAATCATTCTCCTGGAGGCTTAAGTGGTGGACCTTCCTGCAGTGTGCCGAACCAAAATCACACCAACTGTCTTAAGGGAAAGAAAGCTACAGGCATTACTCTAGCAAGAGGCTTACAAATCAGGGACATTGAAGAAACTATGGGTCACTATTCAGAGTGTGACAAGGCTTCCATGACAGGGATTTCACCCTTGGGCTCATACCACAGTCTCAGTTCTAAGCATTCTCTTGACACTTTCTGGGTAAAACTGTTTTAAGTGTTTATGTGTAATCTTGATTCAGAATTTCTTTTGGAGGGGGTGTTTCTATTTCTGTTTAAAAGGTCTGTTCACACATTCTAAAAATACCCTGTATCAGTCTTTTCCAATGCTGAGATCATTTCTGGCAGGAGAATTATAGTATAATTCAGTTGCCTCCTAATTTGTTGGTTTTAGAGATGATAATGACAAAATGCAAATCCTAAAGGCTAGTTTATCGTGCAACTCTTTGCAACACACAAGAAATTGCTCCAATATAAAAAACAACATGTTGAGATAGAGAAGTTGATCATATTAAACTCTGCCATTCTGAGTTTCATGTTAATTCATAATAATCTTGTTGGGTCAGAAGAGGGTATGGTGACATACAGGTGGTAGACTCCTGTAACCCCAGTGCTGGAGAAGCTGAGGCAGGGGCACCACAAGTTTGAGCCAGTCTGGAATATATAGGTGCTATAGATATTTCAAGCCTATGAAATAAAATCATATTTAGCTATAAAATGGTGCATTTCAAATCCTGTTCTACCCTACCTTTTCCTATGGAGCATGTAATTGGTGTTCCCTGTTAGCAGGCAAGTGGAGAAGCAGCCGTGAGCCTATCAGACAGACGGGAAAAGTTCACTCTCTGGAGTCTCAGTTTGGAACCTGGCCTCTCCAAGGGCATTCTGGGCTTCTCGCTTGGCAAGCGCTGGGTCAGAACCAGCTCTATATCTTAGTCTGGCTAAGCATGACCAGTCTGAAGAGAAACCAAGCATTTATAGAGGGTGCCAGCCGTGCCCAGTTTCTTTTCAGCACCCTCATTACAAAGGTGAGCTCAGCAGCCCCCCCCCCCCCCAGGAAAATCATCTGGGAAGAAACCCTGAAGCCTCTAACAAAGAGGCATTGACCCAGCACAATACAACCTTCATCCGCAGTGCTTAAGAGACATTCCCTTGCCAGGCTGCATTTAAAGTTCCTGTTAGCCTGCCAGTGGTGGTGCATGCCTTATCCCCGCACTCAGGAGGCAGAAGCAAGCAGATTTCTGTGAGTTTGAGGACAGCTTAGTCTATAGAGCTAGTTCCAGGTCATCCAGGGCTACGCAAAGACACCCTGTCTGGAAAAGTCAAAAAGATAGATTAAATAAATACATACATACATAAATACCTTCCTTGTTTTAGACCTATATAGTAAGAGGAAGACAAACAAAATATTTTTTATTATTAAAAATATTTTTATTGAATGAAACTGGTCAATTATGGTAGAAAGGACAGAGGCAAATAGTATAATCTTCTTTTTAAAAAATAAATTACAAGTAAAATAGAATTTTTAGTCTTCAATATTTTCTTTAAAATCCATATAAAACTTGATCTTCCATTAAGCTCTGTCCTGTGTATGTGAACTGTCTACTACAGAACCAGGCAAGATACAGCTGTCGTCTGAGGACAGACAGGCCTTAACTGCACCCAAGGTAATAGTGTCCTGTTACACACTTTCCACCATCTTATCTCATGTCCATCACTACAACAAAGCCCAACACTAAAACCAGAAGAGAAGAAAGACTGTGTCACATACAGGAAGCTGACTCTTGGGAGCTAAAGTGGTGTTTTACACACAGGGTGTCGGATACTCCCAGGATGCTGTTAAAAGGTTTCTGCATCTTGACAGTTTGGTTTTTGTCTTTTCCTTTTAGTGTATTTCCAAATGCATGTGTAGAGTAAGGCCTCATTTTTTAGGCATGAAAATTATTTACACAAAAAAGTTGTTCATCAAAAACAAAATATACATGCTTTAAGAAGTAAACTCTGAGTGTCTCCTTGCCTCTGCATTAAAGGCTGCTCACGTGGGGTCGCAGTCCTCGCTATCTTCAGGTGACTTATGTATCCACTTTCTGCCTTCCAAAGAGAATCCTGTTTCTGGGAGGAAACAACAACAACAACAAAAAGTCAGCAAAAATGGAAGGGAACCAGCACTGGACGGCGCTGAAGCCCCCGTCTGAGACCCTGACTACAGGTCTGCTGCTCTTCGTCATTGAGGTCTTCCTCACTAAGGTGTTTTCTAGACAAGAAAACTCCCCAGCAGTGAGAGCAAGGGCAGGAGGGAGGCAGGCGGGGGCAGCTCGGATGTCTCCCCCTCCTACGGGAAAGGCTCTAGTGCTTAACAGGAGACCTGCAGCACCTACGCCATGGAATTCACTAAACTGCACTTGGAGGGAAGGTCTGACAGAACAAAACAACACAAGAAAGTGGTTCCTGGGCAACAGACTCATAAAACTCAAAGTCACACAAGAAGTCTTTCTTTCTAGACAGACATACAGAAGCAATGTTCAAATGTAAATTTAGATGCCTTTTGAAAAATTGTATTTTCTGGGTCAGGGTCTCCATTAGGTAGCCCAGGCTTACCTCCAATTCCTCATTTTTTTGCCTCAGTCTCCTAAGTTCCCAAGTGCTAGGATTACTTTTTGAGGCAGGATCTTACTAGGTTAATCAAACTTGTGATTCTCCTGCATCAGCCTCTCCATAGAAATTACAGACTGCGCCAGATGGCCCAAATAAGATTTTTTTGGGGGGGGTGTGTCAAGACAGGGTTTCTCTGTAGCCCTGGCTGTCCTGGAACTCACTCTGCAAATCAGGCTGACCTAGAACTCAGAAATACACCTGCCTCTGCCTCCTGAGTGCTGGGATTAAAGGAGTATATGGCACCACTGCCCGGCTAAGATGCCAGTTTTCAAAATTGGATGGATACACCAACTTCCTTAGATTTAAAATTATCAGTATGGAGAACAAAACTTTTTTTGATTTATATTTCTCTTACAAGTAACTGGCATTCCCCTCATGTTAATTATAGTAAAGGCAAATCAGGCAAAAGAGAAATAATAACTGGGTCTGATGTATGTGTGGCCTTGACTCTACGTTATTGACATTCCTAGTTACTTATTAATATCAATTGTGATACAGGGTGAGACAAGCAAAGGTGACCTACGCATGGCCACAGTGAAATGTCCAAGTTGACTTTGTCTCTTTCAATGACTGTCAAGGGTACTTTTTTCATCTGGATCTTCTGAGACTTCTAATTTCTAGAAAAAAAAAACCTCCAAAATTAGAATCCAGGTTAGAGGAATTAAAAAATACTTTAGACAACTGTATACAAATATTTTTCAGAGACCTTAGGGGGGCTGGAGAGATGGTCTAGAATAGAAGTACTTGCTGAGCAAGCCTGACAACCTGAATTTGATACCTGGAAGGAGAGAACCAACTCCCTAACCAGCCACACAGATGTCATAGCACACACACAGCCACACACACACAGCTACACAAACACACACACTACTAAAAACCCTGAAACACAATACAATGTTCTTCTCTTTGGGGAACACTTCACTGTGTTCTGTTTGCAGCTGGGCCAGCCTAATTCAGGTTCTCCTACCTCAGTCTCCATGTAACTGAACTATAGGTACTCACCACTGTGCCTGGTTTACAAAGTCTTTTTGTTTCTTTCTCAACTTATTTGTATGGCTCTGTTTGTGTGTATGTGTGTGTATGAGTGTGTGAGCACATTTCACAGCAGGAGTTTGTTGGTCAGAGGACCACTCTTGGGAGTTGGTTCTCTCCTGCCACTGGTGGGATCCAGGGAGAGGAAGAGATAGAACCTAGCTATTCACTCTTGCTGGTAAGTCTTTACTGGCTGAGCTATCTCAGCAGCCCATCATTTTGTTGCTACTTTAAGAGTTTTTTAAATTACACTTATTTGCGTGTATGTATGTGGCATGGGACTCAACTCAGACTGTCAGTTGAGGCAGCAAGCGTCTCTACCCAGACCTACACAGCCAGCTCACTAGCTCTCTCTCTCTCCCTCTCCCTCCCCACCTCTTCTTTCTTTACTTATTGTCTGTCTGAGATAGGATCCCTCTATGTAGCGCTGCTGTCCTGGAACTCACTATGTAGGCAAGGCTGGTCTCTAATTCATAGATCCTCCTGCTCCTGCCTCCAGAGCACTGGATTAGAGGTGCGCACCAATACTTCCAGCTTCATATTTATTTTATTATTTGCTTGCATGTTTGTTTTGAGGAGGGTCTTGATATACAGCCTTGGATGGCCTGGAACGTGCTATGTAGACAAGACTGTACAGATATGGTGTAGAATATATGCATAAAAACACTCATACACATAAAATAACAAAAAAATATATCTTTTTAAAAATACAAGTGTGGCCAGGCAATGATGGTGCATGACTTTAATCCCAGAACTCAGGAGGCAGAGGCAGGCGGATCTCTGTGAGTTCAAGGCCATCTTGGCCTACACAGTTCATTCCAGGACAGCCAGGGCTACACAGAGAAACCCTATCTCAAAAGGAAAAAAATACAAGTGTGGATGGGCTTGCAATCTGAGAACTGGAGAGGCAGAGAGAAGTGGATCACTGACCAGCCAGACTAGCCTACTTGGTGAGTTTTGGGATTAAAGGTATGTGCCCTTGCCTGACCACTTTCCTTCCTCCTCCTCCTCCTCCTCCTCCTTCTCCTCCTCCTCCTCCTCCTCCTTCTTCTTCTTCTTCTTCTTTGAGACAGAGTCTCACCATGTAGCCCAGGCTGGTCTTGAACTCATGATCTTCTTACCTCGGCCTCCCAAGTTTTGGGATTACAGGCACAAATCTTAAATTCACACATAAAATGTCTAGTCCTGTGCACTGGTCACAGCACCAAGCTCCACTTAGGGTTGGGGTTCCCCCATTCTCATTTGCAATAAAGGGCTGCCCTGGGTGTGGGCAGAAGGACTACAATTTACTCCCCCCCCCTTTCTTTTTCTGGTCAAGCTTTAAATTACTGGAGTTCTGCTGCTGTTGTTGAACAGTTAATACACTGGTTCGAAAGACCAAATAATATTTAAAACAACAACAACAAAATACAAACTGGGCCAGTGAGATGTCTTTCCTACCACCAAGCCTGATGGCCCGAGCTGGATGGTGGAAGGAGAGAGAGCGGTCTTCTACAAGCTGCCCTCTGACCTGCACCCATGAGCTGCACATGCAGACCCACTCAGCACGCAGACTCAACACAACAGTGTTAAAGCCCGAATAGTATAACAAAGAGTGTGGACTGTACCTTTTCTTTGCACCCTGCTACCAACAGTTACAGTCTCTGTCCAATGCAAACTAAAAGTTCCAAGGAAAACCTGGAATTCTGCCATCTCCTACCCATGCAGAAGTGTCTGGGAGAATCACAAAAGGACACTGCTGGTCAAGGGGTCCTGCAGAAGGATGAATCTCTGGGGCTCTCCAGTGTGGCAGGAGAGCAGCTCTTCCACAGAAAGGCCTGAATTACTTACCCATTAGCTCCCAATGGTGACACCTCAAAAAGGCAGACAGGATACTCAAAAGTTTACCCTGCTTCCTTGTTGCAAAAACAAGAATATTTTCATAAACTTATTTGCTTTTCCTGTTTTTAACTTTAACAAGTTCAAAGGCATGGGGGAAGGAGTGTATGAAGCTTTGTTGCCAAGTACATTTCTGCTGTTTAAATTCTGTTTCCAACATCTCCAGAATCAGTAAATCAATCTGCAAATATATTCTTTCTGGAGCCAGTGTTGTTTGTTTGTTTTCCAATTAATTGGTTTTCTGATTCTGGCTGTGGAATGCTGATCAAAGGATTTAATCTCCTTCCCCCATCTATAAGCTGAAGGGTTGGGATTATAGATTTCTTCTAGACCTTTCCAACTCAAAAATTCTCTCAACCCAAGTTTTTGCCAGCCTCACAGAGCTTCAGTAGATATGAGGTCCGTTCCCCTGCATTTTCCTCTCAATTCCATTCAAGGTCATTAATGAGCAGCTGCTGTAGCAGGTGATCAACCATTGTGAGCCACGATGGAAACATGGAGATATATAGACATACAGCTCACACCACGGAGGCTAAAATGAGGGCACTCTGGGTTATATCTGAGATAGCAGATAGGACCTCACATATAAACCCAACACCTTCTTCTGGCCTCTTTCAGCACTGTACAGATATAACACAGGCCGGCAAAACACATAAAAATAATCCTTTAAAAAACACAAATGTGAGCCAGGCAGTGGTTACACACACCTTGAATCGCAGCACTCAGGAGGCAGAGGCAGGCAGAGTCTGAGTTCGAGGCCAGCCTGGTCTACACAATGAGTTCCAGGACAGTCAGGGCTACACAGAGAAACCCTGTCTATAAAACAACAACAAAAATACAAGTGTGTTAGCATTGGCTTGTAATCTCAGAGCTGTGGAGGCAGAGAGGAAGGTCACTAACCAGCTACACTGGTCTACTTGGTGAGCTCCAGCAGGAGATCTTGTCTCACAAACTGCTGGGTATGACTTGAGAACACCACCCACCCGGCATTGTCCTCTAACCCCCACCAGCATGTCTACACACAGCCTTTGTACTCCCACAGGTACACAGGCATACAATGGGATATCAATTGGAACTAAGAAGAACAAAGCACCAATGTCCCAACAACACAAGTGAGTCTCAAAATATATAAGGGAAAAGGTGAAGAGTACACACAGGCTGGAGGAGACCCATGTTGGTTCTGAGGACCAACATGGAAAAAATAAAGTATATATACTGTATGACTGCATTCCCACAATGCTCCACAACAGGCATAACTAGTCTGAGTCTGCAGTGATAA
The DNA here is from genome assembly GCA_036184795.1 of Tokudaia tokunoshimensis. Taxonomy (NCBI): domain Eukaryota; kingdom Metazoa; phylum Chordata; class Mammalia; order Rodentia; family Muridae; genus Tokudaia; species Tokudaia tokunoshimensis. The sequence continues at coordinate 14,080,517 of BTHU01000006.1, read as the reverse complement.
AATCACAGCATGTGGGATGACTACAGAGGCACTCACTGCAAAGGGCATTCGGCGACCTTTGTCTCTGATGGAGACTCTCTTCTTGGTGAGCACTGCATGGGTCACACGCACGACCACACTTACTGAAGCAGCAGGAGCTTTACTACTTTTTCATCGAAACAGCAGGGAAGACATTGACGGCATCTCGTGTGCATGTGCATGTGCGTGTGTTGTGTACTTATGTGTGCGGGTATGAATGCCCGTACATATGAGGAAAGGCCAGAGAAGTACATGGGTGTTGGCTCCCACTGCCATACATCCTTTGAGACTGAGTCCCTCGCTGATTCTCGAGCCAGGCTGGCAGCCAACAAGCCTCAGGGTCCTCCTGTCTCTGACTCCCATAGTACTAGAGTTCACAGCATACATCCACACTTGGCTTTTTATGTGGGTGCTAGGAATTTGAACTCAGATCCTCATGCTTATACAACAAGCACTCTGCCCTGGGCCATCTCCCCAGGCCCACATTAAAATAACTCTTACTGACATTTTTCACTTTATTGTATGTAAATTATATTTCACTAAGGTTTGGTATTTTTGTTTTGGAGTTTTTTTGGAGGGGGGTATTTCTTACTCACAGAGGTGGAATCCAGGGCCTTGCATATGTCCAAAACTCAATATACTATTGAGTTACACCCCCAGCAACATTAATTTTAATAGGAAAGAAATAAGGGGGTTGGTAAGATGGCTCAGGAGGTAAAGAAGCTTGCTGCCAAGCCTGATGACCTGAGTTCAGTCACCAGAACCCACATGGTACAAGGGGAGACCTGCCTCTTGCAATTGTCCTCTGACCTCCACACATGTGCACATCCACATACACACAATCAGTACAATTGTTTTACTGGACAGTATTCTTGAAGACTTCTCATTTATTATTATTTGGAGTTTTGGTCAGAGATGGGAAAGCAGTCTAACTTAAATGGCTTTCAAATATTTTTAATTATGCAGATAGCATGTCCAAAAACTGTACCTTAAGTCTGAAATGGGAAGTGTAAGCCATGAGCTCTTACTTCACAATGAGGGACTATATGTCAATTCTAGTGTTCTGTACATTGTTTAGATAATAGTCAATAAAATCTATATGGCCACTTATACAACTACTGTTGAAATCTTACTATGGTCAGAAGAAATAGCCGAAATCAATGTGTAAAATTCTGAAAGAATGACAGCTTTCATCTTAGGGAGATAGCTTAGTGGATGAATCTAGTCAGATCCCTAGATCTAAACATCAGTGTAAAGGAACTATAGAGAAAAGAGGAGAATGCTGTACAATATAGTGAGGGAAGCACTTTCTATCCAGAAGACAGTTCTATCCCAGCTTCAAAGCAACAAGAATGTTAAAGAATGAAATGGGAGTTGGGAGTAGCGCATACCTTTGGTTCCAGAACCTGGGAGGCAGAGGCACGTGGCTCTGTGAGTTTAAGCCAGTGTGCTCCACATAGAGAGCTTCAGGACAGCCAGGGTTACACAGAGAGACCATGTCTAACAAACAAACAAACAAACTCTATTTTTTTTCTACTTTTGAGTGTTCTTAAAATCTTACATACACTTTAAACTTGAAATTTTGGAACCCAACATGGTAGTGCACACTTTCAACCCTAGCACTCAGGAGGCACAAGGATCTTTGCAAGTTTAAGGCCAGCCTGGTCTACGTAGTTCAGGACAGCCAGGGTTATATAGGGAGACCTTTCTCAAAACAAACAAACAAACAAAACAGAAAATAAAAACATTTGAAACTTTGTGTGTTTTAAAACATCTCCAAGAATATGGATGGAGGGTGAGGTACTTAAGGCCCAGGGTTCCATTGACAGTAGCAGAAAACAACAAGCCAAGTGTTTGCCCTCAGATATCCCACAAATAAGAAAGCAGCAGTTTGGAACAGTGACCCTTTTTGGTTTGGTCTCTCTAGACCCACAGCACAGGACTCCTGGAAGTCCCATTTTAGACTCCTGAGCACTGTACCCCTCTTCCTGAAACCTTCGTTCTATCTCAGAACAGCCACCTCCCATATTCAGACCCTATTGCTGTACGGCTCAAGAGGGGAACTGAGGCTGGGGACACAGAGCAGTCAGTAAGCGCTGCCACACAAGCATAAGGACCTGAGCTTGGTCCCAGCACCCACAGGGGTAGACCTTGTCTCAAACGATGAGGCAGACAGCTGAGCAACACTGAGGTTGTCTTCTGGCCTAGAACGAACACACACACACACACACACACACACACACACACACCCCTCCCTAAACACACACCTACACCTACACACTTTAGAGAAGAAAAGGGAACGCACACTTCTGTTGAGACTCTCACAGCTGATGGGGAGCAGCGTACTGAGCTCCAGATCCGTGACCATCTGCCGAGACTCAGCCAGCAGGTGCTGCAGCTTACTTGTAGGAGAAAAGTCATCCTGGAAAAACAATGCCGGTCACAGTCGTGAGGGACACAACTTACAGACGTTAACTCTGTCAACAGAGACATCAGTATTATTAAATGTACCCAATTCCTTTCATTTCTTACAACTTACTCAATGAAATAATGCAGCATTAACAGAACCCGCTATGACTATAAGAAAAGATTCTTAGACACTGTTTTGCTTTCCCAAATACAAACGTCATGCCAGATGGGGATGGCGGCACACACCTTTAATCCCAGCACTCAGTAGGCAGAAGCAGGCAGATCTCTGAGTTCAAGGCTGGCCTAGCCTACCTAATGAGTTCTAGGCCAGTCAGGATGATGTAGTGACACCTTATCTTTAAAAAAAAAAAAAGTCAAGCCATAATTAGCATGTCTAAGTAACTGTGAAACAGAAGCTTGAGACTGAAGGCGCGTGGGCTTTGAGGATATGTGGGGATGCACGTTAGTTTAACCTGGCTATTACATTTTATTTATTTATTTTAATGTGTAGCTGGCCTCAAACTGGTGATCCTCCTGCCTCTGGCTTCTTCAGCAAATCCTACCTGTGTGCGCCACCACAACCAGCAAAATAGTCAATTCTTCAGCAGAAAATGGTAAGAGTCTGTACTCTTTCCAACACAGCAGTTCGAGGAACCAAGTTCGAGTGTCAGGCTTGGGGGCGAGCACCTTGCCCCCTCTGAGCATCTAGACAGAACACCTGTTTACTTTGTGTGTGGAGAGTGCCTGATTGCATGAGGTCAGAGGGAAGCATTGCAAGTCAGGTTGCTATGTGTACCAAGTGGACTCAGGTGTCTGGACTCGGTCTGTCAGGCTTGCTGTGACTGCCTTAACCCCAAACCAAAACACCCTACAATCAAATAAATACATGCAAACATAAATAAATGTTTAAAAATGCAAAAACACTTAGACATGTCCCTCATGGCTGTGACCGGCGTTGTTTTTTCAGGATGACTTTTCTCCTACAAGTAAACTCCAGCCCAGTTCTGGTTTCTTGAGACTGGGATTTCATTCTGCAACCCAGGCTAACCTAGAATTCACAATCATGCTGCCTCTGTCTCCAGAGTGACAGGACTACAGGTGCGTAACTACAACTTCTGACTTGTTTTTCCTTTCCTTTCCTTTCCTTTCCTTTCCTTTCCACCAGATATAAGCAGGGGGAAAAAAGGAAATAAGAATTTTGAAAAGCTGTTTGATCAAAGCTTATTGTTCTCACCTATTATTTAAATCATACAGTAAATCATCTTCTTTTCATTTCTTTCTTTTTTTACTGTGTAGCCCAAGCAGGCCTCAAACTCACAGACATCTGCCTGCTCTGTCTCTGTCTTCCCAGAGCTGAGATTAAAGGTAAACCTGGCTAGTTTTTTTCCCCTTTAATCTTTAGAAAAAGGAGAAAAATGTAGGTGTGGTGGCTCATATCTGTAATTCAAGCACTAAAGAGGGAGACTAGAAAAGAGGAAGAGGAGGAAGAGGATGGGTGCTGAAGACCTGGAAGTGGTCACACCCACAACCCAGCATGTGCAATGAAGGAGGGCAGTTCAAGAGCACCTTAGCTACACAGTCGGCCAGCCTGGGCCCCATGAGACAGACAGACAGACAGACAGACAGACACACACACACACACACACACACACACACACACACACCAGAAAAGGAGGTAAAAAATTTATAAAACATTCTTTAACATGAGAAAGTACCCATCCTGCCATAGTTCCTGAATCCTGAATCAGTAAGATGCTGAAAGAGAACACAACACACATGCACACACCACACACTCGCGCGTGCACACAGCAGCAGAGTGGAAGGAAAGCTATGTCCTGGGATCCACCACCACGCCTCATCGTGCCCATTATGGTCAGCAGAATGGAGCTTTCACTCTGCACCTAGCTTCTGGGGACTCATAAGGTGAGCGGGTCTCTCCTACAGTAGAATCCCAGGGCTGCACAGTTACTGCTGCAGCCATGTCTAAGGTCAGCAGCCCGTGGCCTTTGGCTCTCTGGAGACTGCTGTTACCAGGGTGTGTGTGAAGGAAGGAGTGGCTAAGGACAAGCAACTGAGTAGGATTTGCTGCCAATCCCTTTTGTATTGCTTGGTTTCAAGTTGAAAAAAATCAATACAACAATTTTTGAAAGAAAAACAATATTGTTTATTAAGAATTCCAAGGGCTAGCAAGATGTCCTAGTTCAATCTCTGGGACCCACAGTGGAGAGAGAAAACCAATGCCAGAAAGTTAGCCTCAGACTTCTCTAAGTATGCTGTTATACACACCTGCGCTCACACACGCACATCCACACCTACAGACAATAGTAGTAAACGGCTAACAAAAGGAAAGTGTGCCAGCCGGTGGTGGGCACACCTTTAACCCCAGCCAATGGTGGGCACACCTTTAACCCCAGCCAGTGCTGGGCACACCTTTAACCCCAGCCAGTGCTGGGCACACCTTTAACCCCAGCCAGTGCTGGGCACACCTTTAACCCCAGCCAGTGCTGGGCACACCTTTAACCCCAGCCAGTGCTGGGCATATCTTTAACCCCAGCCAGTGGTGGGCACATCTTTAACCTGACCCAGTGGTGGGCACACCTTTAACCCCAGCCAGTGGTGGGCACACCTTTAACCCCAGCCAGTGGTGGGCACACCTTTAACCCCAGCCAGTGGTGGGCACACCTTTAACCCCAGCCAGTGGTGGGCACATCTTTAACCCCAGCCAGTGGTGGGCACACCTTTAACCCCAGCCAGTGGTGGGCACATCTTTAACCCCAGCCAGTGGTGGGCACACCTTTAACCCCAGCCAGTGGTGGGCACATCTTTAACCCCAGCCAGTGGTGGGCACACCTTTAACCCCAGCCAGTGGTGGGCACACCTTTAACCCCAGCCAGTGGTGGGCACACCTTTAACCCCAGCCAGTGGTGGGCACACCTTTAACCCCAGCCAGTGGTGGGCACACCTTTAACCCCAGCCAGTGGTGGGCACACCTTTAACCCCAGCCAGTGGTGGGCACACCTTTAACCCCAGCCAGTGGTGGGCACATCTTTAACCCCAGCCAGTGGTGGGCACACCTTTAACCCCAGCCAGTGGTGGGCACATCTTTAACCCCAGCCAGTGGTGGGCACATCTTTAACCCCAGCCAGTGGTGGGCACATCTTTAACCCCAGCCAGTGGTGGGCACATCTTTAACCCCAGCCAGTGGTGGGCACATCTTTAACCCCAGCCAGTGGTGGGCACATCTTTAACCCCAGCCAGTGGTGGGCACATCTTTAACCCCAGCCAGTGGTGGGCACACCTTTAACCCCAGCCAGTGGTGGGCACACCTTTAACCCCAGCCAGTGGTGGGCACATCTTTAACCCCAGCACTTGGGAGGGAGGCAGAGACAGGTGGATCTGAGTGTAAGGCCAGTCTACATACAGAGTGAGTTCCAGAACAGCCAGGGCTACTCAGACGACTCCTGTCTCAGGAAAAGAAGGGGAAAAAAAAGAGAGAAGGAAGGAAGGAAGGAAAGAAGGAAGGAAGGAAGGAAGGAAGGAAGGAAGGAAGGAGAGAGAAAAAATAACCTAAAAAGGGACAAGAAAACAATGGGGAAAGAACAGGAGCAAAGTATGGGGGTAGCAGCGGCGCGTGTGCCTGTGTATGTCTGTGTGTGTATAAAATTATGAAAGAATAAACATTTTCAAGTAACCTTAAAGGTCTATGATTTACAACAAATTTAGTGCCAGTCGTGGTGGTACAGGTCATTAGTCCTAACACTCAGGATGCAGAGGCAGGTGGATCTCTAAGTTTGAGGCCAGCCTGGTCTACAGAGTGAGTTCCAGGACAACTAGGACTATATACAGAGATCTTGTCTCAAAAAAACAAAATTAAAAAAAAAAAGCAAAATCCCCATTCAGATTTTTATGTGTGTGAGTATTTTGCCTGCATGAATGTGCACGTGTGCCTGATACCCGTCTTGAAACTAGAGATGGCTGTAAGCCACCAAGCCTGGGGCCTGTCCACGAGCAGTAAGCACTCAATGCCTGCTGAACCATCTCTCCAGTATGGAAGATGGAGGGAAGCAATGGCGCTACAAAGAATAAAACCATGTTAAGAAGAAACTTGGCTGGAATAAATTGAGAACTTTCATAGGAAACATAAACCTTTTCATTGGATGAGGTCCTTTTGTCAGGAAAGGCCTCTGACTCATCTTCTCTTCCAGCAGACTTTAAGGAACCCAAGCATTGGGGAGGCGGGATGCCAACGAGCTCACTGCAGAGAATAAGACCAAAGAGAGAGCATCACACACATGCCACTCACACTTAGAGAGTACGTTAAGGTCTTGCTATGTAGTCCAGGCCTCAATGGTTCTGGCTCCCACGCTGGACTAGAACTCACACCCCTCACCACAGCCTCTGGACTGTGGGCTCACAAGCATGCATTACCATCACTAGTTTAAATATGTTTTTGAAACAAGGAAGCCAAGGCTGGAATAATGTAGATCTGGACAGGGTATTATACATTAATGCATATTTTTGCAAGTAACAATTAAAATCAGTAGTTCAGGCTAACTATAAGAATAAGAAATTTCGTGCTCGCTTCGGCAGCACATATACTAAAATTGGAACGATACAGAGATTAGCATGGCCCCTGCGCAAGAATGACACGCAAATTCGTGAAGCGTTCCATATTTTTCCAGGACAGAGAAACGAGAGGGGGTTGAATGGAGAAAAGAGGGAGGGAAGGGGGCTTATGGGACTTTTGGGGAGGGAGGAAACAGGAAAGGGGAAATGATTTGGAATGTAAATAAAAAAAACTTAGAAAATGAAAAAAAAAGAAGAATAAGAAATTTCATGGCTGGAGAGATGCCTCCGCGGTTAAGAGCACTGACTGTTCTTTCAGAGGTCCTGAGTTCAATTCCCAGCAACCACATGGTGGCTCACAACCATGTATAATGGGGTCTGATGCCCTCTTCTGGTGTTTCTGAAGACAGCTATAGTATACTCAAGAAATTTCCCTCCTTCAAAAAAGTACAGAGGTAGGGCTAGATAAATGGCTCACAGATTAAGGGTATGTATTTTTCTTACAGAGGTCCTAGCACCCACATGGTTGTTCAACTCTAGCTTCCAGAGATCTGACACCCTCTTCTGACCTTACAGGCAATTACACATCTATATGTGTGTGCATGTGTGTGTGTGCGCGCGCACACACACACAGCAGTTAAATAATAACAAAAAATAAACTAAAAAATATTCTTAAACCTTTACCTGGGTAGTGGTGACACATGTCTTTAATCCCAGCACTCAGGAGGCAGAGGCAAGTGGTTATCTGAGTTTGAGCCCAACCTAGTCTAAAGAGCAAGTTCCAGAACAGCCAGGACCGTATAAAGAAACTCTGTCTGGAAGTGGAGGGTGGGGGTGTGGGGAGTAAAAGAAATAAAAACCTTAAAAAAAAGCCAGCATACTGAGCACACCTTTAATCCCAGAACTAAGCAGAGGCAAATAGATCTCCGTGAGTTCAAGGACAACCAGATCTATAATGTGAAACTCTGTTTCAAAAAAATCAATTAATGAAAAAAGAAATCAATAAATGAAACGTTAAAAGTACAGACAGGCCACCAAGACGGCTCAATGGGTAAAGCTACTGCTACTTGCCACCAAGTCTAGGGACCAGAATTCAATCTCTTTTTTTTTTTTTTTTTTTTTGGTTTTTCAAGGCAGGGTTTCTCTGTGTAGCCCTGGCTGTCCTGGAACTCACTCTGTAGACCAGGCTGGCCTCGAACTCAGAAATCCGCCTGCCTCTGCCTCCCAAGCCCTGGGATTAAAGGCATGCGCCACCACTGCCCAGCCAGAATTCAATCTCTAGGACCCACTGGGGAGAAAGAGAGAACCAACTCACACAAGTTGTCCTCTGACCTACGCAAACACACACACACACACACACACACACAGGTTTTGAAATACAGAGGCTAGGGGTGCGAGTTCACTAGTAAGGCACTTGATTAGCATTCTCAGCCCTGGGTTCAAACCCTGAAATAAAAGAACACTAAGTTTTAGCAAAAAAATAAAGACGGTTCTAGGGAGAAGATCCCATAGGAGGCAGGGTGGGTAGTGTTTAGTTGTGAAAAGCTGGCTTCAGCTTGTGAAGCCGACAAGTGCTCTGCCTGCCTTGGTGAGAGTGGAGCAGCACCTGATCTGCCCACTACCTCCCTGCAGACACGGAATCTCAGGGACCACACAGGAGAGCAGGCGCCTGGTGTCCCCTCACACTCAGACCTTGCTTGTTAAGTGGGCCGGGGCACAAATCAGAACATTTACTTAGATAATAACGTGGGTTCACAGGTTCTTGTAACTTGAGATAAACAGGAAAACACCACAGTCTTTTCTACTTATCATGGACTTGTGCTTGACGCTCAGCTGGCAGAACAAGTTGACACTTAGATTATAGAAGTTAGGGAGGTCTTAGAAGCCTTGAAGAAAAACCCAGAATGTAAGCTTGAATTTATTTGTACACCACATGCGCAGTCCTCTCAAAACTGCCCAATGCAGGCTTTCCCCTTATAAATAAAGAATATTTGGAGGCTGGAGAGATGGCTATTGGAGATGGACAGAGCACTGACTGTTCTTCCTGAGGTCCTGAGTTCAATTCCCAGCAACCACCTGGTGACTCACAACAATCTGTAATGGGATCCGATGCCCTCTTCTGGAGTGTCTGAAGAGAATGACTCTGTGTGTGTGTGTGTGTGTGTGTGTATATATATATATATATATATATATATATATATGTATGTATGTATGTATGTATATTGGGGGTGGCACACAAGGCTGTAGCTCAGTGATTGAGCCCCTGCCAAGCATGAACAAAGCCTGTTTCTATTCCCAGTAGTGCGCGCACGCGCACACACACACACACACACACACACACACACAGAAGATCTTGAAGATCTAGGTACAGACAGCTATTTCCTAATACTTTCAGTTTTCCAAAGATTTTTAAAAATCAAATAACTTAATGACATTTAGTATGGCAAGCAATTTTTTAATTTTGCACTTAGCAAAATATCTATATGGTTCTTAATGACCCAAACTTTTTAAAAGGTTCAAAGAATACCCTACATAATGTAAGTACTAGAAATTTTAATCATAAAGTCCTGTGAAAGTCAATGCAGTGACTAAAATAAGGCTCTCAATATAGAAACTCCATCCTCTCTGTGCTCTGAAGAGCTATGCTTTACTTAAAAATAGCAGGCATTATTACAGTGCCACTCAGCCACAAGACTCACCAACTCTAACAATAAGACAAGCTTGAATAATTTAGCATATACTAATTGTCTTAGGAAAAAAGAAGCCAGTTACTTTTATCAGCTTGTTAAAGACAAATGTTCTGTTCTTTCACATATTTAGAAACTAGGAAATTCTGGGCAATAAAAAATTGAAAACAGGTATGAGCCCCTCGGACACAGAGGAGCTGTGTATGTGACGTGGAGTGATCCTAGATGGCTCTGGCTTGGGGTCTGCACGCAGCCTGGGCCTGTAAAGGGAAGCATCCTCGGGAGGAATGCTCCGGAGCAGCACTCCACTCTGCAGAGTGACCTACTTGCTTGTTTTCTAATAAAACATCTTTGCCCAGCTCATAACTGGTTCTGCTTTTAAGCAAAACCTCCCACTTAGAAGCTGCCCTCAGTGTGAACTCTCCATTGGAGTCTATAATGTCTCCTTGCACAAAGACCCCAGTGACTATGCCCTGAGGAATAGAGCAAAAGGTTTGTTTGAAGTAAGCTGTGGCTGGCAGTGCTTTCCTGCTAGCCATAAGTGTGAACGTCTACTGCAGCCCTTCTGCCCCTTCTGTATGTGTGTGCACCTCTGTTTACAGATGTGAGCATCACTAACCTTGCTGAGCAATTATATTTCATTGAGCTGACACTTCTTGAACAAGTGCACAAAGTTTTGTGGCGAACAATCCTTTGCGCTTTGGAAGGCTTGAAAATATTCATCCACTCTATATCGGTCATATGTCCTGGGGCTTCGATGATGATGTTACTTGGGTGGCAGCACTTGGACTCAGACAGGTCACCGTCACCTACGCATACTTCATTTTGGGTGCAGTATGAGACTTCAGATGTTTCTGTGGGGTCGTGGCAGTCCCCGTCCAGCTTGTCCGGCTGTTTTGAGACGGAGCAGTTGGAGAGGCCCAGGTAGACGTTGATGTCATGCCACTGCTTCTCGTCAGACATCGAGGTTTCCGAGAGCTGCTTCTCTTCCATCTGAAGCTCCACTTCATTGCATTTTGGTGATTTTGCATGAACCTTGCATAGTGTAAATTTGTTTTCCGGTTCAGTCTGGATTTTTCCACCCAGATACCAAGGCTTTTGTTTCTCCAGTAAGTCTTTGGTAAATAGAGATGAGAGACCAATTATACTTTTTTCTCCAAATGCAGTATTAACCTGTAGCTTCTTCTCTCTGCATGCATCACAAGAGCTCTTGTCTGACCTACTGTGCTGAGCCAACGTGACCTCAAACTTTTGATCCTTAACCAATGACTTCTGATTTTTCTCTCTTTTAATATCGATTTTTGGGTAGTTATTGTCAAGGTCTGATAAACACATGTCTCTGCTACAGTGGCATTACAAAAAAATAGGAGTTATAAGATAGACTTGACACTATCATCTACTAGCATCACTTCCCCAAAGCCTCATAGTAGACCTAAATCCCAATAAAGCCCATCAGTCTGCCATTTAGAGCCCAACTCCAGCCCTGCCTCCTATAGGAAGCCTTTCTGAACACCGAGCCTATACTGCCCTCCCCTTCCCACCCTCACTCATTGTGTTCACCATCAAAACAGCAGCAATATAGTCAAGACTACCACACAAATGCAACTAAACCTTTTTCTATGCCTTCCTCTCCTACCAGAGATTCCATCAATTTGATTTAAGATAGGTTCTCACATTGTAGCCTAGCCTGGTCTAGAAATTGTGATCTGAGTACAAGGAATTTATAGGTGTACACACCATGCCTGGTTTGTATTCACCAATTCTGATCCCTTAGAAAGCACAGCTCAACAGCTTTTTCTTTCTATGATGGCATGAACCACTTTTCTGGTGTTTTTACTTTGTATATTTATTGAGTGTGTGTGTGTGTGTGTGTGTGTGTGTGTGTGAGAGAGAGAGAGAGAGAGAGAGAGAGAGAGAGAGAGAGAGAGAGAGAGAGAGAGAGAGAACGAGAACGAGAACACCAGGCAGGCTTGGACCATTTCTAAGAAACAACCTCAACTCATCCAGTGCCTCCCAGTGGCAATGAAGTTCAAAGAGAAAAAAGATGTCTGTCAAAAGCTTGAAAGAGAGCACTGAATGGGTCGGTCTGGGGTCTATAGATGGCAGCAACAGACGGGACAAAGAGTAACTGAATGGCATCCCCCTGCAGAGGGCATCAAGACAGAAGAGCATAGCACAGTAGATCCTGATGCCACGTGCAATACAGCCTCTCAACACCCTGACCCTGCAGCTTCTACCTCAGTTTTCCCAGGGAAAGGAGCTGGAATCACCAGTCATTGCCAAGTGAGTTCAGACTTCACAGTTCCCTGCAGTCTGGGGGACTCCCCATTCCCCTTTCTGGAAAAGTACAATGGCTTTAGTCAAGCATGCCAGCACAGGCTGTAATCCCAGGAAAAGGGGAAATTGCCATTAGTTTTAAGACCAGCCAGGATGACTTAGTGAGAACTTGTCACAAAAACATTTAAAAAGAAGAAAAGAAAAAGAAAAAGAAAGGCTAGATGTATGTGCACACCTTAATCCCAGCGCCTGGGAGGCAGAGGTAGGCTCATCTCTGAGTTTGATGCCAGCCTGGTTTGCAGAGTGAGTTCCAGGACAGCCAGGGTTACACTGAGAAACCCTGTCTTGAAAAACCAAAAACAAAGAAAAAAAAAAAGAAAAGAAAAGAAAGAGAAAAAGAAAGAAAGCAAGCAAGGGCAAGGCAATGGTCTTCAGCTGTGGTAGTTTCTCTGCTCTAGCAAACCACTCTTCAAGTGTTTCAGGTTACCATTATCCCCACAATTCTTGTCACGGTGAGGGAAGGATGCTTCCTATTACCAGGCAAACAAACCAGAAGATCTCAGCTCCTGCTGCCGCCACTGATGCTAGTCTCTGCATTATTCTGTAAGGCAGGTATCAGGTCCCGTAGAACTTCCCTATGTAAGTCCAGCACCTAAACACTGGAAGTGCTGCCTTAATGAAGGCCTGGCTATCTCTGTAGTGTCTACCCCAGCTCAGAGCCTTCTACCCACAGACACACAAACCTGGTCCATGATTTTATTTTTGTTAGGTGACTACTTGTCACCTACAGATCACATCTAAAAATTCTTACATCATGTCCCCCATAGCACTAGGATTATCGTAATTATTAGTGCACCTAAATTTAGAGCCTACTGTACAGGAAGCAGCAGCAGGTATAGAGTACAGAGTAAAACTGCCCTAAAGAGGAAGCAGAAATCAACACCAATAGCATAGGCTAAGATTACCTGCACTCCAGGGCCTTTGGTTCCTCCATCTTTAAGCCATGTATCTGTATTAATTCCTGAGAATTTTCTACATTGAAATTAAGAAACTGCAGGTCACTCTGCTGTTTTACATAAATCTGCCAGAGATATCAACAAATAAATACAATAAAAACCGAACCAAGCTGAATCAATAGTTTGGCATTCTAAAACAGACTTGACAGTTTGCTCTGCTGTTTCCTATGGTTCCAACAGGATATTTCCATACATCTCATCTCCTAACCACTAATTCCCACAGCCAAGACAATCTGCCATGCTAAATATAACATAAGTTTGATGTAGTGAAGATCAGGAAGGCACCATTAACAAAATCAACAGGTACTTGGCAGTAGTGGTGCATGTCTTTAGTATCAGCACTGGGGAGGCAGAGATAGGTCAGGAGAATCTCTGAGGTCCAGGCCAGCACATCTACAAAGCAAGTTCCAGGATGCTCAGGGAAAGTGTCTCAAAAACAAATAAACACACACACACACACACACACACACACACACACACACACACACAAAAACCCCCACAAAAAAAATCAACAGGCAGATGGCTTCCTAATTCCCAAATATTTTCCACCTGTGGTCACAGTGTATACAGTTGGGACATACCTGTCTCAGATTGTGCAGCTCTGAATTTGTACGATCTTGCTTTGACTTTGCAATATCAAGTAATTCATCTTTCCTCTTTTCTCTCTCGACTGTTTAAGGGAAAAAAAATGGGTATTTTTTTCATGAGCAATATCAACACATATTCTCAAGTTCTAACAATTTAATGGCTAATACTTTTGCCATTCTTAAACTTAAAACTGCAGAATGACTGGTAAAAGCTTTAATCTGTGATTCTGACTGGATCCTTCATAAAACAAGAAAATGCACAATATAACTAATGTTAAGTCAAAAGGATTTAAAATACATGCATGTGCTTATAAGAAACTATGCATACAATAAACCTGAAAACAAGTCAGGCACAGGGGTCCACGTCTGTAACCCCATCACTTGGGAGTTAGAGGTAAGAAACTCAGGAGTTCAAGGATAAACTGGGTTATCTGAGATCCTAACTCAAAACAACAACAAACAAACAAAAAAACCAAAGCCTGAAAGCAAGTATTGAGAAATAGCTGTTACTGAGAAGGGTCCCTCTATTAGGTTGGCTTTGAACTTATGATCCTCTCGATGCCTCTAGATGTTGGGATTGTGGTATCCTATCACCCCTAGTTAAGGACTTATTTTTATTTTTAACCGTTTCAATAATATGTATGTGAGTGCCTGCATGTATGTATGTATGTGCACCACACACGGCCCCCGAGAAGAAAGTGGCAGACCCCTTGGGCATTTGTGAGCTATCAGCAGCCATGTGAGTACTGGCAATTGAACCTGGATTCTCTAGGAGTACAGTCAGCGTCCTTAACAGCTGAGCCATCTCTCCAGCCCTAGGCATTCATTGTAAACAAGCTGAGTCTGCTCATGTGCCTGAGATCCCAGCTACTCTACAGTCTGACACTGGAAAATAATTTGAGATCAAGAGTTAGAGAGCAGCCTTGGCAACAGACGGACCCTACTTAAGTACATTATAAAATATAGAAATTTTTAGGAGATGGGGATATGGCTCAGAGATAGAGAGTGCTTAATTAGTATATGGAAGGAAGGCCTTAGGCTTGATTCCTAGCACCGGTATTATGAAAAAAATACAAAGAGTATATAGAAAGAAGGTACTATAAAGATACAAAAAACGCCGGGCGGTGGTGGCGCACGCCTTTAATCCCAGCACTTGGGAGGCAGAGGCAGGAGGATTTCTGAGTTCGAGGCCAGCCTGGTCTACAGAGTGAGTTCCAGGACAGCCAGGGCTACACAGAGAAACCCTGTCTCAAAAAAAAAAAAAAAAAAGATACAAAAAACAAGGTACTATTCCTAAACATACATTAACAGTGTACAATGTACAGTGTACAATGTACATAAGAACTGATTTGAGGAGACTGGAGAGATGGCTCAGCAGTTAAGAGCACTGACTGCTCTTCCAGAGGTCCTGAGTTCAAATCCAGCAACTACATGGTAGCTCACAATCATCTGTAATGGGGTCTGATGCACTCTTCTGCTGTGTGCCTGAAGACAGTAACAGTGTACTCATATAAATAAAAAAATAAATATTTAAAAAAACAAAAGAACTGATTTGAATTGGACAGTGGTAGCACATATCTTTAATCCTAGTACTTGGTAGGCAGAGGCAAGGGGATCTCTGTATGTTTAAGACCTAGAGAGTGGATTGAAGGACAGCCAGGACTACACAGATAAACCCTGTTTCTCAAAAAAAGAAAGAAAAAAGGAATAGATTTGATTAACACAGCTTTGTCAGCACTAAATGCTTCACTTAAAAAATATCAATACCCTCTCTCCCTGCTTGTTCTCTCCCGGCCCTCTCTTTGTCTATCTCTCTGTCTTCTCCCCTTTCCACGTGGTCATGGCTTTTCTTATCTATTTTCTCCTCTTTCTTTGTCCTTTTTTCTCTTTCTATTTTCTTAATAATAAAACATCAAAGCTAAAAAAAAAAATATCAATACCAGGGGCTGGAGAGATGGCTCAGCAATTAAGAGCACTGGCTGCTCTTCCAAAGGGCCTGAGTTCAATTCCCAGCAACCACATGGTGGCTCACAACCATCTATAATGGGATCTGATGCCCTCTTCTGGTGTGTCTGAAGAAAGCAACAGTGTACTCATACATAAAATAAGTAAATCTTTTTAAAAAATCAATACCAAGAAACAGAAATGAAATAATTATTTGGTATTTGTCTTAGTTACTTAATACTTAATAGTTTAGTTACTTTCTACTGCTATGAAGAAACACCATGACCAAGACAACTTGTAGAAGTAAGAGTTTACTAGTGTCTTCCAATTCCACAGGTCAGGATCTGTCATGATGGGGCGTAGCAGCAGCTGAGAACATACACATCTTTTCCCAGAGAACCAGAGCTCAGTTCTCAGTACCCACATCAGGCAATTCACACCTGCCTATGACTCCAACCCCGAAGGATCTTATGCCCCTTACATCATCTGCCCTTTCCCTTTCCTACCTCCAATCCCTCCCATCTATTCCTCTTGTTCTCTTTAAAATTCATGGCATCTTTTTCTTTGTGATTTTTATACACACACACATACACAACCTGCTCAGTCATTAAACTGTGACTTGGTGATATATGATTTCAAGGCTGACCGCTCGGTGCTGGATAACCAACTGGGGTTCTTCCCAGGGATCCACCTGTATTTTTTTATGTAGCAAATAATTTTTGACTTATTGTGTTTATTTATTTTTAAAGTAATTGCAGGTTGGGCAGTGGTGGCGCACGCCTTTAATCCCAGCACTTGGGAGGCAGAGGCAGGTGGATTTCTGAGTTCGAGGCCAGCCTGATCTACAGAGTAAGTTCTAGGACAGCAAGGGCTACACAGAGAAACAGTCTCGAAAACAAACAAACAAACAAAATAAAGTAATTGCAGGCACACATGTCCTATGGCATACTTACAGAGGACAGAGGATTTGAGACTTAGTTCTCTTCTTCCACAATGTGGGTCTAAGGAATTAAATTCAGTTCATCAGCCTTGACAGCAAACATTACTCACTGAAGCATCCTGCTGGCCTATATTTATTTGTTTACACACAATGTCACACATGTGGAAGTCAGAGAGCACCTTCAAGCGTCAGTTCTCTCCTTCTACCATACAGTCTCGAGGACTGGCCTTCGGTCCTCAGGCTTGGCAGCACAGGCTTTCCCTGGATGAACCATCTCTAGTGCCTAGTCTCCATCTCTTCTGTGAGACAACGTCTCTCCCTGAATCTAGTTGAATCTGAGGTTAGCCAGGCTAGAACCCAGCAAGCCTGAAGGACCTTGCTATCTGTTACCCTTAGAGCTGGGTAATTTCAGGGATTCCTGGGTTGGTGCTGGGTGCTGGGATCCACCTGGATTTACAAAGCAAATACTCTTAATCACTGAGCTACCTCCCCATCTCTACTGGGTTTATTTTTTTAAAAAGATTTATTTGTTATTTATATGAGCACACAGTAGCTGTCTTCAGACACATCAGAAGAGGGCATTAGATCACATTACAGATTGTTGTGAGTCACCATGTGGCTGCTGGGATTTGAACTCAGGACCTCTGGAAGAGCAGTCAGTGCTCTTATCCACTGAGCCATCTCTCCAGCCCCACTGTGTTTATTTTTGAAACAGGTTCCTGTGTAATTCAGGCTGGCATTGACTACCTTATATACCCAAAGTAGGCCTTGAGCTCCTTTTCCTTCTGCCTCTATATCTCAAGGGCTGAGATTACAGGCAAATGCCACTATACCCAGCTTAATGCTGCATTTTAGAATAACCTCCTGTTGCATCAGAAGCAATTCTGGCATAAATAGCCATGCTTCCTTAGTCCAGACAGTGGTATGCCAGGCTGCGCAGATGAGGGCTCAGAGTGGAGTGGGTCTGTTTATTTCCACAGGTTGGTTACAGAAACCAAAGAGTTTGTGTGAAGTTGTGCCAATAGCTCATCCTAAGCACAAGGCAGTATGGAGGAAGGTACTCTGGGACGACTGAGTCTGGCTGAGGCTCTACCTTTTACTGACTGTAGCCTGAGCCTCCATTCCCAGCAGTCAAGACACACTAAAATCATCATCTTTGCAAACTCCTAATGACCATATGGTACAAAGAAATACATGTCTCTAAGCCTATGTGAATAACTTTATCTTCAACAAGAGAAAATAAATTTTTGAACTTGAAAGTAAAACTTTAGAACAACTTCCAAATTTGAATAAGACGTGTCTAGTTTCTGCCATAGTTCTTCAATAGACGTGACAGCATTGTTACACATTAAGCCTCTCCAATACTTTCTTATTCCACTCACTTTTGTTTCACTGAATCCAGGGTCTAGTGTATTCTAGGCAAGCAGGCACTCAACCACAGAGCTACATACATACCTTCAATTCTTATTCTTTTGCTTAATTCTGTATTTATTTTTATATGTACCAGAGCCTTGAGCATGCTAGGCTAAGGCTTTACCACTGAGCTACATCCCTGGCCCTCACTTTTTTCTTCTCTTTCTAACATAGGGTCTCACATAATCCAGGCTGGCCTGGAACTGACTACATGAACTGAGGCTGACCTTGCCATTGTGATCCTTCTGGGATTACAGGTATCCACCTATACCACCACACACATGACTTAGGTTTTCATTGTTTTGTTGTTTGTTTTTTGAGACTGGGTCTCATTATGGAGCTCTGGCTTCCTGGAACTCATTACCTAGACTAGGCTGGCCCCAAATTCACATAGGCCCACATCCCCCTGTCTGCTAGGATTAACTGTGTATGCCACTACACCAGCTATACCTTGGTTTTTGTGATGCTGAGGAATAAACCCAAGGTACAACAGGCAAACACTCTACCAAATGAGCTACATCCTAGCCCCCTTGACTCACTTTTATAATTAAAACATACAAAGCCTGGCAGTGGTGGCACACACCTTTAATCCCAGAACTTGGGAGGCAGAGGCAGGCGGATTTCTGAGTTCGAGGCCAGCCTGGTCTACAGAGTGAGTTCCAGGACAGCAGGGCTATACAGAGAAACCCTGTCTTGAAAAAAAACAATACATATATATATATATATATCATACAAAAACTGACCAGGCAGTGGTGGCACATGCCTTCAATCCCTGCACTCAGGAGGCAGAGGCAGGAGGATCTCTGTAAGTTTGAGGCCACCTGGGCCTTTGAATTACAGAACAGTCAAGGCTACACAGAAAAACCCTGTCTCAAAAAAAAAAACAAAACAAAAAATAATAAACAAACAACAAAAACCAAACCAAACCAAAAACTTTTTGAAACAATGATTTATAATTGTCTTCAGTAGAAAGACAATTAGTTATGGAAATGTTTTTAAAAGTTATTTCCAAAATAGATTATAGTTTTATTTAGCAAGTCTCATATTTTATGAACCAAGGAGACTTTTGTATCTATGAATCAAGGGTGGGCTGATGTGACTGTCCACATCTATGAGTCTCAGTTTAAGACCAAACTGGAGGCTGATGGTATAGAGTAGCCTGTAAACCAGACTGCGTCATCTGACTTTCCCTTGCAGTGTCGTGTGTATGCATTTATGTATGCATGTATTTAAGGTAATATGCAGGTATTTGAAGACTTACATGACAATGACCTTTGGCAATATACCTCAGAATACACTAGAGGAAAATCAATCAATGTCTTCATAGCATTTGCTTAGTCCTAATTCTCCATGGCCTTTACGTGTCTAGGCTCTATTGGAATCACACACACGCTGACCCAGACTGATTTCAACTGTAAAGTGGCAAATACACTGTACGTTTAGTTACACACAAGACACAGCTTAAGACAGGAATCCTAGAAATAATGAACACAGTGCCCTCTACTGGTAGAATTAGCAATCCTTAAAAGGGAGAATAAAATGAAGGATGCCATTGTATTTAAAAGTTCTAAAGATAATGCTCTATTTTCCTTTACTCTGTAGGAATTTATTCTCCTCTTAAAATGAAGGGGATTGAGGAGAGGAATATCTGGACCAAAAAATGTTTATCTAATTTTCTCTTTGAAATTCTCCCTCTAAATCCATGATTTTCCTAACACAATGGCTGACATGAGAGCCTAGGGGAGCTTTGACAGGCAGGAGGATAAACAAGCTCAATGTGTCCAGTGAGAAGGGAGAGAGAGGACGCCACCAGTTAAAGTCTGAGGTGGGCGGGGCAGGGGCAGTAGCCAGGAATGTGCTGTGTGATGGGAAAGCTTGGGATGGCTGCACATGACACTTACTAATAAGGAAAATTCATGCCTAGCTTTCTTACTTTGGGTTTCACCAGTACAACAATATACAAATGTTTTCCCAACTCAGTGACTAAAGGTAATTAATTTGCAAAGCTGAATGCTAAATTCCTAAAGTTTTAAGTGCCAGTGCCCAAGTCTAGTGCTAGGTAAGTATTGTACACATTAGGTTATACCGTTTGAACTCCTAATTGTTTACTTAGTATCTGTGAAAGTATCAATCCATAAGGTTCTTTTTAAATGATGTTACTTCTGACCCTTCTGCCTCTGCCTCCCAAATTCTGGGATTACAAATTATATACCACCAGGTCCAGCTGCTCCTACGTGGTAGGCAGGCACTCCACCAACTGAGCTACACTCCTACCCTAAAATGAACTTTCTGGCAGGAATATTTTGTTTTTTATCGAGAAGGATAATGACCTATTCAGGCTGGATAAGAATGTGGTTCCACTTCACAGGAAGAAAACAGCTACTTGGAGGAGAATAAAAATATTAGAGCTCAGGCCCAGGCCCTTACCAATTCTTCAAAAGACACGGGCAAAATTCCCAAAAGTCTATTTTGAGGGAGGTGCCCATCTTTTAGCCTATGACAAAAAGATGAAGTTATAAACATGCAACCGTTCAACAACTTCAATCTAATTCTTTTACCAGTGAAAATGAGTTCGTCGTGCAGACAGCTCTTCTCTTGCTTGAGCCGAATGATCTCCTCCCGCTGCTCATTGTTCTCTGTTGTCTTCTCATTTAGATCCTCTTTACAGACAGAGGGAAGGAAAATCCTCAAGTAAGTACCAGTCTCCTAGGAAACACAGACCCTACACAAAAACTCCATATCCTCAGCAGCTTCTGAGGACTCTGCTGGGTCAGTCCATGCTGGGCCACCATTCGCTGTCTCTGGCCTGGCCTCTCTTGCTATAACCCAAGGGACACAGAGCAATCTTGTGTCAGTCCTTGGTAAGGAGCACTCCCTGCTGTACTCAGGAGGAACCCCAATTCTTCACTGTAAACAGCAAGGTCCACAGTGACATCACCCCTGCCCCCGCTCCTTACCCCCCTTTTTCTCAGTTCCTTGACTGCCTCTGAGATAAAGAAATAACTTGGGTTTTGTTCTCCATTCTTGGTGAAGAGCTTCTGACTCTCTTGGAATTCAGGCTTCGCTTTGGAGAAGACCCAGTTCTGCACATGGAGTCACTTCCATCTGCAGCTTGAGTTTCCAAAGAAACAGCAGTACCTCCCTGAGCTTCCTGAATCTTGCAGCAAAAGACAGGCTGCTCAGGAGGTTGTGAAAATTTACATTAAATTGGTCAAGATAAAAATTTCAGATTTGGGTAGGGTTGAGACAGGGTCACATATAGCCTAGGATGGGCTTTGAAATCTCTGTGTAGTGGAGAATGACTTTGAATTAATGATCCTCTGTCTACCTTGTAAGAGCTGGTACCTGGACTACTGTGCCTGACTGAATCTCAGAACCTCTTAGTTAAAACAGTTTAGTTTGAGAACAGGCAACAGTCCTCTCCACATTCTGCTCATGCTTGAAGCAGAACTGGTCTGATGAGAAAGAAGCCTGGCAGGTCTACGCTAAAACAACCAACCTTTGTGGACCGACTCCAGTGACTGGAGTCTAACAACTCCTGCACTTACACAGCATGCGTGGACAACAGCCACCTGACACAGACAGACAAGTGAGCTGAAGATGGATTCTATTAAAAATAGGGTTAGAGGTTTGTAAGTATAAGGTCCCAGGTTCGGTCCTCAGCTCTAAAAAAAAGATGCAGTCTAACTACAATTTTGTTATCTTATATCACAAAATGTGTGGCATTAATTCTACATAAATGAAACAGACATTGAATGTTAGGATCTATAGGCAGGAGTAAACCCCTCTCAAGTATAAGACTAAGGGAACTCAGACAAAGAAGTAAATTCCAGAGACAATATACTACTACCTTAAATTGTTATTTCCTTACCTTTCAGTTTATTGACTTCAATCCTAAGTGCCTTCAATTTCTGCTTATAATCTTGCTTTTCTTTCACAACACAAGTCTCTGCCATCTTAGCATCACGCAAAGCATGCTCTAACAATTTAAATTTACCCGAACACTCTGAAATGTGATTGACTGCCTCAATAATATCTTTGTCCTAAAAACCAAGGGGAAAACAGTCAGGCCATATCTTAAATTCCAACTCATCAGTAGATCGTTCTTGCTTAGACTGCATTGTACAGCAAGGTCACTTCTTGACACCTTTCAGTTTAACTCAGTTGCTGTAACTTTATGCTAGCACCAAATGACAAAGGAGTCAGCAGACACAGAGAGAAGTCCTTATCTGACTGACCACAGCACTGAACAGTCGCTTCAGTCTAGTTGGCTGACTTATGAACCTATGTGCTGTCATGACACCTTAATTTCTCTTGAAAAGTTGAAAATCAGATAATTGTTTTAGACAGGCTCTCTCCACATAGCCCTGGATGTCCTGGAACTGTCTATAAGACTGGGCTAGCCTCAAACTCACAGAGACGCACCTGCCTCTGCTTCCTAGTGCTGAGATTAAAGGTGTGCACCACCACATCCAGCAAGAATCAGACAATTTGATGGCCAGGCTACATTGTTCAGCAGGTGAGTTGGTAGCTCTCAGATGGGGATATTATTCCCTGGACCACAGGTAAGTCCTGTGGGACCCATATTCCTACCCACTTTCAGCTTGTTAAAAGGATAGATAGACCCTTAGGACCTCATTCAACCAATATGCTGCCTTAAAAGCTTTTGTGGTTAAAGCTGTTTGAAATTACAAAAAAGGCCCTGCTTGCTGAAAAGCAATTCTAACCATAATCAGACATAACAGTAAGGGCTGGGGAGGAAGCTGAGTGGTAGAGCACTTGCCTAGCATGTGTGAAGTCCCAGCTCAAGCCGTGGTCTCAGGACACTTGCCGACTACCGTGATTAACAAGGGTACCTTCCTGAACACACCCATCACTACAGCAGCACCAAACATGCATTTTGGGGCAAAAACAAAAACAAAAACCCTTACAAACTCAGTGGGCTTATGGGGAGATAGAGGGTTGGGCAAACCACCTAGTAGCCACTGGTAGACTGGGCAATGATGGTACACATCTGGAAGCTCAGCATTACAGGGGCTGAAAGAATCATTGAGTCCTAGGCTAGCCTGGACTACATTACAAGTTTCAGGCCAGCAGACAAAATAAAACAAAATTTAAACCAGAGGAAGGGCTAAGGATGTGGCTTAGTGGTGCAGAGCTTACTTAGCGTGCAAAAGGCCCTGGGTTCAGTCCCCATAAATAAATAAATAAATAAATCCCCATAAATAAGCAAGTTTGTTTTATTAAACAAACCAATAACCCAAACAACAACTAGACTAGTTTAAAAATAAGCAGTTATGCCAATTACAAGAGATAATTTCTTCAATCCATATCAGCCTTAAATGAGGAGCTTAGAAGTTTCTTACTCTGTCTAAGTACGTCCTGATAAGCATGTGCTTCTAGTAGAGGCCGTTTTCCTCAAAACAAAGCTCTGACTATGAGTTCTGCATCTTTATGAACGCACTGTCCTAACATGCAGGAAGCATCTTCATTAGTCCCCAAGCTCTGCCAGCACCATGGTGGCAACTATTTTAACTAAAGCTAATTCTAAGTCGGGCGGTGGTGGCGCACACCTTTAATCCCAGCACTTGGGAGGCAGAGGCAGGCGTTATTTCTGAGTTCAAGGCCAGCCTGGTCTACAGAGTGAGTTCCAGGACAACCAGGGCTATACAGAGAAACCCTGTCTCAACCCCCCCCCAAAAAAGCTAATTCTACAAATTTTAGTGTTTTCTCTTTAATTTTCAGAAAGCTTGCTTATGATCATGTCCCAACACATGAGGGAAAAGGTATCTCTCTCCCCTCTCTCTCTCTCCCTCCCTCTCACTTCTCTCTCCCCTCCCTCTCTCCTCTCTTTCTCTCTCTCCTCCCTCTCCCTCCCTCTCCTCTCTCCCTCCCTCTCTTTCTTCTCTCTCTCTCTCTCTCTCTGAGGACTCCATGCTTTTCACACTCTACCAGTGTTTGACAGCTTCCAGTTTTCCTCCTTTTCTTGGTTTAGTTTTTCAAGACAGAGTTTCTCTATGTAGCCCTGGCTACTCTGAAACTCCATCTGTAGACCAGGCTGGCCTCGAACTCACAGACATCCACCCGCCTCTGCCTCCAGAGTGCTGGCATTAAAGGCATGCACCACCACTACCCAGCTTCCTCCTGTTTTCATAAAAGACTAGCAAGCACCTAATGGCAAGTATCCTCAGGAGAACTATGCAGATCCAGGAAAGATTCCCTGAATGAGTCCAGAGGCTTTGGGAACCCTGGGTAAGGCTTTCATCTCTGAAAGCAGAAGGTGAACAGAGCAGCCCGGCAGCTCTGTTTCTGGGTTAAGCACTCGGGGAAGGATGGTGCGTGGGTGAGCTCTGTAGGCTGCAGAGTGCTCTGAGGTGGATGGATGCCATTTCAATTACCTTTAGCTTTATCATGGTAGTGAGAGCCTGCTCTTTAGCTTGCAATTGTCCTACCTGAGCAGAGAGGTCCACTAATGTGCTGCTGAGATTTTCATTTCTAGCCTACAAGAGAACAACACAGAAAACTCTAATCAAGTCTGTTAACATTTCTACTGTGCTATCAACCACAACCAACACTCACTTCTCTGTTTTACTTTTTAACATTTTTCAGGAACAATGTGGGTGAAGCAACAATCAGCCAAAGGAATGCAGACACCTATCCCTCTGTTAGCTCTAGCTTCCTCTCGATACTTAGCAGCTAATCCAACTTGTACTGATTTATATAGGTTATGTTTATAAACATTTTTTAAGTAAAATCATTTTGTTTTAATTAATACACAAATAAAACATCACAAGCTTCCTTAAAGAAGAAGCAACTCATTTCCAGACAGGGTTGGTCTGTGTAGCCCTGGCTGTGCTAGAACTCATGCTGTAGACCAGGCTGGCTTCTAATTCACAGGATCCGTCTGCCTCTACCTCCCAGGTGTGATGTCCACCACACCTGGCTGCACATCTTTTTTAACATCTAGGCTAAAAATCTTTACCCTGGGTTTGGCTCAATATGCCAATATACATTTGCCAAAATCCTATAGAAAGTAAAACACAAAAAGTGAGCCATTACATAAACTGGTCTTGGGGTGATGAGTCCACATTTGTTCACCAGTTCAATGAGCAGACAGCCATGAGAAGTGCCTCAGAAGTGGGGGTGCCATGTGTGTGGACACAGCAGACATGGGAACTCTGGACTCTCCACTCAGTTTTGCTGTGACCCTAAAACTGCTCTAAAATATAAAGCTTAGCTGAGCATAGTGGCACACACTGTAACTATCGCATTCAGGAGGCTAAGACAGAAGGATCAAAAGTTTTGAGAACAGCCTAGGCTACATAGTCTGTAGAAAGAGAGGAAGGAAGGAAGGAAGAAGCTAAGAAAGAAAGAAGCTAAGAAAGAAACAAAGAAAGAGAGAAAGAAAGAAGCTAAAAAAGAAAGAAGCTAAGAAACAAAGAAGCTAAGAAAGAAACAAAGAAAGAGAGAAAGAGAAAGAAGCTAAAAAAGAAAGAAGCTAAGAAAGAAACAAAGAAAGAAAGAAGCTAAGAAAGAAAGAAAGAAAGAAAGAAAGAAAGAAAGAAAGAAAGAAAGAAAGAAAAGAAAAGAAAAGAAAACCCAATTTTTATCTCAGATGTATTCCTAGCTTTGGTATGGGTGTGTTTACCATATCAGGCAAAACTTTAGGTTAATCCCAGTACTTCAGAGGCTGAGACTGGAGGATTGACGCTTCAACACTAGTTAGAGGAGACTTAGGGAGACATGTTTCAAAATAAAAATGAAAAAAAAAAGTTCTGGGAAAGTAAAGTATTTGCATCATCAAGGCCCTGGGTTTAATCTCCACTCCAGGAAAAGAAGAGGGGAAGGGAGGGGAGAGGAAAGGTGGGGGAGACGAAGGGAAGTGGAGGGGAGGGATTCAGAATCTCAAAAGCCATATTTGAAGCTAGCCAAACTTGAAGATTCTTATTTCAGACTTCGAGAAAGGTTTTCTGAAATAACCCATTGTTGTTCGAATGGACACTGCCTCTAAAGCAAACAGCAAATGCTTTATGGCTATAGACTGTGATGAGACTCCATCCCAGCAGAGAACAATGCTGTGCCAGAGGCAGGGCAAACACAGAACAAGACGGACAGAACGCACACACGTCATGCTTCCATACACACAGCGGCTTTTAATGATGACATTTAAAGTTTTCTGTAACTGAAACCCAGAATTCAGACTAATAAAGTTCATCAGAAATTAAAACCAACCTCAAGGTCTTCAGAAAGGAGGGCAGAATGTGTAGCCTTTTGAGCCATTTCCTGGAGGTGTTGCTGAGTCTTTTGAAGAGCTGTCTGATATTCTGTTTGATTGGCTTCAAGGGTTTTGACCTTCTTCATGAGGGACTTGATTATGTCAGTTCTTTTATGCAGCTCACCTGAGGGAAATTTCAGTCACTGTGTCTGTACTGAGATGTAACAGGCAGCATTTTCAAAATCAGTGATTATGAAATAAAGGTCTGATGCACATTTTTGAAACATTTTACTGTGAAATGTACAGTACCATATGAATTCCAAACATAAACACTGGCACCAACCAGAAGTCACCTTCCGACACATAATCTCTGTTCATTTCCACTTTCTAGCCACTGCCCAGATCTTAGAATCATCACTTCCTTGCTGGACACCGCTTCCCACGCTAAGGATGGTAGGCCAGGTACCTGCCCACCACTGAGCTACACTGCAGGCCAACAGCCTTGCTTTTTACTATTACTGTTCTACCTATCTCTGCATCCGCCCCCAAAGTATAATCTGGCCATATACAAACAGAATTATACTCAGGAGTTGGTCTCTTCACTTGTAAGATCCCGAGAGCCACCAAAGTTGTAACTTGTGTTTTTAACTAATGCTGCTACATGACAGTCTATAAAGTTATAACAGCAACATGTATGTATCTGCTCTGCTCTTGGTGACTATGTGGGTCGCGCTCACTTCGCAGCTGTTAAACAGTGCTGCTCTGAATATCCCCTTATGTGTATCTTGGGGCATTTCTACTTTGCTGCTCACAATGTGGTACTTACCCCTGCAGCACTAGGATCACTGGGGATACTGCCAGAAATGCAGGGCCCTGATCCAGGCATGCAGTGCTTAGCTCCCAGCACCCCAGCACTAGGTCAGTGAAAACAGCAAGAATAGGGGTTCAAGTTCATCCTTTGCTACAAAGAAGGTCCAAAACCAGCCTAACCAGCAGAATACTCTGTCTCAAGATTTAAAAATAAATAAAAGACAAAGTGTTGAAGAGATGACTCAGTGGTTAAGAGCTTATTCTGCTCTTACTGAGGACTCAAGTTTGATTCCTAGTACCTGCACTCCATGGCTCACGACTGCCTTTAACTCCAGCTCTAGAGGATCAGACTCTGTCACCAGGAGCCTCGAGCACATCTCCACACACATACCCCACATAACAACAACAAAGGCTGGAGACGTAGTTCAGGGGATAAGAGCACTTGTTGCTTTTGCAGACCTAAGACTGGTTCTGAATATCCACATGGCAGCTCACAGTTCCCTGTAGTTCCAGTTCCGGGTGCTCCAACACCTTCTCCTGGCCGCTGAGGAAACCAGACACATATATGGTGCACATACATACATACATACATACATACATACAGGCAGAGCATTCACACACATAAAATAAAAATAATAAATACCAGCCCAGTTTACACAGTGAGTTCCAAGACAGCCAGGGCTACACAGAGAAATCTTGTCAAAAGAGAGAGAGAGAGAGAGAGAGAGAGAGAGAGAGATATCCAGAGCCCTCTTCTGGCATCTGAACACACTGCATGCATGTGGTGTACAGACAAAGATGAAGGCAAAAACCCCCATATACATACAATTTTTTAAAAAAAGTTTTATTCTGTTTCCTTCAATCTCAGCACTCAGGAGGCAAAGGCAGGCAGATCTCTGTAAATTCCAGGACAGTCTGGTCTAACAGAGCGAATTCAAAGACAGCCAGGGCTACACAGTGAAACCCTGTTTGGAAAAACCAAACCAGCCAAACAACCAAACAAATAAAATAGCCAAATAACAAAACAAAAACAAAGACTGCAGACTCCTAATCCTAATCTATTATGTTAGAGGCTGCCTAAGTAAGCTTCTAGCTGGGGGAGCGCTGGGGTCTGGGGATGGAACCCAAACCCTCCAGGATGTTAGGCATGCCTTCCCAGGGAGTTATATCCTCCAGCCCAGTCTGCATTAAGAAATTCTTTAGGTGCTGGAGAGATGGCTCAGTGGTTAGGAAATTCTTTAGGCAACTGACATGGAAATTCCTGGCGGTGGAACAACTAGACCTGGTTAGACATCTTCCGGCCTTTAGGCTCTTTCTTATAGGATATGCATGTCTCCAACTTTACTAGGTACTGTAAAATGTTTCCCCAAAGTAATTGTGGCAACTTAGTCCAGCAGCATGGCTATCTTCTCATACAGTGCTAACAAGGCCTGAGTCTCCATGACTTCCAAGGTCAGGTACCAACAGGCAGAATGGTATAGTTGGCTCCCTTTATCAACTTACCTGATATCTTTTGCCAGTCTAGCAAACATAAAATGATCTATCACTATGGTTTAATTTTGGTTTCCTTAATGACTAATGAGAACCTACATATATATATACATACATACATACATATGTATATACATACATGTATATACACACAAGTCAATAAATGTTCCTCTTTCCAAGAAAAACTTATTAAATGTTTCTCTTGTATGTGGTAGAGAAGACTGGCAAAGTCCTCTGAATGCTAGGCAAGCTCCTCCACTAAATACATACCTGAGGCCAAATCTTGCTTACTTCAAAAACTAGATACTGGTGGCTATATACAATTTGTGTTATTTAAGAAATATCTTTACACTACTTTTCTTTTTTAAGACAGGGTCTTAGCCAGGTGTAGTGGTGCATAACTTTAATCTCAGCACTCAGAAGGCAGAGGCAGGTGGATTTCTAAGTTCAAGGCCAGACTGATCTACAAAGCGAGTTCCAGGACAGCCAGGTTTGTTACATAGAGAAACCCTGTCTCGAAAAACGAAAAACCGAAGAAAAAAAAAAGACAGGGTCTCACTATGTATCCCTGGCTGGTCTCAAACTCACTATGTAGACCTGAGCTCGAACTCACACAGATTCATCTGCCTCTACCTCCCCAGTGCTGGAATTAAAGGTGTGTGCCACCATACCTGGCTGTTTATACATTTAAAATTTTTAAATTACATGTATTGTGTTTCTGCATGTGCTTGTGCCCACACATCACAGTGCACATGGAGGCTGGGGACAACTTGTTGAGAGCTGGTTCTCTCCTTTCACCATGAGGCTCTTGGGGACCGAACTCAGGTCCTCAGGCCTGGCAGCAAGTGCCTTTACCCACTAAACCATCTTATAGACCCCATTTATATTACTTTCGATGAGCAATCTTTCCTCTTATATTTTCATTTTGTTTTATCTTATTTTATTTGGAAATTTTGAGACAAGGTTTTATGAGCCCCAGGCTGGCTTCAATGTACTGTACAGCCAAGGATGACCTTAAACTTCCTCTGAACAGGCTAGTTTTATATGGTGCTGGGCTAGAACCCAAGGCTTCATCCATGCTAAGCCAGCACTCTATGGACTGAGCTACACTCTAAGCACTATTTCACTCTTTTGAAACTGTCATTACGGGACGGAGGCAGGGCTCAGGAGTTAAGAGCCCTGCCGCTCTTCTAGAGCCCAGTTCCCAGCATAAAGGTTCCTAAGCATTCGTAACTCCATCCCAGGGGATTCATCACCCTTTTCTGGCCTCCTCTGTCACTGTGGAGCACAGACAGTCATACACTCATACACATAAAATAGTTCTTAAAACTTATTTATTTATATTTATAAGGTCGTATGTGTGCCAAGGCTTGTGTGTTATAAAACTCAACAGACAACTTGTGGGAGTCAGCACTCTCTACTCACTCTTAGGCACTAAGGACTGGACTCGGGCCGTTAGGCTTAGCAGGGAGCACCTTTATGTGCTGAGCCACCGTGCCACCCTCTTGTTTTAAACCATGATTGTGGTGACTCAGGGCTTTGAGCAGTCCCGAGCAGTGAACTACACCCTCAGCTGCCATCCATGTTAACACCATGTTTAACTGTAGCTCTGGCCAGCACTTCCTACATTTGAGTACTCTGCCTCTCTTGTGTCTGTACATCAGAGTGGGTGTTTATAAAGTCCTCCCATCTTCCACAGGGCAGAACTCCATGACACCAGGAGCTATATTGTTTACCTCTTCCTTATGTGCTTTCTTATGAGCCAGCCCTCTTAACGTGCCAGCACACAGGCATATGCACAGGACCTACACATTTCTGACCTTCTAGTTTGCTGCAGCGTTCCTCCAAAGTCAACACTTTCTGCCGATCCTCTTCCCATGAGAGAAGTTGTCTCTGATGCACTGCAACCATGTCATTGAGCTCTTTATCTCGATCTTTCAATTCTCCAATGAGTAACTGAAGCTCCTTCCGCTGTTTCTCAATAGTGTAATTCTCAACTTCCGATCCGATGTTCTAAACATGGAGGGTGGTTTTGAATCAAGATAAACCCAACACCACACATCACTCACAATTTATTTTCCGAACCATTATACTCTTTTGTGGCCATCTCTGAATTGCAAAACTAAGTTGCATGATCTTTTAAGAACATATCAAGTTCTATCTGTTTAAGTTCCAGCCTATCGCAGTCTGCCTCTATCATCCTCCGTCATACAATACACAGTTCTTAAAGAGTAAGACCGCTTCCAAAGCTTCTGGCTAACCCCAGTTCACTCAGCTTCTGCCTTGCCTGGCCTTTACTGTAGTTTTCCTGTTCTGGTCAACAATGCTCTGTCCTTCTGTGTACGCCACCACACGCACGAATGCACACACAGAGACCTCCTGCTGCCTTTGTGTGTGTGGTGCTGGAGCTCAAACCCACAGCATTAATGAGCATGTGATCTAACTACTGAACTGAGCTATACTCCCAATCCTTGGCTAAGAAATTTTGGAGAAACAAAGGAAAGATAAGCATGAAATAATTGTCTTTAACAATATTATAGTCAATTCTTATCAAAGAATAGGAGTTTTAATCTGTAAGAAAATTAAGCTAGACGTGGTGTTACAACTCTTTAGTTCCAGCACTCCAGAGGTGGAGGTAGGTGGATGTCTATGAGTTCAAGAGATCTGTGAGGTCAATCTAGTCTATACATCAAGTTCCAAGCCAGCCAGAACTACATAGTTAGACCCTATGGCAGCAACAACAACAAAAATATAAACAAACTAATTAAATTCTAAATATTAACACATACATTATTGAAATACATTCAATCCATCAAGGGCAATTTAGTATTTTTTAAAGATTTATTTATTTTGTATACAGTGTTCTGCCTGCATGTATGCCCGCCCGTAGGCCAGAAAATAGCACCAGGACTCATTATATAGATGATTGTGAGCCACCATGTAGTTGCTGGGAACTGAACTCATGACTTCTGGAAGAGCAGTGCTCTTAACCTCTGAAGCATCTCTCCAGCCTGGAAATTTAATATTGTTGCTTGTTATACTCAACATATATAATTACAAACAAGGGCAAAGAGGACCCAGAGGACATTCTTAGCTAATTAATTCTAGCACCCACATAGAAGCTCAGAACTGTCTGTACCTCTAGTGTTGGGGGATCTGATGCTCTCTTTTGGCCTCCTTGAGTACCAGGCACAAACATGGTGTGCAGACATATATGCAGGCAAAATACCCACACATATAAAAGAAAAAAATAAATCTTAAAAAGGGTGGGAGGGTTCGGGAGACAAAAGTGCTTGCCTTACAGCCTGGCAACATGAGGTTAATGCCCAGAACCCAGGTAAAAGTTGGAAGGAAAGAACTTACCAACTCCAGAGCTGCCTGGCTTCCACATGTACACATGTGCTACATCCACATACACACGTCATATGCACACATGTAATTTAAACAATAGGCTAGGCATGGTGGTGCTTATCAAGACAAAAATTACCTATAATCTTTCTTGGTTATTATTATCACTTTGCTGTTGTTGTGTTTTTGAGTGTTTCTCTCTATAGCCCTGGCTGTCCCAGAATTTGTTCCGTTGACCAAGCTGGCCTTGAACTCAAGAGATCTGCCTGCCTTTGTCTCCCAAGGGTTGGGATTAAAGGCGTGTACCACCACCACCCGAATGTGAAGAACCATTTTAGAGTCCAGTGTATGTCGGGTCCTATCAACCTGATAGGACAGGTTGGCCACTTAGTGGTTATATAACCGTAATCAAGTTACTTGGCATCTCTCACTCTTAGTTCCTTTACCCGTAAATGGTAACAGAAGTATTCTTGGACAAGTGTTCTATCACTGAGCAGTATCTACAGTACTTTTTAATTATTATTACTTTTGTGTATAAGTGTTTTACTGCATGTACATCAGGGTATCGCTTGCATGCTTGGTGCCTGTGGAGGTCAGAAGCTGCTATCAGAGCTGCTGACATTTATGAGTCACCATATGGGCCCTGGGAATCAAACCGAGGTCTTTTTAGAAGAGTAACCAGTTCTCTTAACCAACTATTGAACCATCTCTCTAACTTCTACAGCCTTTTAAAAAATACCCTGAGACTTAGTCTCACTAAATTGCTTTGCTCCTGGGCTCACTTTGGGGCCTTGAAATTTCCAGCCTCCAACGTGGCTGGGATGACAGACCTATAGTTTTCCTAAGTGCCTGGTATATAGTGACCACTCAACATTAGCTATCTATTAATTACAGTTAGGCAGGGCCTTGCTATTCAGCCCTGTCAGTTCTGCAAGCTGGCCTTGAACTCACAGAACTCAATGCCTTTACTTCCCATGTACCTTCTGAGATTAAAGGTATACACCACCACACCTAACTTCGTGTGCGTGTGCGTGTGTGTGTGTGTGTGTAGGTAAGAGAACTTTCAGGAGTTGGTTTCCCTCCTGCTACCGTATGAACTCGAGGGATAGAACATAAATCTGGCCAGCTTCATGAACCCACTGGGTCATCTCACTGGCCTAATATTAGCCACTATTTTACCATAAACCATATGGTACAGAATTATGTTCTGTTTTTGTGCAGGTAAGGTGGGGACTGAACTTGCCTCATGCAAGCTAGACAACTCTACCACTAAGCTAAGCCTAGCCCCAGCTTAAAGGTAATGTTTAACGCTGGGATACCACGGCTCGCACCAATAGTATCAGAACTCAGGAGGCGGGGCAGGAAGGGGCGGAGTTAAGAGTGATACCAGCGTGGTCTACCCAGGGCGTGGAGGGCCGTTCAAGTTCACAGGGCAGTCATGTATATGATTCTGGCCAGCATTTTGAAAGAGATTTATAAATGATGACTTACAAGTACCTAAATACCCACACAAAAGAACTTGGAATTCCAAGTCACAATACCTGGATTCCAGTCTATAGGAATGGCAGCAGGGGACACGGAGTTCAGTGGAGGTAACCAGGCAATAAACCAAGCACACACAAAGTGTTCACGTCACCCTACACGGATACAGGAAAGCAAACCTTGGGCAAATTCACTTTCAAGACTGTCAAAGGGAAGCAAGAAGCCCGTCCACTCGCTAGGCTACTGTTAGATAAACGAGGGAGGGCACTGTCCCCGCCAACGTTCAACAGCAATGCCCGGGTGCTCGCGCCTCCTCGCTGGGTCCCGGGTTTTGTTGGGCTGAGGAAACGGCCTCCCCGGGCAGCGGCGCTCACCTGGCGCCGGCATAAGGTCGCCGAAGGGTTCATGGATGATGTCCCCGCCCCCACAGAGAGTTGGTGCCAGCAGCGCGTCACCTCAGACGCGCCAGAGGTGCATGGCCCCAGCGGCGGGGGTAAGGCCGCGGCCCAGGACGCCGCGCCCTCGAGGCTACGCATGCGCACCCAAACCGCCCGGCCGCGGAAGGGCGTGGCGCAGGAGGGACGCTCCGAGTCTCGCGAG
Source organism: Tokudaia tokunoshimensis (assembly GCA_036184795.1). Taxonomy (NCBI): domain Eukaryota; kingdom Metazoa; phylum Chordata; class Mammalia; order Rodentia; family Muridae; genus Tokudaia; species Tokudaia tokunoshimensis. The sequence goes on along the minus strand of BTHU01000006.1, from coordinate 14,046,714 downwards.
ACTTGCGCCCGTGCTCGCGGCTGGAGAACGCGAACCAACATTCCCACGCTTCGGCGCGTCCGAGTGAATTAAAAGCCGTTTCTAGGTCCCGGTGACGCTGGTTCCCTTGGTTTCTGGCACCCCTTTAACTCAACTAGAGGGTCTGCTGTTTGCCTCCCCGTTGATATTTAGTCTGAAGAACCGGGCTGGGCTCTCAGTACTGGGCTAAACCAAGAAGGATCTACCATCTATCAGTCACCTATCTGCTCTTAATAATGATGAGAACCGTGACATTCTATTATCACATTTACCATATTACTGCTGGATCCCGCGCCTGAGGTCGAAAGACGACACTTAGGGGGGCTCTGGGTCTCATCTATTTCCGCGTGTTTGTGCACCCCTGCATCAGTTGAGAGAGTAACTTCCAGTCTCCTCCGGAAGGCCTTCCACCACCTTTGGAGCAGGTCCACCATTGATGCCAGGTGGACTGTCCAGCCATCATCCTGCCTGGTTCCCAGCTCTAGGATTGCCAATGCACGACAGATGACCTTTTGTTTTACGTTGTTAGGGGTCAGAGGAGGGCAAGCAGAATGACCCTAGACCCTAAGAGCGATTTCCACCCAGGCCTGAGAGTTACCCTAGGAATCCACAATGGAAGGAGAGAATTCAAAGTTGTTTTATCTCTGCACACGAACACACTCACACCAAAATAATAAACGAATACGGGATCAAATCCCTGACGTCATCAGGAAGCAAACGCTTTACCACATGCGAACACACCTAATAAGAATGTAACAAATTGCCGGGCGGTGGTGGCGCAACGCCTTTAATCCCAGCACTTGGGAGGCAGAGGCAGGCGGATTTCTGAGTTCGAGGCCAGCCTGGTCTACAGAGCGAGTTCCAGGACAGCCAGGGCTATATAGAGAAACCCTGTCTCGAAAAACCAAAAAAAAAAAAAAAGAAAAAAAGAAAATGCATTTTTTCAAGAACTGTTTCTGGACTGGAGAGATGGGCTCAGTAGTTAACAGTACTTGCTCCTCTAGCACAAGGCCCAAGTACCATTCCCAGCATGCAAATGGGCAGCTCACAACCACCTTTAACTCAAGCTACAGGAGCCCCTACAGGTTCTTCTAGCTTCTGTGGGCACTGTACCCAAAGGGGGCACAGTCTGTGGACACTTAAGTGTCTTTTTCACGAACACCTAGGGTGTAGTACCTACACGGGGCATCTCACAGCACCAGGGAAATACCATCAGAATACACGCTGGAAGATCCATGACTGGTGAACTCGCTTTGCCAAACGTTCCTACTTAGCAAAGTTCAGTTAGTGCAGAATTTCATTTTTAACTTCACATCTTTATTACACATTTTTTTTCTAAGACTTTAAAACAAACAAGAAGCACCCTTTCTTTCAAGGAAGGATGTTTTTGCATGATAATGATTTCATGGACTCTCCATTCTTAAAGGAATCTTTTAACAACTTGTGTTTGTGACGCTACTGGCAAGGTAGGTAAAGCACTTCTACTGCCCAGCTACATATATTTCCATACCTAAGGCAATTTAAAAGATAAAAGACTTTCAGATGTAACACCTGATTTTCAAAGTTTAAGTTCACCCAATTCATTCATTAAAATGACTAGTTTCTCCATACGTTAGTTTAATTGCTACTTCCCTATCGATAGACAGATGCCATTTTTCATTGGTTAGAATTATACCGGGGTCTATAGCCAGAACAAGAATCCCTCTCTCTGCTGAGCATCCTAACAGTGGGATGAATGTCTAAAACAAATTTGCAGTCTGGCCTTAGTCAACACCACCAAACAGGTTCCTAATACTCTTGGAAAAGCCATTTTCAAATGCGTAGGATCCTACCACAAGCTGCAGCACTTCTGTAACCATGCCGTATTATTTATGAGCTCCAGCACCATCAACAGCATTGGCTGGCACTCTCGTCCATGAGCTGTATTCAGGACTTGCCCTTACTTATGACACTGCTGAGCGGTTTACTGGGTCAAACAGTGCACAGGGTTCTGAGGCTTTTAACACACTTCACCAAGTGATCTCCAAATGGCTTGAGCGAACCTACCCACCCTGTGTTGTTCCATCGATGAAACGGACTTGGGTTAATGAAGGAACTAATCCAACTAAAAGTCCATTAGATCCTCACCAACCAAGGAGACATACTTCTAGTAAGAACATGGAATACAAATTCTTCTGACTGGTTTGCTCGGCTTTCTGCCAGTGAGCGAGCACCAGCAGAACCTCCTCCCACAGGAAGAAGTGGCAGGCCTGTCCTGCATGAACAAGGCCTTGGGCCACGGACAGACTAAGTGGAGGGACAGTCTACAGTGTTTTTCTAAAATGAAAAATTAAAAAGAGAAAAAAATCAGTACCAAATGACCAAAATGTTTTATTTGACTAAATTCAGACTCATGCTTAAGCATGACAGTCTCTCTCTCTCTCTCTCATTTTTCAGACTTTGGCAATTGAAACAAAACAAAACCAACCAACCACCAAGCAGCCCTGTACAGGAACAGTAAGGACGCCAAGGACGAGGAGTCTACAGCTTTACTGCAGGATCTATACACACATATGTACATATGTATATACTTCTGGAAGGCCTCTCCTCTGTTGGCCGTGTCGACTCTCGGTCACAATCAGTCATGTGACTTCAGGATCACTTCTTCACCTCTCCAAGGTCTTCAATGCTGTCATCATCCACCTACAAGACAGGCAAAAGAACTGCATGAATTGTGGCAAAAACTAAGAAAGAGAGGAAGTGACTTGCTTTAAAAACTTGCATCTGTAGGTACATAATGCATCCTATGCACTTACCTCTGGCCACTTTTCCTGAATGACATCGATTATGTCATCTGTGAAGTCTCCCTGAATGATGATCTCATCCTCCCCTGTTACTGAGGCACCACAGGAGAATTTTTGAGCAAAAAATCTTTGTGCTTCTTTGAGATCAATTTCTGTTTCGGTTTGTTTGTTTGTTTTAGAAAAAGAAAGGGCGAGAGCATAATTGGAATTGTAAAACAAAGGTAATTCTTCATTTTGAAATTTCATCTACATTTTAAAACCATTTAGCAGATGGCATTAATGATCCTCTCCCACCCTAGGAGTAACTAAAACTACTATAGGGCAGAGCTCTTAACATGTATGTTCAAGGTCATACAGTCTCAGTACATAACAGCGTCCTCACACTATTCTATACACAGTTAGACCACAATGGCTGGGTATGGTAACTCACACCTTTAATCCCAACACTCAGAAGGCAGAGACAGAAGGATCTCTGGGTTATACACCAGCCTGGTCTACACAGTGAATTCCAGGACATCCAGTGCCACATAGAAAGACCATGTTTCAAAAAAAATAAAATAAAATAAAAATCCAGGAACATATTACTTCCAAGCATGCTTAAGCTCTTTACAGTAGAAAAACTGAAAACAGAGAACCAAACCCTTATATTTAAGTCCAGGTGCCTTGAACCTGCACTCCTCCCTTCCTGTCTTAGCTTTCCACGTGGCAGAATTATAGGTATAGCCATCTCAACAATTTAAATCTAGCAACTGAAGGGTTTTAAACAAACCTTCCCTCACCTCTACTGTCAAATCCTAGAGATGGGCTAGTTTTCAAACCTCTCAAAAAAGACTGGTAGAAAATTGGAGCAGAACTGGGCAGTATTAAATTCTATCTACCCCTCTGCACTCTGTACAAATATCCAAGCAATAATCCCTTAAGAGCTGGGCACTGGTGCTGCATACCTGCAACCCCAGATACTTGAGAAGTTAATTAGTAGTTTGAGGTCAGCTAAGGCAACATACCAAGATAGCATCTCAAAAACAAAAACCAAGCAAAAATACCAAAAATTGGGGAGGGGAAAGTGCTAGTGTTTTCTACAGAAGACTAAATGTTAATTCTAAAATTAGCTAGAAATGCGACCCAGGGCCAGAGATTAGATGAGTAAGAAGAGTCCTTGCTTAGGACTCTTTGGGAGGCCCTCACGTCAATCTCCAGCAGCAGACCACATAAACTAAGCAGGGTGCTACCCTCCTAGAAAGCAGGATGTGGGGGTGGAAGTAGAAGGATCATCAAGGACACCCTTCATTATTCGCAGAGCCAGCCTGAGACATTAGAGTTTCACTCAGTCTTTTTCTTTTTGTTGTTTGTTTGTTTGTGAGGCAAGGTGTCACTATGAAGCCATGGCTGCTCTAGAACTCCTTATATAGACCAGACTGGCACACGCCTGCTTCTGCCTCCTGAGTGCTGGAATTACAGGGGTGTACCATCATACCTGGAAACTCTACCTTTAAGGTACAACAGAACCTCACAGCAACAACAGCAAACAAAACCAAACGTGTCGAACATGGCACATGCTTATAATCCCCAACACCTAGAAAATAAGGTGGGTAGACTGCCTGAACTAGACAGCAAGTTCCAGGCTAGCCTGGGGTACAGAGCAAGATCTTGTCTAAAATTCTGAGAAGGGCCAGAAAGACAGATTACTCAGTAGTCATAGAGCACTGTCTGCTCTTGTAGAAGCTCTCAGTCCGATTCAAAGCACCCGCATGGCGGCTCCCAACTGTCTGTAACTCTAGTTCCAAAGAATCCGGAACCCTCTTTTTTCTTTTATCTTTTTAAAATATTTTGTTTGTTTATTATATGTAAGTACACTGTAGCTGTCTTCAGACACCCCAGAAGAGGGCGTCAGATCTCATTACAGACGATTGTGAGCCACCATGTGGTTGCTGGGATTTGAACTCAGGTCCTCTGGAAGAGCAGTCAGTGCTCATAACCACTGAACCATCTCTCCAGCTCCGGAACCCTCTTGCACCAGGCAGACACATAGTGCGCAGACATACATGCAGGTGAAACACCCATACATATAAAACAAAATAAAACAAAACAAAACAATCAAAATGGAAAGAAATGCCAAACCTCCTTTAGCATCTCTCCGGCATAAGACAAGCATGCAGCAGAACAGTGAGATTTCATGATACAGACAGACTCCACTTTATACACCTAAGCCACTATATTCTGAGGCTGAGAATAAAGAAGCACACTAAATCTCAACTCACCAAAAGTTGCAAGGCCACACACTCTCGTCACGTATTTCTTCTTTGCTCTGGGAATTTTGGCTATTGTAACCTTCTGTGGTACTGTCTTCTTCTTCTGTTTTATTTGACCTCGTCCACCTTCATTAAGAAAGAACTCACATTAATTGCTTCCTTCTTCACAGTTATAAAACACTACATAATACTTCTTTTTTTTTTTTTTGGTTTTTCGAGACAGGGTTTCTCTCTGTGTAGCCTTGGCTGTCCTGGAACTCACTTTGTAGACCAGGCTGGCCTCGAACTCAGAAATCCTCCTGCCTCTGCCTCCCAAGTGCTGGGATTAAAGGTGTGCGCCACCACCGCCCGGCTCTGCTTTCTTTATAAGTTCTTTCCTAATACAAAATTACCCAGGCTACTTATCCAATAAACATTTATCAACTGGTACCTACTATGTGCCGGGCACTGCACCAAGGACCCAGGGAGCAAAGATGAACAGGACACAGTTCCCATCCTCCAGATTCACAGTCTATTAAAATGAGAGGTGGTGGGGGTGTTTAACCAGACATGGTGGTGCAGGCCTATAGTATCAGCAGTCCTGAGGTTCAAGTCCAGCCTGGCTTATTTAGTAAGACCACGTCTTGTGGGTCTGTGGATTTGTTATCAAGTAAAGGTACTTGCTACCAAGCCTGATGACCTGAGACAAACCCCAGAGCCCACATAATACAAGGGAAGAACTGGCTCCTGCAAATTGTCCTCTGACCCCCACATGTATATCACCTTCTACATACAATAAATATATACAGTTTTGGTTTTTTTCAAGATAGGGTTTCTCTGTATAGCCCACACTGTTCTGAACTCAGAAATCCACCTACCTCTGTCTCCTAGTGCTGGGATTAAAAGTGTGAGCTGACACCACCCAACACAATAAATTAAAAACAACAACAAACAGGAAACGTTTCCTCAAAGAAGTGACTTCTAAGGTGAACGTTAAAGAGGAGAGTATTCAGGTGAATACAAATGGCTGGACACATACAAGACACACATATACATATATTCAGTCCAAGAGAAAAAGACATTACATCTAGGGGGCACACTGTCTTACTGGAGAATGCCCATGGATATGTAGCACAGGACACCGCAGCACTGGAGAGAGCTCAGGCGAGAGGACACTGGGCAAGGCAAAGCCATTGAAGAGAGAAAGAATGGCAGACAGATTCTCAGTTGTGGGGATCGCGTCAGCTCTAGTGTGAAGGGCGGGTCTGTGAGAGTAAGGTGGAGAGGCAAAGACAGTTCCTCATTCGCTCATCACGCCCAATATGGCGTCCGTAACGGCTGCTAGTCACAGAGTAAAGAGCAGGAGAAACGGGGCAGGTTTTAGGACTGTTAAAGAGAGCAGAGCCAAGTACAGCTCTGGGTTTCCAGATGAGATGACAGGATAATTGTGCTACCTCTGTCAAAAAGGGAGAAATAAAAGATCAATTCAGGACTCAGTCAGTTTAACCTTCATTTGTGGTATCTGTGGAGACCACGCACATTTCCAGAGTGACAAGGGACCAGGTGCAGAGGTGTAGGTTTAAGAATTCCAGGTCTATACTGTAGCAGGAGTTAGAGATACAACAGACACATCCTGGGAGAAGAGGGACTGGGAAGTCATTTTTAAGGGACACCTGGAAGGAAAGAGGTTTACACAGACAGACAGACAAATCAGAGAAATTCACCTTCAGAAAGGTTCATGTGTTCTTCCTACTTAGCAAATACAAAGACACTGGTGACTCTTACATCAGTTTCAGGAAGGTTAAATAAAGTCAGGCTGGACTAGCAGTGAGTGAGAGGTGTGGGGTAAGTCCACTTTAGTACAGACATCTGACTGAACCCAAGAAAACAGTGACAAAAAGGGAGCAATAGACTCTTGCAGAGGCCTCTCTTGAAGTAGCACGTAGACGGCCTTAGGTTCAATGCCCAGCCCTGAGGGAAGATAGGGGAAGGCAAAATCTTTAAAATAGGCTGGAAAAACGGCTCAGCAGTTAAGGACTTGATGCTTCTAAGATGACTCCAGGTTTGGTTTCCGGTGTCCACATGACTGCTAACAACTCCCTGTAACTCCACTCTAGAGATGGACTCCTACTGTCTGTCTGCCACAGGCAAAGCATGCCCACGGTGCATACACATACAGGCAAATGCCCACACATATAAAATAAAAATAAGCCGGGCAATGGTGGCACACGCCTTTGATCCCAGCACTTGGAAGGCAGAGGCAGGCGGATTTCTGAGTTCGAGGACAGCCTGGTCTACAGAGTGAGTTCCAGAACAGCCAAGGCTTCACAGAGAAACCCTGTCTCGAAAAATCAATCAATCAATCAATCAATCAATCAATCGTGGGGGGGAGAGCTGATTTTAGTCACAGAACAGTGAGGGGGTGACCAGGGGAGGGCGCACCAGCATAAAGACTGTTTTAGAGAGGAGAGAGCTTAGTATAAGTAACATTTCATTTCAACAGAAAGGAACCTTCAGGGGGCTGGTTGCATTTTGAATGCGCATAGGGCAAACATGCATGTATTTTGAGTAAGTTTTGTTTCTCCTTTTGAGGTAGGGTCTCTCCACATACCCCTGGCTGTCCTGGAACTCACAGAGATCCATTCGCCCAAGTGTTGATATTAAAGGTGTCCCACCGTAACTTGCTAGTTTTGCTTTTTTCTTTTTTTGAGACAAGAGTCTCATTATGTAGCTGAGGCCGGCCTCGAATCCCCAGCAGTCCTCTGGCCTTAGTCTCTCCAACACTATGCCTGGCTCCCGTCAACAAGCAGACGTGCTTCAGCTCACAGCCCTCCTCATTCCACTTACCTTCTGGAAAGGGAAGGAATGTTTGCATAAATTAAACCTGGGTGTAGGCCTTACCTCTTTTTTGTTTTTTCTTCTCCTCCTCTTCCCCTACTGGTCCTTGGCCTTCAGTAATTCCAGTTTCTTGTTTGGGTGAATTTTCTGAATAGAAGAACATGAACATCATTTTATATTACTATTTTTTTTAAAAAAAGAAACCATCTGCTGAGGATGTGGCTCAGGCTTGAATGCACAAAGCCCTGGGTTCTGCCCTCACTTTAATTCCAGCACCGAGGCAGAAGCAGGAGGGTCACAGGAGTGAGGCTTGGAAGTTGTGACTTTCCAAGTGTTTCTGCTGGCGGGTGCTTCCTTACCCGAAATAAACGCCAATCTACAACCGCTGACTGTCTGTAGTGCTTGAGATTTCTCTACTGCGACCAGATTTTTCCTAATTTTTAAATTATTTAACAGACAGAGAAAAGAAACCCGATCAAAACCTCTAGACTGCATCATTGTGGGGGGCTTGTCTCAGAGTTTCTTTGAGGACTATTAACAGAGGCATTCTCTTACGAGTAAAATGCTGCTATTAACCCTTCTACAGGATTCTAATGCTTCTGCCAGCTACAAAGTCATGCCTCATCTTATTAAACAAAACTTTTGGTAACCAGGATGTCAAAATTTTTTCCTCATTAACCTTGTATCTTAATGTTCCCCATGGCTGGGCAGTGGTGGCGCACGCCTTTAGTCCCAGCACTTGGAAGGCAGAGGCAGGCAGATTTCTGAGTCCAAGGCCAGTCTGATCTACAGAGTGAGTTCCAGTACAGCCAGGGCTACACAGAGAAACCATTTTGAAAAACCAAAAAAAAAAAAAAAGATTCCCATGAGATTACAATCAAAGAATCAAAGAAACTCAATGGCCAATGTTTTTCTTGTTTGCTTTTTATGGTTTTTGAGACAAGGTTTCTCTGTATAGCTTTAACTGTTTTGTAACTCAATATAGATATGGCTGGCCTCAAATTCAGGGAATCCACTGGCTTCTGCCCCCTGGGAGCTGGGATTAAAGGTGTGCTCCACCGTGTGGTTTATTCCTTGAGCTCTTAAATCGGACAAATGGCTCCCTCCACAGTGGACATCTTACTGTAGACAATGGTGGCAGAAAAGTCATCAGTCTCAAGGTGACACGGAGCCTGCCAAGGATTCCAAAGATCCCTCTCTTCTCTGACAGGACAAAGCTGTCCCAGCTTTTCTCCAACTACATTCTCAGCAGTAACTACAGCACTACTGCCTCACATAAAGCATGTCACACTCATATGGCAAGCTCCAAATACACACCATCACCAAATCGGTGTCTTATGCCCGAGATCATTGCCACTGGTAAAGTCTTATTGTGGCACCCTACACAGACTCCCCCCTCTAAGGCACTGTGACTGCTGCACACATCCTTCTCCCTGAGTTCCCTAAGAGCAGTTAGGGTGACCTCAGAGAGAAGGGAAGGAGAAATTAGGAGCTCGGCAGACTCTGTGGTAGGCATACAGAAAGGGAGAAAGGCCATGGCTGGGTGGTAAAGGTGGCATGTTTCCAAGATGTCCAGCTTCCTCTCACCCTCCAGACTTGAGACAAAAGCCCAGCAACTTAAAACAGGCTCTGTGGGCTTAGTCTCCCACTAGCAGCCCGCTCTCGCCGCTGATGGGCTGGCTCAGCAAGTTCAAGGCCTGCTCAGGACAGGCCTCACAACAGTTCTGGGCCAACCAACCATCTTGCTTTCTTCAAACTGACCAACTCAAAATCAGGCAATTGAACAGGCCCCGTTCTGTATTGCTGAGGTCATTTTTTTTTCTGTGTGTCTACTGTATTTATGGGTTTCCTCCCATCTCCCCCCAATAAACTTTTCTTCAACTGCTGGAAGGAAAAATCAAAAACCAAACACACATACAAATACAAAGTTCAAGGACATCCTCCACTGCACAGCAAGTTCGAGGCCAGCCTGGTCTACGAGAGATCTGTCTTGAAACAAAACAGAACAGGACTGTTGAGATGGCTCAATGGATAAGGCCCTTGTTTCAAAGCTTAACAACATGAGTTTGTTCCCTGGCACCTGCATGGTGTACAGCACAGCTCCCACAAACTGACCTCTGACTTACACTCATAGGGCACACACCTCTCTCACACTAGCCACACGAACACATACTCAGACACAACACTAAATGTTTTTTAAAATTCACTTCTAAACAACCTCATAAGTAAAGCCACTGATTAAAGTATCTAAAATGCAAATGGCTATACTACACTCTAATGAAACTGAACTCTACAGTATTACAGTAAGTGGCACAGTCTGGTTAATTATCCTCCAAAGGCCCAGGTGCTAAAGACTCAGCCCCCAAGAAGGTATTCCTGCTTTAAGGGGTGGGGCATAGAAGAACAGTTTCATCAAGTCAGAAGCATCATGGTCTAGAAAGAGACAGTCATTGGGGACTTCACCTAGGAGACAACAGGAGCCAGTCTCTTCCTCTCATCTCCCAGGCATGAATGACTCTTGCTGCCTTAGTACAGGCACAGAGCAATAGGGCCACAGCAAAGGACTGAGGTCTTTAAGATGAACCATGGGCAAAATTAGCCTTTTCTCTTTATAAGTTTGTTATTTTAGGTACCTGCTATAGCAATGGTGATAAACAACAATGGACTACACCGTGAAACCTGTTTCAACATGAAACAGGTAGAGAGAAGGCTTAGAGGCTAAGAGCATTTGCTGCTTTTGAAGAGAGTTCAGTTTCCAACACTCACATCAGGTGGCTTCTAACTGTTAATTCCAGCTCCAAGGGGATCCTGACACCTCTGGCCTCCTCAGACACCTGCACATAAGTACACACACACCTAACTTAAAAAAAATAGTTTAAAACAAAACAAAAAAACAAAAGCCAGGTATGGTGATTCAGGCCTTCAATCCCATCACTCAGAGGCAGATGGGTGTCTGAGTTACTGGACAGCCTGGTCTCCGTTGTGAGTTCCAGGACAGCCAAGGCTATATAATGAGACCTTGTCTCAAAAATCTAAAAACAAAACACAAAACACCCCGCAAGCCTCTGCCTCAACCACCCAGGTCATAGGACTACAGAATGTATCACTACGCCTAGCTCACAAATTACGATTCTGTTTTAGCCTCATGGAAGGGAAGCAAAACACTTAGATCAAGAAAATTTCTCATGGGGATACAGAGCTGGCTTAGCAAGGGCAACTGCTGCTCTTGTAGAGGAGCCAGGTCTGGTGACCAGCACCTACACGGTGGCTCACAGTGATCTGGAACTACAGCCTCCAGCTACAGGGGATCCCATACCCTCTTCTGGCCTCCACAAGCACCAGGCATACATGTTGTGCACAGACATGCATGCAAGGAAAACATCTATATACATGAAATAAAAATAAAATCTAAAAGTAATATAAAAAAAGGGAAAATTTCTTTTCTTTTCTTTCTTCCTTCCCCCCTCCCCCGCCAGCTGGCCTGCCAGAGTTATGGTGAGATTGTCTCCAAAACAAAACAACCTGTATTGTTAAGACAGAAATAAAAATACAATATAAACAACTTATTATTAACATGACAGCTGCAGTTAAGAACCACAGGGATATAACAGAAAGGACTTAATCTAAATGTCAATGTTCATAAAAGAAAACTCGCTTTGCAGCCAACTGGGGAAAAAAATCCATTTAGCCAGCGCATGGCAGCATGCCCCTATATGCCATGATTTGGGAAGTGGGAGCAGGAGGATAGGAAGCGTGAGGCCTGCCTTGATATGCAGTGACTTATGGGCTCATTCTTGAGTCTGAATCTTCCTCAGAGATGTGCCAATTAGACACAGAATTTCAGACCAAGTGCTTCCAGGCTTTATCCTGTAAGTGTGCATCTCAACTTTCTGTGCAGCAGACGCACACTCATTGCCCCTTCACAGCCTTGGAGTGGAAGCACTTCAGCAAAGGAACATCGAAGCTCACTTCACCTGGTTTCTTTCCTTTTGCCTCATTCTCATGATCTTCAATTATTCCTTCTTCCTCCTCATTGCCACAGTCTGTTCCTGACTGTGTGCAGGACAGAGATCTAACAGCCACTTCTGCAGCAAGGCCAGAGTAAAGCATCCCTGGAGTCCCTTTATTTATGTCAGCCTGCTGACAGTCATCCTCCCTCACACTGGTAACATTCTCCTACTCCGTGTAAAACTGTTTTGATTTTACTCTCCAGATAGGACAGCATTCACAGAATGAGCCAATCCCACTTATTTCACTGTCAATTTAGAATCTTAACACACTGCTCTTGTTAATATCTGGTTCTGCATCCCTCTCCAAGTCACAACCATGGTCTAGGCAGTAAGGCTCAGAGGCTAATTACAAGACCAGGCTCAAGTGCTCTTCCCAAGAAGACCGACTAGGTAAGTGGCTATTACTCCAAAAGCCTTGCCAAAGACAAGGGGTTTTTGCTTCATGGAAATAAGATGAAACTGAGCAGCAGAGAGAGGGGCAACATGAGAGGAACTGGAATGGAATGGGCCTGTTTCCAGCCTAGACTTTTTCTTGTTCCTGTTACTACCTTTATTTTACCAACTTCTGAGAGGAGCTAAGAGATCTGTCCTGCTGCTTGTGACACCCCAGCGCCACCAATCCCACTCTGAGGTACAGAACCTAAGCCCTACATGCCCCTCTTCCTCACATCAATGTTCTGTTCAAAACAGTTCTCTGACCAGTTCTTACCGCCCTCCACCCACTGATGCCATTCTCAGTCATTGTTGTCGTCACCATCACTGAAACAAGGTGTCACTAAACCACCCTGGTCTCCAATCTCTCATTATCCAGACTGGCCATGAATCTGCACGGCTGTCAGGTGTGATCTTCTCACTTCAGTCACTTGAGATTACAGGCCTGTACCCTACACCCAACATTTCCAAATATTTTCTTAGACTTATTTATGTGTATGCTCATGCATATGCCTGTTTGGATTAGAGGACAACTGTATGGAGTTGGTTCTCTCCTTCCACCTCTATGTGGATTCCAGGGAAATGCATCCCAGGTTTATGCAGTAAGCACCTTTACCCCCAGGTCATCTTACCAGCCTGAAACAATTCTCATTTTCCATTCCTTCTTACCACTATCTGTATATTATATATTATATATATATATATATATTGATTTGTTTCCCCTTCAAGAATTCATTCCCACCGATTTGTCCTCAGACTCTCAAACAGCATACAGTATATATATGCTCTTAATAAATGTAAATATAAGCCGGGCGGTGGTGGCGCACGCCTTTAATCCCAGCACTTGGGAGGCAGAGGCAGGAGGATTTCTGAGTTCGAGGCCAGCCTGGTCTACAAAGTGAGTTCCAGGACAGTCAGGGCTACACAGAGAAACCCTGTTTCAAAAAACCAAAAAAAAAAAAAAAAAGATAAATGTAAATATACCTAATTGTGGCGGAATAGGCCTTTACTCCTAGCACTCCAGAAAGAGGCAGGTGAATCTCTTTGAGTCCAATGCCAGCTAAGGCTACATAGTGAGACTCTGTCTCAAAAAACAAATAAAAAATGTGAATATGTATGTGCCCCTAATCATTCACTCTTATTATATCAGTTGATACAAAAGATCTATCTTATCTCAGAATTTAAATAGTTTTAAAGTTAACTGAGATCAGTGACATTTCACAATATCCTGTAAGAAGACTTTCACATCTTCTTGTTAGGACTAGGAATTGAACCAGGCCCTGCACATACTAAGTAGGCATCTTACCACTAAGCTACATCTACGAGTCTTTTTCATTTAAAGGATGGGGTCTCTTAGGTTACCCGGCTGGCCTTGACATCACTGTCCAACCACAGCCTGCCATACAACTGGGACAGTTAGGCCTTCACCACTAGGTCCAGCAAAACTTTCTTTTTTGTTGTTGTTTTTGTTTTTAAGAATTATTTAGGGCAGTTAAGAGCACTGGCTGCTCTTCCAGAGGTCCTGAGTTCAATTCCCAGCAAACACATGGTGGCTCACAGTCATCTGTAATGGGATCTGATGCCATCTTCTGGTGTGTTTTGAAGACAGCTACAGTGTACTCGTATACATAAAAATAAATCCTAAAAAAAAAGACATTTATTTTATGTATGTATGTATCCTGTAGCTGTCTTCAGACACCCAGAAGAGGGCACTGGACCCATTACAGATGGCTGTGAGCTGCCATGTGGTTGCTGGGATTTGAACTCAGTGCTCTTAACTGCTGAGCCATCTCTTCAGTCCCCCAGCTAAACTTTCTTATGTTTAAAATTCCCACATGTATTTGTTCAATACAACAACAACAACAACAAAAAAAAAAAACAAAACAATGTTCAAAAAAGGGAAAAAGTCCATACCTACAGTAAGTTTTGCAAATTCATTTGGAAAATTCTTCTCTAGCCATTGTCTACATTTAGCAACATCAGGCATGTATTCACAGTACTAGAAGAGAAGGAAAAGAAGAATTAAGTGAGAAATCATGCATTTCAATCAATACAGTTTCATTAAAAACCATCCCATATACTCCCTACACAAAGAATAATAAACTGCACACTCTTTCTGTCTCACTATGTAGCCAGAGAGGCCTCTTAATCCAAATCCTCTGGCTTGTGGAGTGCTGGAATTACAGGTCACCAGGCTCAGTCTCACCTGACTCATCCTCGGGAAATATCCCATAAGAAATAAAACCCCAGATCAGGACCTCCTCAGGGCAGCTGCTTACTTCTCCATCATTGGTAACGGCCAAGGGCACAGACATGCCTGTAAGACCAGCACTCAGAGGATCAGGCCAAGGACTGTGAGGTCCAAGTCATAAACCACACAGTGGGCCTCCCAGTCTGAGCAACGAGAGGGAGGGGGAAGGGAAGGCGGGGAGTCACAAACAAAAGCACAGCCCTCATTATTTTCCTGACTTGTCCACAGAGCTCGACTGAAGGAAAGTCTTATACAGTTCACTCCTCATTCTTCCTCTACTCAAGCATGTACGTCTTGGTTTTCAGGTTGTTTGGCTTCCATCAGCTGACTACTCATGAATTCCACACAAAAATCTAAAACCTATAACCAAGGCATACTCAGCAGTTCAGAGTATTTATAGCTCTTGCAGAGGACCTGGATTTAGGTCCTGGCACCCACAAGTCAGCTGTCAACCATTTGTAACTCCAGTTCCAGTGAGTCCACTACGTTCTTTGATCTAAGGCCACTATGCACACACAATACGCACAACTCATGTAGGCACATACACACAAAAAAATACATAACTCAATCTTTTTAAAGAAAAAAAGGACATCTATAATCACAGCTACTCAAGAGGCTGAGGCAGGAGGATTGTTTGAACACTTGAGTTCAAGGATAATCTTGGCAAGATAGTAAGACCCTCCAACATTCATTCATTTTTGGTTGAGACAGTTTCTCTGTGTAGTCCTGATTGTCATGGAACTTACTCTGTAGACCAGGCTGGCTTCAAACAAGAGATCCACTTGCCTCTGCCTCCTGAGTGCTGGGATTAAAGGCTTAAAGGCGTGTACCATCACACCTGGCTAAGATTCTAATTAAAAAAACAAGCAAGTAACAGAGTACATGTACAAGTCAAAAGTCTAATTTATAAGATAAAAAGTATTCTGATCCAGGATCAGCAAGATGGCTCAGTGAGTTCATGTGCTTGCCACCAAGCTAGCTTGTCTTTGATTCCAGGAACCCATAGGAAAGGAGAGAACTGACTCCAAGTTGTCCTCGGACCTGCACAAGTGCACTGTGGAACATGGTACGCACTCACGCACCCACGCACACAAAGTATTCTGATCCAAAGTTCTCTATAAAAAGTTGAAACACTATCAAATGATAAAAAATGAAAAACAGAAGTTCTTAGATCAGCTCTAACTTCAAAAGTGATGTCATATGCAGAAAAAAAGAGAACAACAAACCCACCAAGCAGGACTTACCTCTGTTGGTAATGAACAGACTAGAGATGGAGAGAAAAAAGACGGGAGAGGTTAGAACCGTGGGAAAACCAGCCTCCTGACCTCTTTCTAGCTGACAGAATACTTCATTTTTCCCTCCAGCTTTTTACCCGTCTCCTTTTTAAAGTCACCTATGTGCTACCACTTCTTCTACGTCTCAATCAAATGTTCAGGATTTCCCTCTCTTAACGCTCTGAGGACCAGCCAGGGAGCACACGCTAGCTTCAAATGTCATGACCTGGCTGCCTCAGCCTCTCGCGTGCTGAGGTTACAAGCGTATGCCAAGCTTGTCTGCCTTCAGTTTCTCTACCACTTACTTTTCAAATACTTTTTATCCTGCAGGTTTCCGAGATAAAAGGTACACGATTATTTCAAAGGACAGTATTCCGACATTTTGATCTAAAGACAATTGTCAGTTGATGTAATATCAAACATTTTAGTATTTTCTAACTCATCTGTAAAGTGTTAGTCTTTGGTTAAGATGAGACTTCTTCAAGACAATTGTGTATTACTCATTTCTCTGAGTGAAACACAATGGCACAGAGCAGAATCATGAAACATGTTTTCTAAATAAACTCAAGCTGTTCTCTAAATCCCTGCTAAGTCTCTAGCTGAGAGATGAGACCAGAGTCCTCTACCTCCTATCTCTCTCCAGGGGCTGGAGAGGTGGTACAGCACTTTAGCACACCTGTTGCTCTTGCAAAGATGGGAGTTTAGTTCCCAGCACCTACATCAGTGGCTCACAACCATCGGTAACTCGAACTCCAGGAGACCTGACGCCCTCTTCCAGCATCTGTGAACTTCTACGATGTGGCATAAATACAGACTCATAAATAAAAATAGCGAAGGAGACAGAGGGACAAGACAGAGACGGCCACGTAACAGTACCGCCCAGGCTAGGCTAGAATTCCTGGTCTCCAGTGATCTTGCCTCGGTCTCCTGAGCAGCTGGGACTGTATTACATAACACCACATGTCACTACGCCATTCTTCTAAACCCTCTGAGTTCTGACTAAATCTTACCATAGGCTGGTCAGTCGCTAAGTTTGCTTCCTCCAATTTCTATCCTGCTGCAAGATGTGAAGCTACATGAGAACACAGCTTCTTTGCTCAAAAACCTTCAGTGACCTACAGCAGCTAAGAACCAAGTCCCCTCACTTTGGCCCCAGACCCCACAGTCTCAGTTTTCTGCTCGTACTTCTGTCAAGCACACCGCAGCACCTGCAAATCCTTTCCTATCTCTTTCCCTGCTCTTTGGCCCGGCCTATCTGCTCTTCTGTGCCTGCCTGGACTCTACCTTCCCTCCAATTCCGACCGACTGTGCTCACCTCTAGAGCCTCCTCCAACTCTCCACAACTGGAGGAACCTCTCCCCTTCCACACCACCACTGTGACTGTCCCAGATGTGTATTTTTTGTTTTCCTCTGTTACCAATTACACCTGTATACCCCGACTCCCTGACGCACACACACAACACTAACAGCTACTCAATGTAAGTTACATGTAGAGAACAGGCAGAGTCTTGCTATTTTCCAGTCCTTCCCAGAATCTAGCACAGGACCTTACCCAGATATACTGTGTCAATACTGATTCGCTATGATAGGGACCTATTAGGAATGCCACTGTACTTCCGACCAAGCTAGCTACTGAAGCCCATTATCGGAACACACTAACGTACAACTCTTGGTAGCCTCTGCCCGACAGGTCTGCTTTACTAAGCCTGGGGCCACAGAAAACACAGCGTATCATTGACTCACACAGGCAATCAATAAAAACTGTTGTTTCACAGGAAACTATCATGTAATACCTACAACTCAAGACTGAACAGAGATCATCTGCTTGTCATCTCCTTACTGCACTCTTCAGAGACCCTTCCACTCCTCAACTCCTAATTTATAGGTGTATGAGTATTACCTAACTCAGTGTTTTCTATTCCCTAAGAGATTCTCTCCTTCCACCATGTGGGTTTCAAGGACTGAACTCAGGCCGTCAGGCTTGGTAGCAAGCTCCTTTACAAGTAAGCCCGTCACTCCCAAGTGTTTCTTATACATGTAGATCTCAAATTCCTTGGGAGTTAGAAGCACCCCTTCCCTTAGAATCTGTAATACCAGTACAAAACTTAGGGAGGGAAATGAAAAAAAGCACAAGTTTCTCAAAAAGGCTCGGGACTGAGAACAGAACAATTTGGAGGTAAGGACATTTGCAGTCAGTCTAAGCCTGATTACCTGAGTTCAATTACTGCACTCCTCAACAGAGGGAGAATTAACTCTCAAAAGCTGTCCTGAGCTCTACCTTCACACATACATAAAATAATAAAATTAAAATAAAAACAACAAAAGATTAGAAACTGCTCATTTAGTGGGACAGAATCAATAGTGTCACCCTTTCAAAAGTCACCTCAGAGGTGACGTACATAAGGTCTAGGATTGTAGACCAGTTTATTGTTTCTCTAACCCAGGAAACCCTGGGCTTGATCCTTAACACTCCATAAACTGGACACAGTGGCACACAGCGGAGGCCAGTGCTCAGCAGGCAGAACAAGATGATCACAAGTTCAAGGTCATCGTCATCCATATAGCAAGTTCAAGGACAGTCTGGGCTACAAGACCTTTTTTCCCCCTTAAATCTAGCAGAGGGTGGTGGTTCACACATTTAATATCAGCAGCTGGGATGCAGAGGCCAGCCTAGAGTAAACCGAGTTCTTGGCCAGACAAAGGATCCAATGCCTTCTTCTGGCTCTGTGACTGCCAGACACTCACGTGGTGCAGAGCAAACCCTACCTCACAAACAAACAACAAACAAAAGAATACTTTTTTTTAAGGTGACACGAATGGGCTAGAAAAGCAGTCTAGTACTGAAGAGCACAGACACCAGGCTGTGGACACTACTCACAGACAGGACTGTACACCATAAACAAAATAAAGTAAAGCCAGGGGTTAGAGACATGGCTTAGAGGTTAAGAACATGAACTCCTTTCCAGAGGACAGGGTTTGATTCCCAGAACAAATACGCTGGCTCACAGCAATCTCTAACTTCAGTTCCAAAGGGTTCAATGCCTTCTTCTGGCTCTGTGATTGCCACTCAAGTGGCACATGGACACACACATAAGCAAACACTTATTCATACACATAAAAAAAAAAATCATAGACAGATAGACAGACAGACAGACAGACAGCAAGGCCTCACTCAGAGATCTGCCTGCCTCTGCCTCTTGGGTGCTGGTATTAAAGGTGTGCTCACTTTTTTTTAAGATAGGGTCTTACTCTGTAGCCCAAGCTGGCCTCAATCTTATAACAGCTTCTCTACCTCCCAAGTGCTGGAACTGCAGGCCTCAGCCACCATGCCCTGCTTGATCTCTATTAATTTGTCTATTATGGGTACACACAGGCAGATGAGATGTGCCATGGCCTACGTTCAGGAGTTGGCTCATTACTTTCACAGTGTGGGTCCACGGATTCCAACTCAAGACCGTAAGACTCCATAGCAATCACCTACCTGCTGGGCCATCCCAAGGGCCAATGGTTCTTTTTTTAATTGAAATTTCTTTCCATAACTCATGTTCTGATCACAATTCCCCTTCCCCAACAGTTCTTAACTGCATTCGGCAAACAAGCTTAAAGAACTATGTTGAAGCTAGGAGTGGAGGTGTGTGCCTTTAATTCCTATTCTAACCCTAGGGATCTCTGAGTTGAGGCTAGCCTGGTCTACAGTTAAAGTTCAAAGACAGCAATGGCTTCTACACAGAGAAACCCTGTCTTGAAAAAAAATAATCAAAGAAAAAAATTATGGGTTGGAGAGATGGCTCAGCAGTTAGAGCACTGACTGCTCTTCTAGAGGTCCTGAGTGTCCCAGCAACCACATGGTGGCTCACAACCATCTGTAACAGGATCTGATGCCCTCTTCTGGTGTGTCTGAAGACAGTGACAGTGTACTCGCATACATAAAATAAATAAATCTTTAAGAAAGGAAGGAAGGAAGGAGCCGGGCGGTGGTGGCGCACGCCTTTAATCCCAGCATTTGGGAGGCAGAGGCATGCGGATTTCTGAGTTCGAGGCCAGCCTGGTCTACAGAGTGAGTTCCAGGACAGCCAGGGCTACACAGAGAAACCCTGCCTCGAAAAAAAAAAAACCAAAAAAAAAAAAAAAAGGAAGGAAGAAAGGGAGGAAGGACGGATGTACGGACGGACGGACGGACGGACGGACGGAAGGAAGGAAGGAAGGAAGGAAGGAAGGAAGGAAGGAAAAAAATTCTGAGCTAAGAGCAAAGGCAGAGGCAGTCAGGAGGAGCTCTGTGACCTCAACGGTAGTCTGGTCTATACAGTGAGTTCCAGGCCAGTCGGGGATACATAGAGAAACCCAGGCTGAAAAACATTCTATTGATTTAGTATTTTATTCGTAGGTTAACTGTGCCTGAGAATTTGTATGAATCATCTGTCTTAAGATCTTTTTGGTTTTGTTTCTTGTTTTTGAAACTGGCTCTTACTATGTAGCTTTAGCTGGCTTGGAACCTGCTTGTAGACCATGCCAGATTGCTCCTGTCTCCTGAATACTGGGATTAGACATCTGCCACCAAGCCAGGCTCATCTGCCTCAATGTCCTCTTTTCTTCTCATCTTACAAACCTTGAGACACTCTAAATCTTACAGAAATCAGGTAACCTGCCTAGGGCCACATACCTAGGAAGTGTTTAAGTCACAAAGCACACTCTGGCCTATCACTTCTCACACCGATATCATAACAAAACTCAATCAATTCTATGCAATTTCTTCCTTTCTACCTTCTGTCCCATCCCTCCCTTTCAAGTGTTTTGAGCAGAGTCTCTATCGCCCAGGCTGGCCTGGGACTTTGAGAGCTTCCTGTCTGAGCTTCACGAATGCAGGGATGACAATGTGTGTTCCTTTACATCAAATTCAGAGAACGAGTTTGGTGGTCAGGCTCTCTCTCAGCAAGCATGCTTACCCACTGAGCCACCCTGATGACCTCTCCTAGGATGTCTGCAAACCTGCCTTGGCTGTGTTCTTTCCTTTTCCTAAGCACCTCCTACTATCCCTTAAAGCCTGTGCTTAGGATCTACACTAAAACTGCTTCTTGCATCTTCCCTGGGAAAACCCCTCCAGGGAGCAGATGCTGATGCATCGGAGGACCCAGAGGCTCAGGGGCCCAGGCCTGGGAGGCCACTGGAACTTCCTCGGAGCCTTGGCAGAAGACTCTGGGGTCATGACAGGAGCCAGGGCTGAGGCCACAGGAGTGTTTTATTCATGGAGTGAAGACCAAAGGCGAAGAGAGGATCTTTAACACCAAGCTGAGCCGCCTGGTCAAGGCCATGAGAACCAGGTCTTCTCTCCCCGCCCTTCGTGTAATCGGAATATTGACCCTCTCCTGGGGACATCCCTTAAGGGTAAGTGCTGAGGCAGAAGCACACTGGCCAGCAGACCAGATTCTAGGCATTTACTACTCCTGGGGACTACAACAGTCGCACTCATCCTGAAGTTAAGTGCTCCAAGGGTAGCCATTGCCATCCGAGGAGCTGTCGTCCCGGCCAAGCTCTCCACCATCCTCACGCAGAGAGGTTACGAAGGGACAAGAACCGCACGCTAGGGCCCGGGACAGGGAGTGCACGCTAGGGCCCGGGACAGGGAGTGCACACTAGGGCACGGGACAGGAAGTGCACACTAGGGCACGGGACAGGGGGTGCACACTAGCACACGGGACAGGGAGTGCACACTAGGGCACGGGACAGGGAGTACACACTAGCGCACGGGACAGGGAGTACACACTAGCGCACGGGACAGGAACTGCACACTAGCGCACGGGACAGGGAGTGCACACTAGGGCACGGGACAGGGAGTGCACACTAGGGCACGGGACAGGGGGTGCACACTAGCGCATGGGACAGTGGGTGCACACTAGCGCGCACGGGACAGGGAGTGCACACTAGGGCACGGGACAGGAAGTGCACACTAGGGCACGGGACAGGGGGTGCACACTAGCACACGGGACAGGGAGTGCACACTAGGGCACGGGACAGGGAGTACACACTAGCGCACGGGACAGGGACTGCACACTAGCGCACGGGACAGGGAGTGCACACTAGCGCATGGGACAGGGGGTGCACACTAGCGCGCACGGGACAGGGAGTGCACACTAGGGCACGGGACAGGAAGTGCACACTAGGGCACGGGACAGGGGGTGCACACTAGCGCACGGGACAGGGAGTGCACACTAGGGCACGGGACAGGAAGTGCACACTAGCGCATGCTGCTGCAGCTTGGTGCTGCTTCACCTCGTCCCCACTAAAAAGGCCACCGGCACCATCTTGGCTCCTACGTCCAGGAAGCTGGTGCCAATGGCTAGCATTAATGACCACTGTACTTCAGTCCAGACTACACAGCCACCTGACCAACTTCACCAAGGCCAGCTTTAATTCTACAGCTATCTGACCCCCTGAAAAGAGACCGTGTTCATTAAAATCCCCTTATCAGGAGTTTACAGACTGACTTGTGAAAACTCAAAGCAGAATCTCCATGCAGAGGACCCAGGATTTAACCATGGCTACCACACAAGTTCTCTACAATAAAGTTAACCAAGCTTGTTTATAGGGGGAAATAACAGAACAAAGGGTGGAGGTTAAAGAGATGGCTCAGTGCTCAAGAGACCAGGCCTGACTCCTAGCACCCACTTGGTGGCTCAGTACCGCCTGCAACTCCAGTTTCAAGAGATCTAATGCCCAATGCCCTCTTCTAACCCCCATGGGTTCTGGCACACGTGTGGTGCGCATATATACACTCAGATGTACAGATAAACCCACTAAAATAATGTAGCTAGGCAAGATACTATAGACCTTTAATCCCCACACTCTGAGCAGACACAGGGAGATCTGAGTTCCAGGCTGGCCAAAGCTACCAAAAAATAACAACAACAACAACAACAAAAAGAACAAGTGGATGATGACTAGAGATGGCGCCTAGCTTTCCTCGATGGGGGGGGCTGTTTCTCACTAAACTCCAACTTTACGTTATTAAAAAGTCTAGGCAGAGTCAAGCAGTGGTTGTGCATTTAATCCCAGCACTTGGGAGGCAGAGGCAGGCAGATCTTTGAGTTCGAGGCCAGCCTGGTCTACAGAGTGAGTTCCAGGACAGCCAGGGCTGCATAAAAAGGCTTTGTCTTTGGGGCAAAGAAAAAAAAAATCTGGAGATGCTTTAGTTTTCTTCAGTTAAGAACTTGCCACATAAGGCTAAAGACTGAGTCGGGATCCCCAGCAACCTCGGAATCCATGTAAAACCCAGCAGAGAGGCACAGGACCACAGTGCCAACCCCAGGGAGGCCGGGGCACAGGACCACAGTGCCAACCCCGGGGAGGCCGGGGCACAGGACCACAGTGCCAACCCCGGGGAGGCCGGGGCACAGGACCACAGTGCCAACCCCGGGGAGGCCGGGACACAGGACCACAGTGCCAACCCTGGGGAGGCCGGGACACAGGACCACAGTGCCAACCCTGGGGAGGCCGAGAGTCCACAGTGCTTGTTAGCCTGCTAGCACAGCTCATTAGTGAGCGCCAGATGCAGTGAGAGACGTTTCCTGAGAAAAGACGGATGGAGTGAGTGAGGGGGCATCCAACACTAACCTCTGGTGTCCCATGCACACACAAACACATACACACACATAAAACCCAATCATATAATTCAAACTAGACTTTCCCAAGACACATCACTCCGACCTCACCTTCTCCATCTACCAACCCCCTCCCTGTGCTGTAAGAATTTAACGTTGCTCAAGGACCTCACGGGGCAAAGGTGCCTGACGCCAAGCCTGTGGACCAGAATTCAATCCCCAGGATCCACACTGTAGACTGAATGAACTAAGGCCCACGGGAGACCCCCGACATCCACACACGGATCATGGCACAAGTACACACAAGCACAAATGAAATTAAAATGTAATGGAAAGAAAAAAAACTGCTCAAGATTCTAGTCAGACATCAAGCTCCCCCAAGACCCCTCCTCAGTCTAGGACTGGGACTGAAACTAGAGGCTTTGAACTTTCCAGACAGGTGCTGTGCCACTAAGAAACATCTCCAGGCCCTGCCCTTCCCTCTTAACACTTCGCTTCCTTTAGGATTCCCTTCCTCAGTTCTTCCAATCCTTCACCAACCCTTAAGACTCCATATCCAAGAAGCTCTCCTTAACCATCCACTTATCTCTATCCCAACTGAACAGTAAACTCCAGGCCAGGAAGCAAGACCCAAATGACACAGGAAAAGGCGGATCTATTAACCCGTGGGTCCTCACTAGTCCCCCCCACCCCAACCCCTCTTGAACTAAGAATACACCAAACCACAACGTTTGGGGACCTTTGGGGGAGTTAACGCGACCAAATGTGAAACTGTCAACATTAGGTATAAAATCAGCCTGCGAGTCATTCCAACACTTGCCTCCACAATAAAGAACTCGGAGAGGGTAGTCCGCGTCTAACTTGGCACTGTTCTTCGTATCGCCTTTGCAATCCGCCCCGCTGGATTCAGAAATGTCAGTAGCCATCTCACAAACCTGGGAACAAAATGACACAACTTCACTATCTGGGGAGCTCCACCCCCAAAAAGCAGCATTGGGGTGCAGTCTGAGCTTCCACTGTGTATCCCTGAACACCAAAGCTGTTTTGATTCTATTTAAAAAAAATAAAATAAAAGGACACGAGTCTCATAAGATTCACTAATGATCAACTGGACACTCAATCTCCCTGCTCCACGGGTTTACAGGGAAGCAACAGTAAGTGGGCCGTGAAGGCTCGGAGTTGGGGCGAGGGGCAAAAGGGACACCAAAGGAAAAGAGGAAGCAGTGGGGGTACTTCAACAGAGACGGGGCAGGTCTGAGGCTGACATGGGAGGGATGCAAACTGCAGTTAAAGGCACGACAGGGGCGAGTCACTCGAGGTGTCCAGAATGCAAGGTGCGGCGGCAGCAAAATCCCGAAAGAGACCAAGCCAGGGACAAGAATGGAAGTGCCACAGCCTGGGGAGATGAAATCGGGCCGGGACTAGGAAAAGGACAGGTAGCCCGTAGGAAGGCTGGGCTTAGGGGAGATCCCGGGGACGCCACAGGAGGCCCCCATGTGGGCGGGCGTGGACACGCTCGGCCCGGCCCCCTTCCTTTAGGCAGCGCCTCGGCTGCTCTCAGACGCTCCACCAGCTCCTCCGAAGCCGCGGCAGCGCGAGCGCTCGTTACCCAGCCGGTCGCACAGCCCCCGCCGCCTCCGCTCCCGCCAGCTGAAGCGACACATGCAACTCCTCTTCCCGGCCACTGTTGCCCGAAATCCGCCTGCTAGGCACGCTCGCGCGAGACAATAAGCCTTTATCGCGATATCCCGGCAGCCGCTAGGCGGATGTCGCGAGAGGAATTGCGTGCCGTGGGTAGGCGGGGCAAAAAGGGAGGAGCATGCGCCCTGCGTTGGGCGAGGGTCGGAGGGGTGGGGTGGAGAACAGAATGGGACCGAGTTGCGTAGAGGCGGACGGCCAGTAGGAGGCGCTCGCTACCTATTGGCAAGGGCGAGCGAGCGGCGCTGGATGTTTCTGCGCCGCGGGGCGTGGACTGGACTGGACTGGCCTGGCACAGAGGCTCTTGAGTCACAAGTGACTCCCTATTAATGATGTGGGGAGCCGACCCCCAGCGTCTGGGCTACATCCTAGAGTCCTGACTAACCACTTAGCCTGATGCATAAGTCACCCCTCGGTGGAGAGATTGTAGCCGAATGAGACATAGGGTTTTATTTCATTGCGATTCCCTAAATAGGAATTACTCGTGCGAAGCTCATATTAATTACTGTTCGCATTTATATCATCAGGCCGACAACTGTTTCCATATGCTCCTTTTGTGCATATTTCACGTTCTACGTGTTCTATACTGGAATTGTTCCATCCCGTCTTGGGATTTCTGGTTTTAACCACACATGTCCTTATCTAAATTTTGCTTCCTTCTTTTCGTTTTGGGGAAATCCCTTCATCTGCATACTCAGCCCAAGTCCCACTTGTGAAACGGGAATAACACTGGGACACTTTCAGAGCTCAGAAAGGGCCTAGTAGAAAAACTATTGCTGTTTTACTCAACATCACCTGCATGAACTAAGCTACCCAACAAATGGCCCCCTCCAGCAACTTTCTTTCGATACCAGGAATTGAACCCAGGGCTTTGTGAATCCTAGACAAACGCTCTGCCTTGACTTACAGGCCCAGCCTTAATCCCAGCACTTGGGAGACGGAGGCAGGGCAATCTCTGGGTTTGAGGCCAGCCTAGTCTACAAAGTTCGGAACGGTTAGCCTGTAGCTCAGTCATAGGGCATTTGCCTTGAATGAACAAGGCTCTGGATTCATTCTACAGATGGAAACACACACACACACACACACAGAGCAAGGATGTATGTTTTGTTTTGCTAAGCGGGGCTTGGAGTGTGGCCCAGTTGGTAAGCATGAAGATCTAAATTAGATCGCTAGGATCCATGTCCAAAGCCAAGCATGGAGACTGAGATAGCCAAGAAAGCAGAGTGCCCGCCACACAACCTGGCAGCCTGAGAGTTACGTCCTTGGAACACGCATAAAGGTGGGAGGAGAGAACCGACCTCACAGAGTCGTCCTGACCTCCACATGTGCTCCATGACACGCCCAACCATATTAAACACAATAAACAAGACAACTAAACAAAGATTTGGAGCCAGACGTGGGGCTGCGTGTTTATAATCCCTGTGCTGCGGAACTGGAGACGTAAAGGTCCTCGGGCTTCACTGAGCGGCCAGCCTATGCTGTTTGGTGAGGTCCAGGCCAGGGAGGAGATCTCCTGTCAAAGGAATGATACTCAGTGTTGCCCTCTGCCTACACACGCACACGCACCACACACCCCCACATACACACACACCACACACACATATACACACATGCATACCACCACACCACACACACACATACATACACACACACATGCACACCACCATACATACCACATATACACACACACATGCACACTACCACACCACACACACACATACACACACATGCACTCCACACCACACACACACACATACACACACATGCACACTACCACACCACAACACCACACCACAAACACCACATATACACACACAAATGCACACTACCATACCATACACACATATCACACCACTCCACATGCACCACACACACACACATGCACACTACCACACCACAACACATACACACATGTGCATATACACACCACACATACACACATATATGAACATACATCTACCCATTAAAGTAAAATATCAAAGTGCATAGCAACGGATTGTTAACATCAGTTTGCCTGTTAACATTTTTAAACATGTTTTTTTTCTTTTTCTTTTTTTTTTGGTTTTTCGAGACAGGGTTTCTCTGTATAGCCCTGGCTGTCCTGGAACTCACTCTGTAGACCAGGCTGGCCTCGAACTCAGAAATCCGCCTGCCTCTGCCTCCCAAGTGCTGGGATTAAAGGCGTGCGCCACCACCGCCCGGCCTCATTTATTTATTTTTAAAAATTTATCTTTAGTTCATGTATATTGGTGGTTTGCCTGCACGAATGTCTGTGTGAGGGTGTCAGATCCCCCCGACAGGTGTGAGCTGCCATGGGGGTACTGGAAATTGAACCTGGGTCCTCTGTAAGAATAGCCAGGGCTGACCGGCAGTGGTGGCGCACGCCTTTAATCCCCAGCACGTGGGAGGCAGAGGCAGGCGGATTTCTGAGTTCGAGGCCAGCCTGGTCTACAGAGTGAGTTCCAGGACAGCCAGGGCTACACAGAGAAACCCTGTCTCAAAAAAAAAAAAAAAAAATAGCCAGTGCTCTTACCCGCTGAGCCATCTCTTCCACCCACTTGGTAGCATTGTAATGGTACATAAGATAATGCGCATTGTGACAATGGATGGCTGTTAGACATAGATGCTATGACATGTGAGTACGTGCCTAGTGCTAAGTGCCTGAGACGCCAAGGTCCCCAAGTTATTTCTCCCTTTTCCTCCTGTGCTTTGTCCAGGACGGGGTGCCCTACAGACAGACTGTTGGCCCAGCTTCCTGTTCCCTAGCTTCTAGGTCGGTGATTAGCCAATGGGAGGCTGATCCCATAGAAGCAGCCTTCTTACACCTTGAGCAACCTATCTATCAGTAACTGCCATGTCGGGTGTCCCCCCCCTTCCTCCCCCCCTCCCCCCCCCCCAGCCCGCTTCTTCACTCTTGGGGATTCCACTGCCAGGAATTCTGCGATGCCCCGCCCACTCTGAACCTTGCTGCCCGCTCAAGTCCGTGTGGCCACGCCCACTCAGCAGTTTCATCCCACGGGGAAACCGGTTTGCAGAATTCAGTCCTCTCTTGCTTTGCGCGCTTACGTGGTGGTTTTGGCTTTCAGCTAGACACTTGGCACTAGGTCCCAAATTTGTATTTTGTGTCATTATATATGGTCTGAGCTCTTAGGTACAATAAGTGCTACTGAGCAGTTGGGAGAATCTTCCTCAGAGACCTGAGGTCTTCCTCTCAAGCACAGCCCTACTCAGGGGTCTGGGAACGTACTTTTGTTGGTACAGTCCTTGTCTAGCAAGCAGAAGGTCCCGGGGTTCAAATTCAAAGAAACCCCCTTCTGGATAAAGCAGCCAGGTGCGTTGGTACGCCCTGTAGTTCCAGCACCTGAGAGAAGGGACAAGAGGATCACTCAGAAGTTCAAGGCTGGGCTGAGAATTGGCTCAAGTGCATAAGCGTACTTGCTTCTCTTCCTGAAGACTGGATTTCCATTGCAAACACTCTTGCTGGGCATCTTACAAATGCCCATTAATTCCAGCCCCGCTTCTGACCACAGGTACCCGTACACAGATATATATATACACATGATTACAAATAGGCCTTTAAAGAAAATAACAGCTATCGACGACTATGGTATCCTCCTGCTTGTATGTGCTTTAAAAAAAAGTATTAAATAGCCTGGTCCTGATGGTGCATGCCTTTAATCCCAGCACGTAAGAGGCAGAGGCGGAGACGGGCAGATTTCTGTGAGTTCAAGGCCATTCTGGTCTACATCCTGAGTACCAGGACAGTCAGGGCTACTCAGTGACATCCTGTTGCAAAAGAAGAAAAAAAAAATCCTGACCGACCTAGTCCTAGTGTTCTCTTCCTTGCCACACCCCATCTTCCACTGTTTTTGGTGTTTCACAATTGCTTAATACTGATGCTAACAGAACTGGGTCCTGTCCACAGATGCGCAAATGAGTCTCAATTGGAAAAACTGGCTTTGATCCTCTGTGTAGCAATATTAGGTAGAGAATTATATTGAAATTCATCTCAGCCTTTCTGATGGTCTATGCATATAGGGCTATAAATATAGTTGTACACACACACACACACACACACACACACACATACACATACACACGCACATATTGGTATTCTTAGTTTTTTGTTTGTGCTTTGATGTATTTAGTATTTATTTATTTGTTGGTTTTTTTAAGACTATATTTTTTATTGGGAATTCCCCTTTCCCCAGCATCTCCCAAACTTTATATTTATCCCCCCACCCCAAACAAATCAAAACCCCAGAACAAAACATTAGGTCCGCTGGTGTTGATCCTGAACTTCACACCTGCCAGGATGTGTCATCAATATACCAGGCGTCTCTCCGTTGAAGTGTGAGGTTTGGTCTTGCTGTCTGTAGGAATGCTAAGTATGAGACCGAAGACGCAGAGTCTGCACGTTGACCCAAGTGACGCTATGTGACCCTTGACCCCAAGTTATTCCTGATTGGTAAATAAAGATGCCGACAGCCAATAGCTGGGCTGAAGAAATATAGGTGGGGTTTAGGGTTCCCGGCTTGGGGTCAGAGGAGAAGCACGAGGTGAGAGAAGGTAATGGTGGAAGGAGAAGCCGCCATGGGTTAGGCGAGCCATATGAGTGTGGTCCTGGGAGCCGGCTGATTGGAGCTAAGAGCAGACCAGAGAAAACATAGAAAGTGATAACTCGGGGCTGTTGATAGGAACGTAGATTCTAATAACATAGAGGGCAGGCAGCTGTCCAGCTCTTGTGCCGTTTAAGGCTTATTGTAAATATAAAGATTGCGTGTATCTTTTATCCGGGAACTGAATGGTCATAGACAGGGTAGAAGCCCCGGATTGGGATTAATAATTTCAACAACATTGAAGAAAGTTAACGTTCCTCTCCCGGCCGCAATTAAATGCCAAGAGCTCCTTAGCTGGTGTGGGACTCGGTGCCCACCTCCCTTCTTCAGTGCTCGAGTTTGGTCTGGCTTGAGCTTGTCCAGGTCTTGGGCACCGTCACACTGTCTGTTAGTTTAGATGTGCATCTGCCCTGTTGGATCTGGAAAACGCTATTTCCTTGAAGCTAGCCACTACCTCTGGATCTTGCAAACCTTTCTACGGCATCTTGCACATAGGTCCCTCAGCCTTGAGCAGGGGAACGTAATGAATCAGCCCATTCAGGACTGAGCATCCCGAGGGCTCTGAGTTTCTGCCCAATCCCCAGTTGTGGGTCTCTGTTGGTTACCATTCTACTGCAGGAAGCACCTTCTTTGATGAGTGATCCCTTCACTGATCCACTCATATACAATTAAACCATTAGGAGACGTTCAATTGTTAAGGTCATTTAGCAGGATAACAGTAGTAGGTTTTTGTTGTGTTTATAAAAAGATAAGGAGAGAAGAAATATATTTTGTGGATGCATAGTCAGGTATGGGGGAAGGGAGTTCCTTGGCAGGCCCACGCTGAGGCATCCCTTCCCCCTGAGGGACCAGCCACACAATGGTATAGTATAGAATAGAGTTTATTTAGGGTCTGGAGACAGGAGTTGAGAGGGGAGTAGACAGCCGGGCAGTGGTGGTGCATGCCTTTAATCCCAGCACTTCGGAGGCAGAGGCAGGCGGATTTCTGAGTTTGAGGCCAGCCTGGTCTACAGAGTGAGTTCCAGGACAGCCAGGGCTACACAGAGAAACCCTGTCTCGAAAAACCAGAGAGAGAGAGAGAGAGAGAGAGAGAGAGAGAGAGAGAGAGAGAGAGAGAGAAAGGCAGAGGAGTAGAAGAGACCGGTCATGAGCACATGGAGAGGGAGGGATGAGGGGAATGGGTAGAGAGGGGGAAGGAACGAGAGGACAGAGTGAGAGCAAGAAGGCTTGAGAGAGCGCAGGGAGCAAGCACCCCTTTTATAGTGAGTTGGGTAACTGTGGGGTGGCGCCTAGACAAAATGCTAACAGGCTCTTGACCTCAGTGACTGTGTCAAGCATGGGTTCCATTTCATTGAGTGGGCCTTCAGTCCAATCAAAGTGACTGGTTCTTCCCATAACACTCAGGCCACTAAAGCACCCAAGCATATGTATACCTCGTCAGGCAGGCCAGGGTTGTAGCCTGCAGGGTTCAGAGCTGAAGGGGGCTGATAATTACTCTTCGCTTGTATACCTCGTCAGGCAGGCCAGGGTTGTAGCCTGCAGGGTCCATAGCTGAAGGGGGCTGATAATTACTCTTCGCTTGTATACCTCGTCAGGCAGGTCAGGGTTGTAGCCTGCAGGGTTCAGAGCTGAAGGGGGCTGATAATTACTCTTCGCTTGTATACCTCGTCAGGCAGGCCAGGGTTGTAGCCTGCAGGGTTCAGAGCTGAAGGGGGCTGATAATTACTCTTCGCTTTCAGTGGTGCCATCCCTGGGCTGGTGGTCCCGAGATCTATAAGAAAGCAGGCTGAGCAAGCCAGTAAGCAGCACCCCCCACGGCCTCTGCACCGGCTCCTGCCTCCAGGTTCCTGCCCTGTGTGAGTTCCTGTCCTGACTTCCTTCGATGATAAACAGCGATGATAAAGCATAAACCAAATACACCCTTTCCTCCCCACTTTGCTCAGGTCAAGTGTCTCCTCACAGCAATAGTAACCTTAACTAAGACAAGCCCAAGCGTCTTTTATTTGGTCCTGGACATCAAAGTCAGACATTCCAGGCAAGTACTGGTCCATTGACATACATTCCACTTGCTTTGTTTTTAAATTCTCTGTGAACTAGTAATTAGCATCTTTCCTTGTGTTATGTTTTATGAGGTGATATAATCTGGTGTAATTACAGCAGGGGGGTATGGGGGGGCAGGAATACCTGGCGGAATGGCTAAGGTGTTTCATTGAGGAATCACGCCATGCTACAGACCTAGTATAAAGGAAGTTTATTGGGGGAAGGAGGGAAGAAGATCTGGAAAGACACAGAGGCAGAGAAAAAGAGGGGAGAAGGAGAGAGGAAGAAAGGAAAAGGGGAAGAGAGGTTGGCCAAGAACACATGGGAACAGAAAGAGAAAGAAAATGGAGAGAGTGCGTGAAGAAGGGGAAGAGAAAGTATGGTAATGAGCTGTCTTCTTATAGGCCTGGCTCACACCTGAAAGCTGTTGCTAGGTAGCTGTTGGGCAGAGCCTAGCGGAATTGTCTGTAAGCCAACACCCTGTGAAATAAGGAGAGAAATAAAATTCTTGTCACATTCATTTTATGCTTGGGCAAATCATGGCTTCGGTTTGGTTTGTTTCAAGCCCTGGCTATCCTGGAGCTTGCTCTGTAGACCAGGCTAGCCTCACACGCAGAGTTCTGCCTGTGTGCAGGGATTAAGGGCACATATCACCACTGCTTGTCTGGGCTTAGTTTTGTTTTTGTTTTTTTTTTTGTTGTTGTTTTGTTTTGATATGCCGTTTCTCTGTGAAGCCTTGGCCATCCTGGAATTCACTCTATAGTCCAAGTTGACTTCAAACTCAGAGATCTGCCTGCCTCTGCCTTTTGAGTGCTGGGACTAAAGGTGTGCGTGTCTCGCCACTGCCACTGTAGCCACTGCCACCACCGCCACAACCACCTGGAGAGAATCATGTTTTTTAAAAATAGCATAACGTTTAAATAAAAAGTGATTACATTTACTTATATGTCTGTGTGTATAAGTCTACACATACACCTGCACGCCACAAGGTACCTGGTCAGAGGTCAGAGGACAGTTTCTTCACCTCTGCTCCCTTCTTTTTGACTGGATCGATTGTATACATAAGGCAGAAAATATAACTGCCACCTTGTGACCAAAGGACCAAGTCTAAAAGTCTAAGGGCAGAGGTACTTAATAACTATGGTATTATGCTATTATCACTGTGCTAACGACAACCTTCTGGGCCCTTGCCTTTTCCATCCTGGGCTTCTTGTTTTGAAAGAAAAACACTCAGAGGCTGGAGAAACAACTCAGTCTGCAAAAACCGCTTGCCCTGCAAGTCTACGGGCCTGAGTTTGTTTCCCAGAACTAAGCTGGGCCCATGTATTCTTGTACTACCGGGGATGCAGAGGCAGAAACAGGCAGACTCCTGGAGCTTACTGTCCTGTAGCAATGATAAACCCTGTCACACACACACACACACACACACACACACACACACACACACACACACA
The DNA here is from genome assembly GCA_036184795.1 of Tokudaia tokunoshimensis. Classification (NCBI taxonomy): domain Eukaryota; kingdom Metazoa; phylum Chordata; class Mammalia; order Rodentia; family Muridae; genus Tokudaia; species Tokudaia tokunoshimensis. The sequence goes on along the minus strand of BTHU01000006.1, from coordinate 14,013,474 downwards.
CACAAAAGGCAAAAAAGGTGGGTTGTGGCTGAGGGAAGACACTTGAGGTTGTTCTCTGGTCTACACACACAAAGAAAAACGCTAGCCCCCCCCCCCCCATGTGTTCAAACCTTTACGGTAGGGTTCTCTCTTGCACTATAGAGTGCTTACTGGACTGATTCTACCAGAAAACCAGATATTCTTGTTAGTTCCAGATAGAAATCTGAAGTCATACTAAGCATGTCTAGAGTCAGGTGATAAAGGCCTGGCTGTAGAAGAAGGGGAAGTGACAGTGCGTGATCAACCAGTCACCCGAAGCCTGCAGGAAGGGGCCGTGTTGACATTCCTTTCTCAGAAGTCTCCTATTGATGAGAATCAGGACCGGAGCCCAGGGCTTTGTGACTGGCATGTGATAGGGCATAATAAGGTCCAGATTCTCCATAAATCACAGGCTTTATCCTTCCACTTCTCTGCCAGCACTAAGCCACGTGTTTCCTTTTGACTGGTTCATCACCAACTGTGGTAACGCGGATGTCATTTGAATTTTGTTTTGTTTTTTGTTTGTTTTTGGTTTTGTTTTTTGAGACAAGGTTTCTCTGTGTAACCCTGGCTCTCCTGGAACTCACTCTGTAAACCAGGCTGGCCTCGAACTCAGAAATTCCCCTGCCTCTGCCTCCCCCAAGTGTTGGGATTAAAGGCGTGTGCCACCACTGCCTGGCTTGTTTTGTTTTTCAAGACAAGGTTTCTCTGTTTATCCTGGCATGTTCTGGAACTCACTTTGTAAACCAAGCTGGGAACAAAAGGCATATGCCACCCCTACTTAGATTTTATTACATTTCTTTTTGTTTGGGAGGGAGTCTGGGGCATACACGTCAGGGCACACCTGTGAGGGTCAGAGGGCAAATCTACAGAGGTCACTTCTCTCCTTCCACCGTGTGGGTTCCAGGGACCAAACTCGGATTTATGAGGGTTGGTGGCAGGCACTTTGACTGTGGAGCCATCCTGTGGGTCCGGATACTTGCAGGTCGCCTCTGGGCCATCCAGCCATCCAGCCAGCCCCTCTCAAGAGGTCTGTTTTACTTGGTTTTTTTTTTTCTTTTTCTTTTTGAGACAGGGTCTCACTTTGTAAGCCTTGGCTGGCTTGGAATTCACTAGGTAGACCAGGCTATCCTTGATTCATCGAGACCTATCTTCCTAAACTTTAGACAGGATGTAAATACCAAAAGAAGGGTGCAGGTACTGACGTGACAGTCGCAGCATATGGACATGCCATTTGTCCAGCTCCTGATCCCAGAACCCTGTGCAAAATGAACAGGATCAGGAACTGAAGGGTGAAGGAAGTGGGCGACTCCTCAAGGGTTAAAGAAAACCAACCTGTTTGACTCCTCCAAAAACTTAGCTCTCTAATAAGGCATCTGCTATTCTAGCAATACAGGACTGACGAGGGATTCGACCAGTTCTGCCACAAGAGGCCCGTGCATAGTCCATGCAGAAGATCTTTGGAGTTGGCAGCCTGGAAACCATCTTTGCTTAGTCAGCCTGTGAGATCTCTGGATCTGAGGAACACAAAGCCAGGAGAGTCTTTACTGAGATTCTTCTCACAGTTCATCAAGGCCTCCTATTCAAATCTTATAAAATTGTCGCAAGGTATTGTAGGCATAACTTTGGGGGGAGGCTACTTTATTTGGGGTCTTTTATCTCTACCTCCCTTCCAACCCTTATCCACCCTAATCCCTCCCAACCCCCCCCCCAACATTAGGTAGGAGAGAAGGAAGATTCTGGAGGAAACGGGCACAGACCTCTATATGCTACTTCCTACTGAGTAGGGACACAGTTCCTTGGGGCAAGTCCAATCTTCATCGTCTTGAAGATATCCAGCAGTCCCATAAACCAGTGATAATAAATGCCGCAGTAGCAGCGGGGGCTGAGGCGCTTCCGTTTAGACCATCTCAAGACTCCTCAGAATGAAGCTTATTTGCTGCTGGCAAAGACCACACCCCTCCCAATGCACGCACAAGGCGAGTGGTCAGCCGCTGTGGACAATCTAAAGCAGCGTCACATCTGGGATTAAGACAAAAACATGCTCACGTAACATAACTGGGTTTTTTAAGAAACCACAATTCTCACTACAAGCTTCTTGGTTTTTTTTTTTTTAAAAACAAGAAAAAAATTCAAGGCTGGAGGGCCAGTGAGATGGTTCAGGATGTAAAACCTGCTTACGAGTCTGGTTCTCAGTGTACAGGCAATTCCATTGGCTTGATCTCAGGGACCTAGCAACTGCTTACGTCACCGCCTACCGCCACTGCCAGGTGTGCCAAGTGTGGGCTGCAGATAAAAAGGACCGCCATCCACCCCAGCCCTCTCTCTGTCCTCATGGCTCTCTCTCTACTCCCAGTCTGTCTGTCTACATGTCCACCTGTCTGACAATATCCCTTCTCCAAGTCCTCACTCCTCTCCCCTCCCCCAATAAACCTCTTTTTACCCCTGATCTGTTGCATGACATAATTTCTCAGGGGTGCACCTTGGCTGGGCCTGCCAAATATACCCCCCGCGATGTCTTATATTTCATGACAACTGGTGCCGTAAGCTCGGAGGGGCTGTCCTGGTGTCTTAACCACACGGGGATCCCACCTGCCCACTACACCTACAACTGATCTGTCTTCCGGTCCACTGATGGCTAGGGACTCCATCCAACACAGACAACTGGTGAGTTCTCTAACTCGGCTTAAATGCTTCTCTTAGTCTGACCATTTCCCTGGATGAGGCTTCGTTTGTCCAGCATAGTTTCCCACCCTCTTGGCTTCTCTCGAAAATCCCGGTACCAGGTAAATCGTGTCTGCGGAGGCTTAGTCGTGGTTGATGATTCACTGGACAGCTTGTGCATTCTCATTTTGGTCTCCCCTGGGCCCCTGGGATGCCTCACACCCGAGGCTGGGACTCCTCATCCATGGAAACTGTGTCCTGGTACACCTAGCTTCTAAACTTGTCAAACCTGGCCTCAATAGACCACCCAAGCGATCTGGGGACCGTGAAAACAATTCTCCTTCCAGATTCTGAGTCTGATTCCTTAGCGCTCTGTGTCCTCCCCGTGGCTCTGGCTTTTGTGGCCTACCTGTGTGGACCTCCTTCCCCCTGGCGTTCTGTAGCACAAAGCTAAGCTCCTGTACCTCTCTCTCCCCCTCCCCTTCCCCCTCCCCCTCTCCCCTCTGCCCTCTTCTTTCATAGACTCAGATTCTATGATAACAACTTAGCCTCATTCAATGGTCAGAAATCGGCACACCTGATTTCCAGATTCTCTCTGACATGGACAAATGATTACCAAATATCTTATATCGAAACTTGTTCTGCAGTATCTGTCTGCGCTTAACGTTTTACTTCCCCGTCTCAGCGATAAAAGATCTTTTATCACTGATTTCTTTACACTCTTCTCTCAAGAAAAATTAATATCTTAAGATGATGCTGTAAATTCTTATCTGAGAGTTTGTGCATGGCTCATTAGGTACGGTTTAAAATCTATATAAATCTGCAGCAATATTTGGGAGGGGCCTTATTAAATTTATAGCAAAAGGCTTATAATTAAAAATCTATACATGGCTGTACATATATGTGCATGTGTGTGTATATGCAGGTAACTTGAATTTAATTTCGTATATATGTGTAAATGTAACTCAGATGCAACTTTCATGTTAAAAATATATACCTACTAGAAACACAAATGTTTTTAAACCCCACCTTGTGACTGTTCTTCATCTTGACTGATGTAAACGGCCACAACAACTATAAAACATCTCAGGCCTTAGCTTATTACTGTACCTCCTTTTAGACTAAGAAAGCAAGAAGTCTCAAATATTTTAGATCGGTATGGATTTTTGTATGATGATAGAAATTCAAGTAATATTTGCTACAACATACTGTACATGTGGTTCAACCCTGGTTTAAAATATTCTGTACTTCATAATGAAATTTCAAGATTATAAAGGTCTATTCAAATAAAGAAAATATCTAATAAAAAAAGAAATCTAAAAAAAAGGCTATTCAGATTAATAAAAGCTAATTCAAGATATATGTCTACTTATAGCTTTGCTAATTGCTCAACAGCAAGCTGCCAGGAAATGTAGATAAGTAACACGTATGTTTGATAATCAAGATAAGGGTCACAGCAATGTTTATCTAGCTTTTTTGTCTTTTAATTTTTGGTGTTTGGGCTGGAGAGATGGCTCAGCGGTTAAGAGCACTGACTGCTCTTCCAAAGGTCCTGAGTTCAAATCCCAGCAACCACATGGTGGCTCACAACCATCTGTAATGATATTGGACGCCCTCTTCTGGTGTGTTGAAGACAGCTACAGTGTACTTACATATAATAAATAAATAAATCTAAAAAAAAAAAAAACAACTCAAACCAGAATTTTTGGTGTTTGGATAAACTGCCTCACAGAAATCTGCAGTATTCTGTAATGATGCAATATAGTAAGATCAGTAAAATTGCCAGACTCTCTATGGACTGTATCTATAATTAAAAGTTTTATTTTGATACTAGAAGAGCTTCAACTCAAAATTGTGATTTTAAATGCTAAACCTAGCCAGGCGGTGGTGGCGCACGCCTTTAATCCCAGCACTTGGGAGGCAGAGGCAGGCGGATTTCTGAGTTCGAGGACAGCCTGGTCTACAGAGTGAGTTCTAGGTCAGCCAGAGCTACACAGAGAAACCCTGTCTCAAAAAACAAACAAAAAAATTAAATAAAGGCTAAACCTAAAGTTCTAGTCTTCTGAAAGCTACTATTGTAAACTGCTAAGGATAACTAAGAAATGTAAATTAATAGTCACCTTATAAAATGATCAAATCCTTTAATGTGTTCAGGATGATATTTGCCCTCTTGGTAAATACTAATATAATTACAAGAATAATCCTTATTTGGCGTCCTGTATGAGGTTCAAGGTTAAGCCGAGGATGAGTAACAAGAAACAAGCAAAGTGTGTCTACTCTGATATACTTTAGGGAGATAGGTGGTCCTCAAACACTTGAGAGATCTGCAGAATGTGGCATTTAAAATGTTTGATATAGAGAGACACATCAGTTCCTGGCAGCATCCCTAATCTCCTCCAAAGAAGATGATGGACGCAGACGAACCTGGAGCATCCTTTAAATGTGATGAAGCTGGCCATTGTGCTATAAACTGCCCTTTAAAACCTCAGCTGCAGCCGGGCGGTGGTGGCGCACGCCTTTAATCCCAGCACTTGGGAGGCAGAGGCAGGAGGATTTCTGAGTTCAAGGCCAGCCTGGTCTACAGAGTGAGTTCCAGGACAGCCAGGGCTATACAGAGAAACCCTGTCTCGAAAAACCAAAAAAAAAAAAAAAAAAAAAAAACCTCAGCTGCTGATAAGATGCTGTCCAGACTGTGGACAAGCAGGGCGCTGGGAAGTTGATTGTCCCACTTTGCCTAGACAACGGTCAGACAGTCCTCCCAAAGGAAAGTCTGTCAGATCCTCTGGTGGCCAAAGATAGATGCCCCACAACCACAGAGGAACCTTGTGTGACTGTCCAGGTAGCCAGTAACACTGCGTCATTTGTGTAGACTCAGAAGCGGCTTGGTCTGCACTTTCTTCTTACTCAGGTGAGATTTGTTCTTTTCAGATGTCTGATGGGTTTGAAGTCTAGACTATCCAAATATTTACCAGTTTAACAGCAGAATCCAAGGTTTCAGGTGCCTTCTTAGTTCTTTTCATGTGTAAAAATCAGGCCAGAGGCCTTACTCTCCTCCTCCTCCTCCTTCTCCTCCTCCTCTTCCTCTTCTTCCTCCTCTTCTTCTTCCTCCTCCTCCCAGTAGCTGCTACTACTAGGTCGAGATACAGTCTACCTCATTACCAGACTCAAGAAACAGGCTTTATAGTAACTTTTGACTCTTCCTTTTTCTAAAGGAATTCACTTTACAGTGTCTGCTTCCAGTAATCAGCCACCTGTGTCTTGTGGTGAATTATTGGATTGGAATAAAAGTGTAAAGTTCATGTAAGGTCTGAGGATACAGAGGCTTAGGTGTGAGGATCTAAGAAAGTGTTTTAGGATCTGAGAAGGTGTTTTAAGGTTGATAAATTGCAAGTTATGAACGTTGGAGGATGTAAAAGCTTAAATAATGATAAGAAAGTGATTTAAGGTATATACAAGGAATGAAAAAAATGTTTCAGATTTCTTCCCCTCCCTAAGTGATTATTGCATTAAGACTTCAAATATTCAGAGCTTTAATGTTAATCAATAAAGTTCTGATAAGTTATTAGTCTAACTCTGGTAAAGCTGTCCACAATATGATCCACTATTATCATTATCACAAGCTCCAGACACTAAATACGAATTTTACCACTGAGTTGAAACTCACATAATGTAATATCAATCATGTAAAGTGAATATTGAGCTGATTACAGGGGTTCCTGCATGGAAGGCAAAGGCAGAGTATCCAAGTCTGAGAACAGCCTGGTCTACGTGGTAAGTTCTAGGCCAACAAGTCACAACAGGAACCTGTCTCAAAGCGGACATACAAGCAAACAACTGCCACCATGACTCTCCACTTCATTTTTAAACAGCGAACATTCGACTGACCTGGTAGTATCAGTCTGTAGGTCATTCAGGCGACCTGGGGGATGCGACATTCAGGATCGCAAATTCAGTATTTGCTTGACCTATAGAAAATGAGTTCAAGCTCAGCCTGGACAACTTAGTGAGACCCTGTGTGGTGGTTGGAACGAGAATGACCTCCAGAGGCTCATGTTTGGAGGTTTAGTCATCAGGGAGTGGTACTTCTTGAAGGATTGGGAGGCGTGGCCTGATTGGAGTGGGTGTGGCCTGGTTGGAGGAAATGCGTCCCTGGGGGCGGTCTTTGAAGTTTCAAAAGCCTATACCAGTCCTGTGTTGTCTGGCTCCCTATAGATGGTGACATGGAACCTCAGGTACTTCTCCAGCAACATGTCTACCTGCGTGTCACCATGCTTCCCCGCCATGCTGATAATGGACTAAACCCACTGAAGCTGTAAGCCAGCCCCAGTTAAATGCTTTCTTGTCTGAGTTGCCACAGTCATGGTATCTTGTCCCCAGCAACAGAACACTGCGTTTTCAAAAGACATCTCACTTCAAAAATAAAAAATAAAGAGACGTGTTAGGACGTTTGCCTGGCAGGCTCAAAGCCCTAAGTGAGATCCTTAGTATATATATATAAAAAAAAAGTGAGGGCTGGAGAGATGGCTCAATGGTTAAGAGCACGACTGCTCTTCCAGAGGTCCTGAGTTCAATTCCCAGCAATCACATGGTGACTCACAACCACCTCAAAAGAGGGGTCTGGTGCCCTCTTTTGGTATTTGGGCATACATGCAGATAGAACACTAATATGCATAAATTTCAATTAAAAAAGAAAAGTAAATATTTGCTTTTTAAAGAAAATGGTGGTGTGTGTATGTATGTATATTATGTGTATGTATGTGTGTAGATATGTGTATGTATATGTACATGTATGTACGCATGTATATGTATGTGTGTATATGTATGTATATGTATGTATGTGTACACATGCACGTATGTGTATATGTATGTATTGTGTATGTGTATATGTGTGTATGCATGTGTATTTATGTATGTATGTTTATATATGTATGTGTATGTATGTATGCATGAGAGAGATAGCTCACATAAAAGCACATGTATAGAGGTTAGGGAATGACCTATGGGAGTCAGGTCTCCTACCATGTGTGTTCGGGAAGATGAAACCCAGGTCTCCAGGCTTTACTGGCTGAGTCATCTCAGCAGCTATTTTCTCCTTCTCTTTCTTATATTATTTCCATGCTATCTGGAACCCAGAGGCTGGCACACGCTAAGCAAGCTCTCCGCCACTGAGCTAGAAGTGCGGGCTTGGGCCACCGTACGCAGGCCTAGTACTTACTCTCTTCATCTATCACCACGGGTCAGTGGGTGACACCTTTGGGACCCGATTGGTGGAATGAGGGAACTGGCTCCCTCTGGTTGTCCTCTGACTGCCACAGTGTGTCAAGGGATATATATGTACTGCTCCTCCACAAAACGAATAAATAAATAAACTAGTAACTAGTTAAATAAAAAAATTAACGATTCTTTCTTTAAATGTAACTTAAATATCATCACCACCTAGAACTAGTAATAATCCCTTCATAGTCTTAATTTGTCAATCAGTAATATTTCCCAAAGTGTCTCTGGCTACTCACTTTGAATTCTGAATCAGATTTCAATCAATATGTTTCCTAAAAATGGGCTTTCTCCCTTTTACAACTTAACATTTCATATGTTCAAAGAATCTCTCCTCGCTAGGTTGTTTTTTATTTATTTATTTATTTTGTAGTTTTCAAAGTTTGTTTTGAAATGGCAGGGAACTTCCTTCTGAACCTGTCACAGGTTCACACATGTCACACTGTGAGGTAATCCTTGCTTCCCCACGTAGGAGAACTTTCTCCAGCTTTAAGTCCTGGGCCAAAAACCACCTGTAGAAGGAACAAGCCAATTAAAAAAAAAAGATAAATAAATGACATAAACCATAAACCTTAAATTTTGTCAGTAATTCTTCCTCCCTTACAAAGAGGTGTTTTGGAATACTTGGGTATAAACAAACCCCAGGGACTGGAGAGATGGCTCAGCAGTTAAGAGCACTGACTGTTCTTCCAGAGGTCCTGAGTTCAATTCCCAGCACCCACATGGTGGCTCACAACCATCTGCAATGGGATCGGATGCCCTCTTCTGGTGTGTCTGAAGAGAGTGACAGTGTTCTCACATACACAAAATAAATAAATCTTTAAAAATAAATAAATAAATAAAAATAAACAAACCCTAGGACTCAAACACTGGCATTGAAAAGCCACTGCACCATAATAGTCTCTCTTAAAATACACATCCATGCACTGATATTGTTTAATTTTGTTCATGCACACTAATGTACACATGCTCCACACAAACACACATATACATGCACTCATGCACACACACACACCACACACACACTCACACATAAACATGTACGCATACATACACACACGCACACATATGTACACACACCACATACATATAAGCACACAGACATACATACACACATGCACACACAGAAACAGAGAGAGGCAGGCAGAAAGCCAGGACATAGAGGGATGGAGCCATAAGCCAAGGAAGTTGGAAGAGACAAAAACTAGAACCTGTCCTTGAGCCATGAGTGGAGTCATGGCTGACACCTAGATTTCAGCCTTCTGGCCTCTAGTGTCACAAGAGTCTGACTTCAGTCGCCACACTTGTGATAAGTTCTTACATACATCAGAATAGGGAAGCTCCGACGGTACACACTCCCACCCGTGGCTGGGGAAAGAGTTTTGGGGAAGCAGAGTTCTCGAATTCATACCTCTCCTTCTCCTCCTCCCACCTGCTAGTAGGAAGGGAAGCCCCACTGGGATTCCCACCTCCTGCCCTTGTCACGCACAAAATGGAATGCCAACTCGTAAAACATCAGAGTAGGCGGTGCCAAAGGGTGTGTGTGCCCTGAGCTGATACCAGACCAGCCTGGCAGGCTTTAAATTGTTCCACCTGCCTGGTAGGGTCTTCTCTCAGTCAGGGCAACATGTGCACACAGGCTGGGTCTACATTCACTCGCTCGCTTGCTTATCTATTTAGAATGTACTGCCTGTGTCTTTTCTCCATTCTAAGTGTTGGGCTCCAGAGGCTCTTGGAAGACACATAGGAAAGTATCGTTATATTCCTGCCTGTTGTGCACATGCGTGTGGGTGTTTGAGAGTGTGTGGGGGTGGTGGACTGGTTCGTGGAAGAGTCATAACCTACAGCAGAAGACTCTGGAGTTAAGGGAAGTGATATCTCTTAAGCCTCCTGTACAGTAAGGCTTCTTAAACTCCTCACAGTCAGACATGGTGGCTTGTGCCTTCAACACCAGCACTTGGGGGGCTGAGGCAGGCAGGTAGATCTCTGTGAGTTCAAGTCCAGCCAGGGCTACATAATGATACCCTGTCTCAAACAAACAAACAAACAAAAACTAGTTCTTTCTTTTCTTGCCCTGGAGATTCTAACAGTTCTCTCCCACCCCCTAAACTCTTTCTGTAATCCAGAGCCCAGGGGCCCAAGGTACCAATTGCTTTTTGCTAACTCCCATTAATTCAAACCTAATAAAATAAAAACATGTGTATGCTGTTCTATGACCTCTTGATTCATCTTTCTACCACATTTAAGAAATATTATCTTAGACTATTGTGGTGTTGGTTTGTATGAGAATGTCTACTTAGGCTAACATACGAAAGTGCTTGGTTCCTAGTTGGCGGAACTGTTTGGGAAGGATTAGGAGGTGTGGCCTTGTTGGAGGAGGTGCATCACTAAGAGAAGGAGAAGGTGCGTCACTAAGGCAAGGCTTTGAGGTTTTAAAAGACCAAGCCAGGCCCAGTGAATGTCTCCTTTCTCTTCTCTCCTCTTTCTTCTCTCCTTTCTTTTCTTCTCCTCTCTCCCCTCTCCCCTCTTTCTTCTCTCCTCTCTCCTCTCTCCTCTCCCCTCTCCTCTCTCCCCTCTCCTCCTCTCTCTCTGTGCCTGGAATTTAAGGAACAGATATGAGCTCTCAGCTACTTCTCTAACACCATGCCCACTTGTCTGCTGTCACACTCCCTGCCGCGATGACTGAAGTGTCTCTTCACAGCAGTAGACGCACAGACTAGCCTAAGCAGGACCTTGCTTTTTGTTACTGATAGTCATGCACCTGTACCATTCCCTGGCTCTATTCTGCTACAGACATCACATGACTGTTGAGATGTCCTGAAGTACTAAGAAGAACACCCCAGGGATACATTCAGTAAACATTTGGGTTTTTTTTTTTATTTTTGAGACAAAGTCTTATTTTATAGCCCTGACTGTTCTAGAACTCACTCTGTAGACCAGGCTGGCCTCAAACTCACAGAGATCCACCTACTTCTGCTTCCTGAATACTGGGATTAGGAGAGTGTGCCTCCACACCCTCTTCTACATATTTGTTGTAAAAACAATATTTTTAATGGTCTGCGTGTCTGTGTGGGTGTGGACACAGGGCTGTGGATGCCAGAGGAGGCTGGAGGCAGAAATCCTGAGGCTGGACCTAAAGGAAGGTGTGACACCTCCCAGTGTGGGTGCTGGGAATTGAACCTGGATCCTCCACGAGAGCGATGAGCACAGACCCCAGCTCCAGGGGATCCAATGTTTTTTTCTGATCTCTGTCGGTTCCTGTATGAAAGTGGTGCGCACACATACACTCAGGCATGCACATAAAATAAAACTTAACAAATCCTTTAAAAATCACGCATAGGGTCCTTATTCTGTGCCTCATCTGACGAGCACATAAGAATTTGTCTTCAAGGAGTTTCCAGAGGGAACTGGATTTAGGTGTTTATCTATTAGACGTTATAAGACTCAGGAGGGAGTTGATGGGAGGGGTCAGAGGGGAGGTTGGGGAGGGACTTGGAGGACAGGAGGGAGGGGAAACTATGGTCTAGATGTTTAAAAAAAAAGGACTAAGGAGAAGAAAAGCAGCAGAAGAAATATATGGAAGAGAAAAAGTTGACAGAGAACCAGCCACGAAGAACCCAGTGATTAATCCAAGAAATGAGAGCTCCAGCCTAGAGCCGACGAACTTGAAAAGCTTCAGAGACCAGGCAGGTGCTGTCCTGGGAAGGTGGACTGTCTTGCCGACTGCTGCTGTCCTGCGGGCTGTTGCTGTGAGGGACTATAGCCTAGCCTGGGAGATACCTTGTCTATGAGAAGGTAGGAGCTGGGAGCTGTAAGTCAGGCCTGCAACCCCAGCACTTAGGGGTCTGAGCTAGGAAGAAGATTGCCATGAGTTTGAGGCCAGCCTGGTCTACACAGTGAGTTCCAGGCCAGCTTGAACCACAAAAAGAGATGCTATCAACAAACAAAAGCAAAATGACCACAGAAAGAAGCAAATAGGTAAAGTACAAAAAGGCAGAAATCTGGGGCTGGAGAGATGGCTCAGCGGTTAAGAGCACTGACTGCTCTTCCGGAGGTCCTGAGTTCAATTCCCAGCAACCACATGGTGGCTCACAACCATCTATGATGAGATATGGTGCCCTCTTCTGCCTGCAGGCATACATGCAGGCAGAACGCTGTATACGTAACAAATAAATCTTAAAAAAAAAAAAACAACAAAAAATAAAACCTTTAAAAAAAAAAAGGCAGAAATCTGAGCTGGGCAGTGGTGGCACACAACTTTAGTTCAAACACTCTGGCGGCAGAGGCAGGCAGATCTCTGTGAGTTCGAGACCAACCTAATCTACAGAGTGAATTCCAGGACAGCCAGGGCTACACAGAGGAACCCTGTCTCAAACAAAACCAAACAAAACAGAACAGAAAGGTGGGTTTCAAAAGACCATTTAAATCTGTTAAAAATCTGTGAGCCAGGCAGCCATGGTGGCTCAGACTTGTAATAACAGTACTCAGTATAGCTCAGTACTGGGGCAGCTTGAGCTATAGGGTATGACTCTGCCTCAACAAAGAAAAATAAGTCACCTGGGGATGTAGCTCAGGGGTAGAGAGCACTTACTTGGTCTGAGCAAGTGTTGGGTTTCATTCCCCAGCACTATATAATGAACAAACGAACCAAACCACAAAGGTTGTTTTTTCAAGCACATGTGCCCTGTACTCAGCATTTCACAGACTAGATGGGAGTTAGCGAGGCCCATAGGTGCAAAAGGAAAGAGGATTGACCTATCTGAGCCTTGCTGGTCACAGTAGACTAGGTCTGAAATTCTGGCTCTTGAGAATGTGCAGGCAGGAAGACCACAGATTCAAGATCTGCTTGGGATAGATACCTCTCAGAAGTCAAAGACAGATAATATGGGCAATTTAGAGAGATCCTGTTTCAGAATAAAGGAGGAGGGAGAGGAGAGGAGGGGAGGAGGAGGAGAGGAGAAAGAGGAGGAGGGAGAGGAGAGGAGAGAGAGGAGAGGAGAAGAGGGGAGGAGGAGGGAGAAGAGAGGAGGGGAGGAGGGAGAGGAGAGGGGAGGAGGGGAGGAGGAAGAGGAGAAAGAGGAGGAGGGGGGAAAGGCCGGAAGCCAAGGTATGACACACTTCTCACCCCAGCTCAATGGTAACACTGGCCAAGAACACATGCACAAAGCCCCGGGTTCAATCCACAGGACAGAACAACGCTAATTTCTCGGTGGCAGTTGAATGTCAAAGGCCAATGAGAGGAAGTGAAGGCAGGTAGGATGCGGTTTCTATGGCCACTCGGGAGGTGACCATAGAAACCCAGAGCGGGATGGCAAAAGGACTAGAACCCCAAAAGCCCAGAGTTTTGCACAGGCCATCTCTGAGCTACATCCTCAGCCCAGAAAGAGTTGTTCTGAGACCGGATGGATGTTTAAAACTGCATTTCCCTGCAGACCCTCCCAGAAATGGAGGCTGTGCTTCTGGGTGTCAGTGATGGAGGAATAGCGGGTGATGCCGTGGAGGTGACGGTGTCTGTGATGGGGTAGCAGGGGGGACACATGGGGCTGATTTGGAGTCTAGTATTCATCTGGGAAAATGTAAGCAGCCTGGTGACACCAAGGGTGAAGAGTTCAAGGGAAGCCAGGGGTATACAGAGATCCTGTCTCAAAAAGTTAGGAAGGGGTGAAGGGAGGGGAAAGAAAGAAGGAGAAAGAGAAGGGGCAAGATGGGGTGGGGGAAAAAACAGAAAGGAGGTACAAATAAGGGGACTCTAACTGACTGGTGACTCGTAGCCTTTAGACTCGTAGTCTCATTTTGCCCATGATTGTTTTAGAGATTAACTCCTTAAGCGACACCCCCTGGTTCCACACTCACCCCACTAATGGGCTATAAGGAGATGTTTGCCTCTTCTGAGCCAACGGTTGGAAACAGAGCCAAGATTTTGCAAAACTAAGTAACTAGCTTCTACTTCCCAGTAGAGCAGGGCCCTGACTCCTCAGAAGAGGCTGCCTCATGGAGACAGGAAAAAAATCATTTTCATATCTCTTTGTGGGGGGGGGAGCGGGATGGCAAAAGGACTAGAACCCCAAAAGCCCAGAGTTTTGCACAGGCCATCTCTGAGCTACATCCTCAGCCCAGAAAGAGTTGTTCTGAGACCGGATGGATGTTTAAAACTGCATTTCCCTGCAGACCCTCCCAGAAATGGAGGCTGTGCTTCTGGGTGTGGGCACAGGAAGTGGCCCTGAGAGGCTGCAGAACAGAGTCTCCCCTCTCTGGCACTGCACGGGGGTGTCCCAGGGGATTCAGGGAGGACGGGGTAATCAGGCAAAGGTTAGGAAGGAAAGCAGCCAGGCAGAGGCCCAGAAGGACTCCAGGAAATGTTTAGATTTCTCCACCAGGAAGGAGGGCAAACAAGCTCCCCCCACTCCCACCCCCACCCCCACCCCCCAAGCCTTCTGGCAGCTCAGAGCATTCTGCAGCACAGTGTGAGGGAAAAGACAAAACCAGAAGAGAGCAACCATCCCCAGGGCTGGACCTAGCAACCAGCCTGTAGCACATACAGCGTCAGACCTCCCCAAGCTGCAACCCAGGAACGCACACCTATGGAAAACTGCTTTCGCCCCAGAGCCTGACCCAGTCGCAGGCTTCACCTCTGTAGGGGACATGCAGCTTGTGATCCAGGCTGAGGAGAAAGGACGGACGGTGCTGCCGGCTTGGCTTTCATTTCCTGGCTGAAGTTTCTCTTGTGGGTGCAGCGTCTGCATCCCAGGGCAATGAGGTTAGGAGCCCAGCTGCTAGGGGAGCTGTAGTGTTCAGATAGGCAGTGGTACCTTTGTGCTGGCCACCTAGGATGCTAGTCCTCTCTCCAACTGCTATGGACAATGCTTCGTGCTGTCTCATCGAGGGGGAGCCCATCTCCCAGGTGATGCCGCCTCTACTCATCCTGGTCTTCGTGCTTGGTGCCCTGGGCAATGGCATAGCCCTGTGCGGTTTTTGCTTTCACGTGAAGACCTGGAAATCAAGCACTATTTACCTTTTCAACCTGGCCGTGGCCGATTTTCTCCTCATGATCTGCCTACCCCTTCGGACAGACTACTACCTCAGACGCAGACGCTGGATTTTTGGAGATAGTCCCTGTCGCCTGGTCCTCTTCATGCTGGCCATGAATAGGGCCGGGAGCATTGTCTTCCTCACTGTGGTGGCTGTGGACAGGTATTTCAAAGTGGTCCACCCCCACCATACGGTGAATGCCATCTCCAATCGGACTGCAGCTGCCACCGCCTGTGTCCTCTGGACTTTGGTCATCTTGGGGACCGTGTACCTTCTGATGGAGAGTCACCTGTGTGTGCAGGGGTCGGTGTCGTCTTGTGAGAGTTTCATCATGGAGTCAGCCAACGGGTGGCACGATATCATGTTCCAGCTGGAGTTCTTCCTGCCCCTAACTGTCATCCTGTTCTGCTCGTTCCAAGTGGTTTGGAGCCTGAGACAGAGACAGCAGCTGACCAGACAGGCTCGGATGAGGAGGGCCACCCGATTCAT
Organism: Tokudaia tokunoshimensis; assembly: GCA_036184795.1. Lineage (NCBI taxonomy): Eukaryota > Metazoa > Chordata > Mammalia > Rodentia > Muridae > Tokudaia > Tokudaia tokunoshimensis. Next base: position 13,998,000 of record BTHU01000006.1, on the reverse strand, counting down.
CACGGTGGTGGCTTCTGTGTTCATCACGTGTTACCTGCCCAGCGCACTGGCCAGGCTCTACTTCCTCTGGACGGTGCCCTCCAGTGCCTGTGACCCTTCTGTCCACATAGCCCTCCATGTCACCCTGAGTTTCACCTACCTGAACAGCATGCTGGATCCCCTCATATACTATTTCTCAAGCCCCTCGTTCCCCAAATTCTACGCCAAGCTCAAAATCCGCAGCTCGAAACCCAAACGCCCAGGGAGCTCGACGGCGACGCGGAGGTCGGAAGAGATGCCAATTTCGAATCTCTGTCGTAAGAGCTCCGTCGATGGGGCAAATCATTCCCAAAGGCCATCTGACAGGCCGTGGGATCTCCAAGTGTGTTGAATGCCATTAAGACAAACAACCCAGTAATGAGGCAGAGAAATGGGCAACTGGGAGTTAAATCTGAAGGGTTGGGGTCTTGAAAATGCTCCCCCCTTTCTCAACTTGTACCTTTCTCACTCAGGTAGAAATGGAATCCACCCTGCTCGACCTTTTCCAGAAGGTTCCAAATGTGTTGGTTGTCTTTAAACACTCTGATTGCAATGGTAAGGGGACAGCGTGTGAGGGTGAAGGAAACCGTAGGTGTCAGGTTAGGAACGACTTGGAGCCCGGAGCCCGGAGCCCGTGTTGATTTGCGCGGCTGAGAAAACCGGTATGAGCCTTGCTGGGTCTTGTTCTAGCTCAGAGAGAGTTAACAATCTCAATAACTCATTGGTATTTCCTGGACTGGAAAAAAAATAGACACTGCACTGAGTCAATACACTTACTTCCAGCTGAGTGAGACCCTTTACTGCAGGACACCCGGTCCTAGCGGGGGTTTTTGTTTTGTTTTAATCTTCCCTGGGGAGACGACACACATTTCCATGTTTAAACATCCAGGTGACCCAGGAGGGCAGAGAAAAGAATCTATTCTAACCTTCCAGTTCCACGTTTGTTTGTTTTTTTCTTTTCTGATTTTAGGTGGTTTGTTTCTTTGTTTTTCTTTTGTTTGCATTTCAAAGGAGATGCTGAGGGACTTGTCTACCCAATCTCAGCTATCGTTTCTCTAGTGGAAACTGAGAGCCTGCCTAACGCAGCCAGGGGGTCCTTCCAGGTATTTGGGATGGGTTAGTTCAAACGTGGTTGTTGTTCACTGCTTGACGCATGAGTAAGAGTTGAAATCCTCCCTTCCTTCCTTCTCAAGTCTTTGTTGAATCCATAGTGTGTTTTTCCCACCCTGTCCAGCATCCTTGTCTGTTTTGTCTTTGATGCTGGGCATCGAACTTGGGACCTTACCCGAGCTAGGCAAGCACTAACCACTGAGCCCCACTCCCAATCCCCTTGTGTCCTTTTAGCTGTAGCATTGTTAGCCAACTCTTGGGAGAAAGTAAAGTGCTAGGGGTGGCAGCAACAATAGCTTCACTTCTTCCATCAGTGTCTAGACTTCTAGTCAGCCACCCAGGTCTCCTCCTATTGTGGGCCTCTCTCACGCACATTTGTTCCCCAAATACCACCCGGAGTTCTCACAGCTAGGTGATTCTGTGAAAGTACAAGCTGCCACTATCCTGGGGAAGGGGAAATAGATTCCGTGTTAACCTCAGCTCTCCCCAGGAAGGGATCTTGACAACTTTTACGTCTTTAGCCTGAGCTACTCCTCAAGGTTGTCTGGGTGGTTTCCTTTGCCAGAGGTGTGGTCCAGCCTTGTAGGGAAAATCAGTCTGACTGCAGGGCTGGCGAGATGGCTCAGTGGGTAAACAGGTCTGCTGCCAAGCCACCCACCTGAGTATCCCTGAGATCCACATGGTAGAAGGAGAAAACCGAATCCCAAAGGTGGTTCTCTGGCCTCCACATAGGTTCACACACGCCCACGCATGCGCACATACTAAATACATTAACACAATAACAATTTTATCGGCTACACAGTCAAATGGATCTCAGTTTGAATCTTAGTTTAAATACTTATTAGACATGTGCTCTGAGGGAAGATTTTATTTGACCATGCTCAGTTCTGATTTCTCTGTTTGTTCAACAGATGCCAAAGGGTTTGGGGACAAATTCAATGACTGTATACTCATAGGCATAAGGAATGTGTTGTTCCCAGGTGCCTAAAAGGAGACCATGTGTGTGTAGTAAATGATAAATAAACAGTTGCTGAACAACTATAATCACTCCAAACATGAATCTCTGGACCCATGCGCTCAATGATGACTGATGACATTACATGTGGTTTGTTGTTGTTTTTAAGCTCAAGGGTAATTTTATTAAAGTTTAAAAGAAAAATTCCAGGGCAGGCAAGCTGTAAATCTCAGTTGAGGGGGGGGGGGCGGGGGAGGAGGGAGCCGGAGAAGGGAAAGAGAGAAAGCCGTGGTTTTTGTCAACAGCCAGAGTGGATGGGCAGTCGTTCGGTTGGGAGGAGGGTTGCAGGAGAAAGGGTGGGCGAGCCCAGGGTGTCAGAGACTGGATGCTCAGGCTCAGGCTCTGACTGGTCGAAATGAAGAGAGAAAAGAGAAAGGGAAATATATGCCTTGGCGAGCCAGGACTCAGGATCTCCTAGCGACTCTCTAGGGACTGACACATTAGTGTGTGGTGCTTATAGAGAAGCAGACACAGCCTAGAGGGTGGCCTCTGCCTCCCAAGTGCTGGGATTAAAGGTGTGCACCACCACACCTGGCTAACTTGCTGGTCTTGAACTTGAGATCTGCCTTCCTCTACTATATGATAGAAATCTGTGGAAAGTGAGCTAAGGAAATATTTCAACCAGTAAAGTGCCTACCACATGACCACAGGGACCCGACTTTAGTCTGCAGGGCTCATATGGTGGCACACACTAGGGATGCCAGGGCTGGGGAGCGGGGGCAGGAGAGGCTTCATGGCCAACCAGAGTAGCTGAATGGGTGTGCCCTAGGTCTCAGTGAGACTCCACGTCAGAAACAAAACACCAGAAACAAGCCAACATGGTAGGGGCTGGCATGATGGCTCAGTGGGCAAAGACACTTGTCACCAAGGCTGACAACCTGAGTTTAACCCACCCAGGAACCTATGATGTAGAAGGAGAGAAGTGACTCCCGCAAGTGTGTGTCTGCTCTACCTGTGTGTGCACACATGCATGTGCACAAATATACATGTAATAAACAATTTTTCAAGTCACTCTTGAGGAATGGCAGTAGAGGTTAGTCTATGGTCTCTACATACACTCGAATGCACATACATATCCTACATGTGTACATATCCTACATGTGTACATATCCTACATGCGGATATATCCTACGTGCACACATATCCTACATGTACACATATCCTACATGCAGATATATCCTACATGCACACATATCCTACATGTATGCATATCCTACATGCATATATATCCTACATGCGTACATATCCTACATGTACACATATCCTACATGTGTACATATCCTACATGCAGATATATCCTTCATGCAGACATATCCTACATGCACACATATCCTACATGTGTACATGTTCTACATGCATATATATCCTACATGTGTACATATCCTACATGCAAAGATGAGTAGAGACCAGTGAAAAACCCTGGTTTTAATTCCATCCTTAGGCATAACCTTTCACGCCTTTGTTGCCTGATTTTAGTAAAAATGGACTTTTGAAAAAAGCCTTTCCCTTAAATTTGACTCTAGCTCAGAAAACTTTTTATGATGTTGTCCTCCAAGAGAAGGAATTAAAGGTCCTGTTGTTAAAAACAACAACAACAACAAAAAAAAACTTAATAAAAAATCCTGGTGTGGGGGTTTCTTCCCACCTTTGACCATATATGTTCCCAGATGAAAGACCCACACAGCCTTTATATTTTAAGATATGTCATAAGCAGCACAGTAGCTGGGCAGCTGCCTACTCTCCATGCTGCTAGGAACTACCTTCCCATCGATAACCCCAAATTATCACTTACGATTTACTATGTTCCATCTCCACTGCTCTTAACCCAACGTGGAGGGTAGGCAGTTGCTCAGCTCTTGTGTTGCTTACATCTTTATTTACCAATCAGAATTAACTGAGGGCTGGGTCCCAAAGGCTGACTCCAAATCTCGGAGACCAGCACTTAGCATTACAATAAACGGTAAAAGACCAAACTTCAACTAGGTCCAATACCCAGAAGCTCATGACAGGCCTGCGGACGGAGGCCCTCACCACAAACCAAAAGCCAGGAAAATCAAACAAGACCTCAAGTGCAGTCTTGCCTCTAGACACACTTCCCCCTAGAAGCTGGCCGAATGCAGCCAAGTCTGTCTCACCAAAAAGCTTTCCTTAGAACTGGTGAGGAAGAGGAGGGGTGTAACTTTGCTTTTGAGTGTTTATTGTTAAACGGGAAAACACTAGGTTTGGAGGAAATGACTTGCTTCTCCGGGGAAAGTCGATCACCTATAACAATAATATGGAACAAAACACAAGTGTCTCTAATTGACAATGACAATGGAAAATACGTGAGTTCTGGAATATCCTCAGAATAGATGTTCCTAACCTATTTTATTTTATTTTGAGGCAGGGTGTCACTATGTAGCCCTGGCTGACCTGGAACTCTTTATATAGACCGGGCTGGCCTCAAACTCACAGAGATCTGCCTGCCTTTGCCTCTTGGGTGCTGGGGCTGAGAGACAATTCAGTGGTTAAATACACTTGCTGCTTTTGGAAAGGATCTATGTTCAGTTTCCAGCGCCCACGTGGTGGCTCACAACAGCTTATAACTCTAGTTCTGAGAGATCCAGCATCCTCCCCTGGCCTCCTTAGGCAAAACGTGAGTGTGATGCACTTAAATAAAAGCAAAACATAATACATATAACAAACAAATAAATCAGAAAAAAGAAAGAAAGAAAGAGGAAAAGAAAATAAAATAGAAAAATTCTTTCTCATTTTCCCTCCACAGTGTATTTATTATTCATATACACACACATATATGTATACATATATATGTATATATGTGCACACATACACACATATGTGTATATATATGTATATATGTATGCACACACACATATATATGTTTGTACACACAGATAGATATATCATACATATGTCTGTACAACTAATGTTCATCTATCCCCTTCTGCCTCTACGTCTCCTTTATTAGAGCCCCAGGTCTGTCCTGTCTCCTTGAGCCACATGTGCCTTCAATGACATTCTCAGCCTGCAGTGAGACATCTGTCAAAATGTCCTCCAAGAATCTGTGCTTCCTGCCATCTGTGCTCTCCTATCTCAGTGGAACACGAACCCTCGCTGTGATGTGGTAGTGGTGTTGTTCTGGGATTCCAAAGGCAAGCATTAAGAAGGTCAGCCTGTAGCCTTCTGAAATCCCAGAGAAACCCACATGCAGCCCATCCTACCCTGTGTGCGGAACATGTAGCAAGGCCTCGTGAAGAAGCCACTGGAAGAAACATACGACTCTACCAAGAGGGCAAGGAACCAGTGTGACTCCCTGTCATCCCTGACCATTGCCAGGACTCACCTTCGTTGTCAATCATTTAGGAGGACACACTTTCCATTCGTGTGAGGGGGTAGGTGGGTGTTCTCAGAGAGGTTTAACGGAGGAGGGAAGGCCCACCATAAGTATGGGCAGCTCCATTGTATAGATGGGAGTCTCACACTGATAAAAAAGAGAAAACAACCCCAAGTTCATCTCCCTTGGCTTCCCGACTGCAGCCCATGGTGACCCCATGCCCCGTGCTCGCAGCTCCACATGCCCACCATGCTGGACTGTATTCCCTCAAACTGTAAGCCAAAACCAAACCCTTAAGTTGCTTTTGTTGAGTATCTTGTCACGACAAGGAGAAAAACTAAGACCTCGTGTGTATAATTCTAGCCTAGGCCCCAACTGAAAAGCCCCCAAGGAGACCAGCTGAATTCAATCACAATACCCATGATTACCACGATACCCAGAACCCATGAAGGAAAAGACAGTGGTGTTTATCTTAAGCTACTGGTATTGGTGGCGATTCGTTAACCAGTAATAGATAACTAAAACAGAAACCCAGGTTAGTTGCAGACATGAGACAGTTACCTACTTAAAATTTCTAAGCCAATGGTTCTCAACCACTGGGGTCTTGACCCCTTTGGGGAGTGGTCCAACAACTGTTTCATAAAGGTTGCATATCAGATATCCTGCATATCAGATATTTACAATTCACAACAGTAGCAAAATTACAGTTATGAAGTAGCAGCGAAAACAATCTTACAGTTGGGGGGGTCACCACAACATGAGGAACTGTATTAAAGGGTCGAGGTGTGAGGAGGGTTGAGAACCGCTCACTGCTCTAGGTCCTATTTTTCCAGTCTTGAGGGAAGGATAACAAAACCTCTCTCATAGGATGTGTGCGAAGATAAAATGAGATTACACGTGGAATCTCTCAGTAAAATGCCTGCAGTTGGCAAAGGATGGCTGATATTCTTCCTTTACTTTTGTAGCGTTGGAGACCAAACTCAGGGTGTCGGGCAAGCTAGGCAAGTGCTCTACCACTGGGCTACAGCCCTGACCCTATTATATTTTTTGGCTTAATTATTTATCTTGTTTTGATTGTTTTTGAGACAAGTTCTTCCCGTGTAGCTGTGGCTGACCCAGAACTTGATGTGTAGCCCAGGCTGGCCTCAAATTCAAAGAGATGACTGCGTCGGTCTCTCCCAATGCTAGGATTAAAAGCATCTGCTACCACCCCTTGACTTTATTTACTCATGTTTAATCAGTTATTTGTTTTTTGTTTTATGTGCTCGTATGTCCGTATGAGAGTCTCAGATGACCTGGAGCTGGAGTTACAGACAGTTGTGAGCCGCCATGTGGAAGCTGGGAAATGAACCCGGGGTCTTCTGAGAGAGCAGTCAGCGCTCTTAACTGCTGCTGAGCCATCTCTCCAGCCCCCTTGTTTTTGTTTTGTTTTGTTTTTGAGTTAGGGTCTATGTTCCCTCCTGGCTATCCTGGAATTCATTACGTAGCCTAGGCTGGCCATGAACTTGCAGTGATCCTCCTGCTTCTGCTTGCTTCCTGAGTTCCAGGCTCACAGGCATATACCGCCTGGCCCTATCAAAAATTTAAAGCTGTTTGCTGGGACCAGTGGCAAACATCTGGAGTTCCCAGTTACCCAGAGGTTTGAAGAAGAATTCGTTGACCCAGGAAAGCATGGATTAGCCTGGGCAACATATTGAGACCCTCCTCATCTGAAAAATTAATTAATACTAACTTCTGTGAGAACTACGGCACACCCTTCAAGCTGTCCCATCCAGCTTAGGGGCTCTCGATGGTTGAGAGTCATATCCATGAGTATAATTTCCTTTCCACTAAGCTGTAAGTGTATCACTGTAAGTGATTCATTGTAACAAGTTTCAGTACAGCTCACCACCAGTAAGGGAGGAAAAAAAAAAAGAAGAATAGAAAAGAAAAGAAAGACCAGCACAAGACAGGGCGTGCCCTTCAGAGGTGGGAAGACTGGAAATTCCATAGCAGGCCCTGGCACCCAGAGGCCTCAATTCCCTCTGAGTAGCTCCAAACTTCCTGTTTAGAAGCTTTGAATGTGAGCATTGTAGGGAGGCTGTCAGGAGCAGGTGGGGGGGGGCTGTCACCTAGGTCCCCAGTTTCCAAACAAGAGGAAGCTGAGGGGACAAGTGAGGGGCATCACAGCCCACTAAGGATGGATCCAGAATTAGCTGTTCTTCTTTGCCATATTTGACTATTTGTTGTTACTCTAATTTTATCAGTGATAGGCTGGGTGGTGGCGGCACACGCCTTTAATCCCAGAACTCAGGAAGCAGAGGCAGGTGGATCTCTTGAGTTGGAGGCCTGGCCTACAGGAGTTCCAGAGCTACACAGAGAAACCCAGACTCAAACAAAGAAAAAAGAAAAATCCATGACTGTCTGGTTTCATTTCTGTTGGCTGTGAGAAAATACCCTGACAAAAAGTAGCGTGGGGGGTTTGCCATTCTAGTTGGCTATTGTGGGGAAGTCAAGGGAGGCAGCTGGTTACATTATATCAACACTTAGAGCAGAGAGAGACTATGCAACCTTTCTGTTACACTCAGCTCAGTATCGCCATTCTTATATAGTTCAAGACCCCCTTACCACCCACCCCCTTACCACCCATAGTGGGCTAGGTATTAGGACAATCCCCTCTAGGCGTAGAAAATCCCTCATTGAAACTCTTCCCAATTGTTTCTGTTGTGTTAA